>OY747129.1:34984394-35608282 GCA_963556465.1 Berberis vulgaris | reverse complement strand
ATCCAATTGCTCGATGCCATTAAGAAAGTTCCTATCTATGCCAAGTTTTATAATGACCTTTGTACACAGAAACGAAAACTAAATGTGGAAAAGAGAGTTTTCCTCATCAAGCAAGTTAGCTTAATTATTTAACACAAAACCCCGCCGAAGTATTGGGATCCCGGGTGACCGACTATTTCTTGTGTTATTGGTGACCATATGATTGATAAAACCGAATGAAGTAACAATGCAATTGTAATATAGGTCAACCAGAATCCCCCCCTCACGTGATGTTACAAAGGATGTGATTATTAAGTTTGAAAATTTTTATTTTTCAGTGGACTTTATAGTTCTTGATACCCAGCTTGTTCATAATCCCTCCAATCACATTCCAGTTATTTTCAGTTGCCTATTTTTTGCCACATCGAATGCTCTTATTAATTGTAAAAATGAAATCATGAAATTCTGATTTGGAAACATGGCCGTCAAATTCAATGTTTTTAATGTAAGTTAACCATCTCTCGAGTCTGAGGATGTCTGCGAGGTTAACATGATTGGGAGTTTGGTGGAGAATTCATTTTTCAAGTTTGCATTAGATGACCCCTTTGTGGCATGTTTGATTTATTTCGGTTAAGACTTCGATATTGATAATACCATTAGGGAAGTGAATGCTTTACTTGATTCATCCACTATTATGACTTTTAGTTATACATGGAAGTCTAAAGTAGGACCCCTTCCACTCAGTGAGTCAAAACTGGTCCCATCTGTTGAGAAGCCACCTAAGCATGACCCTTCACATTGACCTGATGCTACTTATGTGGATCCCTTGTTTTTAAGTGATGATTTCAGTTTTCACCATCCCATTGTGAAAAAGATTCAATCTTCTAATTTGACGCCTGAATTAGGATGCCCATTTTCAAGAGTATGCAAAACCCATTTGTTGCATATCACTGTTTGTGACCCCTTTATGCTCCAGGTCCCTACGAATTTTCTAGGAATGCGAGATCATTTGCATTTTCTCTATGATTTGCATGGTGATCTCATAGCTTTTAGAGTGTGGATGCTACTTTTTGTTGGACTGATCATCAACTTTTCAGGTTGTATTTATACGATTATTTGACAGTTTTGATCAAGTTTACATCATGGACTAAGTGTTTATGTTTGGGGGAGGTTTTTCATTATGTTTTCTTCTTCATTTTATGGTACATCATTCCTGAAGGGGAATAAATGTCAGCCTGACGACGTAAAACCAAACACTCCAAGGAGGCAATCCAGCTTCAGTTGTGTCATTATAATTAGTCTGAATTGATTTTCGAGTTCATTCTAGCTGCATTCCATTTCCACTCATCTCGCTAGCTCCGTAATGATTTTGACTTAAAACTGGTGCATTCATAATTTTCTCGTTTGGAATTTTTTCGTGTCATGTATTTGCTTTATCAATATCTCATGATAAGTTCACAATTCTTAAAATTTTGAGCTTTCATTGGTGTATGATCTCTTCGAAATTGGTAACAACTACACCATGGTAATATCACTCTAACCTTCATGTTTAGTTTTCCTTCATTTGTTATGATTATTCTTTTTATACGTTGTGGACTAGGTTTGAGGGTAGGGTTTAAGAGTTTTTTGTGCAAGTTTCAAATTTCGAGCTTAAATGCATTTCACAAATAAGCCGATTAATTATTGTATTCTACTTAATCTCCGTTTAATACTTAGATGATTATGAATATGGTAATTGTGAAACATCTTTGATATGAAAGTGCATTCAAAATCCAAAGTTGTGGTGAATTCCAAATCAAAATTGAGTCTTTTTATGGGCTTGTAGAAGTTTCTTTCAAATGAAGAGAATATGCTTTCAAGTGGTTAATGCTTTTAATGAGGAAATACATGCAATCACTTATCACAATGATATATTAATAGGAAGATATAAAGTTTGATATTATCTTTATGTTAAATATATTTCATGAGATTTTTCAACTCAACGATCCTTGCACTATAAACCAAGTTAGCATAATTTGAAGTTGATGAATAAGATATTTAACTAGAAAGCGTTAAAATAATATTGGAGATTTAATCCTTGTGAGTTTTGAGCCATTCTATTTTCTTGAGGGTTATTTAATAAACTCCAACTTTTCTTAAGTCTGCATTATCTTGTTGATGATCTCATTATTCTTGTTTCTCTTAATGATTGTTTTGATAATGACATTAAAATTGAATAATTACACTGAAACTTCTTACTTTATTCTGTTGAGATCTCATAATACCGACTAGAATTTAGGAAGTGAGATAGGCATTTTTTTTTGAACCATTCTCTAGCCCTTTTGGACTACCCCAATAATTAAAATTTGTTTGTTGTCCTTTGAGCCTTTGAATAGCCTTTTCCTTGCAACCCTTCCTCATTACTTACTCCAAGTATGGAGTAATACCTCATATTATTTTTATCCTTATCCAATTTCTCTAAAAAAGTGTATGGTTAGATATATTGTTTTTAGAATGGGCAAATAGAAAGAGATGAAACTAGATATCCATGAATCCTCAAAGGATGAAATGTTTTATTGTGTAGTAGGGGAAAAACATGTTGATAAAAAAAAAGAAAAAAAAATTGATGCTTCAAACAAAATAATGTGAAAAAGAATTGAGAAAGAAGAAAGATTAATGGTGTACAACATTGCTTTATTCTTCAGTGCCCAAGCGTTTATTAAAGGGTGTAGTCATTCTCAGGAAATTTTTGTATATTCTTTTTCATTCTTGTTAGCCATAATCGAAGCCCCATTATAACCTAATTAAAAATTAATTGATCTTAAGTAAAGGTTTGTCCGTAGATGTGGTCATTAAATAGACAATAACTATGTTGTTTGATTTGACATTTTCAAAAGTAATTGATATTCATGTTCATTTCATTATTTGAAAAATCTGTTTTTCATTTTAATTATATGTGAGATGTTTTTATTTCCATAATTCACTTTTTTCCTTACATATAAACTAAGTGACAAATACCTAATCTCTTAGTGCTTTATTTATGAGTTACACGAGAGATTTTCAGTCGAAGCATATTTTCTAAAGGCTATTTAGTTGTGTCTTTACTGCAAAATGGAGAATTATGTTGATAAGGTTATGAACACACACGCAATTTGAATTGAGAATGATGATGAAAGTTGTTTAACCTTTGGATACTATTAATTTGTTGTCAAAGTATTTTAATATACTACTATGACACTGTTAGTTTGTTGGCTTTCTTAAATTTTTTTGGGGCAATTAAAAGATTACTTTGAGGAAAATAACGGAGGTGACCATGTTTTAGAATTTTTTTGGAAGTAGGTTTTTCTTTTATTGAGTTAGTAATGTTTATAGATGACATTTCTTAAAACCTTTACGAGACTATAACTCGTCCACTAGAGGTGATCTAGGGGTTCAAAGCCTTGTTGCATGTTTAAGGTAAGTGTAACTGGTGATTCATGCGAAAGTGAGTTAAGATTTTATTTTATTTTAGTTTTGTTGGAGGACTAGCAAAATATAGGTTTGGGGGTATTTGATATTCACATAATTTATATTTACATTATATATTTGTTAGTGTTTTGAATATTGTAGTTTATTCTAATTATTTCATTTTCGTGTTTTTATAGGATTGAAAGTTTAAACGATGAAATTATATCAAAGCAGAAAGTCAAAAAACATATTTGGAAGATATGTTTTTTGGTAATTAGCAAACCTTCATTTTTGACACTTTTAAAAACTTTCTACTCCGTCACCTTTGAATAGATCTCGGTATTTTGGGCATATCCTAGCATAATCCAAATCGTAAGAGGAGATAACTTTTTTTTTTTCTTCTAAATTTCCTCTGCTCCAAGGGAGGGAGAATGGGATTTTGAATCTAGAAATAAGAGTTTGAAGGCTTGAAAAAAGATGGAGTTAATCAATGCCACCGCGGCCACTACCACCATCACGATCTTCTAAATCCCGCGTCGAGGAAGATAAGACTATGGGTTTCCAGAGTTTGTTAAATTTAATTTACTATTTTCATTATGCTTCTTTGTTAAATATAATTAATTTATGAATATTTATGAATTGCTTTCATTGATTAAATTGGATTTGAAATCTAGACTTGTTGGTAGTTAGAGTACTCTTTGTTGATATTCGAAGCACGTTTAACTGATTACTTTAAATCTGTGATTGAGTGTGTCGCTGCAAAATACTCAATGCTAGGGGTTTAGAATTTTGCTAAAATTGACTGTAAATTTAGATTAATCCTAAGGTCATTAACGATTACATCATTAATGCAAGCAAGGGATTGTTTTTGCTTCATGAAAACAAGACATTTGTTTAAACAATTCTCAAAAAACCTATGGTGAATATGTCTTGGTTCACCTCTCAATTGCCTTTGCTATTTCAATTTTGTAGTTGCTTAATTTAATTCCATTGGTTTATGAATTATGGATCGCGATAACCCCCACTTTAAATTAGTTTAAATAGATTTTAGATTTCAATTGTGTCATCAATCCTTGAGAGATCGACCCGTATTCGCCATTGTTTAGTAATTAGATAACAGTGCATTGTGGTATAACAGTTAGGTTTATTAGCCTATTAATTTAGGTTAGTAAAACCTAGATCACTTTACAGACCATCGTCTATTGATAATTGCTACTTATGAATATAAAGTCATAACTATTAATTGAAACTCTCCTATATTCTAGTATCTTACTGAGTTGGTCACCGTAACAAACATACAAAGACAAGTTCTCCATTAAACAATTAAGCAAAACACATCCACTATTTAGTAAAGGAAATATTGAATGTAATCAATCCATAAAGCACGTGGTTGGGGCTTCAAATCGCCCTTAGCTAAAAGGGAATTAACTAGACATAGTCATCATGTTTGGATTGCAAAGCATAATGAAATACGAAACTAGTAATAGAAAAAAAGGATAAGAGATGAAATATTGGCAGCCACAATCTCTGATTGTTGTTTCTGTAGCTAGAAACTGTTGTTGTTGTTGTTTGTATCACAAGATACTGTTGCTCTTTCTTTGTTGACACCAGTAACTGATGTTGTTTGTGTGTGAACTGCTACAATTTTTGTATGTATTGCGAGCCTCCTCTAGTAGCAAGGGTTTTCTTTTTCATTTTATATTCTCTGTAAGTCTCCCAATTCTATTAGAAGTCCTTATAGACTCTGTTTCTTCCAGGATTAGAGGTCTTAATTAAGTCCAACAAAAAGCCAAATACATTCCTCAAATCGTGTACACTTTCTTACACCATAAGTTCTTTTTAGATCGGGACAATTTGAATAATTGTAGCTTCTTTTTGAAATTCTGCTCCTAGCAACCTATAAAGACACAAAAACAATATTTATTTCTAAAAATAATGAAAACTAACTAAGAAAACATCGAGACCTGACGTAATAAATTTGCATAAATATGTTCTTATCAAATTCTCCCACACTTAGCTTTTGCTAGTCCTCAACCAAATTAAAGAAACAAGAACGAAAGACTCAATTATTCAACCTAAACTTTCCAATATTTGTCTTAGAGATTTCCAATAGATCATGACATGCTAAGATTCTTTACAAACACAATATTATGTTCACATCATTCAAAATTAATACACATTCATAGCAATTATATACAAGCCTGAGTTCAAACCCTGTTGGCGGCATTTGGAATGGGAGGGGTTAAGGGATTATATATATATATACAATTAAATCAATCCAAGCAACGGTGAAAGTTAACATGCCAAAAAGAATTAACTCCAAAAATCTTTTTGGCTACACTTTTGTTTTATTATTTGTTTAAATCACTCTTCTTATCCTAGTTACATTTGAGAGGATTGATGTAAGATACACAAATTGCCCACACATGATATAACATGAAAGAAATACATTTTTGACAATTTCTTTTTTTTACAGGTTTATATATGATCTCTGGAAGGAACACTATTACTTAAATGCAAGAATTAGTGACACCATATGCTCATACCTCATTCTAATCTCCATATAGTGACATCGCACAACACTCTCAATAAAAGGTCTAAATTTTGCTTGTAACGAGGCCAAGGGGTTAGGGGGAGAGAGAACAGATAAAGAATTAAAAAAGTCTTAAGGAATTGGTGAAAGCATGCAATGAAATTAGAAATATTAAAAACTCTGAACAAAACAATAGAATAATTTCTCAAGGCCAAATATCTTATTATGAGCCATTGCTTCATCTAATCAAGGAATCACATGGTTCAAGACATATAACGTAATGCAATACTGCCACATCAACTCATTCATAAAACGAAAGATATGGCTTACTGATAGCGAAGAATTTCTAGCCATTGTTTGGTATCTACTGAATATGAAAAGAACTAGATTATCTAAAATGGTACTGGAATACTAAATGTTGAATGAGTACACATAAGGGTATTGTTTGTATCCCTTTTATAGCTTTTGCATTTTTTGAGTAATATCATTGCTTCTTAGTTATCTTCTTTGTTTTTTTGCTTTATGTTTTTCTAATTTTTTTTCTGCTTGAATTGTCTATCTTAGGGCCTTCCCCCATACTTGCCTTTTAACACGCCTTAAATCACATCAAGTCTCTACAATTTATGTTTCACTCTTCTGATTTAGAATAGGTACGAAAAACGAGGGTAACAAAACTTAATAACAGGCTCAACAAGGGTTAACCTAAGAGAAGTTTATTATGAACACAAACTTATTTGGCAATATTGGAAACTAGGTGCCATTATCATGTCAAACATGTTGTGCAATTCAATATAATGCTTTGAACAAAATCAGTACAAGTTCTAATGTTTAGCTCTAAATTATGAAAGCAATCCAAGTAGTAATCAAAGCGAACAAAGATGAGATTATGCAACAAATTATTATCGACAAAAAAAGTGAAAGATCAACCAAATAAAAACGTTGGGAATCAAAGAATAATAGGCTAAAAAACTAACATAATGGTTGTATTGAGTTAAATTCAATGAAGCATGCTATGCGTACCAATTACCCAGTTGATTACATGTGACTTCACATATGATAACCATGAATAAGCATTAATCGAAGAATAATGCCAGACCTTGAATTATGCTTATAAATCTCCTTAAAGTCATGCAATTAAAAACCAAATCTCATCATTATGTTGGAAAGTATCCTAAGACTAAAAACAATTATGAAATTTTTTTTAAACCAACACTAAATCCAACAAAAAACAATTGTTCCCCCCACACTTAAACCGAACATTGTCCTCAATGTTTTAAGAGTATAGCACATGCAATGAAATACTTAAAGGTGGAAAAACAAATAACAAACAAACAAAAGCAAAGTTAACGATAAGGAATAACAGGATAGATAAAACAAATCTGTTTGTGATGTAATTTAAGTTCTACAACTGCCAATACTGCAAACAGGTATCCTTATTCTACTTTATCATACACCTTCTCCGTGTCCATTCCCAATTGATTTCTTTCCAATAGATCTCATCAATTTTTAAGCCGGCCAAATATTCTCCGTAATTAGTCTCCCTTTCACAAAAACATCCTGCTCATGGGAGATAAATAATTGAGAGGATCTCTGCCAATCTAGTGCTTAGAGTTTTACTAAACACTTTATAAATCACATTGCATAAACTAATAGGTCTAAACTCTATAAATAATTTTGGTACCTCTACCTTTGGAATAAGAGCAATGAAATTTGCAGTAGAAGTCTCAGGTAGAGAACGACCTCCAAAATATTCTATAGGTGCCTCCCAGACGTCTAAACTAATGATATCCCAGCAAAATTGGAAAAAAAAAACCCGAGGTAAATCCATCCAAATTTGGAGCACTGTCCTTGGGAATGTTAAATATTACATTTTTTACCTCCTTTAAACTCGACTGCTGCATGAGGGTATCATAGTCCCCCTGCTAAACTAGACGTGGGATACATTCTAGTAGCTGGTGATCGTCCCGATAACCTTCTAACTTCATCAATTGTTGAAAAAACCTATTGGCTTCTATTAAAATATCTTTCTGGTCTCTGATCAAGTTTCCATCCATATTATGAATTTTTTGGTGATTGTCTTTTTATTTGGATTTAACAGACGCAAAAAAATAGTTTTTGCAAGCGTACTACTCTTTCATCTCCCGCTCCCCTGATTTTTTTTCCAATAAATCTCCTTCTAGAGCAAGGCTAGTTTATATTATGCCTGACAAATATTCAGATTCATGCTTGCATTTAGATCCCGGCCATTGAGCAACGCGAACTCCCATTGCTGACTCTCATCTTGTAACCACCTCAACTTACTGAACACATTCCCAAAAAAAATTTAATTCCATATTTTAAATGGCGCCCATATTCCTTATTATGGTATCAAGCCTATCAATTGCACTCAAGCACAAACATTATGCGCTCCAGTATTTATTAAAAAAATCCAAATTTTTTTCCTAAGTAGTCCACATCCTTTGAAATCTATAAGGAGACATATTTGCACGTGAGCTCGTTGGTAAGGATACCAGAAGAAGGGAATGGTTAGAACATGTTCCCTGCAGGCGTTCGACACGAGTATTCTACATGCGAACTAGCCATTTAGAGTTGGCCAGAAACCGATCTAATCTGGGCCACATTATGTTATATCCTTGTTGATTAATACATCATGTGAACTTAAGACCATCAAACCCAATATTCGAGAGATCACATGCTGAAATGCACCACGTAAATTCCTTGAGAGCTGAGTGAACCGAGTATCACCCCCTAACTTCTCACTCCCTTCCATGATCATAATAAAATCCCCTCCAATCAACCAGGGTTCCGATACTCCCATTGCGAACTGCTCCATATCCTCCCAAAGAATGCACCTCTCTGGTATGAAACATTTTGCATAAACAAAAGAGACATAGAAGAGTTGATTAGCCAGAAGCAAATTGATTTTACAGTGTATTACCTGTTATGAGACTTCCAAAACACTAATGTCTAGATCATTAGAACAAAATATCCATAATTTACCCCCAATACTTCATTAGATTCAAATAAAGGCAAATTAATTTTACGTCCTATTTCCATATGTTTGAACATCAATCATTCGCTTTGCAACTACCAAAAGTTGACATTATATTCCTGGACGAGCTTCTTAATTCTGCTTCGGGTCACTTTATTCCCTACACCTTGTGTGCTCCAATACATAATATTGTCAATCATTGGAAACCTTCGAGGTGATATTTCTTTTCTGAGAGCGATTCCTTACGGGTGCGACTTCCTTCCTTTTCCTTTTGATTTTCTTCTCCCCTGGGATGCGAGTGGGAATTGATCTCAAGCTCATAGTCTAAAGGTACACCCGCCGCATTATGAGCAATCACATTTCTTATTTTTGTATCAATAGTTGTTGGTACATTCTCTGCCTACACATCTGACTGATGCACAACCTCCTCACTGTTGTTTTCCTGATCCCCCTCCTTCATCCCCAAGTCAAACTTTGCACCTTAGAGGGCATGATCATTATGCACATCAGATAGCGCTTTCTTGGCCCCTAGAGACACTAATCCTATTACACCCAAACCATCCTATGTCAAGCCAGGTTCCATCATACGCTCCAAGAGGACTGAAAATAAGTTTTTTTTTAAACTGAAATAATTTTTTAATGTTTGCCATTAATAAAAATATTGCATTAAAAATTTAAAAAAATTTGCAAGCTCCAAGAGTATCGAACTCGGATCGTTTACTAAAAATGTTAAACTTCCAACAACTAAACCAACAAAGACTTGTAGAAAAAATTTAATAAATAATTAACATATTGTATTATACATTATATACTGGATTTTTTGTAAAGCTAAATATCTATTTTCAATTTAAGTTTTGAAGGTCTGTCAAAGGTAAAATATTCAATGATTATATGCAGTGGTGGACCTAGGATTTTAGTCGGGGGTGAAATGACAAATAATTATTAGTTGATAAAGTAGTTATCAAGGGCGGAGCCAATTTTTTCCTACCCGAACTAGTAATTAAAAAAAAATACAACTATTAAAGCACATTGCATATACCAAATTGAATACAATGTAGTCCAATTTTAAGCCAAAATAAGCTCACAATATCGATAACCTTAGTAACAACAAATTAGCGTAATAAATAGAATATATAACTAAAATCACAAAATTAATTAGGATAAGTATGTAGTTGAAGCTAAAAAAATCTGAAATTTGCGAACATAATAAGTTCCTAATACAATTTCATAGAAAAATGGTTTATGCGAGCCTCAAATTTTGTATGATTTGGCTAATGGTATATATTTTCATTGAATTATATAATTTTAGATATTAATTTCAAATATTTTTTTGAGGTTTTATACCACTTGAGAACAAACAATTCATTTTTTTCAATGTTTGCAATTACATATAAAGATGCATTGAAAACAAAAAGGTAGGGGCATGTCATAATGATAGAAATAGTAATTGTCAATAGCATTAAAAAAATCACACGCTTCAAGAGGATTGGAAATAAATTTTTATTAAACTAAACAATTTTTTAATGTTTGCAATTACTAATAAAATTGTATTAAAAATAAAAAATAGGCAAGGTCCAAGAGTATCGAAGTTGGGTCGTTTACTAAAAATGTTAAACTTCCAACTATAACACCAACATAGATATGTAGAAACAATTGAATAAACAATTAACATATTGTATTATACATCATATAATTGATTTTTGTAAAGCTAAATATTTAAAGTTGGGGGGAGGGGGGGGGGGGGGGGGTAGTTGTTTCCCCCATCGCCCCTTAGTAGATTTGCTCTTGATTCCCATCAATTTAAGTTTCTAAGGTCTGTCAAAGGTAAAATATTCAATGATTACAAGCAGTGGCGGATCCAAGATTTTAGTCAGGGGGCGAAATGACAAATAATAAATAATTATTAGTTGATAGTAGTTATCAAGGGCGGAGCCAAATTTTTTTCCTACCCGAGCTAGTAATTAAAAAAAATACAATTATTAAAGTACATTGCATATACCAAATTGAATACAGTGTAGTCCAATTTTAAGCTAAAATAAGGTCACAATATCGATAACCTTAGTTACTACAAATGAGAGTAATTGCTAGAATATATAACTAAAATCACAAAATAATTAGGATAAGTGTCTAGTTGAAGCTTAAAAAACCTGAAATTTGCTAACATAATAAGATTCTAATACAATTTCATAGAAAAAAAATGGTTTATGTGAGCCTCAAATTTTGTATGATTTGGCCAATGGAATATATTTTCATTGAATTATATAATTATACTCGAGAATAATCATTTGAATATTTTCTTTCGGAATAAGAGTATAGATCCAATCACTGGGTTTCACTAGGATTAATAACCAATAACAAGTGAGTATTGACTTAAACGAGTCCCTTGGGGGACTTCGGGTAATCGAGGTAACGCTTCACTATATATGATGGACCCCCTTCTTCGATTTTTAATATTTTTAATATGAATATGAAAGAAAGATTTCTCTCATGTCGAATAAAAATTTTCATCGAAAAGAGAATCTAATTTCAAATATTTTTTTGAAGGTTTTATATCACTTGTGAACAAACAATTCATTTTTTTAATGTTTGCATTTACATATAAAATTGCATTGAAAGCAAAAAAGTAGGAGCATGTCACAATGATAGAAATAGTAATTGTCAATAGCCATAAAAAATCATATGCTCCAAGAGGACCGAATATAAGTTTTTATTAAACTAAACAATTTTTTTAATGTTTTTAATGCTTCTATTCAGGAAGAACGGATTGCAGTTAAAGATTATGCTAAGACTGCTAGAAATAAGGAGTCTAAAGCTAAGCAGAAGTCTAGGTCTCGCTCTTTTGCACTTGGTGACCAAAATACAGCTTATTTTCATGGTCTTATCAGGGAACGTAGAGCTCAGAACTGGATTATGTGCATTTATGATAGCAGTGGGGCAAAGCTAGAGGAACAATCTGATATTGAAACTGAATGCTTGCAGTACTTTGGTGATATCTTTGCAGGGGAACATGTAGTTCAGTATGATCCTAACATAATTGACTCTCTAAACTTTGATAGTTTGATTACTGATGAGATGGGAGCAGAGCTTGTTAAACAGGTTACGAGAAAGGAGATCGTGGAAAATCTTGCTAATATTGATTCCAATAAAGCTCCAGGGGCAGATGGGTTCTCCTCCTTCTTTAAAGCTTCATGGAGAATAGTGGGTGATGATTTTATTAAGGCTGTGTTGAATTTCTTCAGGAGTACTAAGCTGCTTGGTGAGGTAAATGCCACTGTTGTTGCTTTAGTTCCTAAAATTACTAATGCATCTTACTTCAGTGACTACAGACCTATATCTTGCTGCAATGTTCTATACAAATGTATTACCAAGATTATGACCAATAGAATGAAAGATGTTGTTCAGAAAATAGTAGGTGATTCTCAGTCAACTTTCATCAAAGGCAGACATATTCAGGATAATATAATGTTGGCTCATGAGATTGTACGGAACTACCACAGAGATCGAGGTCCTCCCCGCTGTGCAGCTAAGATTGACCTGAGGAAAGCTTATGATATGGTGAGATGGGATGCTATTTTACATCTTCTTCAGATACTAAGATTTCCAGTGCAGTTCATTATGTGGGTGAAAGAATGAAAGCTTATGATATGGTGAGATGGGATGCTATTTTACATCTTCTTGAGATACTAAGATTTCCAGTGCAGTTCATTATGTGGGTGAAAGAATGTATTTCCACGTCAAAGTTCTCTATTAATCTAAATGGCTCGCCTAGAGGATACATACATGCTATGCGTGGTATTAGGTAAGAATGCCCTATGTCTCCGTACTTATTTGTTATGGTTATGGAAATCTTACATATTCTATTGAGACAGAAAGTGCAGGAAGGACAGTATAAGCTTCACTACAGATGTCATGATCCTCTTATTACTCACCTCGGGTTTGCTGATGACTTTATGGCTTTCTTTCATGGAGATGGTAACTCAGCTGAGGCTCTATCTGAAGTGCTTCACTTATTCAAGGTATGTACTGGCCTGGAAGTCAACAATAACAAAAGTTCTCTTTTTCTGGCTGGAGTTCCTGATAATGAGAGGGTACTCATCAGCACCCATCTCCACTTCACCTTAGAATCTCTGCCGGTTAAGTATCTTGGGTTGCCTATGATCTCATTGACTCTATCTCATCAACAATGTGCTCCCCTTCTCGAGAAAATCAGGAAGAAAGTAAGTTCATGGAAGAATAAGTTCTTGTCATATGCAGGTAGATTGGTATTGATTAAATCAGTCTTGGCGAGAATGCACATTTACTGGACGTCTTGTTATGGCCTTCCCATGAAAACTATTGATAGAATTAACGCTACTATGCGTAACTTCCTTTGGTCAGGTGGTGATGCCCCATTAAAAAAAAGCTAAAGTTAGTTGGGATACTATATGCCATTTACTAACTGATGGCGGATTAGGTATTCGCAATATAAGAACTGGAAATGAAGCAGCTTGCATGAAGCATATTTGGTGTCTTATGTCTAAACAGGATACTCTATGGGTTAAATGGGTTTGGAAACATCTTATTAAACGGAGAGACTTCTTGCTTATGGATACTCCTAGAGAAGCATCCTGGTGTTGGAGAAAGATTCTTGAATGCAGAACTAAGGCGTCCACATTGGTTTTGCATTCAATAGGTAATGGGAACAATACTTATTTTTGGAAGGATCCGTGGCATCCTATTGGTGTGTTGATGAGCAAATTTCCTCAAGAACTTGAGTATGATTTGATTCTTCACAAGAATGCGAAAGTTTCAGCCATTATTAGGAATGAGACGTGGCAAGTTTCGCAACGGATTGTCCAGAATCCTTGAAATAGTGAGTTACTTGGATGGAATTGAGCTGAATTGTAATATGGCTGATGAAGTTATTTGGACAGCAGGTTGTGATGGTTCTTTTCAGACTAAAGCTACTTATGAAGCTATCAGAGAGCACAAAAACAAGGCGGGATGGGCATCCATGATATGGTTCAAAGGAAACATTCCTCGTCATAGCTTTATAACATGGCTTCTCACTAATAGAGCTCTAACAACTCTGTACAAGTTGAAAAAATGGGGCAAGTCTCACCACGACTTATGTCCTCTGTGCGGACAAGAAAGTGAGATAGAGTCTCACCTCTTCTTTGGTTGTTCTTATTAGCAATTTGTATGGAGTCTTATGTTGAAATATCTCTGTTATACAAAGCAAATCCAGGGCTGGAACGAGGAACTGCAGTGGTGTATTCAGCACTTTAGAGGGAGTGGGACTGCTGTTGCAATTAAAAAAGTCACGTTTAATGCAGTTGTGTATCATTTATGGGCTAAACGCAATAAATGGTTATATGAGCAGAGGTATAGCACTGGTATTGAGACTGTTTATCGAATTTATGATGAGGTTCGTATCAAATTCAGTATCGGAGACTGGAAGGTAGCGGACACAGCTCAGAATAGAGAGCTCCTACGTCGTTGGCGCATAGATATGAACTTTTGTTTGAATCCTCCTAAACTTTTTACTTGGAAGAAACCATCAATGGGCTGGTACAAGCTGAATACAGATGGATCCTTGCGAGGAAATGGTGTACTACAGGATACCAAAGGAGACTACGGAGCAATTATACCAAATGATATTGGTGAAGTAATTGCAGCAGGTGCAGGTGACTGTGCTGGGCATTCAGTTTTAAAGCACGAGTTACAAGGTGTTCTAGTAGGTCTGAAACTAGCTAAAAAATACAATATCTCTAAGCTAGAAATCAGTTCAGACTCCGCCAATGTTCTTTCTTACCTTACTAAGAACAATCCTGCTCCTTGGGACATAAGACATACAATTTGGAACATAAAGAATGAGCTGACGCAGTTAGAGAGTTACACTTGCAAACATGATTATAGAGAAACAAATAGAGCTGCAGACTTCTTGGCAGGAATATTCCCAAATTCAGTCTTTGTAGAATTTACTGCTAGTTCCTTTGCGGAGGATTTAAAAAAGATTGTTTATGAAGATAGAATAGGAAAGATATAATCTTCTCTTCCTGTGGTTTGGGGATCCCAAATAACCCCCGCTCGCTTTCAAAAAAAAAATTTGCATTAAAAAAAAAGGCAAGTTCCAAGAGTATCGAACTCGGGTCGTTTACTAAAAATGTTAAACTTCAACCCCTACACCAACAAAGACATGTAGAAACAATTGAATAAACAATTAACATATTGTATTATACCTTATATAATTGATTTTGTAAAGCTAAATATTTATTAAAAATATTTTGAAAGTTGAATGGGGGGGGGGGGGGGGGGGGGGAGTTGCCCCCTTGCCCCTTAGTAGATTCGCCGTTAATTATAAGTATACATCAAAGATTCAAAACTGCGACTAACTTATGAATTTTTTCCCAACATATTTCAACTTTTTGCGACTTAGCTTATTGTTCAGGAGGATGGGTGGAGGGAGGGAAAGGTTGCAAAGCTAGCACTAAGTCATAGAAGGTACTCTAATTACTCGAGATCAAGCATTATTTCATAATATAATTTTGGACAAATGTTTTCGCTAGTAAGTCTAAAAGGAAATTCTTACCTAGTCATGGTTTCGAAATTAGTAGATTTTTTTTATTCAAGTTACAAAACGTGGCAGATGTGTTATCAGGATGGTCATTTGATGATTTCTTGTCCATGGGACAGTGAGGTTGCGATGGAAAATTCCCACACTTAATGAAATCCTGGGCGAAGAAAGTTTTTCACATGTTAGTGATGCAGTCAATTTTCGCTCCCTGCTTTGACCCTATTCCTGCTAACTCGTTGAGTTGCACAAGAATCGCACATAAGCCACAAACCACCGTGGGGTGGCCGATGGCACTCCGAAGGTGTAATGTTGTAACAGGGAATTTGTAGCGTCCCTTAGCTTATAAACCTCATGTCTTATTTATAGTGCAAGGAATCCTGGTTCAACCAGGCCATCGTAGGCGTAGTTTAGGGAAGAGATCTTCATGGAGATCCCTATCTAATTAAGAGTCGTGATGTAGGAGGGAAATTCCCTGTTAGCTCTGCACTCCTAGATACACGGGAGATAGTTCCTAATCCAAGAACAATCCATAGAAGGGAGTTTCCCGGTGTGGAAGATACTCTGGTGTTTGCTTCCTAGTTAGAAGAAGAGAGACTCTGTAGTTGCCCGTCCGAAGCTGATCCTCGAGATGCTTGCCTAAAGAGGACTAATGGGTATTGAGGATAGTTGTGAGACGTGTGGGCCTAGCATGTTGCAAGAGTCCGGGTCCTCTTGGAGGACTGACGTTGAGCGGGCTTAGATCCGCTTGGGTTGGATCTCTATTGGGCTGATGCTTGAGATCGTAGTTCCTCGAGATCATCACGACACGTGTTCGGCTCGGGAGTGTGACCGTTTTTATGTATCATCAGCTAATCCCCCCGAGTTAATGGGTCGTCACATCGGTTCAATAAGTCATTTCTTGAAGGGATGCGACGTTCATGATGATTGAGTCTGAGTCATTGCTTGAGCCGTGCGCTTCATTAATTAGGTGTGCGTTGGTTCGACAGAAAAGATACGGGAACCTATCCTCTATACAGGTCATGCGTAGTGTTTAGTCTAACCCTTCTACTTTACTTGCTTTTGAAGATATTGTTCTGAAAGGTTCATTCGTCTTTTTCATGGCTCGAGAAAAACTTCTTGATGATGTTGTTCTGGCTAAGGGCCTATTGGTTTTTTAAGACAGGTTAATGTCCGAGTCTGGTCTTGCTGAAATCCGTACAAAGTTTGGAGTTTTTGAAGACTTGCCGTTGTACCTTCTAATAGGCGACCAGATGCCAATGTCGCCTCTAGCCGGTTTTATATGTTAACACCGGGGGATGCTTCAAACTGGGTGTGTTTCCTGGTTCTAGATGCGATTTGGGAGTTTTTGTATCTCTTAGGGATTCTTCCGGCTCAGTTGGGACCCAATGGATACATGATCATCCTCTGCAGAACACTGTTGTTTGCAAGATGAAGTCGCCAAATTGCTTTGTTAACCTGCCCGATGACTTCAAGTTCTGGCAGAAGTACTACTTTCTAGCCCTTGCAGATTCAAAATATTTCCGATGCAAGGGTCGTCTGCTTGAGTGACAGTTCAAGCCGCTTCGTAATTTTAGCTCATTCCTTGTGACTTTGATGTGCTTGATAGCGGGCCAAGTGATCATTGCTTGTATTCTCTTGCAGAAATGTTTCCCACTACTCCTCTAACCTTAGAGGAGCAAACCACCATGGAGACATTCTGTGTCATGCCAAAGGGGAGGAGGTTGATATCATAAAAGTTTTCAATTTCGTCCGTAGTGGGCAGTGAGACAATTGGCACATCGCCCCCACTCTGTATCGAGAGTCGTGCATTAAGCTAGAAGATGGGGCCTCTTCTCGAAAGAGAAAGGCTGCTAGGGTCAAGATTCTCGTTCTGTCTGATACGGGGGATCCATCTGAGACGCTTGCTTCTTTTGTGAGGAAGAAGCCTCGCATTAGAACTAGGTCGTCTTCGGCACTACCCGCTCTGCTGAGAGAGGAGCACGAGTCCGCTAGGCCTGTCCAGGTGGAGACTAATATTCCCAGCTTGGAGAAAAATTACCTACGGTTGGCGAGAGTTGCTGACGGGTCAAACCTTAGTGATGCGCAAGCCGAGGCTCTGAATGATCGTCTGGTGCGGGTTGCAATGGCAGCTTTTGCTGGCTCTGATTCGCATGGGGTTGTTTTGGTAGAGGGCTCTTTTGAAGACTCGCCTGAGGTGGTGGAATCTGATCACCCCACTGTTGACTCGCCTGAAAATGGTCGCGGTACCGACCGTGTCTCCTGTACTCCGCATTGCTCACCGTCTTGTTCTAGGCCACAACTAGAACTGTTGGAAGGTCCTTTGGATACTTTGCTCCCTCATCTGCCTTCAGATCTTGTTAAGTCGTCTCGCAATAAAGGGTCAACCATTCTTGACTAGGGAAAAGCTACAGAGGATAATCTGAAGATGGTGGCACCGTAAAGGGCGGTGCTGGCATAGTTCCTGATCAGGGGAAGCTTCATCCTGATGCACGGATAAGCCTGTTCACAACAAACTTGGTGAAGATGAGCTCACATGTCTAGCACTAAGAAGTGGATGTTGAGTATGCTTCGAGGAAGCATATAAGCAGGTGTCACAGCTGGCTGATGAACCACGCTCCAAAACCCGAGGAGGATACGTTGGAAGAACGTGTGGACAAGGGTTTGAAGTATCTCAAGCTGGGTATGTCTCATATGAGCCTGGTATTCACATAATTATTACATAATATACCTCATAATTTATAATTGTTAGTGTTTCAAATAGTGTATTTTAGTTTAATTATTTTATTTTTTTGTATTTTTGTAAGATTTGGAGTTTAAATGATAAAAGTGCATTGGCGTGGCGAATTTGGAAATTCATAGACAAATTGACGAAGTGGAGCGGGAGACACTCAGGCTAAAGATTAATAAAGAGAACCAAAGAAAAAAAATAAAAGAAATTAGTTTTTAATTTTGGTGGAACAAAGAAGTAATATGGATGAACATAGCCAAACCCACCTTTCCTGTTATTAGAACAGAATCTAAACAAAGGGGTGGGACCCCTTTGTTTCCTTTTGTTTTTGGTTTCCAATTTATATTTGGTTTCCAATTTGTATTTGGGTTTCCAATTATATTTGGTTTCCAATTTATATTTGGTTTCCAATTATATTTTGTTTCCAATTAATATTTGGTTTCCAATTTGTATTTGGTTTCCAATTTGTATTAGGTTTCCAATTGTATTTGGTTTCCAATAAGGAGTTGTTTCTTTCTACCATAAATACAACAACACATAGGGAAGGGAGGACGGGGCAGAGAACGGAGGAACAACAGAGAGCTTATCGCTAACCCACCACGTGCTGCCATGCAGATGAAGCTTCACACCGCTATTGCTGTCATCACCTTCACCATGTGTCACTAAACTCCACGCAAGGCGAAGAGATGAACTCCTAGATGTAACACACTTAATTGATATTTGATTTGTTTTATGCTTTTACGATGAATAATGGTATTTATGATTTTCACTTTTATTTAATATAGGAGTTTATGTTATTTTAGTGACAAAGATTTCATCAACTTCTTTGTAGATTATTATTTCAGTGGTTGTCTTTTTCTTCTCCATATAAGTCTAGTAATGCTTTTCTTATGTGTGGAATTCTAAAGATCAATTAATTTTAGTAGGTTAGTTATTTGTGATTGTCTTTTATTACGTTATTGTTTCCGGATATATCGTAAATTTCGGATATCATATATGACCAATCTTTGTGCTTTCTAGAAAAAGTGAAATCTAAAATCCAGTTACATTAGAATATATTGGTGCATTAAAGACTATTTTTCCGATTATGTTGTTTTGGATGTGAAACACGTAATTGAGTTATCATAGCGAATCAATACTAGTTAGCGCATGAAATCTAGGAGGGATTCTTGGAATCTTGTGATCTTTCTAAACTTAATTTTTTTAAACTAAATTCAATTTCATATTTTAAAATTGCTAGAATTTCTTAAATTTAGTTTCGCGTAGTTCTTTTTCCTTGACCTTGTTTTGTAGATCGCTTTTCCTCGTGGGATCGACACCCCAATCTTTACTGCAATTGACCGCGTGTATTGTTTGGGCGTAATCAAATTTTAGCGCCGTTGCCGAGGACAAGCGTCATTCTACCAGGGATGTTTCGGGTATTATCTTTCTTGCTCATTGTTTTGTTTTATTTTATTTTAGGTTTTAGGTCCAGTTTATTTTTTTTATTTTATTTTTAAAAAAAAATTGCAAAAAAAAAAAAAAAAAAAGACATTGGGGGAGTGTGAGTTGGAATAGAGACTACTTAGGGAGACTAATTAGGGTCCCAAATTTAGAACACCCATAAATTCACATTGAGACCAAATTAAGTCCTACTTCTAATTCTGACACCATGAGTATTCACGAAGATGACCATGTTCAGTCGCTAAAGGACTAACTCCACCCCACGCGCAATGCTATTCTATCATGTATCATGTTTGCACCAAATACACCAAATCTAGATTTTAAGCCGGGTATGATACAATTATTACCCACTTTTCATGGCCTAGAGAGTGAGAATCCTTATGTTCACATTAGGGAATTCGAAGAAGTTGTGGCCACTTTCCACAACAAAGTTGAGGTTGTAAACTCAGTTAGACTAAGGTTTTTTCCTTTTTCCCTTAAGGAAAAAACGAAGAGTTGGCTATACTCTTTGTGACCAAGGTCTATAGGTTCGTGGGAGGAGATGACCCAAGCATTTTTTTTAATAAATACTTTCCTCACCACAAAACCAACGGTCTAAAGAAACAAATTTCTACCTTCACCCAAAAGAATAGCGAGACATTATATCAAGCAAGGGAGAGGTTCAAGGATCTCTTGAATACATGTCCACACCATGGGTATGAGAGTTGGTGCTTAGTCAATTATTTTTATGAGGGGCTCACCAATGGATAGCGTCAGTTCGTTGAGATGATGTGTAATGGAGAGTTTTTGCATAAAGACCCTGACGAGGCCATTGAGTACCTGAATGACTTGGCTGAAATGGCTCATACTTGGAATGGTCCAAGTGCTACTGAGAGCACGGATAGAACACGCCCAGCTGGAGTCTACCAATTTAGGGAAGAGGACAGCCTTAGAACCCAATTGGATAGAGTGACTAGGGAGTTAGAGGCACTTAAGGCCAAGGATGGTAGGCCCACACATACTGTTGCCATAGTTGAGCTACATGATGCTTGATTTATATGCAGGGGAGTTGAACACTTAGCACAGGATTGCCCGACCTTGACTGAAATGAGAAAAGTTTATGAGGAACAATGTAACGCCTTAGGGATGTACAAGAAGCCTTACCATTCTCTAACGCTTACAATTATGGCTGGAGAGATCACCCTAACTTAGGCTGGAGGTCCGAAGCAGACCAACCTACACACTCACAGGCACAACCACCTAGGTCATACCCTGCACCTCTATACAATGCGCAATCTAATAGAAGTTCCTTATTAGACACATTACATGCATTTATAGAGGCACAAGGTAAAACTAATCAAAAATTTGAGGTTGCATTGACACAGTTGGCAGAAGAAAACAAAGAGATCAAAAGCCAGATAACCAAGCTGACATGTTCACTAACAGTACAAGAGTGGGGCCAATTTCCGTCACAGCCTCAAGTAAATCCGAAGGGCCAACTTATGGCACAAACCTTTGCTTCAAACTCTCAGAATGTCAAAGAGGTTAATGCCATTACTACTCGGAGTGGTAAGATTTTAGATGGATCAAACTCGTCCACAACTATAGGCTCCTCCCCAAGTGCAAAAGAGAGCATCCCTGAGGATGAGCCCAGCAAGAGCATTCCAGTTCCAGTTCATTTTCCTCAAGCACTACGACCTACTGGAAAAAATCAGAAATGCATGGTGAGATTCTAGAACACTTGAAACAGGTTAAAATTAACTTACCTTTGCTACATGTGATTAAACAGGTACCAACTTATGCGAGGGTCATCAAGTATCTATGCACTATCAAGAGGAAACATCATGTCAAGAAGACTGCCTTCTTGACAGAACAAGTAAGTGCGGTGATTGAGCAGAAGACACCACCCAAGTACAATGATCCAGGGTGTCCTACAGTCACCTGCCAGATTAGGACTCATGAGTTCGGCCAAGCCTTGTTGAATTTAGAAGCAAGTGTAAATCTGATGCCATATTCTATTTACTTGCGACTGGGTCTAGGAGAGATTAAATCCACATCCGTTGTACTACAATTGGCCAATAGATTAGTTAAGAAGCCAAGAGGAATAGTCGAGGATGTCTTGCTGCAGATTGATAAGTTTTACTATCCCGTCGACTTTCTTATTTTAGATACTCATTATGCAGTTAATATGGAGTCTACAGTTCCGATTATTTTAGGTAAACCTTTTCTTGCCATAGCTAATGCTCTTATCAATTGCAGGAACGGTTTAATGAAGTTGTCTTTTGGGAACATGATTCTGGAGGTCAACATATTCAATATTAGCAAGCAACCACGTGATGATGATGAGTGTCATCATACCTACATGATAGACACGTTGATATCAGAGCAGGCATTCCTGAGCGTAGATTCTGAAACCTTAGAGTACCTCCTTTATATTTTTGATTTTGAGAGTTCCCTTTATCCTGAGAATGCTTTTGATATTTCTGTTGTTTCAGGGTTAAAGGATAAAATAGGACGACAATGGCAACCATGCTTTGAGGAGTTGCCAAAGGAAAGACAGAAACCACAACCATCCACCGTGGAAACTCCGAAAGTTGACCTAGCTCCACTGCCCGAGGGACTTAAACATGCATTCCTCAGACCAGATGATACCTTTCCTGTTATTATTTCTTCCATGCTTGATGGCTCACAAGAAGAGAATTGATTAATATGTTACATGAGCACAAATCTGCATTAGGTTGGACTATAGCCGATATCAAAGGTATTAACCCCTTAATATGTTCCCATAGGATTCACTTAGAAGAAGGAGCTAACCCCCGTAGAGATTCTCAAAGACGACTTAACCCCACTATGAAAGAGGTGGTGAAAAAGGTGGTCTTAAAATTGTTAGATGCAGACATCATTTATCCCATCTCTGATAGCAAGTGGGTTAGTCCAACTCAAGTAGTTCCCAAGAAATCTGGAATAACAGTGGTGACTAATTATGAGGGGGTGTTTGTTCCTACTAAGGTAGTGACAGGGTGGCGCGTGTGCATTGATTATAGGAAACTTAATTCTACCACCTGCAAGGATCACTTCCCACTTCCATTCATAAACCAAATCTTAGAGCGAGTAGCTGGTCATTCTTTCTATTGCTTTCTAGATGGGTATTCATGATATTATCAGATTGAGATTGCATTAGAGGATCAGGTTAAGACTACTTTCACATGTCCTTTTGGTACTTATGCTTTTCGGCGCATGCCATTTGGTTTGTGTAATGCACCGGCTACTTTTCAAAGATGCATGATGAGTATTTTTAGTGACATGGTTGGAAAATATATGGAAGTATTCATGGATGATTCGACTCTTTTTGGTGATTCCTTTGATTCATGTTTACTTCACTTGAAGGTTGTTTTAAGTAGATGTGAAGAGAAGGGTTTAGTGCTTAATTGGGAAAAATGTCATTTCATGGTTCCCTATGGAATATTTCTGGGACACATAGTTTCTGATAAAGGAATCGAGGTTGATAAAGCAAAAATTGAATTGATTTCTAAATTACCTACACCTAAAAGTGTTAAGGATGTGAGATCATTTCTAGGGCATGCGGGTTTTTATAGAAAGTTCATACAAAATTTTTCTACCATCTCTAGACCATTAAGTAGCCTCCTTGTCAAAGACGTCGTGTTCCAATGGACACAACAATGTGAGGACGCCTTCCAAACACTCATTGATAGGTTCACCTCTGCCCCATCATGCAGCCACCGGATTGGAATTTACCATTTGAGATAATGTGTGATGCAAGTAACTATGCTGTGAAGGCAGTCTTGGGACAACGAAGGGAAGGGAAGCCCTTTGTTTTTTATTATGCTAGTCGAACACTTAATGATGCTCAAATGAATTATTCAACTACTGAAAATGAGTTGCTAGCCGTAGTTTTTGCTTTAGATAGATTTCGTGCTTATTTGATTGGTAGACCTATCACGGTTTTTACTGACCATGCGGCTCTTAAGTTCTTTCTAAAAAGGATGCTATGGAAAAATTGATTAGGTAGATTTTACTTCTGCAGGAATTTGATCTAACTATAAAGGATAAGAAGGGGGTCGAGAATGTTGTGGCAGATCACTTGTCTCGTCTGGAGTTCAATGACTTTGCCAATGGCCCACCCATCCGTGATGACTTCCCTGATGAACACCTATTCGCCTTCACTCAAGTACCATGGTATGCGCACATTGTTAATTACTTGGTCTCTGGCGAAGTTCCATCATCATGAAGTCCTCAAGATAAGCGCAAATTTTTGGTCGAGGCAAGCAATTTTTATTGGGATGATCCTTATCTATATAAGTATTGCCCCGACCAAATCATGAGGCGTTGTATCCTTGAAGGTGAGATTGAAAGTGTCTTACATTTTTGTCATAGTGCAGCTTGTGGAGGCCATTTTTCTATGAAAAAGACTGCTGCAAATTTTTTATAGTCGGGATTATATTGACCTACATTGTTTAAGGACACTAACAATTATTGTCGTTCTTGTGATGGATGCCAGAAGTTAGGTGCACTGTCCCGGAGACACATGATGCCCCTTAACCCCATCCTAGTCATTGAGATATTCGATTGTTGGGGGATTGATTTTATGGGACCTTTTCTACCTTCTTTTGGATATTTGTATATTTTGCTTTGCAGTGGACTATGTGTCCAAATGGGTAGAAGCTGTGGCATGCTGGAACAATGACAACAACACAATTGTCAGGTTTATCAAATAACACATTTTATCCTACTTCGGTACACCACGAGCCATTATTAGTGATCAGGGGACTCATTTTTGTAATTGCTCTTTTGAGGCTTTGATGCGCAGGTATGGAGTTCATCACAAGGTTGCCAATGCCTATCATCCGTAGACAAATGGCCAAGCCGAGCTGGCAAACTGAGAAGTGAAATAAATCTTGGAGAAGATGGTGAATCCTGATAGGAAGGATTGGTCCTTGCGCCTTCCTGATGCACATTGGGCTTACTGTACCACTTATAAGACAATTCTCGGGATGTCTCCGTATCAACTTATATATGGAAAAGCTTGTCATTTACCTGTTGAGTTAGAACATCGCGCTTATTGGGCTGTCAAAAGCACTAACTTTGATCTCAATAGATGCGGGTATTCAGCGGAAATTTCAGTTAGCTGAAATTGAGGAGTTGCGGAATGATGTCTATGACAATTCCCGAATATACAAGGCAAAGATGAAAGTAGCTCATGATAATCAAATTATGAGGAAACATTTCGAGCCCAGTCAACGAGTCTATTTCTATGACTCACGACTTCATCTTCATCCTGGCAAGCTAAGATCGAAATGGACGGGCCAATTCATGGTAAAACAAGTCTTTCCCAATGGTTACAAAGAAATTGAAGATCCAAAAGATGGGAGACTATTTAGAGTAAATGGGCAACGTTTGAAGCACTATGTGGAGCGAGTAGAGGTGCCAGAAGAGATCTCTCTGGTTGCCCCTATCTACTTGATTTGATGTTCTCCACCCTATCCTTACCCAATTTTATTTTATCCTTACCCAATTTTATCCTCTATTATATTTATGGAATGGGAAAATAGAAAGAGTTGAAAATAGGTATTTCGTGCGCCCTCAAAGTAAAAGTGTTTGATTGCATAAACGGGGAAAATCATGTAAAAAAAAAAGGTTGAAGAAGAAAATAATGAACAAAAAGTTAATGGTGTACAACATTGATTTGTTTTTCAATGCCCTATGTGTTTATTCAAGGGTGTAGCCATTCTCAGGAAATTTTTGTATCTTTTTTTGTCCATTATTGTTTGCCATAATCCAAGCCCCATTATAACCTAGAAAAGACCTAATTGATCTTAAGTGAAAGTTGGTTTAGTAGACGTGGAGATTGAATAGGCAAGAACTATGGTGTTTGATTCAACATTCTCAAAAGTAATCAATATTCCTGTCCATGAGATCATATTCATTTCACTTTTTGAAAATTTCATTTTTCATGATAATTATATGTGAGACGTTAGCATTTTCCATAGTTTATATCCTTTTCCTCACATATAAACTGAGTGCCCAATCTCTGAGTGTTTTATTTCTTAGTGACATGAAAGATTTGTAGTCGAAGCGTAATTTCTAAAGGTTATCTCGTCACATCTTTACTATGAGAAAAAGACTTATTTTGATAAGGTTTCTCACACACACACTTCGAGTTGAGAATGATTATTAAATTTATTTAACCTTTAGATACTATTAAATTATTGTACTCTATTGATATACTATTGTGATATTTTTAGTTTGTTGTTTTTCTTGAATTTTAAGCAATTAGAAAATTACTCTAAGGAAAATAAAGGAGAATGCCCATGTTTTTATAAAATAGATTTTGTTTTATTGAGTCAGTAATTTTTTGGGGTAACATTTCTAGAAACCCTCATGAGGCTATAACTCGTCCACTAGAGGTAATCAAGGGGTTTAAAGCCTTGTTGCATGTTAAGGTAAGTGCAACCGTGATTCCTACGAAAGTGAGTTAGGATTTTATCATTAATTTTGTTTTCCTCGAGGACTAGCAAAATATAGGTTTGGGGGTATTTGATATTCACATGATTACTACATAATATACCTCCTAATTTATATTTGTTAGTGTTTCAAATAGTGTGTTTTAGTTTAATTAATTTATTTTTTTTGTATTTTTCGTAGGATTTAGAGTAAAAATGATAAAAGTGCATTAGCGTGGCGAATTTGGAAATTCATAGAAAATTCACGAAGTGGAGCGGGAGACACTCAAGCCAAAGATTATTAAAGAGAACCAAAGAAAAAACTAAAGCAACTTAGTTTTGAATTTTGGTGGAACAAAGGAGTAATATGGATGAAAATAGCCAAACCCACCTTTCCTGTTATTAGAACAGAATCTAAACAAAGGGGTGGGCTTTTTTTTTTGGTTTCCAATTTATATTTGGTTTCCAATTTGTATTTGGTTCCCAATTTGTATTTGGTTTCCAATTGTATTTGGTTTCCAATTGGGTTTCCATTAAGGAGTTGTTTCTTCTACCATAAATACAACAACACACAGGGAAGGGAGGACGGGCAGATAACGGAGGAACAACAGAGAGCGCATCGTTAACCCACCTCGCGCTGCCATGCAGATGAAGCTCCACACCGCTATTGCTGTCATCACCTTCACCATGTGTCACTAAACTCCACGCAAGGCAAAGAGATGAACTCCTAGATGTAACGCACTTAATTGGTATTTGATTCGTTTTATGCTTTCACGATGAATAATGGAATTTATGATTTTCACTTTTATTTAATATAGGAGTTTATGTTATTTTAGTGACAAAGATTTCATCAACTTCTTCGTAGATTATTATTCCGGTGGTTGTCTTTTTCTTCTCCATATAAGTCTAGTCATAGTTTTCTTATGTGTGAAATTTTAAAGATCAATTAATTCCGATAGGTTAGTTATATGTGATTGTCTTTTATTACGTTATTGTCTCCGGATATATCGTAAATTTAGGATATAATATATGACCAATCTTTGTGCTTTTTAGAAAAAGTGAAATCTAAAATCCATTTACATTAGAATATATTGGTGCATTAAAGACTATTTTTCCGATTATGTTGTTTGGGATGTGAAACACGTAATTGAGTTATCATAGCGAATCATTACTATTTGGCGCGTGAAATCTAGGAGGGATTCTTGGAACCTTGTGATTTTTCTAAACTTAATTTTTATTAAACTAAATTCAATTTCATATTTTAAAATATCTAGAATTTCTTAAATCTAGTTTTGCATAGTTCTTCTTCCTTGACCTTGTTTTGTAGATCGTTTTTCCTCGTGGGATCGACACCCCAATCTTTACTGCAATTGACCACGTGTACTGTTTGGGCGTAATCAGAGCCACACGGCTGTTGCTGGGATGGAAGTACAGGCGGCTCGCTAGAGAATATATATCTTGGAACGTGTATTCTCGCACGTGCAGACACTGTATTCTGATGCGCTCCATGAAATTGAGCGGCTTAAAAAACAGGTCGAAGAGATATGGTTGGATCAATCAATCGTGGCCACTGAGGCTTAGAGGGCTTGTCTGGAGGACCTTAAGAGTAATCTGAACGAGGCGGTGTCCGAGAGGGATGGACTTAGGCAAAAGTTGAGCCAGCTCCGCCTAAAGGTCAAGGTTGCGCAGGAAGCTGTGGCTAAGGTGCATTCCGAGCTACAGTATTTCGTTGAAGAGAGTGCTTCGAAAGAAGTTGACTAGGCTGCTGAGAAGCAACAGTTGGAATCCGATGTTGATTTCTATGCTCGAGAGGCGAGGAAGGCCAAGGACCAACTTGAACAATGCTGTGAAGAGCAGTCTGGCCACAGAGCAGTCTTAAGTCGACGCCCTGACTGGCAAGTTGGAGCTACTAGAACATGAACTTATTGATGCAAAGGTGCGAGAGGAAGAACTTCTCCATGAACAAGACAAATGTGAGTTCCGTTGGGTTGTTCATGGCCGACTGGAGCTATTGGCTCTGATGGAGGAGGAGCATCCGGAGTGGGATCTTGGCCGTTATAAAAAGATGTTGTATGCAGACTTGTCTGTAACCTCTGAGTCGTCGGGCGAGGAGAATGGTTCAATTCCTGGCGTCTAGGTTGAAGCGAGTATGGATGCAACTTCTGCCCTTGTTTCCACTAGGCTTAGCTCTTCCATTTGTGTACCTTCTCCTGATTAGGAGTATTTTTGTGTGTTTGTACTCTTTTTGCTTTGACCATTAATGAAAATAATTTTCTTCGTTTCATAATTGGTGTCTCTATTGCATGTTTTTCGTTTCGCCTTGTCGTCTTAATTTGGCATAGGCTGGTTGAATCAATAGGACGTTGTCCAGTCTGTCTGCGATAAAGAGTTTGACCATTTTGTATTGTGAATGACTCGGGGTCATTGCTGCGTAGTTATGTCCAATAGTGGGCATGTTGCGAATAGTTTAATTGGGGGTTGAGTCATCCGAGTTATGTCTTGTCCATTAGGTAAACTTATTGAAGTCTACCTTGTTTGCCTGACTAGTCGGCTGTAGGTGTTGCCGCGGGCAAGCTGTGGTAGCCGAATGTACGCGTCAGAGCGCTTGTGCCGAGTCAGGCATCGTAAGCTCGGGTTGGCATCCTAATTAGCTTTTATCTAAGCATCGGTTGTGCTATCTTTGTATCGGCATGAATGGCCTTTTCTAATGTTAGAATGTCAATCCGTTTGAGCGTGAAGGTGGTGACTCAGCTATATTCATGTTTGTGTTCGCTATCTTGGAGGAAAGCGGAGGTCGTGTGGAGAGCTGCTTAAGATTCCCACCTTCCGAATCATTTATGTCCAAGCTATGCGGAATACAGAATCGAGGAATAAAGGTTTGGCATCCAGGCTGAACAGCAGTGGTCGTGTGGCAAGCCATCAGAATCTATTCGGGACTGACTAGGCTCCCACCTTCCTAATCATTTATGTCCGAGCAAGGAGAACTACAGATTCGGGGAGTAAAGGTTTGGCGATCTGGCTGGAGAGCGGTGGTCTCGTGGCAAGCCGTTGGAATCAGTTCGGGATTGCTCCCATCTTTCGAACCGTCGACACCCTCCCATGCGGTGCGAGCTACGTATTCGAGGGGAGTTTGGCAACAACGCAGAAGAGCAGTGGTCCCGTGGCAAGCCATCAAATCAGCTCATGACTAACTAGGCTCCCACCGTCCAAATTTACCTAAGTGCACCCAGCTACAAATTTGAGAGTTTTTTGGCGGCCACGCTGAAAAGCAGTGGCCTCGTGGCAAGCATTGGTTTTTGCACAGTGCGTTGTGTGTATGGCATAGATCGTGCGGTGACACGTGTATGGCGTAGGTTGCGTGACGATTGAGTATCGGCTACTCCCCTTCAATTGATGGGGTTGCGTGCAACACCATAAATTGATTGATGTAGTCTGTGCAGTTTCCTTGGGAACCATCATCTTCCATTTTCAAATAAGGAATTCAATGCTCGGCAGTCAATGTTGGAGTGCCCGCTTGGTGAACCGCTATGTCTATATAATGGTGTTTTTCAATCGTTGTAGGCACCATCTTTTGCTGAGTCTATTTCTTGTAATGTTCTTGTTTGGAGAAGATGCTTTGAGTTTTCCAAAGGCAGGGGAAATTGTTTTGGGTTTTCCAAAGGTTGAAGTTGGATCTCCATCACTGGAATTTTCAAAAGTTCTGATGTTTACAACGACCAGGCAGGATGATAGTTGCTGGTATGCGTGGTCACCTGTTGTGGGTGGGCACGTAGTTAATCCGCAGAGGTTTCGTAATCTCTTCTCATATCACGAAGAAGTAGTACGGATTTGCTACCAAGGGAGATGCCTTGGTGTTACACCGTACTACTTGTGTTTTCGTGCGCTCGGATCCCGCTGCTGACCAATGGTCGATCGAAGTGTTGGTTGATGTGCGATGTTTTTGGGTGCGATATCTCTCAGTCGCGCCGAGTATTGCATATGAGAAAAGTGGCTCCCTTGACGGCGTTGTGAGACCGTGACTGCGTCACTGCCTGTGGTCATTCTCATATGCCTCCTTCGAAGCCCTTTGAAGAATTTGGATAGATGGTAGGGTGTCGCTTGAGGAAATCATCAACCCGTTGCAAGGTTTACAACGCTATAATGAAGGCGTCTTCCCGGAGTGATTCGACGGAGCAATCTGGATGGTCAGTCCTTTCAATCCCCTCTTACACTTCGTCCTTATCTTTGGAAGGGGTCGAGCAATCTGGATGCTCAATCTTTATTTTTGTTATCACTTGCATGCTGTCCACAGTTTGTAGTATTTTGTATCCGCCTCATGGCATTCATAGTATGTACACTACACCCATTGTCACGGCTTAGAGCCGTGGGCTGTAGAGGAGTCGCTAAATCCCCAGTAACGGCTAAAAATCGTGGCAACAATATTAGCAACGTTTTATCTCGAGGATGGTTGACAATTTAGCCACGGTTATAAACCGTTGCAACAGTCTTAGCCACGGTTCTAAGCCGTGGCCAGGAGTAGCAACGGCTTAAAACCGTTGCAAGTTATGGCCACGGTTCTAAGCCGTTGCAATAGTTTTAGCAACGGTTTTAAGCCGTGGCCAGTACTAGCCACGGTTTTTAGCCGTTGCAATAATTAGCCACGGTTTTAAGCTGTGGCAAATTTTTTTTTTTTTTGGTCACGGTGTTAAGCCAATGCAGTTCTACTGAAAGTGATGCAATACAGGCAATGAAGAGAAATTACAGACTGAAGAACTTGTAATTCTGGATTGATGACAATAAATGGAATGGATTGTATTCAATAAGAAAGCTAATTCGAGATAGCTAATCTCCTGTAGAGCAAATGCTCAAGTGTCAATTTTCTTACAAATCAAATGAATCCCTTTTTCTCTCTTATGCTCTCTTATTTATTGACAGCTAATTGACAACTAATCTAACATAAATCCTTCCTAAACAACATTACATGTAACAACATAGCACTCTGGAACATATAGCAACCTGCTCCCTTTAGTAACAACACTTGTGTTAGTAGCCTGCATTCCATTAAGCAACAACAGCATTAAAAGAAAGCTAAAAGACTGAGGGGACAAAAAAAAACAATTCCTAGAAGGAGATTCCCAAATACATTAGCTTACATTAGCTCAAGTTCTGAATAATCTTAGATAGAGCTGAAATAGTGCCAAAGATGCAAGAAATAATCCCAACTATAATGATCAAACTAGCTTATATGATCTCTATTTAAACATAATTTTTTAGCTTATATGACATAACAAGAATTATTTGCTTGCTTTATTTGCTTCCTTGCATAAAATTTAAAAGAAAAGGAACCAAAGAAACAAGAAGCTAGTAAGAGCTGCTTGCTACAACAAGCAAGCTGATCAAGTTAGACTACAACTACTTCAGCAAACATTAGAGAAGCATGCAATATTGAATACCACATTTTTACAGTCCGGTAGGATGCAATATTGAAGCATGCACTATTGAAGCATACAACTACTTCAGCAAACCCAGATAATTTCTCATTCAACCATATACAGGTGATAAACTTAAAATGTTCAAGAGAAGTTCCAAGACAAACTTGTGCAGTATTGAATACCGCATTTTTACAGTCCGGTAGGATGCTCACAGACCACGCAGGTAAATGATATGTGTTCCCATTGAATTTCACAACTGCATCAGATTTATCGTCGAGGTTGGCAAGAAAAGCAGCACATACTCCTGAATCTGTTTTGTAAACATGTGCCTGAGATGGAGAGAATTTCCAAATTAAACTATTGCTATTACTTATTCAACACTCAGTATAAATGAACTGCAATATTTGCAATATTTGAACCAATAGGAATGTTGGTTGGGTCAGTGGCTACCAATACCTGTAACAACCTCACAAACGCACACATGTCACAGAACCTAAATGGAACTGACTGAAAAATCCACAGGACAGATAATTCAACCATATTCAGCACATGTTGTAAGTATGGGTTCCTATATACCTGTATCATGAGCAAAGTAGCAACACAGGAGGATATGAGGCCTGAAGGGATTTGTGCTTCAATGCTTCTCCAATCTTTTTTAGAGCATCCTCTCCTTCCTTAAAAGAGGACATCACCTGGAACAATCTGTTAGTGGCAAGATCATTGCCCGATCATGGTGATGCTGCACTGGTAATTTGGCTAGTCACTATCACTACGGTTCTTGCATCTAAAAAATATAAATAAGGAGAGATCAGAAAACTTTATGAAGGATCTGAATTTCAGACTCTGAATAATCAGGCAAAATATAGTTTTTGTACTAACGTCTTTTCCCGTCCATGGCTTCTTTTTTCGCTTGACAGTCAGAGCATAAGAATGGGCCATTCCAAGGACACGCTTTTCCTGGATTTGATGAACCAGCATGCATCGATGTTCCCTTGTTCGGTTTTATTTCTACTTGACAAACCGCACACATGAACAATTTGAACATGTTGCATAAGGGATACTCTGTATTTAACCTGTGATTCACATAAATGCATCAGATTCTGATAATTAGATTATCCACAAACAAATGCATATATCAGTTTTGAAGAAGAAAACTTTAATAGAAAGTGTGATGAAGCTTGCCAAACAATCAATATTCAAGGAACAAAGAAGAAACAAAAAAGGTTTCTTGCCATTAGAGAAATGTGGTCTAAACTGAAATCAAATAAATATGGTTTTTATCGAACCTGGGCTTTGTAGAGAGGTAAGAGTTTGGGAAGATTCTATAGTTGAGAGTGGCAATAAATTCCCATATTGGTGATCATTGGAGAGCTGAGAATCGCGAAAGAAGCTGAAATGCAAGATAACAATCTAATCTGGGGTTTGAGTTTCGCAAAACTCACTTTTTTCAAGACTCAAAGAAAGCGTAAAACAAGAACCATAAAAGGAAGAAAAAATGACTTACTTAGAGATGTCTGAGTTCAGCATCTGAAATTCGTTGTTTCCTGAATACAAAATTCAATCAAAATCATGAACAAATGAATAATTTGTTAAACATTGAGTTTACGAGTTTCTAGATTCAAATTACCGAAGTAGAGGTGTGAAGGAAATGATTGATAAACCTCGTTTCTCATTCTTGAAAAAGAAATTCCCCGCAAACTCAATCAAAACACCAGAAATATAACAAAACCCTGTCAGCAAAGCAACCCAAATACTTTCTAACTTCATTGAAACACTTGCTAAACCCTTCAGATCGGAAGCAAAAGGAGCGTAATAATATGGGTAAAACCTGCACCAAAAAGGGATTTTGTTATTCATCACACAAAAAAGTGTAGATTGGTACAAACTAATTTTCATAAACAAAACTCACCACGTCCATGATCGAACTCCATAGAAGTAATACTAAAACACCCAACAAAGTCCTTCAGCGTACTTTTTAACCTACAAGTTGATACAAAACGTATCATAAAAAATTTACGGGATGACACTATCACCCGACGACTAATCAACATGACTTCAAACTCTGGAACTTTATGATCAACTTTTATGGGGGAATATAACTTATAGAAACACAGGAAGACATGGTGGGAAAATTCAAATGTGACTGAAAAAAAAATCCAATATAAAAAAAAGACAATTTTTTTTGCTAAAATAAGACGTACTATTTCTTTGCGAATGATTTCCATTTTTTCCGAGCCTTCTGCTTTGAATTTCTCCTTGTAGTACCTTTCTCTCCATCCATGTAAACCCAATCTGACCTGCATAAAATATGTGCAAACAACCTCTCAGATTTACAAATTAGAATTATTTTCATCCTTTCAGAGCAATACTCTATATACATGAAGCAGGAAGTACTTCACTATTACATACACGAGAAATTCAAAAAGTGAAAGCACAGACCTTGTCTGTCAATAATCCACCATGTTTGAATAAATCACCCTTCTCACGGATCATATCCTTTAGCTGTCGTTTCAACTCCTTCGTGTTCTTCACAACCTAGAAGACAACAAAAAAATATTTAGATTGAACTCTTAATCAAGTGGTTCCCAAAAAATTTCATGTGAACATAACAGGCACCAAATTCCAAATATAGCATTATAGTTATATAAGAATTAGCATACATCATCATCATCATCATCATCATCAAATTTGCCCAATGTTGGACAAGATACTTTAAAGAAAGTATCTTCATTATAACCCTTCCTTGCATTCAGCTCCAATTTACTTATTGGAGCCTGAACAAGTATGTCATCTCGCTGCACAAAACAAGGAAAAAAAAGAGAGAGAACATTAGTTAAGTCAATTATCCAAGAGAATCCCATATCCTATATAACCTTTACCAAATGTAGCATTACCTCGGTCTCCAAATCATTTGTATCTTGTGCCAATTCTCGCAATATCTTTTTTTTCATCTGCTAGTGTAAAATTAACATTTTCTTAATTATCACATCTTCATAAGTGCCCATAGATAGGATGAACTTCTCAATTCTCTTTAACTTCACATAACCAGCTTTCTTGTCCTCCACCTTTACAAAAACAGAAGAAACAAAACGACTACTCTGTTACACCTCTGATTTACAGATTCATAAGCATAAAACTATGGAGCCTTTTCATACCCTTTGCATGTCGACCAGGTATCCTCCCAAACTCTTGAATTCATTTTTGTACACAACCATCAACAAATCAATAACATTCTGAAAATATACAGTTTCAGGATAAATCAAATCCTCTACTAGTTTACTCTTTATGCAAAACATACTAAAGTCATAAAAAGCAATGTGCCATGAATGCGGTGCAAAGCAATTAACCTCTCTTATCTCTAATGAAGGCATATGTGGCAGAAAATCATTCCCCATGAAGAAGCAGATGAATATGAAATCATCTATCAAGCGTTCAAGATCAAGTTGAAATGGGGGTTCCTCGATTTTCAGGTCCAACTCCAAATATTCCCTCAAGGTCCATAAGTTTAAGAACTGCATCCTCCAAAAAAAAAGGTGACAAATGAAGAAATATAAGCCAAAATCAAGCATGAAAGCTTACAGAAAAGTATTGAACAAGCATAACTATTATGACAAGGACAAAGATATATATACCTCAAAAGCTACATCTCGTTCTGATCCCTTCTTGGTGTCCTAACAAATGGAGATAATTGATTATTCAAGTTTTAATAAACAAATGAAAATTTAGAGTTGCCTGTTCAAATGATGTAGGGAGACATAGCTAAACTAACCTCTCTTAGGATTGAGAAATGTAGTTCGTGAGTTGCAAGTGCCAACATTATTAGATCAGCATCCTGCAGAACAGCTCATTGAAGAGATTGAAATCAAATGGTGCACGTGAAACTAACAAGAGTTCTATGTTTAAATAACAAAATAAAAGGGGAAAAGCATTGCAGAACAAAGGCACAAAATGTCGGAAATTGTTCATATCAAACCATACAGACAGTGTCTAGTGTCAGGATCATAGCCATCAATTGGTCTCTTCAATGGGTTTCCGGATCTGTTGGAGATATCTCTCCGTAAATTGCGGGTGAGAGATTGATAAATTTGTGATATTGAGTTTGAGCCCTTCTAGATTGATAAATGGGGAGAGGAAACCCTAACTTTTCAACTTTGCAAATGGGGAGAGGAAGAGATGAGAACAATAGACTATTCTGCTTGAAGAAATCATGCTTGGGGGTGCCATGAAAGATGATGAAGAGAGGAGCTTTTGAGAGAGATTTGGGGGTGCCATAAAAGATGAAAAAGAAGGAGATCTGAAGAAGGAGCTTCTTCAGTTCGGTTCTCTCAAGATCAAAAGAAGAATAAGGAGATATTACCTTCAAAAACTTCCTTCTTTTTCTTCGTCCTTCTTCTTCTCTGCTTCGAGAATCAAAATACTGCTTGTGAAGAGGAGGTGTGGAGAGTGAGAATCTGTTTTTCCCCAATTTTTTTCGCCAAAGCGCGAAATTGCTCCCTCCAAAGCGCGAAAATATTTTCACCAAAAAGCGCGAAAGTGAAATTCTTTTAGCAACGATTTTTAGCCACGGTTATAAACCGTTGGCAGTGATAGCCACGGTTTAAAACCGTGGCAACCCTTTTGGTGTAATTTTTTTAGCCACGGTTTTTAGCCGTGGCAAATAAACCAACGGCTTAGAGCCGTGGCCACCTCCCCGTAGCTAAACAGGCCTTTTGGTGTAGTGGTAGTCTTTTGTATTCACCTCAAAGTGCGTGTTGTTATCTCTTTCCAATAATCAATAAAGTTTGTTTCTAAAATTCTTCTTTTATTTCTTAAATGATTGTGAATCACATAAGTTACTTAAGAACCCTAAACTCAATATTGACAATGGAAAGGGAAACAAACAAATTAAAGCAAACTAAATGTTGACGGAGATAAATTGATCTTGGCTGCGAAGTGAATTCGAATTGCTTTTGCGGATCTTTTGGCGGATTGTTGGGTGTCATTCAGGCTACTGAAGAGTAAACCTTGTAGAGATGCGAATCTGCGTTCTGACAGAATGTCGGGAGGATGCACCCCTGCTTGCCACAGTCCTTTCGTCCCGTCGAGTAGAAGAGCTTGTTGCTCCAATACCGCCTGAAAGTGATGTAGCCGTCGTCATTTGGCCTGGTACTGGTTCGGGTTGCTCTACAAGATGTAGTTGAATCTGGGAGCACTCTATTTGGTTCATTGCGGCATATGCCGCAGGTTGGTCTCCATGTATTGTTCCTTCAGAGTGGTTAGCAGTATACTTAACACACTGATGAAGGGTGGAGACCACTGCTTCCATTTGGTGGAGCCACGGTCTTCCCAGAATAAGGTTGTAGAATGACGGCGCGTCCACCACCATGAAGTCCAGAAATAGGACCTTCTTTAGCCGCGGTTCTCCAGCCATCGTGGCTAATCTTATCTTTCCAAGGGGAAAGCATTTTCCCCCGCTAAATCCGATCAGCGGGTGCTCCGATGGAAGTAGGTTTTCCTCCTTGAGGTCCATGTTGTGGAAAGAATTGTAAAACAGAACGTTGAGCGAGCTTCCTGTGTCAACGAAAACTTTCTTCACTTCCCACTTTGCAATAGAAATAGAGATGACCAAGGCGTCGTAGTGTGGCGCTTGGACTCCATCGAGGTCCTTGTCCATGAAAGTCAAAGTGGGAATGGGGTTCTGAATTCTTGAATAGCAAACGTGTTTGTCTCATCCGCGGGTCGTGTCCGCATATTAAGCAGAGTCCGCTTGCGGGTCCTATACGACTTGTCTTCGTTCGGTCCGACTCCATGAAAGACTTGTCTTCTCTATCTCTTTTAACTAACTCCCCCTGGTCCCTAGTCTGTTCTAATTGCTTATCAGATTTCAGGAAGTCTTTCAATTTTCCTTTGCGAATCCAGTACTCTACTTCCCACTTTTGACTTTTGCAGTCATTGGTGTCGTGGTCGCTCTTCTTATGGTTTGCACAGTACTTGCCGTTTTCCCGCTCGACAGGGTCTCCGCGTGTCTTCGGGGTCACTTCAATTCCTCTCAATTTTTCATGGAGTTGAGTACATCCGACAGACTAGCATTTAGGGGTGTCACGGTTCTGGATCCAACGAAGTTGTATGATTTCTCCGGCCTGGGTCAACCAAGGTCCAGTCTGTTGTCGTTGCACTTCATTTTATTTCTTTCCTCATCCTCATGTCTCTTTCCCTTCTTCTTGTCCCTAGAAGCGGAGGGCTTCCTGTCGCCTTCGGTCTCCCTTTTGGTGGTCATTGACTCCTCCATGGTGATGTGTCTCTAGACGCTCTTGAGGAGTTCTATAATGTCCAGAGAGGGCTCCAAGGTGAGGTCCTCGAAGAGTTTTCCCTCTCTGAGGCCTGCAGTGAATGTCGTCGCAGCTGTATCATCGATGCACCCGTCGATGATGGTTAGCTCGTTGTTGAAGTGTGTGACATATTCTCGGAGCGTATCATCAGACCTCTGCCTTAGAGAGAGTATGTAGTACGGGCCTTTTATGAAAAGCTAGCTTCTGACGAAACGTGTAAGAAACTCCTTTGCCAATTTTTGAAAGAGTCGATTGACTTTGGTGGAAGGCTATGGAACTACGTCAATGCAGAGCCTTTAAGACTGGTGGGAAAGGTTCTGTACATAACGGACTCGGATCCTCCCTTGAGCACCATTACGCGTTGTTAATGGCGCAGATGATGGAAATGATCGGTGGTCTCGTCATAGGAATCGAGTTTCGGGGGAGTGAACTTCCTTGAAAGTGCTTCGCTCATGATCCAGTCCACAAAGGGTGGGACGGAGAGGCGATATAGTACGTCCGGTCGTGCTCTTCTTTGGGGAAGGGGTTCCCGGGACCTAACCTCTCTGTCTTGGCGACGTGCTCAACGTTAGCCGCGCAGCGTCCCTTTAGTCCAATGGAAACTGGTGGGGGTCTGGCTTTCCTGCACTTGCTCCCTATCGTCCACTGGAGGTTGAGGTCCATGTTGTTCCTTATCTCCATTAATAGCGGGTGGATTCTGTTGTGTGAACGTCTCCACTGCCTTCTAGTTGCAAACACTGAGACGTCAGCACCTCGATTCTGGGGTTCGTCGTTACCGTCGTTGGCACAGGAGCATGAGTTTGCTGCCTGTGCATGGCAGGAACTGGTATAGGGACAACCTGAACGTTGGACGTGTCCCTTGGTTCTCCATTGTTGCGTGACTTGGTGGTCACCATCTCTCTAGGGTTTGGTAAGAGACGACGCTTAGTGTAAAGTTAAGAACTATGTCATCCCACGGACGACGCCAAACTGATGCAATCGATTTTCGATCTCTGCTTTGACCCTGTTCTCGCTAACCTGTTGACCTACACAAGCAACGCATATGAGCCACAGACCACCGTGGGGTGGCCGATGGCGCTCCAATGCTAAAGTCAGATAGGGTGTTTTGGAAGGTGTAATGTTGTAACAGAGAATTTGTAGCGTCCCTTAGCTTACCAACCTCATGTCTTATTTACAGTGCAAGGAGCACTGATTCAACTAGGCCATTGTAGGCGTAGTTTAGGGAGGAGATCTTTGTGGAGATTTCTCTCTAATTAAGAGTCATGCTGTAGGAGTGAAGTTCCTTATTATTTCTGCACTCCTAGATATGTGGGAGATAGTTCCCAATCCAAGAACAATTCATAGAAAGGAGTTTCCCTGTGTGGTAGATACTCTAGTGTTTGCTTCCTAGTTGAAGTAGAGAGCAGTTGTAGTTGCCCGTCCGAAGCTAATCCTCGAGATACTTGCCTAAAGAGGGCTTATGGGTATTGAGGATAGCTATGAGATGTGTAGATCTAGCCTGTTGTGAGAATCCGGGTCCACTTGCACTACAACACAAGTGCTTATTAATAGCACAAGAGCATAGCGTTTTTAAGAATTGTGCTATTAAAAACCCTTTTAATTTCGTTACCCATTAACATAACGTTTTTCAAAAACAGTGGCGGGAGGGCGAAAATCATTCCGCGCGTTTTTGGCCTACGATTTCATCTCCTCCCTCAAACGCAACTCTCCCTCACAAGAATTCTTCCTCACGCAAACGCAACGCAACCCTCACAAAAGCAACGCAACCCTCACAAACGAAGCTTTCCCACCTCGCCTCTCCTCTCGCCTCGTCTGATTTCTCTCGCTCTTCTCTCGCCATCACCTCTCCTCTCACCGTCACCCGATACTTTCCTCAGACTCTGAGAAAAAGGGTATTTCTTCTTCTCAAAACCCTAGATCATTCGTCTCCTCTGCCCCTTTTCTTCACAACATCTTTCGTCTCCTCTACCCATTTTCTTCTTCTTCACTCTCTTCAGGCAAGCAAAGCAGAGAAGGTTTGATGGAGGCACAACAACTTCCATCTTCTACAAAGGTAACCCACCAAACCATCTCAGCAATCGGAAAAGATGTCAAAGCACTGAAGAAATGGGTGAAATCCAAATCCGAATTCAAAGGGAGAAGAAGGGTCTTTCTTCTTTCTTCTTCTCAAAACTCTAGATCATTCGTCTCCTCTGCCCCTTTTCTTATTCTTCACTCTCTTCGGGCGAGCAAAGCAGAGAAGGTTTGATGGAGGCACCACAACTTCCATCTTCTACAAAGGTAACCCACCAAACCATCTCAAAAATCAGAAAAGTTGTCGAAGCACTGAAGAAATGGGTGAAATCCAAATTTCAATATTCTGTAAGTTTCTTCCCACTTTTTCAGTGTTAGTGTTTGATTTGAGTAGAATTGTTTGATTTAGCCAAGTTACAGTAGAGTTGCTGTTTGTATTTGGTGATTTTGTTAAATCTTTGATGTGTTTTATCTTCAGATCTAGGGTTTTGGAGGTTTGGGGTTTACTGATTCTACTAAGTTGGGGCCGGAGAGTCACCAATGAATCTCAATTCATCATATTCAAGTAAGTTTCTTCCCAATTCATCTCATTGGATACTTTCATTTGTTGATCTGATTGATGATTTCTCTCCAATGTAGTAGATTTTATGAAAATTAGGGTTTTTGATCTTGACCCATTTGAAATCTTGGTTCAAGAACGTGTGGGTTTGTGTTATTGCATTCAAGTTACCATTTTTTTGAATCAGGTATCATGCATTTTGATGTTAAATGTGAAATTTTGGTCATTTAGGATAAGTGGAGAAACAAGATAAAACTGCATTGAAAGATGACTATTTAAGGAAAAATAGATGATTTTTTTTTGCCCATTTCACATTGCATTTGGTGGGTTTGGTTGGAGTGGTGAAGATCAGTAATTATATTACTAGGGTTTAGGTTATCTTAATGGGTTTGTAATTGAAAGAGTGTTGGAGATCCAATGTAATAAGCATTGAAGTCAACTGTTATAGTCAGGGGGGGGGGGGGGGGGGGTTGGGAGTGAATTTTTCCTTGGGTTTATGTTCCATTTGTTATGGTTGATTCAGTTCTGCATTTTAGTTGGGTGGTGAAATCAGCAATTAGTGTTACTAGGGTAAAACAAATCCTTTTTATGTGACTAGCAATGAATCCAATTAAAAATTTTGTAGTTGTTGAAAAATGTATTGCAACGTTCCAATTTTTTAGTAATTTTACCTACATGTCATTTGTAGGAATCTCTTAGAAGGGACTTTGGTGCAAAGACTGGTGATATGCTGTGGAACTACAGTAGGGGAATTGATAATCGGCAAGTTGGAAAGATTCGGGTTTGGTAATAGTGTTCTTTGATTTCAATTGAAGAGAACAATTGTTTTGTTTCCCTGCTTATGCTTAGTTTAAATACAACCATCGGGTATTTTTTAATAATCAATAGTGGAATGCATCAGTGAAATTGTTTCTGTTAGACCATGAAGAAGTAGCAGGTTTATTTATATTCAAATTTCCAATGTCTGCGACTTTAAAGTTAAACTGTAATCTAGTAAGATAGGATGAAAGATTAAATACTTTGGTGGAATTTTGTTAACTAATAACAAGGCGTGATTTAATAAAATGAATGTTCTCAGCATGTGATCCATTACAAACCCAAAGGATTATTTGATGGACAGGAACTGCATTGTAAATCATTTTCATGCATATATCTCAATTAGCTCTTGTTTTGTTGTTTTGTGATCCATTACAATCATTATTGCTGACCTTGTGCAAACTTTAGCCATCCTTAAATTCCCTTCATTGTTTATACTTTTTACGAACAATTGTTTTTTTTAATAATTACGATATGGCAAGATCAATGGCCCTTCAACTCTTAAGGTCTCTCTCTCTCTATCTTCTTGCACGTGCACGAATAAGATACGTGTATGACCACTTGGAATCTTGAAGAGCTAAATATATTCTTTGTCAATTATTTTTGTGCCTATTGGTCCTTGCATTTTCATGAAGTTGTTTTGACATGTCTGTTGAACCCAGTATCCATGCATGAAGAGAAGATTTCTACTTATTACTGATATATATATATATATATATATATATATATATATATATATATATATATATATATATATATATATATATATATTTTTTTTTTTTTTTTTTTTTTTTTTTTTTTTTTCATTTTAATCCTGCAATAAAATTTTAGGCTGTCGGCATTGCATTCCAATTGTTGGTCCAAATCCAGTTAGATACTTTCCTAGTTTCTACCTTGCACTTTGATTGTTCAAAATTGACTGCATGAAAATCTGACAGTGCACGAAGTTTCGAATGGCTGGATAACCTTTTTCATCCTTGAATTGAATATTTTAGATGAACCATTTAAACTATCATATGTATCAGAGTTGTATATATCTCATTTGTGTTGCTAACATCTTGAAAAAAACCCATTGAAGATGGTTATTGCAAAGCCCTATGAAGGCAAGCCATAATGATTGCACCTTAGACAGTTTTAGGGTCTATACACGATGGTTTTAGTTGGTCACTACAACAAAAAGGCCTGTTTAAAACCGTGGCTAAAAAAATTACACCAAAAGGGTTGCCACGATTTTAAACCGTGGCTATAACTGCCAATGGTTTATAACTGTGGCTAAAAATGACAACGGTTTAAAACCGTTGCTAAAAGAATTTCACTTTCGCGCTTTTTGGTGAAAATATTTTCGCGCTTTGGAGGGAGCAATTTCGCGCTTAGGCGAAAAAAATTGGGGAAAAACAGATTCTCACTCTCTCCACACCTCCTCTTCACAAGCAGTATTTTGATTCTCGAAGCAGAGAAGAAGAAGGACGGAGAAAAAGAAGGAAGTTTGAGAAGGTAATATCTCCTTCTTCTTCTTTAGATCTTGAGAGAACCGAACTGAAGAAGAACATGAAATGTTCAGATCTCCTTCTTCTTCATCTTTCATGGCACCCCCAAATCTCTCTCAAAAGCTCCTCTCTTCATAAATCTCTCTCAAAAGCTCCTCTCTTCTTCATCTTTCATGGCACCCCCAAGCATGATTTCTTCAAGCAGAATAGTCTATTGTTCTCATCTCTTCCTCTCCCCATTTGCAAAGTTGAAAAGTTAGGGTTTCCTCTCCCCATTTATCAATCTAGAAGGGCTCAAACTCAATATCACCAATTTATCAATCTCTCACCCGCAATTGACGGAGAGATATCTCCAACAGATCCGGAAACCCATTGAAGAGACCAAATGATGGCTATGATCCTGACACTAGACATTGTCTGTATGGTTTGATATGAACAATTTCCGACATTTTGTGCCTTTGTTCTGCAATGCTTTTCCCCTTTTATTTTGTTATTTAAACATAGAACTCTTGTTAGTTTCACGTGCACCATTTGATTTCAATCTCTTCAATGAGCTGTTCTGCAGGATGCTGATCTGATAATGTTGGCACTTGCAACTCACGAACTACATTTCTCAATCCTAAGAGAGGTTAGTTTAGCTATGTCTCCCTACATCATTTGAACGGGCAACTCTAAATTTTCATTTGTTTATAAAAACTTGAATAATCAATTATCTCCATTTGTTAGGACACCAAGAAGGGATCAGAACGAGATGTAGCTTTTGATGTATATATATCTTTGTCCTTGTCATAATAGTTATGCTTGTTCAATACTTTTCTGTAAGCTTTCATGCTTGATTTCGGCTTATATTTCTTCATTTGTCACCTTTTTTTTTGGAGGATGCAGTTCTTAAACTTATGGACCTTGAGGGAATATTTGGAGTTGGACCTGAAAATCGAGGAACCCCCATTTCAACTTGATCTTGAACGCTTGATAGATGATTTCATATTCATCTGCTTCTTCATGGGGAATGATTTTCTGCCACATATGCCTTCATTGGAGATAAGAGAGGTTAATTGCTTTGCACCGCATTCATGGCACATTGTTTTTTATTACTTTAGTATGTTTTGCATAAAGAGTAAACTAGTAGAGGATTTGATTTATCCTGAAACTGTATATTTTCAGAATGCTATTGATTTGTTGATGGTTGTGTACAAAAATGAATTCAAGAGTTTGGGAGGATACCTGGTCGACATGCAAAGGGTATGAAAAGGCTCCATAGTTTTATGCTTATGAATCTGTAAATCAGAGGTGTAACAGAGTAGTCGTTTTGTTTCTTCTGTTTTTGTAAAGGTGGGGGACAAGAAAGCTGGTTATGTGAAGTTAAAGAGAATTGAGAAGTTCATCCTATCTGTGGGCACTTATGAAGATGTGATATTTAAGAAAAGGTTAATTTTACACTAGTAGATGAAAAAAAAGATATTGCGAGAATTGGCACAAGATACAAATGATTTGGAGACTGAGGTAATGCTACATTTGGTAAAAGTTATATAGGATATGGGATTCTCTTGGATAATTGACTTAACTAATGTTCTCTCTCTTTTTTTTCCTTGTTTTGTGCAGCGAGATGACATACTTGTTCAGGCTCCAATAAGTAAATTGGAGCTGAATGCAAGGAAGGGTTATAATGAAGATACTTTCTTTAAAGGATCTTGTCCAACATTGGGCAAATTTGATGATGATGATGATGATGTATGCTAATTCTTATATAACTATAATGCGATATTTGGAATTTGGTGCCTGTTATGTTCACATGAAATTTTTTGGGAACCACTTGATTAAGAGTTCAATCTAAATATTTTGTTGTTGTCTTCTAGGTTGTGAAGAACACGAAGGAGTTGAAACGACAGCTAAAGGATATGATCCGTGAGAAGGGTGATTTATTCAAACATGGTGGATTATTGACAGACAAGGTCTGTGCTTTCACTTTTTGAATTTCTCGTGTATGTAATAGTGAAGTACTTCCTGTTTCATGTATACAGAGTACCGCTCTGAAAGGATGAAAATAATTCTAATTTGTAAATCTGAGAGGTTGTTTGCACATATTTTATGCAGGTCAGATTGGGTTTACATGGATGGAGGGAAAGGTACTACAAGGAGAAATTCAAAGCAGAAGGCTGGGAGAAAATGGAAATCATTCGCAAAGAAATAGTACGTCTTATTTTAGCAAAACATTTTGTCTTTTTTTTATATTGGATTTTTTTTTTCAGTCACATTTGAGTTTTCCCACCATGTCTTCCTGTGTTTCTATAAGTTATATTCCCCCATAAAAGATGATCATAAAGTTCCAGAGTTTGAAGTCATGTTGATTAGTCCTCGGGTGATAGTGTCATCCCGTAAATTTTTTATGATACTTTTTGTATCAACTTGTAGGTTAAAAAGTACGCTGAAGGACTTTGTTGGGTGCTTTAGTATTACTTCTATGGAGTTAGATCATGGACGTGGTGAGTTTTGTTTATGAAAATTAGTTTGTACCAATCTACACTTTTTTGTGTGATGAATAACAAAATCCCTTTTTGGTGCAGGTTTTACCCATATTATTACGCTCCTTTTGCTTCCGATCTGAAGGGTTTAGCAAGTGTTTCAATGAAGTTAGAAAGTGTTTGGGTTGCTTTGCTGACAGGGTTTTGTTATATTTCTGGTGTTTTGATTGAGTTTGCGGGGAAGTTCTTTTTCAAGAATGAGAAACGAGGTTTATCAATCATTTCCTTCACACCTCTACTTCGGTAATTTGAATCTAGAAACTCGTAAACTCAATGTTTAACAAATTATTCATTTGTTCATGATTTTGATTGAATTTTGTATTCAGGAAACAACGAATTTCAGATGCTGAACTCAGACATCTCTAAGTAAGTCATTTTTTCTTCCTTTTATGGTTCTTGTTTTACGCTTTCTTTGAGTCTTGAAAAAAGTGAGTTTTGCGAAACTCAAACCCCAGATTAGATTGTTATCTTGCATTTCAGCTTCTTTCGCGATTCTCAGCTCTCCAATGATCACCAATATGGGAATTTATTGCCACTCTCAACTATAGAATCTTCCCAAACTCTTACCTCTCTACAAAGCCCAGGTTCGATAAAAACCATATTTATTTATGTCATAATGATTGTTATGAAGATTTCAGTTTAGACCACATTTCTCTAATGGCAAGAAACCTTTTTTGTTTCTTCTTTGTTCCTTGAATATTGATTGTTTGGCAAGCTTCATCACACTTTCTATTAAAGTTTTCTTCTTCAAAACTGATATATGCATTTGTTTGTGGATAATCTAATTATCAGAATCTGATGCATTTATGTGAATCACAGGTTAAATACAGAGTATCCCTTATGCAACATGTTCAAATTGTTCATGTGTGCGGTTTGTCAAGTAGAAATAAAACCGAACAAGGGAACATCGATGCATGCCGGTTCATCAAATCCAGGAAAAGCGCGTCCTTGGAATGGCCCATTCTTATGTTCTGACTGTCAAGCGAAAAAAGAAGCCATGGAAGGGAAAAGACGTTAGTACAAAAACTATCTTTTGCCTGATTATTCAGAGTCTAAAATTCAGATCCTTCATAAAGTTTTCTGATCTCTCCTTATTTATATTTTTTAGATGCAAGAACCGTAGTGATAGTGACTAGCCAAATTACCAGTGCAGCATCACCATGATCGGGCAATGATCTTGCCACTAACAGATTGTTCCAGGTGATGTCCTCTTTTAAGGAAGGAGAGGATGCTCTAAAAAAGATTGGAGAAGCATTGAAGCACAAATCCCTTCAGGCCTCATATCCTCCTGTGTTGCTACTTTGCTCATGATACAGGTATATAGGAACCCATACTTACAACATGTGCTGAATATGGTTGAATTATCTGTCCTGTGCATTTTTCAGTCAGTTCCATTTAGGTTCTGTGACATGTGTGCGTGTGTACCTTAAATGCATGCATGCATAATCCAAAAGCTGAAAAGAGTCGAGAGCAACAACTTTTTGTATATTTTTAAATAGTTCTGTTCTGACATGTTACTTGTTATTTAAGCGGAACAGGCGTGTTCTGAGAGACAATATCCACCAACTGAAGCGGCCCAGATATTAGATTCTGCCATCTCCAATATATAGAGAGATAGAAATGTGCATGGGAATGGTCAAGAACCAAATAATGACACTCATACCAACAGAGACCCTTTCAGCCATTCAATTGCACACTTTCCTGTAAATATGCAACTCCAATTCCAGTAAGTGAACTTACTCTGTTGCTTCTGTAAAAATTTTCACATTCTAATATTAGCTTGATATCATTAACTATTTGCTAAGTTTCATGTAAGTGACATATCGATGCCTGTTATAGCTTAATTACATGGATCGAGTCTTTATAATTTCCTTGATTTGTACATGATATTTTAGTAATTTTCATTGTTCGATTACTGAAACTTACACCTTCAGGCTAGCTTTGCATCTTAAAACACTAATACCTCATTTTCCTGAATTAGCCTTTTCAAACACTAGATTCACTCTACCTTTTCATTGTTAAACTGACATGTGACATTGATAGTGTATTCATTAGAAATGGTAATTGAAGTTTAACCTTGTGTTTTCTCTTGAACAGAAGTTTGAGGCTTTGGTCTACAGACAATGATAATTACATTTTCAGTGAATAAAGTTTGATTATGAATAGGAAGAAATATGAAATATAAAAGAGAAAAAACCAAAAGGGAAAAGAAAAACAGAATTTTCGCACAGTGGTGCGTATTGTTTCTCATCAGCTTGAATCCGAATTTTTCCTTGTCAAATATGTGTTCATTCAGAACAGAATGGTTATATGGTATCTCTTTGGATATTCCTAAATCTACTATTTTTAGATTTTAGAAGCTGTGCTGTGCCATATGGTACACATATACATGCACAGGAACAGGTTGCCTTCTGGTCTATTTGCAACATTTGCTCACTCTCTTTATCCTTCTGTATTTGCAGCAAAATAAACAGATTTTGATTGATGTTGTTGTCCATGGTGTAAATGAGGACTATGCTGAGATGGCAAATGATTTCACCAGACTTGGTTTCCTTGCTAGTGGAATGGATGTAGCTCCCATAGTTCCAGCTTTAGAAGCTATCTGGCAGAACTCATCTGGAAAAGGACTAGCAGATTTTAATTTTCGCAGTGTTACTGGTAATGTTAATATCCTTCTTGCCTCCTTCCCTAGGATGATTTTAACTTTAAGTCCAAGTTTTAACTACGATAAGATGCCTCAACATACTTTTAATTCTGGTCTAGTTCACACAATGTCTTTATCAATAAGTAAAAGGCCGGTGTAAAGATTATATGAATTTTAACTCAACATACTTTTAACTTGAAGAATTTTATGAATAACACTTTTTGCTGATGTTAATGAGATCATTGTGACATTATCTAGATCTGAAAACAGATCAAATGGGACTTGCTGAAGTTGAATGGTTTGATCATCTAAAAGCTAGTAGGATGAAAGAGACAGCTTTTAAGAAACAAACTGAGCTCGAAGATATATATGCCCGTGCTGATGTAATAATTGATCCAGAGGCTGCTCGAGAATAAACTGAACTTTGAACCAAATCAAAAAACCAACCATGGAGTCTTGGTTTTTGTTACCTTCATTTGCTTGACAAAGTGAGGAAATCTGTGCAGGTGGGTTTGTTGAAACGCATGTTACTGTAATTACTCATCTTTTTTTTCACCAAAACTAACTACTTTTGTTGCATTGCCAATCCCACAATAATTTTTTAGGGAGTGTTCTAAGGAAAATTGTTGATGGGAAACTACAAAAAAATAAATAAGAGAAGAGGTGGGAGAGTAAGTGGGAAAACTTTTCCACCTTGAGGTAGAAGATGACGATGTCTTTTGGGAAATATTCTTTGGGGTAAAAGAAATAATTTCCAAAATTTTTAAATAAACCAAGAAGGTGGAGATCATAATAAATTTCATGTTGTCGAGTCTTTTTTTTTTTTTTTTTTCTATATGGAGGAGCATAGAATGTTTTTCCAAAATACATGGTCATCTTCAAGCTTTAAGGTGGAAAACATTTTTCCTGCTTTCTCTCCCATCTCTTACCGTCTTTTCAAGTTTTCCAATGGCAAATTTTCTCCTTAAGTGAACACAGCCTTAGGTCCAAATGCTGCCATGTCATTTTTTCTATTAGGTCTCTTGGAAGCTCAAAATTGTACTTGTGACTACTCTGTTATCGAACAAATATTTCCTTCGTTCATTCCTTTCTTTTTCATAGTCAAGATCTTGCCTCTCTTTCTTCCAATTTTTGTTAACAGAAACTTATGGTTCTCTTGCCCTGTTTTTGACAGCTGGTTATGTGGAGGTCATAGACTGTTTTAGACTGGGCATCACAATGGCAGTGATCAATGTTGTGATCTGGGCAGGAGTAGGTAGCGTATGGTGGAAAATTTTAGGCCTCTATTGAGTTTTATTCATTTTATCATTAATATTATTATTATTTAATTGACAGAGACTGTTTTTAGGCATATATACAATTCCAATACTTGTATGAGTAGGATTTTGGAAACTGTTGTATGATGTTTAACTACCGGCTCAAAACATTCATTGTGATGGCGTCACTTGATCTTATCAATGGAATCAGTGCCCCCAGTATTTGCAATACTGTCATTTGTTTTTCTGAACTTACATGGCAAGGAGAAACTGTCATTTGTTTTTCTCTATTTAAAATAATTTTGTCAGTAAGCTAGACTTCCCCTTTCACTGGATGATGAAACTGTTCCAGAAACTACTGCCCCTAGCTCATCTGTCCCCATTACATCTATGGGAGAAGAATCCTCACAAGGGATCCAACAGTTGCTTCCTTCCCAGAGCAATCAGATCCCTAACTCTGCATCTAGATCTAGTGCTTACCACCTTTCTTTTAATAATCGGTACTTACTATTACTTTATATATAGATTGATGTAGATAGAGATATTGTCTTGTTATTGTGGGTTATTTTTTCTTTCTTTCACAAAACTCAATATTTTTATGTTGATCAATACATTTTACAGGAACTCTGCTAGTCAATCCTCCCACGTAAATCAAGATGGTGTAGGCCCATCAAAATTATAGTCTTTCTCGGAATCTCTGAAGTCGCGTTTGGATTCTTTTTCAATGAGGTATTTGATAGCTCATAGAAATATCCCTTTCATGAGTCAGAAAACTTTAAGAAGATATGTTTAATTATTTCTTCCTTTTGTTTGGGGTAGGGATATTGCCATGATGATGATACATGCTTCATGTTTGATTCTGTCTTTGGCTGATTTATTTATTTATTCACTTTTCTCTGTCTACAGGTACAAAGACTCCATTACAAAGAATACTAGAGGATGGAAGGAGAGGCTGTTTTCTCGGAGCACTTCCATGGCTGATATTGGTTCAGAAGTTAAGAGAGAGGTAAATGCTGGCATTGCTAGCGTATCACGCTTAATGGAGCGTCTTGAAACCAAAGAAAATAGTGAAGCAACAGGTTCCTCTGCATCAAATAATGTGGCAGTGGATTCAGTTAGGGAGTTGGAGGGATGAATGGTTTTATATCTGTCTGTTGTGAGGATTCAGGATTAGCCAATTTTGCTCTCCATAAGGGAATGGAAGGCATTATGGAGGACCATGTATTGTAAGTTTGAATAGCATTTAAAACTTTTTGGTATGTATTGATAGAAAATTGTTCTTTCATTTTGACAGATGTGCATTGTATGAATGTCCCACAAGCTGCACACACATTCCGTGTTTGCATGAAAATGTAACAATTCCTGAGAAGGTATGTTTTGTTCCCTTTGCATTTGCCTGAGTACTTATGCTTTTCACCACAAGAAGTTTTGACATTTTGGTGCCACTGCAACTGTTGTGTAGAAAAAGCTAGTCTGAAATGTGGATTAACTGTTTGTTTGTGTTGATGCAGAACCTGGGAGACATTTTTGGTTCTTCTAGTCCTATATACAGCGTGGGTTTCACCCTTTGAATTCGGGTAATTTGACAAATCGGATAGAGCTCTAGCGATTACCGATAACGTTTGACGATAAGATCACCTTATGGAGTTGTAGGCCATGGCGGGCATTATCACTCTCAATCTCCAGAGGCTTTCTTTTGTCATGTTCCAGGTATCAAGGTTTGTTCTCTTCATTCCCTGCATTCTTGTCTGCCTGTTCTGGCTGTGTCTCTAACTCAATGGTTATAAGAGGAAAAGATATGGATTCCAACTCACAAATCACGAACTCTGAATGCTTTGTGAGAAGGAACAAATTTTGGGTGCTTTCCATCACTCGATATGAGACCCCTTTGTATCACTTTGGATGTGGCAATTATTTATTTACTTCTTGTTTGTATTACCTTGTTCTCTCATCAAAACTGCTCTGGAATGTATCAAAGTAACATTTTACCTCCCATTCCAAGTGTCAAAAAAAGTATTTTTCCTTGATTAGCCAATTTTATTCATCTTATGTCCGCCAATATGAATCCAAGGTCTAAATGTAACCCACTAAAATTTCTTGGATAGGTGGTCATTCCTCGAAGTCCACAACAAGCAAAAGGACTACTATTGTCATGCATACGTGACCCAAATCCTACCCTCTTCTTTGAGCCAAAGGTACTGGATGATTTACTCTTATATTTTGGTTGCACACAAGAATTCATAGTTGGTAATTTGGATTTTCAGTGGCTCTACCGCTTGGCAGTAGAAGATGTTCCTGAGAATGATTACATGTTGCCTTTGTTGGAGGCAGAGGTATGTCTTTTCTGATATATACTCATTGGAATAATTATTGTTGATGTTAGGTAGTAATTACGTGTTATATTTTATCAGGTGATTCGTCAAGGCAGTGACATAACACTTGTCGGATGGGGAGCTCAACTTGCTCCCATGGAAGAGGCATGTAAGGATGTTGAAAAGGTATGCTCATCATCTGATTGAGTACGACCCAGAACAGACTGCTTTCATACCTGTCATGTTTACTTACTGTTATATGTTTTTCTAAAATTTCTGTTAGGATCTAGCGACTTTTAATTACTGTATCTAGTGAATCTTTTAATGTTTATGTATCCAAAGGTTCACTCATGTTAGTCTCTTGGGGTACTCACATTCTGCAGTGGCTAATATCCTATTCCTCGACTCCCCTGTCGGTGTTGGTTATTCCTATTCAAACAATTCACAAGATCTGCTCATCAATGGAGATAAAAGAACATGTATGTACCACCAGTTCTCTATCAATACATTTTTTATTTTTTTGGTTCAGCAGTTATTAATGAAAGACTTATTATTATCGTTTACATTTACAGGATGCTGTTGTTTTTTATGCAGGAGCGAGGATGCGCGTCGAGCAGGCTTGCAGCGCAACTACACTCTAGTACCACATCCAACAGGTTGCTGGCTGGAACACTCTGTTGCAAAACAGAGTGTATGCTGGGAGCTGAGATGTTGCAGACTGATGGTTTTCTGCGGCCTACTGAGATGCTGCGGCCTGTTGAGGAGATGTTGTTGTTGTGCCCAGCGTCGAGATGGTGGATGCAAGGGATGGTTACTGCATGCTGCTGCGAAACACAGTTCGCGAGGGTACGATGCAGCGTCCTGTTGGCTGTTTTTTAGGGTGATTATTCAGATGGCGTTGGTGTTTCAGCGTGTGCTGGCTGCTTGGGCAGATTTACGTGCATTCTGGTTGGGTCATTTGTTTTGGCCTCAAGTCTTTTTGATGTTTTAAGTTCTGTATTTGTCGTGGCAATTGTTTTAAGGACAGGTTTTTTCTATTGTTTTGGTTTTAATACGGGTAACATTGTAATGTACCCCCGTAGCGTTTGTAAGTCAATTTTTGATAAGTAATAAAGGTCTGGCATTCCATAGTTGCCCCTCCCCACTGGAGGTTAATTTAAAAAAAAAAAAAAATCAAAATTTTTTTTACTAGCCACGGCTTAAAACCGTGGCTAAAATTTTAGCAACGGTTTTAAGCCGTGGCTAGTACTTGCCACGGCTTAAAACCGTTGCTAAAGGTTTAGCAACGGTTTAGAACCGTGGCTAAATCATCGACCGTCCTGAACATAAAACCGTTGCTAAAATTTTAGCCACGGTTTATAGCCGTCACGGATGATTTCGCGACGCCTCTACAGCCCACGCCTCTTAGCTGTGGCCATCGGTTACCCCCACGGTTCCAAACCGTTGTTGATGGGGAAATTTGGTGTAGTGGGTCACAATAAGTTTACAAAGATAATTCCCTTGAAACAAAAAAATCAACTCCCCGGTAGAAGTGTTAGGCTCATAATAATTTTCATGGGACCAATACACGTATGACATGTTATGAGTTATGTTACACATGGCTACACGAGTTACTCTGATCTAATTTTATCCTCGTGATTGTCCTTATTTATGATTTTGGGTATCTTAGGTAGCAAGATATCATTTAGCTATGACTTATTTGTGCACGCTCTAACATATGATTGGTGGCACTAGGTAAATGCTTTACATTAGCTTAGCCTATGGTGAAAAATGTGTCTTATTCATCAGTCTTAATTTTTGTTCTACCTGATATTTTGTATTATTTAATCTTTCCAAATTAAGGTGGTTTTGTCGAAGTTGTGAAATGTTATCTGGATGGTGTTGAGCTTCTGGATCCTGCATTCATGGGCGGTTTCTATGAGTATTGTAGTGATTACATAGATTTTCTCGAGATACTCTTGTGTTCAGAAAATTTTATCTTATCTTATTCTTGGATTTAGTTTGTTTAACTTGGATGTTTGAAAATTGAAATGATAATTGCATCCTGTTGCAGGACTGTTTTTTGTAGCTGTTGTCATCTGGAACCATCCTGACTTGCATGATAAGCCTGTAGCTGTGTGTCATTCAGATAGTCCCAGAGGGATAGCTGAAATTTCCTCTGCAAACTATCCTGCACGAGATTATGGTTCGTAATATATGTCGAACACTTCATATATTGTTTAGTTTGTCATTTATAAATTAAAATTTTTTGAAGTTTATGGATCATTTTGTGCTGATGATTTATTTATTTATATAGGAGTAAAGGCTGGGATATTTGTTAGAGATGCCAAAGCTCTTTGTCCTCACCTTGTCATTCTTCCATATAACTTTACTGCATATGAAAAGGCAAGTGTTGGAGTAGGGTTCAAGGACGAGTAGACTTTTTCCCCCCTTTTTTGTTGATAGGTTCCGTTGTTTCATGAAGAAATATGCATGTCAAAAATATTTTCTCTATTAATTGTTGTTGTTAGTTTGCATTTCGAAAATATAAAATCAATTTCAAATAATCAAATATCAGTGTTTTTCTAAATTAAACATGTTACATACCATTCATTGTGGTGGTGGTGAATAGGGCTTGGTGGCCGGTTGCAATGGTAAGGATGCTGTAGGTAGTTGTACAGTGTGGTAGTGCCATGGTAGTGATAGTTTTGGTAATGTCGTTGGTGGCTGTGATGATGACTGGTGTGAGGTTTGCCTGGTTGTGGTTTTGTGGTAGTAGTGATCGTGGCAGTGGCGGTGCTTGTTGTGGAATTAAGGTGGGTCTTTGTAGTGTGGATATCCTAGAGGTGGTGTGATGGTAGCAATGGTGGAGTTTAAGTGGTGTGAATAAGAAACATTGGTTGAATTTCCATGTAATAGGAACTTTAAAACAAAACACTAGAGGTTGAATTTCCTTACACAATTTTCCCACTACAAACAAGTTCTTATGACATCCTTACATGTCGCAGGTTGCTGATCAGTTTCATAACATCTTGCACAAGCACTGTAACAAAGTGCAGGTATTTATATGGGGATACATTGAAATGTTCAATTCGAACCATCTTTTCATTCCTCTTTAAGATTCATTCCCAACAAGGTAACTTCTATTGGATATTTACAGGCTGTGAGTTGCGATGAAGTGTTTCTTGATGTAACAGATGGAGATGAAGATCCTGAGCATATAGCTTCAGTAATCAGAAAGAAGATCATAGAAACTACAGGATGTACCGCAAGTGCTGGTGTTTCTGGAAATATGCAATGGCCCATCTAGCCCCCAGAGCTGCTAAACCAAATGGTCAATGCTACATCTCTTTTGAGAAGGTGAGGTTTGATGTTCCGGCCTTTTCTAAATTGTTGCTTGAAATGCTCTTTCCACTTCTGCAATGACTTTTTGAAAGATAAGCTAATGGCTTATACCAAGTGATTAGCTAAAGTACTGGAGGTTAGTGCTTTCAAAATCATCAATCTGTTGATCATGGTGTCTGCTTGTGTATGTGTGCAATTATCGCATCGCTATTTTAAGTTAGTTGTTTAAAAACTGTGAAATTGGCATTTGTTGACCTTTAAGCCCTTGTTTGTTTAACATGTGGAAAGCTTTTTGGATGATCTTCCAATTAAAGCACTTCCGGGCATTGGGCGTGTTTTAGAGGAAAAGTTGAAAAAGCTGCACATTGAAACTTGCAGCCAACTGCGTGCGATTTCAAAGGTATTTTGGCCAGTTTTAAGCATATGCTTGCTTGTGCTTTCCCATCCACTTGTTTTCCAAAATGTTCTTAGTGCCGGATAGTTGTGTAAACTATCAACAATTCCATTCTTCTGTTACAGTCAGTGTTCTAAAAATCGCTAGGCGGTGGGCGGGCGGCCAGCAAGTGCCTAGCGTCTAGGGGCCTAGGCGATTTTAGATTTTGTATTATAATTTTCATAATTTACAAAAATTTAGCATAATACATTAATATTTTATCAATTACTTCCAATTTAATGCCAGAATAGTAATACATATGAAAAATTTATAAACATGAAAAATTAAGGTTACATTAAAATTTATAATAACATAAGTTGCATAACATAGAGTTTCAACAACATAGAGGAAAAAAAACATACTTGAAAGTTGATAGTTGAACTTGAAATACTAGGCCTCTATCTCTTCTTCTCCTTCCCCTTTTCTTTTCTCTCTGTTTTGCAAAACCTAAAAATTTTGATGGGTATTTGGTCGATTGGTTTTGGTTATTTGCAACCAGAGAAAGAAAAAAAACGCCCAGACCCGCCCAGCCCCTCCCAGACCGCCTAGAACCCGCCTAGGCGCCCTGACCGATTTTTCCCTCCGCCCAGCAACTAGTCTAGGCGTCTCTCTACCTACTAGCACATAGGCGCCGCCTAGGCCGCTTTTTAGAACACTGGTTACAGTTGCACGTGTATTTTGCATAAAGTAAGGTTTATGTGAATCAACCTAGAGTGCTTTCGTTTTGGTCATTTGGTTTTTCTTTTCCGTGTTTTGACATTACCTATGTGGTGAAGAAACAAAGTGGCCTGTTATGATTATTCATTTCTCAGTTTCTTGTGATCGTTGTTCTGGAGGGATTTTGATATTACCATACATATATTTGCTTTAGATTGAAATTTTAATATTTTGGTACAATATGCTATGAAGAATTGGAATTATTGCTATAAGCTCTATCACATTCTCTCTTTTCAACAGGATACACTTGTTTTCTTGATGCTAATGTAAATATGTGGAATTCCTCTTTTCATTTTGAGGCCTAGTCTTCTACTTAAAAAATGTATTGCAACGTTCCAATTTTTTAGTAATTTTACCTGCACGTCATTTGTAGGAATCTCTTAGAAGGGACTTTGGTGCAAAGACTGGTGATATGTTGTGGAACTATAGTAGGGGAATTTATAATCGGCAAGTTGGAGAGATTTAGGTAATCGGCAAGTCAAAGTTGTATGCCATTCATATTCGTTTCAGTATTATCTTTTTATGGCGGCAATTCTGGTTATGTGCTCTCTATATCCTGGGAACCATGACCTCTGATATGGATTCAAAAATCAATATTTTGACCCATAAATCAAGTGAATAATATCTGAAATGTAAGCTGGATTTGGTTATGTTAGCAATCAATATGAATTTTTTTTTATGAAGTCATTCAATATGAATTGTGTGGTAGCTATCTAGGTTCAGTAAAAACATCAAATAACCCTCATTCCCTAAGGATTTGCCAGATATCCAGGAAGGGTAATCTAATAGGATTTAATCTTTATTCCTATCAGGCTATTACTATTCCTACTCCCCCCCCCCCTATATAGTGAGCTTTTTTGCACAGATAAACCTATCAGTTCTCTTGTGCAGTTTGTGTGTGCAAACTTCGCATATGACCATGAAGGCAACCATGGTGGTGGTGCTGCTTATTGTGCAGGAAATCAGCAGAGCACGCTGTGAAGGTGTGTTTTTTGTGTGGGACTATTCACTTTGTTAATTAAATCATAGTTGCAGACGCTATATGTTATTCAGGACAGAACTTGATGTGACGGAATATATGCACTAGGTGATTGTGCTACTATTAATCAACGCATGGTCATGGTAAGTGTTTGCTGGCATGATCAGCAATCCCTATCCCGCAATTGAAATTCTGCTAGCTTTTCTATGTTCTGTTTGCTTAGGTGTGTTATTTTACTAATTTGTTTTTTGGATTGTCCTTGTAGGAAGACATTGCAGTGATATTTAAGAAAGCAGACAAAGATAATTCGGGAACACTGAGTGTTAAAGAGTTCCAAGCTGTTGTGAAGGACATATGTGAAAGATACCCTCAGTTGGAGCTTCATCTGAATAATATAACGTATGAAAAATATTGTTGGTCTTTTGAATCAAGCTGAAAGAGATGAATACAAGGAATCCGCTGAACTGGATATTGAGAAGTTCAAGGTGGCACTGTCCCAAGTGGATTCACAAATGAAGAATTTTCCTGCCACTGCTCAAGTAAGTTCTGAATGAACCTCCTGTTTCAGTAACAAAATTCTAAAGATTGATTCCAATACTGTTTTGCACGTTATGCATTGTTATCACTTTAGGTTGCTGCTCAACAAGGAAAATATCTTGCGAAGTGTTTTAACCATATGAAGGAGTGTGAAAAGAATCCAGAGGGGCCTCTTAGGTTCAGAGAATCCGGATGTCATCGGTTTCAGCCATTCAGGTACATATATTTCTCTTGAAGTTCTTTATTTGCTAAGCATTGATTTCATCATGGCTCTTTCCTCAACTTCAGAAACTAGTTCTGATTGGTTCCTTCGTCCCTTCCTGTGGCTATCTGAGATCCTCTGCCAATGCACTTAAAGTTCACAGAATAAGCATAGATGTAATAACTTCTTGATGCTGTAACTAAGGAGATTGATTTGCATTCTTTTTGTTATTATTCAAAGGTACAGACATTTGGGACAGTTTGCTCCACTGGGAGGAGAGCAAACAACAACACAGTTGCCTGGTGATTTGGTTTCAATTGGTCATAGCTCACAGTGGCTATGGTATTTCGTTTATGCAAGGTAACCTTACGATTTAACTACTGTTTATTCGCTATCACAATTATCAATTTTATTGAAATGTTTCATCTTTACCTTGAATGAACATAATATTTATTCTCTTTGATTGTCTTGCATCTTTTGCAGTAAGCAAGTCAGCTGGCGCACAAGGATGCTGGTGGTTACAGACTGGACTAGGAAATTTATTTTCGGGAGAGACTCAAGTAGGATTTAAAACAACCATTGAGTTGTAGACGACATCAGATTAGGAGATCATTTGACTATCACACTAGTTAGATTTCTTGTATGCTTACCAATATTTTTTCATACTTGGAAGACCACTTCTTGATCATTTACTGTGGTCATAGCGATTTTGTTTTCATATATCCGTTTCATAGTGGGTATTGATTATTCAATAATGAGTTGTTGTAATGGGGTTTTTCCCATATGATACTGTTGTCTATAATGCGGCGATTAAATGATTATTCATTAGTTTGCTAGCATCCGCATGTTCGCCCATTGAAATTCGGTTGATTGGCTGCATAAACATCCGAATATAATTTTCTAGAAATAAAACTTATAAGATGTAATAAAAAGTCATTTGATAGCAAATGAAATTTAAAAAAAATAAAATAAAAATAAAAATTTGCTATGTATACCTACCATAGCGTTTTTGAAACGCTATCATAGAGTCTTCCATAGCGTTTCTGAAACGCTATTGTAGACTCTACCATAGCGTTTCTGAAACGCTATAAAAAGCCAACTTACTATAGCGTTTTAAAAAGCTATAATAGACCCTGGGTCTATTATAGCTCCGGCAAACACAGGGTTTTCTAAAACGCTATGGTATCCTACCATAGCGGTTTTGAAACACTATGAATGGCCTTTTTTCTTGTAGTGTTGGTGGACTGAAGTTGAACAGGTTTAGATCCGTTTGGGCTGGATCTGTATTGGGCTGATGCTTGAGATCGTAGTTCCTCGAGATCATCATGACACGTGTTCGGCTTAGGAGTGTGACCTTTTTTTATGTATCATCAGTTAGTACGGTAATGACAACGAATTCAAGTAGCTGGACGATGCAATCATTGATGTTGAATCAAACAACAGAAATCAGTCAACTTCAAATAGCATGCCTTGAAGAAGGAATGTTTCAAATGTAGCGACAAGAATCACAGGATGAAATACTGACCATGGAATTGTTTCCCGTGTTCAAAGAAAGGTTACTCTGGTATCGTCACTGCTTACATATCCAGTCAATATCAGAGTAGAGGTAAGACATCCTTGAGATGCTCAAAGTGTAACTACTATGAGTGGTTGGACGATGCCAAATGAAGGCAGTGTTGTAGCAACAACTCCTTTGACCTATCTATCAAGTTGAGTACCAGACTAGGAAAAATGAACCGTAGTTTTCTAAGGCGTATATGAAGAAGAAGCGCCTTTCACATTTGTGTATTAGGTTTTCAAAAAAAAAAAAAAATTTGTCTCGTGTCATGTGCGATTTCTAGATCGAGCTCTCTATAATATTCTCTATCAATCAATCTATCTATCTATCTGATAAAAACCCTAAATATAATTTGGAAATAAACAACAATTCGCACGTTGGTCACACAAGATTTGCATTGTACTTCCTATTCCAAACACAATTGTCAATTATAACTCAGTTATTTTAGTAAAGTTAATTATTACGTATCACTTTCAAAGAAATCAAAGTAAATCGCTTTTACAATACTCCGATCTATAGTTTGTATTCTTGTCGTCACATTGATAGTGAATGAACCCTATTTGATTGAACGATCGCCTCATAGCCTAAAGATGACAACTGACTAGTAAAAGTGATTGATATGAGGGTATCACTGATTAATGATTGCACAAACTATATAAGATGAGTCGGACTGTGCAAAGTATCTATACAAGTAGCAAAGTTGAACAATCAAGTGGATTCCACTTACATTTCTTTGATCGATCACCTCAAATCCTAAAAACGACAGTTGAGTGACAAAGGTGACTGATGACAAAATTAGTGTACGTCTGTGCAACTGCATGAACCTATAATTAATTAGCAATTGCAAATACAATGTTAGCCAATTTGGACTATGCAAAGTGTCCTACGCGACTAACAAATAAAGCAATTTACGACAGTCAAGTCGATTTGACCTATATTTGATTGAGCGATTCACTTCGTGGCAAAAACATTAGTTACAATGGAGTAGGGGTGGGCATTTAGGACCGAAAGCTCGAACCGATCGGGTCGGTTTTTATTAATTATAAATGTTTCAGTTTTAAAAGCCCAGCCCGGCCTGAAGTTTCTGGTCCGGGCCTCAGTTTCCATTTTTGAAGCCCGTCGGGTAACCGGCCCGGCCCGACTCCTCGATTCCTGTGCAACACTGAGATGTGTGCCTTTCTTTTCCTCTTCTTGCTTCTCTTTTTTTCCCTTTTTTCCCGACTTAAATGAAAATATAAATCGCTTAATGTGGATTTCAAAGATGAAACCTCTAGAAAGCTTATTCTCCTTCTCTTTTTCTCAGAGAGATCTTCTTTACCTCCTCCTCTTCTCCTTCTCCCATCCTTCTTTTTGCCTCCTCTTCCTTCTCTTCTTCTCAGAGAGCTCTTCTTCTCTCCGCCTCCTCACGAGATCCAGAGAGCTCTTCTTCTCTCCGCCTCCGCGCAGATTTTCCCTCCTTGCAGACTCCTCTCCGCCTCCTTCCTCTCCACATACAAAGCGAGATCCAAAGAGCTCTTCTTCACATACAAAGCGAGATCCAGAGAGAGAGAGAGGAGGGAAGATACATATCTTCGTTTGGTTCTTCGTCTTCCTCATCGTCATCAAAACACAATATCCAGAAAGAGTCGACACTCCATTTGGTTCTTCGTCTTCCTCAACTGGTTCTTTCTCTTTCGAAAACTGGATGAATGTCTGATTCAGTAGATGAAGAACCAAAACGAAGATTTGCTTATTGTGTCGAAAGATCTGCATATTCCAGTAGATGAAGAACCAAAACGAAGATCTGCATATTGTATCTCAACTGGTTCTTCGTCTTCCTCAACTGGTTATTTCTCTTTCGACACTCCATATTGGTTCTTCATTTTGCAGATCTGCATATTCCAGTTTCCATTTGGTTCCACTCCTTGAATCTTCCTCATCATCGGCAAACACAAAAGAGAAAGATTCAAGGGTGGATGAATGTCTGATTCAGTAGATGATCAAGGTTTTAAGCTATTCGGAAGGAAGATTCTAATTTTCGAGACTCAGATTTGGGATTCCACTGGAGGTGGAGATAAACCCAATTTGGTTTCTCAGATTTCAGACGAGTCTAAACTCATGGGGGTTCTTCTTCGGCCTCCGGAAGTTCTTCTTATACGGGGGTTCTGGGAAAACCCATTTTTCAATGCTCGAAGGGATCTGCTTGAATGAAGGTGGTTGGCTATGTGTTGGTTTCAGATCTAGAGATGGGTTTTGGAGTCAGAGGGGGTTGCACTCGATCTTCTGTTGTTGCTGCTGTTTTCTTTCTCAATGGTTTTGTTTTGGCGTTTGAGCCTTCTTTGATGGATTTGGCTAGAAATCATTTAGTTTTTCTATCGACTAATAGTAAAAGTTTATACTGATGAATACCAAAATAACTAGTAAAATTTCTTTGATCCGTCACTAAAGGATTGCAAGAGTTTGGGCTGAAAAACATTGGCCCAAAAGTTTGGGCTGAAAAAAATTATCATAAACAACAATGAAAAAATTGGGTTGTAAAACATTGGCCCAAAATTTTGGGTTTAACCGAGACTGGCCCGGACCGAAATTTTGGTTAACCGAGAGCCCGGTTAATCGGGGTCACCTGGGCCGGGCTCGGACTTTAAAATTTTGGGTATTAAAATATCGGGCCGGTCCTCGGTTTGGGCTAAACGGTCTGGTTAACCGGCCTTGCCCAGCCCTACAATGGAGTCATCAAAATTCCTTACAAGATTAAGAAACTCAAGCAATTTAGGACAGACAAGTCGATTTCACAAATATATTAGATTCAACAATCACCTTAGAGCCTAATGACAAAATCACTAGTACATTTGTGGGATAGCATGGGGCTATCTCTGATAAATGATTGCACAGACAATGTTAGACGGGTTGGACCATGCAAAGTGTCCATACGAATAACAAAGTTAAACACTCAAGTCGATTGCACTTATATTTGATTGAGCAATTGACTCAGAAGTTATAAGAAAAAATTAAGTTATAGTGGCGAGTGATTTTAAAATCAATGGTACGTCATGTGGATCTAATGCAGCTATCACTGACTAACGATTGCAGAGACAATGCTAGATGACTTGGATTGTGCAAGGTATCCTACATGAGCAAAAAACTCTAGCAATTTACAACAGTTAAGTCGATTGCACACATTAGATTGAGCGATCGACTCAAAGCATAAAGACGGCAGCTGAGTGAGAATGCTAGAAAACTTGGACAGTGCAAAGTGTTTTTACACAATTAAGAACCAAAGTAAATTAGGTAACTCTAATCGATCAGACTTACATTTAATTGAATGATCACCTCAGAAGGGCATTTCTATGTGTTTTACTAAGTCATGCCTAGTAATGTCAAAACTAAATTGTTTACTGGATTTCACTGCAATATCAATTTTTTCCTGTTGTTGAAAGTAGCAATATATTAGAAACTAAGGAGGAGAACCTAGTGAATGAGTACAATAAGAAAGTTTGGTAAGTTATGAGCTTCAACATTTTCAAGCCCACTAATATAAATAATGCACCAGTCAACATTAATATAGGAAAACGTTTGATGTTGTCCAAAAAAGGCTCCATGACCAGTTATCGTCATTTATGATTTTGACAGCCAAAAGAGAATCAGAGTAAAACATGCCATGTCTTCGTTTCAATACTTTATAATTTTGCCATTTTGCTGCAAAATATATTTGCATGAATGGGGAAGGTAACTGTTGGATCTAGGGGTGGGCACGGTTCGGTTCGGTTCCAAATTTTGAGGAACCTAACTCGAACCGTTTAAAATTTTAACGATTTCGATTCGGATCGGTTCTTCTATTTTGAACGTTGGAACCAAACCTAACTCGAATCGTTTACAACGGTTCGGTTCCTACGGTTCTAAACGGTTCCTTGAAACAAAGAATCTCATTTCACCCATGATGATAGTTAACCTCAGATCAAAGAAAACCGAATATTGTCACCCATGATGATAGTTAACCTCAGATCAACAAACAAAATGAGACACACATGTAAACTTTGGAAGGATTTTTCACTTTCTTTGTACCTTGATTGAGCATCCTCAATCTGGTTCTTGTGGCCTAGTTTTTCTTAATGAAATTTGGATAATTCCCTAGCTCCTTAAGGTACGACCAATACTCATATTTTGATTCTGGGTATGCATATTTGAGATTGAGGAAATCTTCTCTAATAAAAAAAAATCCAATTACAGTTCAATTACATGAAATCTTCTCTAATGAAAAAATCCAATTACTCAGCTATGTACCAAGAGTTAAAACTCATCCTCTCAACTGTGTGACTCCCTCAAGAGCAAAACCCACAACCTTCTCTGTCTTTTAATTTTCTACACAAACAGGTCCAATTGTTTGAATTTCAGCAATAAATTAACCTAATAACATAGAATTAACCAACAAAAAAAAGGAAGAATTATCCAATAACCTAACAACAATCCAAAAAGGAAAGCCAATCAAGTTTTGAATCAAAACACACCTTGATTCCTCTGTTGGTATATGCGACCAGTATCTCCGATCATCAAAACCTGTTATCCTCAACCCCTTTGCTGCAATCGACAAACAAACACCGCCTGTATTCTTATCCAGCCAAAGTGCCTGAAAAAACACCAAATAATCCATCCATCACTAAAACTGCCATTGAAATCAAACCCAATAACCCTCAGCTTTGATTTCATTTTTACTTTTTGGCAAGAAACACATAAATAAAGCAACCCCACAACCAAATTCACAGAAAAATAGAGAAACAAATCAATACCATTTAAGATTTTGAAGATTGCATTAGGAACGACAGGAAGATTTTGCTCTCTGCTCGCTGCTGTGCTGCCTGCTCGTGGACTGGATTGGACTGTGGTTATGGAGAAATGGGAGAAGAGGAGCTTGTTGTGGTTGTGGAGAGAAATCAGAAATGAGAGGAGAACCGAGAACTTAGTTAGGGTTACTGGGTTAGAAACTAAAGTAATGGGTTATGGGTATATGTAATCGGATCGGAACTGAACCGTTTGAAAAAAAATTTTGGAACCGGAACCGAACCGTTTAAGAACGGTTCCGGAACCGAACCGAACCGTTTCACAATTTTAAAAATCAAAATCGAACCGTTTGGAGTAAAACGGTCCGGTTCGGTTTGGATCCGCGGTTCCTCAACCCGTTTGCCCACCCCTAGTTGGATCACTACTAACGCTCCATCAGCTCCATATTTAGTTAAAAGTTGCATAAAAACCATATTAATAACAACACTGCTAACATCATATTGGTAATTTAAGAATTGATGTTAAAGAAGAAATAGAGGTAGAATTAGAGACAATTTCAGAGGCTGAATTTGAGTCTCCAAGAGTCAATGAAACCGACTACATCAGATCATTTTCATTGCTTGGCAACACCTTGTCTATGTCCCTAACATTCTGCCCAACATTCATAAGTGGACATCCATTGTGTACAAAACATTCCCTGCAAAGAATTCAGCTTCCCAATAAAACCACTTGATTTTGAAAACTCTTAAGAAGTTTTTCATAGAAACAGTTTTGTTATCAAATACAAAAGCATTTCGGACTTGCCAAATGGATTGAATAACAACGAACGATTGGGCAAAAAAAATAAAATAGAATTCAACTCTTAAGAAGATCAAGACAATCCAAATATAACAAAGATAATTGGAATCAAAGTGCAATTTGTGTTACTCCAATAAATAAGACATGGCACTAAAAGCCACCATCTAAAAGAGATAGAGCATGTGAAGAAAAAGGTGGGCAGCAGTTTCAGGCTCCTTAATATTAAGAATTATAATAGTTATATAATTAAGAATAGTTAGGATTCTATTTGTATCTCTATAAATATCTCCTTGTGAGATGAATAAAGTTATGTTCTATATTATATAAAAGTTGTTTTATTTGACTTGGTATCAGAACGGTGATCTTGAGATCTTGCTACGGTCATTTGTATGTACAAGTAAGACTCCAGATACTCAAACTCTTCCCCACGTCAAAAGACGACGCACTTTGACCGTAGACGCAAAAGGCGGGGAAGGGGTCTCGTGATGTTTGCTGCATAAAGGAGGTCATCTTGCTGTTTTTTTTTACTCACTTCTTTGTTGCGTTTGAGAAGAAATAATTGTTCTTGCTGGCTATGCGTGAAGGAAATAGAGAGAAAAGATATATCTCTTTGGCTGGAAATTCAGCTGCTCTTTGGCTGGAAAATCAACTAAAATTTTTCAATTTTGTTGTTGGAAATTCAGCTGCTCTTTGGCTGGAAATTTGTTGCTTTGTTGCTGGAAATTCAGTTATCTGATTGTGTGTTGCTGTGAAGGAGGGTTGTCTGGGGGGCTTCATTTTGGGCCCATTGTTCCTTGGATTTGGTGTGATCTATCAGGTGGCAACCGCGTCAACAACGTTTGTGATGTCGTTCTCATCATCTTTACTAGTGGTTGAGTTTTATTTCCTTTGAAGATTTTCAATCCCCTATGCTTTGTATTTCAAACTGGTATCCACTTTTCCTCTTCCGTGGGAGAGTGATGTTGAAGAGCTGAATTGGATGAAGATGTTTCACTTAACATTGAGATTAATTGGCTTACAAAAGACTACTTGAAAGATCTTGGTGCATTGAAGTATGTTTTGGGTATTGAAGTTACTCACAGGGAATTTTCTTATCACAAAAGAAATATATTATTGATTTATTGTGTCGGAGAAGGTAAGATGAGATATCTTACTGGTACTACTGCAGAACTCGCTCCTTACGATGTGACTTATGAGAAGTGGGTAATGGAAAATGCTATTGTGCAAAGTTGGCTAATCGGTGCGATAGAACCGAATGTAACAAATTTTTGGCTCTACCATTGAACAGAATGTGATGAAAAGTTGGCTCATCGGTGCCATTGAACCGAATGTGATATAAAGTTGGCTAATCAGTGCCATAGAATCGAATATGACGAATTTGTATATTCGTCATCCTACGTGCACTGGGAGACTACTTCCATCAGTTATTCATCCTACGTGCCCTCGGAGACTACTTACCCTCAGTTATTCATTTTTGTGTTGCTGCTCTGTTGATGTTGAGTTGTTGTCTTGCTTGGTTTACCTTTGCTCATTTCCTTGTCAAGTTGGGCATTTACGATATATATGCCCATCTTGTTGGGGAGTGTTAAGAATTATAATATTTATATAATTAGGAATATTTATTTAATAGTGACTTTAGTTATAGAAATACCGGATTAACCGGGATTAGAATTAGTTTCTATTTTACAGTGACCGTAATTATAGGAATACTAGATTAACCGGGATTAGAATTAGTTTTCCTTTCCAAGTTAGGATTCTATTTGTATCTCTATAAATATCTCCTTAGTGAGATGAATAAAGTTATGCTCTATATTATTTAAGTATTACTTTATTTGATACTTACCACAAAAGATAACAAATATTGTCAATTGGAACATGATAATTTGAAAGTTTACTTGTTGTAGTAAGAATATTAATGAGGAGTTTCCAAATGGAAAGCAAAGTAGATGTTGGACAACGTGAATGAAAAATGCGAAAAAACAATTTTGGAACGATAGTTGCATAGAAGAAACAATATTATAATTGACATTTAGAGATCTAAAAACTGTTTTAACTTTAAAATCTCCATTTTTTGTGAACCCCATACAAATTTTATTTTCCATCCTAGTGAATGTAAAGGAATTTTAATAATTTGGGACACAAAAATATCTGGTAAAACAATATATTAACAAGAACAAGTTCCAACTGACACCATGAGAATCAGGAACAATATCATCACCAACACAAGAAGGGAGGGGAGTAGATCTAGAACTAGTGTCATCCGGTTTTTAGTCAGTGAGATTTTTACCCACATCTAACCAAGGGTCAAGCAAAAATTCATTATCTTTACCAGTGGCGGACCTACTAAGGGACCAGAGGAGCAGTTGCCCCCCTCAACTTTCAAATAATTTTGAATATTTTTTAGCACATCTTTTTTTTAATATAATTATGTGGGAGGACTTTCGTTTTTTTTTTTAACTAGTTGACTCTAACTAGTTAGTTGACTTAATACTAACCACAGATCTCGATTGTGCCTCCACATCTCCACTTATTCTTCCTCATTTCCTTCTCACACCATCTCCATCAACAACTTTCATATCTCCTTCTTGATTTCTACTTCACCTTCATCTGTACAATCTCACGTCTTCATTTCTCCTTCTCATTCTATGATCTATCTCTACCTTCAACTTCTTTTGGCTTCAATTTATTATACTCTTTACATTGAATTTAGAGTCTAGGTTTCGATTCTTTGTTGGATTTGATCAATAGTTTTTGGTTGCACACCAAGTGTTTGACATAATTCCTAACTGACTGTGGTGCTCTACTTGGTAGTTAATATGGTACCCTTAAATAGTTCAAAAACATATGAAATCAATCAATTTTGATGAATTATAATAGACCAACAAAACTAAATTAATGAGGTTTTTTTACATTCTCATTTAAATAATTTTTCGATAAAAAAGGTTTTTAAATGCTTTCACTATTTTGAACTTTGTGTTAAGATGGTGCATCAACTCAAAATTTTGTTGATTTGATATGTGATTTTCCTGGAGGGATTGTGTATAAGTATAACCTGATTTTCTTTGTTACTTTATGTATAGATGCAAAGCCTGTAACTAAGGAAGAGATGGGAATGACTACTTGGACTTTGCTTCACACTCTTGCATCTCAAGTACATTAACCTTTTGTTCATGCAAATTAATATTAGAATAGTTCATAATAAGAAAATGCTTTGGTGTTTAGTAATGATAAAACCATTCCTGGATATGTTAACATGAATGGATAAGAAATCATGGCAAAATATTGGTTACATATAATTATGATCCTCCAAGATTGAATTTTCCTCCTAGTCCTGATTTGTCTGTGAATTGGGTGTTTTCATAAATATTGTGACATGTCAAGGTCCTGGAAAAATGTGATTATTGTGAATTAACTAATTAGACAGACGTTTCACCTTTGAGGTTTTTGTTTGTGTATTGAAGGTCAGCCCGTTTACCTCAAATGGTGATTTTCATGTTTATGCATTGGTAGGCCACTGTCACTACTGGCCTCGTAGTATAATCTACTCCTGCTATTGGAGACACTCCTTTAATAAACTTAAGTCGCCATTAAATTAATGTTGAATTTGATTTGCCGAAGTGTTTTTTCAGTACCAATTCACATAGAGTAAGTTGATATCTGTTTGATTTTTTCCAGTTTCCAGATCATTCAAAAAAGCAACAAATAGAGATGTAAAAGAGAAGGGAACAACCTCAATTGTGAATACCAAGGATCCATGACACTAGTCCCCAAGATTTGCACTTTGATGATTATCTTCATCATGATCTCTTGCTTATGTGTTAGTTATTGAGGTAGTCGATTTTTGTTCTCTCATTCCCCGCTGCTTACCTAGACCTACACAAGTAGCACACGTGAGCCAAGGACCACCGTGTGGCGGCCGATGGCACTCCGAAGCTTATGTTAGATAAGGCTGAGGAAAGGCTTAAAGTTGTAAATTTTGTAGCATACCTTAAGTTCATAGACCTTATTTCCCTTTTATAGTGTGAGAGTCCTTGTTCGGCTAGGCCTTTGGTGGCGTAGTTTAGGGAAAGAGATCTTGCTAGAGATCCTTTCCTAGTTGGGAGCTGTCCACGTGGGATAGGCTCCCTACACGACTTGTGCTTCAAGATCTGTGGGAGAGGTTTCCCTTTTTGAGTGTTGTCCATGCAAGCAAGTTTCCTTGCCCGACTTATACTCTAGAATTTTCTTTCTAGTCAGAACCGATGTACTGCGGGCCTTCCTGTCTTGGGTCGATCCCCCATATACTTGCCTTATTAGGGCTTACGTGTATTGGGCATGACCGCGTGACGTGTGGGTTTAATGGCACATTGCAATTTGGGTCCAACGTTCTGGAATCTGTCAATAGTAAGCTTAATGTTGTCTGGGCTTCACTAGATTGAGCATGCAATCAGGCCTGCTTTGTTCTATTGACAATATTGTCATGACCCGTGTACGGTGTTGATCAGATGACGGTTTGATGTATCATCAGCTACTCCCCCAAGTTAGTGAGTCATATCATCAGTCCACCAGGTCATTTCATGAAGCAATTGTTCAGTCATGATGATTGAGTCTGAGTTGTTTCCTCGAGCGACGAGATTCATTAATTTGGCGTGCATCAGCTCGAAAGAAGGAAATGCAGGAGTTTTGCTTTCTATATAGATCTCATGCTTGTGGAGTGTAGCCACATTAATCTCTCGATCTCATGCCTGTGGAGTGTAGCCACATTCATCCTTTGACTTAGGAGAGGTTTCTCTTTGAATCGGATCTGGAAGTTCTTCGTAACACATACGGGGTTCTTGATGATCTGGTGCTCTTCACTTTGGGCGTCGATCTAACGCCATTGTCCCCTCCTGAGGGGTTTATCTATCTTCACTGGGGTATGCTTCAATCGGGTGTCCGAGTTTCTGGTGTACCTCGGGATTGCACCCGATCAACTAGTTTTGAACGGGTATAGGGTTGTGATTGCCATTCTTATTAGGGCTATGAACACTGATGTCTGAATGTTTTCAAGAGCAATGCAATTGCTTACTTCTCCTCAAATAAACGAGCACGTTGTGTATGTGTTGACATCGCGGGACTGCTTCGGCAACCTGCCTGATGATTTTAAATCTTGGCAGAAGTTTTGTTTCATGGCTTCTGAAGACTTGACATACTTTGAGTTTGTTGGTCATCTGGTCGAGCGTGAATTCAGGCTACTGAGTAAGTTCGACTTTTTTTTCTGGTCTTGCTTGCATTAACTGCATATTAGATTGACTTGTGTAGTTTTCGTAGGGAGATTCCTATCTTCACCAATTTCTGCTAAGGATAAAGTAACTTTGGATGCGTTTCGCGACATGCCTCATCCGCTGATAGAGGATGTCATTGAGTCTTCTAATGTTGAGCGCAACGGACTATGGACTCATTGGCATGTGGCTTCTACTCTTTTTTGGGTAAAGAAGCTAAAGCCCGACAGTGCGTCTACTTCGAGGAAGAGGAAACTTCCCAAGATTAAGGTTCCACTGGCCTCGTCCTCGGGACGTGATGCTGTCGAGCAAGTGCCGGATGAGACTAGTGTTTTCGAAGGGCGTGATGCTCAAGCCAAGGCCCCTATTATCCTTCTTGACTTGGAGAGGGAGTATCTGCAAATGGTGGGCATGGAGGAAGTTACCAAACTGAGTACCAATCCAAGGCCCCTATGTCCCCTCCTCGTCCTTATATTGTGTTCCATCTCGTTCCTGTCCTCATATTAAATTGACGACGGATCCAAGGAATAACTCGCTTCCTTCTTCCCCGTCAACTGATTATGAATTGGCGTGTGAAAGAGAGCCGATTGTTGTGGGCAAACAAAAAGTTGTTGATGAGGGCCCTGATGCAATGCAAACGGCTAAGGGCGGTGTTGGGGTGATTCCGATTTTGAATGATCTTCATCCGGATGCTCGGAACAGTCTGTTTGCTAAGGACATAGTAAGGATGAACAACCAAGCTTGGCATCAGGAAGTTGACATTTCTTACTCTTCGAGGAAACATATTAGCAGATGGAACAACTGGCTTGCGAATTGTGCTATGGAATTAATGGGAGAGCGTATAGATAAAGGGAAAAAACATCTTGTGATGGGGATGTCGCACCTAAATCAAGTGGCTGAAGTTGAGGTCACTCGTGAGAGAATGTATACTATGCAGCGAGTCTTTGCAAACTTGGAGAAGTCATAGTCTGACACTCTTTAGGAGATTGAGTCATTGAGAAAGCAACTTGAAGCTTACTCGGATACTGGAGCGGAATCCTGGTGCATTAGGTCGGAGCTCAGAAAGTTCACTTGGAAGCGCTCGAGTCTGACTTAGCGGGGGAAGTTTCCATGAGGGATCGGTTCGAGAATGAATTGAACCTTGTCCATCGTGACTAGCAGCTTGCCCGTGAGACTGGCCGGAGTGCAAGCTTAACTGCAATCTCTGCATGCTGAGAGGGTCAAGAAAAAGTCTGATGGATTGTTTGATGTAAGCAGTTAGAGGCCGACGTTGATTTTAATGCCAAGAGTGTGTGGACTGCTGAAGAGCAGTTCCTTCTGGCTTAGAATGAGCTAAGTACTGCTAATGATAAGTTGGGTGCTGAGCAGTCCAAGACTGACATGTTGTCAGGCGAGCTGGAGCAAGAGCTTGCTGAATCAAGGGTGTATGAGGAGAAGTTTCTTAAGGCCCAAGGCACGTTTGAGTTCAATAGAGTCGTGCATGGAAGGTTGGAGCTATTGCATCTGATGAAGGAGGAGCACCCCAACTGGGATCTCTCCTATTATAAAGAGATTGTGTATGCAGAGTTTGGAATATCCTCCGATTCGTCTGAAGAATAAGGCGACCTTGATGAGGGTTATCGAGAGGCAACATGTACAAATGTGTCTTCTGCTTCTTCCCCTGCTAAGTCCGGTTCTGTTGTATTTGACTCTCCTCCTGATGAGGGGTGAGCCTTGTATTTTCTTTTTGGTTTGCAAATGAATAGTACTTGGTACATGTTTGTTTTTCCTAGCCTAGCGAAGCCTCTCTTCTGACAATTAATGTCGAAATAAGACAAAGCGGGTAAAAGCTTCATGAAGAGAGGCTCCGCTAGGCTAGGAAGCTTTATGATTGACCCGCTGGTGAGAGTTCTAACTTCTCATGCAATTTTGGTTAGAATCTTTTTAGAAGTCGGGGAGTGTAATACACCCTTTGTCTGGCGGCTTGGTTGTATGTCAAACCAGCAGATATTGTTGCTGTTATAAGCGAATTAGTTAGATTGTAGTCCCAGTACATGCACCATTGTAGATGATTAGACAATAGTCGTCGTGAGTCGTCTGAGTCGAGCTTCCAGAGCTCTAACCGGACTTTTGACTCGTATTTACCTACTATTCGTAGAAGAGGCTTAGTTGGATCGGGGATTGTTATCGCTGGTTATAACTGACTAAACCTGTGTCAGGTTTCGACAATCATGGTGGTCCTTGGCAAGCCATCTTGATCAGGAGTCGAGGGCACTGACTATACTTCCACCTTCCAACCCATCGTGATCCGTTCTTGGTAGACTAGGAATTGGAGAGAGCCAAAAGTTATCATCATCAATCGTTCTGACTAAACTTTGGCGGGGTTCGGTGATCATTGCCTATAGTTGGCCAATGATCCCTGGCAAGTCGTCATTACCAGGCTATGTGAGCACTGACTAAGCTCCCACTTTCTAGGCCGTAGCAATCTACGTACAGTAAACTAAGCTTCGAGCATACCAAAACCATCATCATCAGCGGCTACTGACTAAGCTTTGGTCAGGGTTTGGTGATCAGTGTCTGCGTACGAGTAGTGACCTCTGGCAAGCCATCTTAATCAGATGTCGAGAGCGCTGACTAGACTCCCACTTTCTAAGCCGTCGGAATCCGTTATTTGCGGACGAGGCTTCGAGCAGACCAGAAGCCATTGTCGTCAGTCATTACCAACTAAGCTTTGGTCGGGTTCGGTAACTATTGCCAATGTTTGGACAATGATCCCTGTCAAGCCATCTTGATCAGGCATCAGAGCGCTGACTAAGCTACCACTCTCTAAACCGTTGACACCCGTTAAGTTTAACGGACTGGAAGTTATATCTTACCAGAAGCTATCCTCATAGGTCGAAACCGACTTAGCTTTGGTTAGGTTCGGTGACCATTATCTATAGTTGGACAATGGTCCCTGGCAAGCCATCGCGGTCAGGTATTACAAACGTTGACTAAGCTCCCACTTTCTAACCCATCGTCGTCCACTTTTGGCGAGCTAATATAGAGTTGATGCCTTGGATTTAACGATAATACTTTGTAAGCGCGCTCCTTATTCTATGGGCGCTAAGGGCTTTTGTTGTTTGTTCCTTTGCATGTGTTGGGCCGAATCTGGCTGCACATAAACTTGGGCTTATTAGTGGAGGGGCCCAATTAGAAAAAAATCTTTGTAGATAAGCGTGTTAGGGATACGACGCATATTGCGAGACAGTTCAGTATCGATTACTCCTCCCATTTAATAGGGCTGATTGCAGGCAGGGTTATTAATTCAAAATATGTTAACTTGTGCAGTTGCAATTGGAACCTTCATTTTCTCGATTTCCCGTACGACATTTAATGTAGAAGTAACTGTTAGCTAATGCTACTTTGTAAACCGTAACGCCTATATATAGGCTGGCCATTCTGCTTTCAAGCACTGCAATGAGAATAGTAGAGCATGTTAATCAAATGCATCTTACCAAAGAATTTTCTTTGGGTTTTTCAAAGACTGAAGAAAGATCTCCCTCACTAGAGTTTTCACAATTTTTGATATTTGGGCCTATGAGTCTTAATAAGACTTGTTGTTATGCGGTGCCGCCTGATCTGGGTGAGCACCTTATTGATCTCATTAGATCTGGTAATATCTTCTTATATTGTGAAGAACAATTATGAACTTCCTTTCAGGGGTCAGGTTTGTCTTTCATCTTCTGGTGCTCAAGCACTCTCTCATTAGTTATTTCTATCGGGGGATGGTCCTCGTAGCTAGTTTATGGTTGATGGGAGCGTTGGAGGTCATGACTCTCATTCATGGGGTGGTATCTCTCCGTCACCCCATGCATTACACATTTGAAAATCATCCTCGTTTGGCAACACTATGAGACCTCAACAATCTCGTTGTTCAAGGATATTTTCTTCAGCTTTCTGTTGCTTCCTTTTGTTCCTCTTCACGAGGCAGATTGGCAGAGCAAAGAATCAAGGAATTACTCGTAGCCTTTTTCACGTACTTTGCTTACTACTTTGAAATCATCCTTGTAAGGTGATTCGATGAAGCAATGAATTGAGTGCGTTCCTTCGCCTTCTGTTTCGGACATTTTACTTTCACCACCTTTTCTTCTCGAGGCGAATTAGCAGATTAAAGTCTCTACCCTTGTTTCAGCGGATAGATACCTGCATCGGACTTAGATACATATAATGTATAAACTGATGTACTAGTTGGTCGGCAAGCTTTGTAATAATGGTCGGCAAACAATAAATTTTGTTTTATTTCTGGAATGTGTCTGGTACGAACAATTCTTCTAAACTAAAATGAAAAACAAAAAAATGAAATTAAAGCAACAAATAATTTAACTTCGAGCAAGGACTAAGCTAACTCGGCCCTGAAGGAAGCGCAGATGGTCTTGGCTCGGATTGCATAATCGCTCTAGCGAAGTGTCTTTTTTTTAAAGCTAACAAAGTTACTGAATAGTGGACTTCGTGCTGATGGACAATTCCTTGCTAATTAACAACTCTTGGAGTAGGTGTCTGTTTGCTGAAGTATCGTTATTTAGCTTTTTATTAGATTGGATTGTGCTGCTAGCTCTGATTTCTGGCTCTCCGCATAGCTGTACTTTGATTATCGGGGTTCCTCTGCCCTCATAGAGTGATTATCTTCTTTTGTCAAGATCTGGTGCCTGATATGTTGGTTCTGTGGACCCGAGCTGCAATTGGAAACAATTCAACTATTTGTTGCATAATGGCAGTCTCTTGCTGCAGGTTGATCCCCTCGGATAGTTCCTTGGGCCTGGTTGGTTGTGTATTTTATACATTAGTGCAGAGTGGAAACCACTGCCACCATATAATGAAGCCACGACCTTCCCAGGATAATGTTGTAGGTGGACGGAGCGTCAACCACCATGAACTCTTGGACAAGTTGCTCTCCCGCCACCACCATTAGATTGATCTTTCCGATGGATAAGCATTTCTCTCCACTAAATCCAACCATGGAGTGGGTGGCGGGGGTTAAATTTTTCTCTTGTAGTTGCATGTTGCAGAATGCGCTGAAGAACAAAACATTGAGTGAGCTTCCTATGTCCACTAAGGCCCTATTTACCTCCCATTTAGCAATGAAGACGAAGATGACCAGGGCGTCATTGTAAGGAGAATGTATCCCCATGGAGATCCCTTTTCGTAAATGTTAGTGATGGGATCGGGCTGTGAACTCGTGCATGCTACACTTGTCGGTCCTCATACTAAGATGGTGTCTGCATCTCGGTCAGTGTCTTTTTGCGGGACCTATTAGATTGCTCCCTTTCGGGATCGACCTCGTGGAGGACATACATGACGCCAGGAGCTTCCTTTTCAATCTTCTTGACAGTGTATGTTTTTTTCCTTTGCTCGACCCTGCCTTTTGTCCGAGCCTAAGAACTCCTTGAGCTTGCCTTTCTTGACCCAATATTCGACTTCTCCTATGAGGTTTCTGTAATCCTCAGTATCATGTCTGCATTCCTTGTGGTAGTCACAATATTTGTTGTTGTCACGCCGAGCGGTGTCTCCTCACTGTTTAAGCGACCACTTCAGCTCTTTCCAATCCTTGATGGAATCAAGGATGTCGGACAGACTGTTATTGAGAGGAGTGACAAATCTGGACCTAACATAATTAGAGGCCTTGTTCTGCCTTGTGCGGCCCAAGTCGATTTTGTTGTCTATGTGCTTCCTCTTGTTCCCATCATCGTCCTCTTTTTCCTGTCCTTGGGGACAAAGGGTTTCTTCTCTAACTCCACTTCCTTATTAGCGGCTAGCATTTCCTCTAGAGTGATATATCTTTGGTCATCCCTGAGCAAGTCTGTCATATTGGTCGGGAGGTCCAAGGTAAGGAAGTCGTAGAACTTGTGTCTTTTCAGACCCGAAGTGAAAGCCGAGACTGTAGTGTCATTACTACAGTTGTAGATGAGGGTCAACTCATCGTTGAAACGAGTTACGTATTCCCTCAACGTCTCATTCTGTTTTTGCTTAGGGTTAGCGGATAATGCGGACCCTTCCTGAGTCGTTGGTTGCCCATGAAGAGTGTGAAGAACGCCATCGCCAACGTCCAAAATGAACCGATAGATTTTGGAGGGAGGCTATGGAACCATGTCAGTGCTGATGTCTTCAGACTAGCAGGGAATGATCAACACATTATCGCATCAAACCCTTCCTTGAGTGCCACAACGTGTTGGAAGTGGTGCTAGTGATCGGACGGGTCGATGGTGTGTACTTTTTTGGCAGCGGTTCGTCCATGATATGATCCATGAACTTAGGGATCGTGAGATTAAACAACACGTCGGGGTTTGTGGCCCCATTGCAGATGGGGTTGTGCAAGACGTGCATGTCAGCTCTGGATGTTGGGTCTCTATTGGCCGCTCATCTGCCTCTGGTCCATTGATAAGTTGTTGGGGCAACGCGACTCTCCTGAACATGTTCTCAGGAGCTCTCTAGGGACTGGGCCCTTCGTGGCTCGTGATCTCCTTCTGCAAGTGGAAAATTTCGTTGTTAGAGTGCCTCTAGCGCTTCTGCGTTTTTCTGCATTTGGGTTGACAGTAGATCCACTACTGGGTCCGCCGTTGCTGCCACCGTCACGGGGTTTGAGGGGTTCCTTCCGTTTCTGCCGGTTTGAGCGATCGAGGGTTCCGCAACCTCTCCATTATTGTGAGACCTTGTTGTCACCATCTTTCTAGTTGTCTGAAAAAGGTGGTACTACTGTTTATTCTAAGGAACTTTGTCATTCCCTACGAACGGCGTCTAACTGAGGTAGTTGATTCATGCTATCCTTCATCGTTGTTTACTAGACCTGCACAATAGCACACGTGAGCTAAGGACCACTGTGTGGCGGCTGATGGCACCCCGATGCTTATGTTAGATAAGGCTTAGGAGAGGCTTAAAGCTGTAAATTGAGATTTTGTAGCGTACCTTAAGTTCATTGACCTTGTCTCCTTTTTATAGTGTGAGAATCCTTCTTTGGCTAGGCCTTTGGTGGCGTAGTTTAGGAAAAAAAGATCTTGCTGGAAATCCTTTCTTAGTTGGGAGCTGTCCATGTGGGATAGTTTCCCTATATGACTCGTGCTCTTAAATCTGTGGGAGAAGTTTCCCTTTCTGAGTGTTGTCCAGGCAAAAAAGTTTCCTTACCTGACTTATACTCTAGTATTTGTTTCCTAGTCGGAACCGATGTATTGTTGGCCTACCTGTCTTAGGTCTATCCCCCAGATACTTGCCTTATCAGGGCTTACGAGTATTAGGCTTGACCGCGTGACGTGTAGACTTAGTGGCACATTGCAATTGGGGTCCAATGTTCTGGAATCTATCAATAGTGAGCTTAATGTTATCTGGGCCTCGCTGGATTGAGCACGCAATCAGGTCTGCTTTGTTCTGTTGACGAGATTATCATGACACGTGAACGGTATTGATCAGAGGACGGTTTGATGTATCATCAGTTATTATTATTCAAAATTTTGCATTTTAATGGTATACACCATTAGATGTTTTAAGTTGCTTCCCTGGTTGACCCCATCGATCATTAGCTTTGTATTGTTCTTCCTTTGATTTCTAATTTTTCTTTTAATGAATGCCTTGTTTTATTGACAAAAATAATTAAATAAAAATTGTAGACATCATCTCATGTTGCACTAATTTAAGCCACACAATCTATTATAAAAAGTAATTGAATAATAATTTTTAAATGTTGATAATAGTTTTGTTAGGGTTTGTATGTTTTTTCATAATAACAATGCATGAAATTATGTTTTTATTTTTATTGACTAATTAATATTCTATTTATTTTTCCAGCTATAGACAAGTTTTATTTACTTAATTAATGGTAGGTGTTTTGAAGGGTCTTTATAAGAACATTCCTTTTGACTCCACTATGTATGGGTTGGATAGTATCAATTTATAAATAATATTTTTTATAAATTGGTGAAGTGAAATCCTGGCTCACATTTCCCACTTTTTGTGAGTACCGTATCTGCCACTGATATTTACTGTCTCCAATTTGCTACATAAGATGAGGCAAAATGTTGGGAATAGTATTGCACATAACTTTCCAGCTAAAAGAACTCAAAACCGATTTTTTTGGTGTAAAAAATGTTATTGTTTGGGAAATTGAGAGATTTCTAAAGCTTAGATTTAGTTAGGGTCATTTCGACAGTTAAGGTAACCTTAAATATGCTTAGACATAACAACAAGATTTTGATCCTCATAATAGGAATGTTATGAAGTGTTACATGAGTTATAGTCTAGTAAACAACAAATGGAATAATAATAAAAAATACAACAAATGGAATAATAATAAAAAATACTACTCGGATGAAACTTGTTCAAACTATGCAACTATCAAGTATTATCAAATACAAAATACAAGAATAATACATAAATCCATAGAACGTGAAGTGTCTAAAAATTATTTTTTATTTGTATATTTTTTAAATCTCAAAGTGGAGAGGCAGCTTTGGAATGCTAGACTTTTATTAATTTTCACAAACTTACAAACAGACTTACAAACCAACTGGGGGAGCGTTACAACTTGACCCGAAAAATCGAAATTAAAAATTAACAAAAGAATTTACTTGCATCTACCAATTGCGCGAGACCACACCAATGCTATCTCCATCAACCTCTCTACACCGAACCACCTTGCCTATTTGCTGCCAGCATCTACCAGACGCTGCCCAATGCATAAGACGACCAAGCAAAAACCTGACCCGTTTCTGCAACACCGAACCAACAAAACAAAGCTTTGCTCTGCTGCAGCGGAACAGAGCAACACCCTGCCCTGTCGTTACAAACCAAAAAAAAAAAAACCATTTGATTGTACCTTTTTTCTTTGCTCCTCATTTTCCTTTGCTTTCTTGAACCAAGTGAAACACAACCTGCTGCCCCATTATACAAACACAATTAACAAATCCAATAGGCCTCTGTATCAACACCAGCACGAAAACTACTGTTGCATTTCAAAACCATACCACCACATTCCTTGTAGCTTCTCAGATAGGCTGTATGGAACTTATCCAGACAAAGCAGAGACCTCGCCTTTTGAGGAAGAGAAGACTCAACAAAAGTTCTCGATATTTTCTACTCCTGAGCCAACGTTGCCAAACAGTCCACAACCCCTACATAAATTCCTTGATCATCACCCCTCCAATCAAGTTCATACGCCTGACACATCGTCCATTTTAGATGAGCCATCAATGTTTATAGAAAACCGACTCCCGAATGGAAATTGCCAATACAAAACCAATGGTGCCTTCTCCCTCACCTCAACCTCAAAACCCAGCCTATGCGCCACATCATACCCGCGATGCGTCGCCTTGGGAACAAAAACACGATTGACCAAACAAAGCCAATCCCTAACTTTCAGAATACTGGATTAACACTCCAATTCTTGTCCGAAAATCTTTTATTGTTTCTCTGCAGCCAGATTTCCCAGAGGATAAATAAAGGAGCTAACTGAAAAATGCACCCAACCTGTCTTTGGATGCGCTCTGCAAAACCAGATCCTTAAAAAGGAAGGGAGTCTCAATTGGACGATGATCATGAACCCCAAAAACCGTATCAAAATGGAACCACACCTTCTTCGCTAGACCACTTTCTATGAACAGGTGCTTCATCATTTTGATTTCTGGGATGTAACAACAACGACAACGCAAAACCAATGGAATCCAACAAGATTGAAGTTCTCGATCAACAGGTCTAGCTCGTTTCAATTTTTTCCAAACAAATACAGAAATTTTCGAAGGCACTAAAGAGTGCCATAACTTCGAGAAAATGGGATCTGGAACACCTCTCTCCCGGATAGGCTCCTAGACAGACCTCGAAGTAAACGCACCATCTGCGCAAGGTTTCCAAAATCCTCTCATCCGCAGAGCGCTCACTAATCTTCAGTCTGTTTTCGAAAGCATTCAAGGCCCTTGCCCTTGCCAACTGGCACAAAACGAAAAAACCATCGTTCGCTGTATCTCTAATGCTTGGCCAATCCAAGTCACGACCAATTATGTTCAGATTTTGAAAAAACCTCACCCTCCAACCAGTTCTCTCCGTAAAAACTAGTGTTGCCTGCTCCAATTTTCCATTCCACATCACATTGAAAAGCTCTAATAGGTTCCTTAATGAAAGGTGATGAGATCTTCTCATCATACAACCAGATTGGTGTCCTTCCCTGAAATTTTTTCCTCCGCATGTATACTGCCCACACCGATTTCAAATTAATCAAATTCCACGAGGCTTCAAGAAGAAACACCATCACTATGGACACCAAATTCCTCACACCCAAGTCTTCCTCGCACAATGGCTGGCAAACTTTCGCCCAAATCACCAATTTCCTCTTTGTTCGACCTTCATGATCATCTCAAAAGAAATTGACGATACATCAAAATAAACCGATTATCACGGCCATACATGTGGCAGAGAACATCCATCACGAGGATATGACGACCATCTACTGGGCCAGCTCGTAAAATCCAAGAAAAATAAAGCCAACCACAGAGGCAGAGACAAAACTCACTATAAGAAGATATAATTCAGGCCCGAACGAATCAAAGCCCAAATTTAGGCCTGACACTAGTTCTCTCATAAAGTAGAGGAGCATTGCACCAAAAAGAGTCGTAGAGGGAATTACGCCTCCACAGACGTATCTCCATCAAGGAGGAGACTGTTACGAGAAACATCTCCTTCCATTGCGTCTCGCACGCTTACATCATGTAGAGAAGTAAACACAACCATTACACAAAGTAAAAGGAACATTTGACACAGGTATGCAACTTTAACTGAGTTTTGTCCAGATTTACTTCATTCTTCAAACAAAGTTGCTAACTTAAGCATCAGAGTGGCTTCAGCCACCAAAAAGGTGGTCATTGGCAGTGTAACATCTGTTTTGTAGGTCAAACTCACAGGAGGACGAGTTTTGGACGCATCAGCTTGGTGCCGTCCGTGGGGAACGACAAGTTTCATTTCTAAAAATAAGATCCACAGTGACGAAGTTCACCAAAATCTGATAAACAATCAACAAGTTGTCAGAACAAATGACACCCTACAAGTCCTCAACACGGTGACGATAACAACTATCCTATTGGGGACCAATGTATCACAAGCAGCTCACGAACAAGATGCAGCCCAAATCATTGGGCCAATGGCACCCGAGAATCAATACTTACAGCATGCAATAGCCAAGAAACCCAGACATCCAGCGACGCTATCACGGATTCTCGGGTAGACCTGCTTATTGTCCAGATGAATTACATGATGAAGATGCAAGAGAAAATCACCCAGAAGCGCATCCAGCCAGTTGATCCTATCCCAACACTGCCCTGACAAAACTCTGCCAACTGAGTCCCAGCAGAACCCCAACAAGGAAACTTTGAGAGCAATGAACTCCTCCAAGGCAAGAATCCACAGTGTGACGAAATGCTTGTTGAGATCCCGTTCAGAATCAAAGTCACAGATCCCAATGTATTATACAAATTAGCCAAGTCGTCATTCTCCGACGCCTTTATGAAAATTCTCATGCCGAAAAAGTTCACTCCACCAAAGTTTGAAGTATATGATGGTACTACCAACCCAACATATCACCTGAGACACTTTCACCACATGATAGCCCTAAGGAAACCACATAATCGATCTTATGCAGAACATTTTCGACTAGCCTCACATCCACAGTGATGAATTGGTTCAACAACCTACCACCGAGGTCAATAGACTCTTTCTAGGCATTAGGCACCGCTTTTATCACCAGATTCATCCGGAGCCAGCGGATGAGGAAATGACCACAATTCCTCCTCCATATCAAGCAAAAGCCCGAAGAGACAATACGGGAATACGTCACTCGTTTCACCAATGAGCTGACGATGATCGATGGATGCAGGGACGACACAGTCACTGAAACCTTCATCGCCGGACTGAAGAGAGACCCTTTTTTTATGCTCTTAAAAACATCCAAAATGCATGACAGTCTTATTGAAAACAATCCAAAACACATTTCTCTCGAGGAGATGAAAGCGGTCAGGAGGAAAAATGACAAAGAAAGATATAATCATTCAAGGAAACGGGAAAGAAGTGAAGAAAGAAGGCGGGATGGCGGATCACGAGAGGATAACATTAATTTAAAGATGCATCAGAATGGCGGATGAACCGATTCAAACCAACAAGAGTCCAAGAAGCAACAATCAGCACGACCCTGACACGAGCGAGTAACAAGCGTGATGAAGAAGACATATAAACCATATACAACCTTGAAAACAAGTCGAGCCGATATACTTAAACACGTAGCAAAATGGGATAACATCAACTGGCCACTTAGGATTAGAGGAGACCTGAAAGGAAGAGACAAAAACAAATATTGTTCATTCCATAAGGATCATGGGCACGATACCGAAGATTACTACAATCTAAAAGATTACTACAATCTAAAAGATAAAATCAAGCATTGGGTTCAGAAAGGTCGACTAGACGAGTTAATCGGAATGCCAGACAAACAAATCAAATGGAAGGAGAAAGCATATACCACTACGAGATTAAAAAAATCCAGAGAACTAATATATGACCTATACTACGTGTCCAGAGGAAGCAAAGCAGTCAACCTAACAGAAGAAGCAGCCAGGAATACCTCCCACTCGAGCTGATTTATATCAGAACAATAGTACTAACGAAACAATACCCATTTTAAAATTGCATAGAACATGGAAAAGTATGCACCAATCAACTAAAGCGATTAAATAACCCTACCGACAGATGCAAGCTCGACCCGAATCAGCGACGACAAAATTGACAGCACGGACTCTACCAAACCTAGGCAGCTGACACCAAACACAAAGCTAACATAAGCATGATTGGACAATTTGGTTTTGATGTGAGCATGATTGGACAATTTCATGTTGATGTGGGCATGATCTACAGTTCGGTGTTGACGTGAGCATGATTGGACAGTTTGGCGCCAATGTGAGCATGATCGGACAAATCAACACTGCTCAGCTATAGGATCAAAACGCACCCCGAGTCTATTAGCCGCGACAACATATACGACGAACAAGTAAATCACAACCCCATAGCAAATACGGCAAATAAAAGTGTACGAGTCAAAGCAACAAAAACATCAATATTTAATACAAGGATCGACATCAACCAAGCAAAGAAATATGAAACAACAAAAACATCAGTCTTTAATACGATGATTGAAATCAAGCAAAGGAAGACAAAGCAAATCGATCTTCAAACCAGCATAAATGCTTCAAAAGTTAGGTCTGGTCAGAGAATCCGAAAGGGAATATCAATAAGATTACAAATTCAGAATCCCCATTTTATGAGTGGACGACAAAATAAACGCGTCGAAAATTAGCCATACAAAGAAATCGGCATACCTAGCAATAAGAAATCAGGACAAAAGTCAGATATGCATAATAAAAACTTCTGGTTTGATCAACCACTCAACTTAACACAGTAAACTCGAGTCGACTGAGACGTTGAGCCAACAAAGTAAAAGTTGGACAAATGAGTAAACTTAACACAGTAAACTTCGAATCAACTGAGACGTCGAGCCAACGAAGTAAAAGTTGGACAAACGAGTCAACTTAACACAATAAACTTTGAGTCGACTGAGACGTCGATCCAATGAAGTAAAAGTTGGACAAATGAATCAACTTAACACAAAACTTTTAGTCGACTGAGACGTCGAGCCAACGAAGTAAAAGTTGGACAAACGAGTCAACTTAACACAAAAAACTTCTAGTCGGCTGAAACGTCGAGCCAACGAAGTAAAAATTGGACAAACAAGTCAACTATATGAAGGAAACTTTGAGTCGACTGAGACGTCAAGTTAATGAAGTATAAGTTGAACGAACGAGTCAACTCAATATAAAAAGCTTCGAATCGACTGATACGTCGAACCAATGAAGCCAAAATTGCAGGAACGAATCAACATGATTCAAGGAACTACAGATCGACCGAACCAACACGACAAAGGTCAATACCAGAAGTCAACTTTTTCGAAGTAAAACCCAAGACGACTACATTTGAAATAAAAAGGAGCAAACAACACACAACAAGTCGACAAGATAAAATACAAAAACACACAAAAAGAAAAAATGAAGTTCTTTTCATTAACAATACTACTATGTTACATCCGGAGAAGAAGACGAAGGAATAGGAGAAGAAATAGAGGCAACCACGAGATCATATGCTATATCATCTACGGAAGAAGGCAAATATTTCTCTTCAGAAGGGGAGAAAGCAATGACTCTTCAACCACTAGGGCGCTCGAAGGGAGAGGAAGCAATGGCTCTTCAACCACTAGGGCAACTTCTTTACCATCATCATCTTCGATATAGTCAAGAAGCACAACCCATCCATCAACAACTCGCTTCCAATCTTCGGCTTCGACAATGCGAAGCCTATCCTTGGCAGTAGCGAGTTCATTTTTGGCCGCGGCAAGCCGTCCCTTAGCGGGGGTAAGCATAATGGAAGTATTTGTCTTGACCTCGTCGAGCGCAGCCGTCAACTGTTCCACCCACCTCTTAGCGATATCGCGAATAACGAATTGTTCAATCTCAGCACAAGAAGCCTCATCATAGGCTGCCTTCTCAGTGGATAACTCCTTTTCCACATCACGTAGACGGGCGCAAACCCCATCCAACTTGGCTTTCAAGGACTCAAGCTCAGCAGCAGATTTATCGCCCCATACTTTCCGCCTCAATCAACGAAGTTTGAGCAGCCTTGGCAGTTGTCTCCAACTCCGCGCATTGCATTCTCAACACGTCGAATTGGGAAAGAACATGAGAAAACTACAGCAACAGTGTTGCCAACTTTCTCTCCAAAAAAAACCACCTGATCACGACCGTCTCGATAGACCGAGCCTATCACCCCTACATAGGTGAGATGATTCATCTCGTCCATTATCTGCTCAAGACCATGATCAAGGTGATCACATGGATCCAATACAAGCATCGAATGTCTTTCCACTGATCGTCTGTGCCACTCATTTATCAATCTGCGCACACCATCTTGCATGTCAAGCTAAGTGAACCAGCATAATTTGCCATCCTACTTGATACGGATATCTTTTGGGCCAGGCTCAGTTCAGCCAACCCGTGGATGAAGAACACAAGGATCCGAAAGCACTGAGGAACCACCCTCAATAGCCGGAAGGGCGAAAGGAATAGCAGTGACAACGAAAAAACCACTTTTACCATCCCGTCGAGGAGCAACCATAGCAAGAGCGGGACTAGCAGTGACGACGGGCGCAGGAGAATCCTGATAGGTAGGAGAAGAAACTAATAATCTGGTCGCATCGCTAACATCAATAGAAGAAGAAGAAGGAGAGTAAATCTTAAAACTCTGACCACCCCCAACAACATAGTTAGATTGCTCCATTGCTAACTAAAAAATTTTATCATCAATAGCCCGGGGATCATCGTTAGACAACTCAACAACATCTGAAAGACCATAGATAGAAAGAAGCCTATTTTCATTATCGTCCAACGGACGAGTATTCTCTTTCTCGCTCCTCTCCAACACCAGCCTCATCTCCTCAACTTCCTTAGTAGTCTCTTGAGATATTCGCGATCCTTTTTTACAACATCTTCGCAAAAAGACTTGGACGAAAGGTAGCCTCCGTAACATCCTGACCATGACTCGGACGAGATGTAGTCCGAGCAGAACCACGAGTAGAAGTTTTTTATTCTTTGGAACCCAACCAGGATCTACCAACAATCGCCTCGATGGACTAGTGGGCTTCGGAAGTTTCTTTTTTCTGGAAGTCGAAACTATGACATTAACACGAGCATCGAGATCCGTAACACGCTTTTTCGAATGACTTCCCATTCAATGCTAGCACCACTAACACCAGCACGAATAGTGGGAGCAGCAATATCCTCAGCATGAGACTTAGTAAGCAAGACCCGCTCCGCTTCGTTCATAGTGTACAAACCACCACGATCCATGATGCCCTCGGGGAAGCTTCACAGTTAACTGAAGATTCTTCCATTGTTGGAAACTCGGAATGATCGAAAAATCAGACAACCTTGCAATTGGAAGTAGCCAAAGTTAACAGAAGCATAAAACCAAGACCTTGACCAATCACGGATGTCATTGTTAAGTTTCTCAAAGCAAACAGGAGAATGGAGGAAGCATATATCCTTGCTCACCAACAGACCAACCACCGAATGCAAAACCCTCACAGTTAAAGGAATGTCGGACAGAGTAGCCCTCGCGTAAGAAGAAACCATTATTCTCCTATCATTAGGACCCATTTGAGAAGGAGGAATGCCCAAGAAGTCCAGATACTCCCAAAACAGCTATGGAACTAAAAATCAAAAGCCAAAAGAAAATATGCACGGATACAACGTGATGTACCAGACCTTGGATTACAAGGACTGTCATTTGTCTAGGCAAGATAATCTCGAGGTCAAGTGGAAGATTGTAGTTAGAATGAAGATTGTCCAATGTCGTCTGAGAATCTTTCTTGGGAGAAAAATGAGCCTCACAAATAGCTAGCAATTTACCGCTTAATTTATCACCAACGGACATCATTAAGGAATCGAAGAGCAAAGAAAACGAAGAATGTGAAGGAAGAAACGAACCCTAATTTCAAAGATAGCGTAAAGGGGGAAAACAAATTTGTCACGTTCCCTTTTATAGAACCGAGCAATGAAGGGAGTGCTCATGGGATAGAATGCGAGATATGATGGCTACTTGATATTCCAAAAATATATACAAAAACGAACGGGCAAGCAAATAATCGAGACACCAACTCGCAAAAAGTTACTGAAACATTAAATACAAGGGAATGATGGAACTGAAAGATAAACCGTCACGAAGTTAGTGGCCACATCAACATACCCACTAACTAAGGGGGGAGTAGTTGATGATACATCAAAATAGACCGATCAACATGGCAATACACGTGGCAGAGAACATCCATCGCGAGGATATGACGTCCCATCTATTGGGCCAGCTCGTAAAACCCAACAAGAATAAAGCCAACCACAATGGCCCAAACAAGGCCCACTATAAGAAGATATAATCAAAACCTAAATTCATACTCGAATGAATCAAAGCCCAAATCCAGGCCCGACACGATTTCTCTCATAAAAAAGAAGAACGTTGCAATAAAAAGAGTCGTGGAGGGAGTTATGCCTCCACGGATGCATCTCTATCAAGGAGGATACTGTTATGAGGAACATCTCCTTGTGCTGCGCCTCACATGCTTAAGTCATGCAGATAAGTAACCGCGACCATTATAAAAAGTAAAGGAAACATTCGACACAGGTATGCGACTTTAACTAAGTTTTGTCCAGATTTACTTCCTTCTTTAAATAAAATTATTGACTAAAGCATCATAGTGCCTTCGACCACCAAAAAGGTGGTCCTTGGTCGTCTAACATCTGTTTTGCAGGTCAAACTCACAAGAGGACGAGTTTTGGACGCATAAAAAATCATGTATGATACCCTAAATACGGTCCAAAACAGTCACTGACACCGTAGTCATTACAATCACATACAACGGAATGGAGCTCAAACTGTGTCTAATCGGTACTGTCAGCCCACCTGGCGACAATAATCTGGCCTTCCAACCTTCAATTTCTTGCTTGATTTTGTTAACCATGTTATCAAAAAGATTATCCAGCATCTGCTTTGGAAAACCAAAACACCAAGATAAGTCGAAGGATACTCCATGTACTGGAAACCCATCCACTCCCTAATCCAATCAATTGGCTCCCTCGAAATCCTTTTATAACAGACAAAAGAACTTTTTGCCGCATTCAATTTTTGACTGGAGGTTTCACAATAGCTATTCAAGAATTCCTAACACCCCAAAATGGAAGACTTCCTGCAATTTAGAAAAATGAGTGTGTCATACGTATATAAGAAATGAGTGAGAGGAACACATATCCTAGGAGTATAGTAATATCCTATCTGTTCACTGTGAAAAACTCTTGTCAATCCCCAATTTAAAACCTCTACTGCAATAATAAAAAATAGCGGAGAAATAAAATCCCCTTGCTTGAGCCCTCTAAAGGATTTTAAAAAAAACCATTATAAACTCCCCGCAACAAAAGTGAGAATCCGCATTGCGTAAAGCAATTTGACTGCGAGTGGCACATCATGTTGTCAAACCCAAACCTCTTGAAGACCGAAAAGAGAAAATCCCCATTCCAGTTATCATAGGCCTTCTCCATGTCAAGCTTAAAAATTACATTACCGCCAATTACCTTCTTGCCAAAAGATCTCATATTTTCATGGGGAATCCAATATTCTCATTAATCAATCTAACTCTGACAAAAGCCCCATGTTCCCGTGATATCATTTTCGGAAGCAATTATGGCAACCTAGCACAAATAATTTTAGAAAAGACTTTGTAAAACCATCATACATAAGCTAATGGGTCTGAAATTAGTGAGACTAACCAAATTAACTGAAGCAAAAAAAAAATAGGTGGTACAAGCTTCCCCTTCCTTGAACAACTTTTCACCCGATTTCCACTTCCAATAAATCAGCTCTTGTAAAAGAGCCAACTTATACTCACCCTGACACCCATGCATAAGTGGGTCATTGACATTCCGAATTTCTTACAAATTAAATTCAAACCATGAAATCTAAAAGGACTTTGTAGCAACCTAAACAGCCTCCTAACCTTATTCCCCGATACCTATGTAGCAAGAAGTGTAATAAAAGGATTCGTCAATACGTTATAAATTTCAAGATGAAGTTGTTGATCGATGTACATAAAATAAATCAAATACATATACTTAAATAATAAGATGATGTACAACGTATAAGGGTAAAAAAGATATTAAATGTAAAAGAAAATTATTAGACACTCATGAACACTGGATGTGTAAACGCAATTTAACGAACATGCCATATTCATATGACAATTATTTTAATTTGGATAGTTCAGAACAACATCATTCATTTAAATCATATAAATATTAGAGAATAAATGATAGGTTCATTTATTTAAAGCAGATCCATTACTATCCCTAACAGCAACAAAAACGATTCTTTTAATTATAGCAACAGAAGTGACAACAAATGGTTAAACTTTCAATTGTTCGGTCACTATCCCAAATAGCAAAGGGAAAATTCATCACGAACCCCCTTTATAGGTTTTATTGAAAGCCTATTTGGGCATGCTATCCGACTCCAATCCCACAACTGTCACTTTATACCACATAATTAAATAAATAAATAATTAACTGATTAAACTCCACTTTGATACGACTTCATTGTTTAACTCCCAATCATATAAAAACAAGAAAATGAAATAATTATAATAAAAATAATTGAAACACTAACAAATATAAATTATAAGGTAATTTATGTATAAATTTTGTGAATATCGAAGTTTGTGGTTGGATGTCGTTGAGATTGTAGAAGAGTGCACTTTGTCGTGGTTTGCTATTTGTGGTTTTAATGTAGTTGTCTTCCTGATTACGCCCAAACAGTACACGCGGTCAATTGCAGTAAAGATTGGGGTGTCGATCCCACGAGGAAAAGCGATCTACAAAACAAGGTCAAGGAAGACGAACTACACGAAGCTAAATTTAAGAAATTCTAGCAATTTTAAAATATGAAATTGAATTTAGTTTAATAAAAATCAAGTTTACAAAAATCACAAGGTTTCAAGAATCCCTCCTAGATTTCACGAGCCAACTAGTATTGATTCGCTATGATAACTCAATTACGTGTTTCACATCCCAAAAAACATAATCGGAAAAATAGTCTTTAATGCACCAATATATTCTAATGTAAATGGATTTTAGATTTCACTTTTTCTAGAAAGCACAAAGATTGGTCATATATGATATCTTAAATTTACGATATATCCGGAGACAATAACGTAATAAAAGACAATCACATATAACTAACCTACCGAAATTAATTGATCTTTAAAATTCCACACATAAGAAAAACATGACTAGACTTACATTAAGAAGAAAAAGACAACCACCGGAATAATAATTTACGAAGAAGTTGATGAAATCTTTGTCATTAAAATAACATAAACTTCTATATTAAATAAAAGTGAAAATCATAAATACCATTATTCATCGCGAAAACATAAAACAAATCAAATACCAATTAATTGCATTACATCTAGGAGTTCATCTCTTCGCCTTGCGTGGAGTTTAGTAATACATGGTGAAGGTGATGACAGCGATAGCGGTATGGAGCTTCATCTGCATGGCAGCGCATGGTGGATTAGCAATGTGCTATCTGTTGTTCCTCCGTTCTCTGCCCTTTCTCCGTTATCTCTGTGTGTGTACTGTATTTATGGTAGAAAGAAACAACTCCTTATTGGAAACCCAATTGGAAACCAAGTACCAATTGAAAACCAAATATAAATTAGAAACCAAATATAATTGGAGACCAAATACAAATTGAAAGCCAAATATAATTGGAAACCAAAAACAAAATGAAACAAAGGGGTCCCACCCCTTTGTTTAGAATTTAGATTCTGTTTTAATAACAGGAAAGGTGGGTTTGGCTATGTTCATCCATATTACTCATTTGGTCCACCAAAATTCAAAACTAATTTCCTTTATTTTTTTTCTTTGGTTCTCTTTATTAATCTTTGGCTTGAGTGTATTACGCTCCACTTCGTCAATTTGTCTATGAATTTCCAAACTCGCCACACTAATGCACTTTTGTCATTTAAACTCTAAATCCTACAAAAATAAAATAATTAAACTAAAATACACTATTTGAAACACTAACAAATATAAATTAGGAGGTATATTTAGGGGTGGGAACGGTCCGGATCGTTTCCAAATTTGGAGGAACCTAACTCGAACCGTTTAAAATTAACGGATTCGGTCCGGTCCGGTCCGGATCCCCTCATTTTGAACATTGGAACCGAACCTAACTCGAACCGTTTGGAACGGTCCGGTTCCTACGGTTCCAAATCTAGGAAGTTTTTGACATAATCAATTGTGCATGTAGCAACATTAGAAACAAAGAAGATAGGATAAGACAGATGATTTTGTGCCCAGTGCTGCAGTTTGTACAAGGTTATAGCCTTTTAGAATTTGTAAAATGTTAACCAGCAGGGAATGACTAGAATATAGTTAATACTTGCAAACCTGACCTGCTCCAATATCAAAATAAGTTCCAAAACCCTCCCTGCTGTATCAACAGGAAGTAGTATGTTCCCATCTGCCCTCAGGGTCTTCATAATTACATCTGGAAGGAACATATAAATGTGAACCAAATTAATATTCATCACCTTACAAAATGTTAACAACATGAATATTTCTGAAGAATCTCAAGTTCAGAATCATAAAAAAACCAAAATCAAAATTTTGATTAGTGCAATTTCATACAAATGAACAGATTTTTTTTTTCAGATCTCACTAATTAGACAGGAAACAAATCTCACTAAATTTTTTTTTTCAGATCTAACCATCAAATCCAACCTTCTCAATATTACAAAAAAAAAAAAAAGGAATGAGGAGGCAGAGTTCAGACGAACCTTCTTCTTCTTCAGATCAGTTCTTCAAGAAATCATAGCAGACCAGAGAGGATGCGCACTACACCAAAAACCCCCATTAGCAACGGTTCTATACCGTGGGCGTAACCCATTGCCACGGCTAAGAGCCGTGGGCTACAGAGGCGTCGCGAAATTCTTTGTAACGGCTATAAACCGTTGCTAAACATTGTAGCCACGGTTTTAAACCGTTGCAAGAAGCATAGGAACGGTTTTTAGCCGTGGCAAAAATAGCCACGGGTTTAAGCTGTGATAAAGTATGGATACTAGCAACGGGTTTACACCGTGTCTAATTAAGTAGCAACGGTTTTAAGCCGTGGCTAACCCTAGCCACGGTTATAAGCCGTTGCAAGGTAGCCACGGTTTTTAGCCGTGGCAAGGTAGCCACGGTTTTTAGCCATTGCAATAGTTAGCCACGGTTTAAAACCGTGGCAAAATTATTATTATTTTTTTTTTTAATAAATTTTTTTTTTAAATTTTTTTTTTTTTTTTTTTTTTTTTTTTGCTATCAAATGACTTTGAGTCATTGAGTCAAAATCTATCAAATAATGGAGGCAAAGTAATGTAATTAATGAAGGCAAAGTAATGTAATTAATAAGAAAATGTATTACATTGAGTCAAAATCTATCAAATAATATCTCAAATACAATGACACACACAAACTTAAATATCTCAAATACAAAGAAAGTGGAACAATGCTGCTGCTGCTACGAGAGACGCAATGCTGCTGCTGCTACGAGAGACGAAATGCTGCTGCTACGAGATACGCAATTTTGAGGTCCTAAAACACCATTAACACACACATAATTACAAAAAGGTTTAGTTTTTAAATGGATTTCTATTTGTGTACAAGATCCAATAAAATTATACCAAAACCCCATTGCCTCATATAGATAAAAGAAGCCACGAGAGGTAAATGTTCTCACCTCACAAGGCTGCATGCCAAGAATGCTAATGACTGCACTCATAGCCTCCGCCAATAGGGCTGAACAAAAAACCGATTAAACCGATCAAACCGACCGAACCGATCAAAACCGAACCGATTGGTTCGGTTTAAATTCGGTTCGGATCGGTTTCGGTTTTAAAAAATGCAAAACCGAAGTGGTCGGTTCGGTTTTCGGTTTCTATGTGATTTTAACAGACCAAACCGAACCGAACCGAATATTTAAATATATTATATTATTTATATATAAAAGTAAAATATATTTTATATATAAATAATATAATATGTTTAAATATTCGGTTCGGTTCGGTTTTATTTCGATTTTGGTTCGATTTTAGTCGGTTCGGTTCGGTTACGGTTTGCATAAATTAGAATCGGTTCGGTTTCGGATCGGTTTTGTTAATGGTCGGTTCGGTTTCGGTTTGAAAATTTTAAAACCGACCTAAGTCGGTTCGGTTCACGGTTTAGGTGAAAAACCGAACCGTCGGTTCGGTTTTCAGCCCTATCCGCCAAGCTTTCCCTTACACCAAGACCGTACTCATCAACTCTCTCAAAGTCTGGTCCCAAGCTTTCCCATGCATTCCTGAAATTGGAAACCCCCACTATCAACACATAATCAACTGCAACAACCTCCACATCTTCAAGCTGGTATTCATCTTCAACTCCATCATCCTCTACCTCACCACTTGAATCAACCTTGAAGGACACAAATTGATTAAGCATCAAAATGATAATACACCAAAATAGAAGTTGACTTTGTAGTAAGTATGTAGCTTGTGGTTTAAAAGTTCAAATAAGATGAGTTTGTTAGTTACTCGGTGAAAAAAAAAATTTCAAGTTAAATAACTTATCGCAACTTGACGAAATCCACTCTTTTTAGAATAGCATTCAAGTGAACAAATACCTTTACAGTGGACCTATGTTACAGAATCTAATTCAAGAAAAATTTCTTCATATGGAAATCAATTAACCTTTAAAATGAAACCATCTGACTTGGTCAAAATCAAAGCTTTGATTTGCCTTTACATGGAAGTGGATTAATTTTTAAATGTTGATCACAATTTAGCCATAACCAAAGCAAGGTACTAGGAATAAGTGGACAGATTAAGTGGCAATTGTACCTCTTTAACAACGAACTTCAACGTGTTAGAGAACTTCCCAAGAACTGCACCTTCTGGCTTCTGGAATGCAATATATGTCTGCCCTGGAGAATCATAAGGAAGTGAGCTTAAAGCCTTGCATGCTACTTCCACAAAATCCTCAGCTTCGGAAGCATCAACAATAACAGACACCTGAAAGCAAGCTAGAGCATAACTGTCAAAGAAGTTTTATTCAAAGGAAATGGACATTGAATATTGCATTTCAAAATGGATAGTTACATTTTCCAGCAGTTGTTGAGGAATGGTATTTGTGCAGTTATACTGAAATACAACATGTTCATCATAAATGTGCTTCACAACATTGACAGCATACTCCGTCTCAGGTTCTGTCAGCTCTACTGGTGGTGAGGACTGAAGCGCACCAAAAAAAAAAGTGAGCATCATGTCAACACACAATAATTATGTTGTTAAGATAAGTCAGAACCTTGAATAGTGTTCCAAAGTTTGCAAACTCGGGAATGGAAGAAAGTGTTCTCTCATATGCATCAACAGTGGATGTTGGAGCACTGGGAGGAGCACCAAGACTAGGTTGCTTTTTGCCAGGGGCTTTCTTCTCAGCTAATGGCTGTGACTTAACTTCCTTAGGTACCGAATCAATGTCAAAACGTTCTTCTGAAGGCTCCTGCATGCATGCCAAAAAGAGTTAGCAGTAAAATAATGATAAACCTAAAATAAAGAGCTGGAAGAAGACCTACATAGTTCCTCAAGCTAGCCTCCAGGTTGACTAACGGTACATCAAGTGACCCAAAGAGAAAGTCTTTCACATAGCTCTCAGTTTCACCAACTGGACCATCACCTCCGAGCATACTCAAATAGAGGGTTGCCCTATCCCGCACATGTGAGGACAAAATACTCAGAAAATTCTCCGCAAGTAGAATCATACCATGAATTATGGTGATCTTAAAAAGTAGAATGTTGAGAATCAATTTTATTACTGTTTACAACTTAAATTGGTAAAATTGCACCTTTAAATCTATGTCGAGCTCTGTCAAAAAACTATTACTTCATTTGGTTTAGACAAATTTTCCTGATTATACTAGAAAAAGTAATCTCGGGAATGGGCTTCGATGATGATGATGATACTAGAAAAAGTACAATGTAAAACTGTGACTGTTTCCCCCCCCCCCCCCCCCCCCCCCTTAATTTGGAATAATTGCATCATTTCCAGAGAACAAAATATCATACTAATGTAGATATAAGCCGACCACTCCAAAACAAAAATCGGCACCTCGAAAGTGTAGTAAACTCACCTCATCATCACTGTCAAATAGGCAACGCCTCAACAAGATAAATATACGAGGCTGCAACAGATAATTACGAAAATCTTAATGCATTGTTGATAATCAGCATTAACAACATAAATAGAAAGCAATATACATGAAAAACTAGAACATCACACTACCTTCAAGGAGTCGACCAATGCACCAAACATCACACTACCTCCATGTCTATATTGCAGTTCGTAACTGCCATGGGATGAGTCATTGCAACCTGCAAAATAGTACATGACAACATCAAACAAGAGAAATTTACGCAGCTAATGACTGAACTATATCCGAAAACCACAAAGCCTGGCTAAAAACAGGTGATGAAGCTACATCTTTGACTTTTGATTCTTGCAATTTGACATTCTACCGCACACACACAGACAAAGATATATATACATATATACATATGTTATTGGGTGTCAATTTTTCTGGTTGTGATTTGTGAACACTACTTTGCACTTACTGTCAAAAGGTATTTCTCAGAACAAAAAGAGTATGGCATGATGAGTGAGAATGAAACAGCATACTAGGTTGTCTCTTTATTGTGTTGATAGAAATTGATTTTTCTAATTGTTTGGCTGCATTATGGAAAATATAAATTGATGTCACAAGTCAATATAAACCTATATTTCATTTTCTCTTGAACAACCTTAGTATGGAAAATACAAATGCATAACCAAAATTCTAACAGCAACTCTCTCCATTTAGATAGCAATAAATCTAGATGCAAGGTGGGTGCTTCAAAACAGCACAATTGAATTTTCTAATATCCCTTCTCTCCCCCCCCCCAAAAAAAAAAATAAGAGGGTGATGGTGCAGGTTGGAGAGAATCAATCAAATTTCGAGGAAAAGTGCGTACACCACAATGATCTTATGTGGAAAGAAATCTACCTTATTCAGAGTGCGGACAGCAGCAAGACAATGTCACATTCTTTGTAATGTTTGAAAGAAAGACGTGTACCTGACTAGCATAACGGATCAGGAGGCACTGAGCCAGTGGTGAACGAACTGCACCTCTCGTTAAGATGTTAACCAGCTTGCTAACAACTAATCTATCATTTTGCCGGATCTGCAAATTCCAGTTCCACTAACATAATCAGTATATTGATGACTTGCACTTTAGTTTGGCTTAATCATATTTTATTTTTATGGATTCAAAGGTTGTTGCAGTGATGTGCTCTTTGTAAACATTGCCTACAGATTCGTTTCCAATCTTTTCATCATCTAATTAAAAGAATTAAGGTAGCTCCATATAACCAAGAGAGAATAACCACCTAACCACACGCCTAGTCATCCACACTTCTTGACCATAGGACACAGTGTGTGAAAAAAAAAAGGTCAATAGGTAATTGATGTTTTTCTAGAGTACGTGTGAAGGTTCCCAAATGGAAATAGGTACTCCAAAAAGTAATAAAAGGTTGAAATAAGTAAATGAAATGGCAGTTATCCATTAACTAATTTCGAACAATAGCGTTTTTTCGCATTAAATTAAAAGCAACAAATAAAAAATTAAAGAAATCTCAGACCACATTATTGGATCTTAAACAAGAATGTAACTACCATCCTTATCTCAAAAGACACAATAGAGAAATGATCTCTGACCTGGTGGAGAAGAGACAGAGCGTGGAACTGCACAAGAGCAGCTCTTGATTGAACAGCTTCTTGTACTTCGTTAGTCCATCTTTTCACGATGTCTGCATTTGTCTGTGCAACATACAAAAAGAAAAAAAAAATCAGGAACAAACAATAACACAAGTAACATATTAATTAATCAAAAATAGGGCATGAGATGAGCACCTGAAGTAAGCGAATTCCACTAACAAGAGCAGCACTAGCCACAACTGGGTTCTTGTCGACAATTGCTTGCTTCAAGTATCTTTCTATTTGAGTAAGAAGAGTTCCATCGGTAATTCTACACAAAACCCGGATAGCATTGGCCCTATACATGTCAGTCTTGCTATTCATATCCTTCATCAATGAGTTTGTGACTATGATGACCTTCGATGAACAATATCAAGTGTTAATAATTAATTAGAACAAAAAAAAAAACCTCCAATATAGTCTAAGCAACATAATGCAACAAATAACCTCATCTGCAGAAGGACAAATCTCCTTGATCATCACATAAACCATTCTTCTCAGACCTATGTCCTTGCACAACGACTTGTAGGGTCCATCTTTGCATGTTTCATAGCAGCATCAACCACATCTTCAGCCATGCTGAAATTCAAAGTTAGCGCATATTATTCAAATTGGAAAACATTTTCGTAATTTACGTATTAAATCTTTCGTTTAGCTATGGTGACATAAACGTATAATTGTTCATATAAAAATCAGTGTCAACAACCAGAATAAACAAAAATGATCTCATCCTGATCCTAAGGCGAAAGTTGAATGCAAAGAACTTTAGCCATATGCCTTCTACGCGAGACAGATGTCTGCTGTAACATCTTTCACCTCCAGGCAGCATATGCATATTTTAATTTGTTTAATTATGTTATTTGGTCATTTCCTCAAGTTTTGGGATTGCTTTCTAAGTAAATAATTAGGATTATAATAAAGGCCAACGCCCACAGTTATTAGTATGTGTGTGTGTGTTTCTATCTACCGTTTTTTTGAAGATTTGTGAGACAAAAGAACTTTTTTTTGAACAAAAGGTAAAATAAATGAATGAATGAAATGATGACAGGAACCCCAAAAATACAAAAAACAAAAGGTAAAATAAATTAAAGACACCAGGTTTGAACACAGACATTGTAACACCTATACACTGTGATGTCCTCTGACCAAATGTGTCTATGGACTTCCTGTGAACTGGTTGTTTCTGTCCCACCACCTTCCTTCCTGACCCTCTCTTCTTTGTTGTCTCCATAGCCACCACACATTCATTTCCTCCTCCTCCAGTTGGGGAAATTTGCTGGGGTGGGGGTGCTGTAATACAACTTGATTGAGATCCAGGACTCATTGACAAGCTAAGTGACTGCAAATCTCCATACCCCATTGCACAGACTGACCCAGAACCTCCTCCTTCATCACCACCCACCGTGAACCCCCCATCCAACTTTTGCTCCATTTCTTGACAATAATTCCTTGAAACCCAGTTCCTAAAACCTCCTACCCCATCTTCAGACACTTGAGGGAGTAAGGGATTGCAAGCAACAAAATGGTTTTCCTTGGCGGTGTTGTGGTTATCTAGGTCGAAATAGCAAAAAAAATTTCGCCAATTTTTCGCCAAATTGTTTCCCCAATTTTTTTCGCCAGAGCGCGAAATCACTCTCCAAATCTCTCACTCGCAGGAGCGCGGCACGTGCAAAACGGTTTAATTTAGCAACGGTTTTTGGCCGTTGCACAATATAGCAACGGTTTTTGGCCGTGGCTAATGCACCCACGGTTTAGAGCCGTGGCTAACTATTTTTGTAGCCACAGTTTTAGGCCGTTGGCCACGCTATCCACAGTTTATAGCCGTGGCAAATAAACCAACGGCTTAGAGTCGTGGCCACCTCCCCGTAGCTAAACAAGCATTTTGGTGTAGTGCCATATCTTTCTTGCTTTTAAAATGGTGAATAGGTCCCTACTGATTTGGATTCAACCATGCCAGAACTTGGAAAAGTCTTTGAAAGATCTGGAATTATTATTTCTATTTCCTACATAAAGGGCCACCATAATCAAATCCATAAAATAAGGAGAAAAAAAGTTTTAAAAACGAGATGCATCAAGTAAAACTTCATAGCTAGCAAACAAAATTGATGGAAGCATCATGTTCCTGGCATGCTCTAATATCAGATATACAAATATTGCATTCTTTCATGATGATGATGATGAATATGATGGATTCAACATCAACATATGCTCAGATGTAGGAAGTGGCATATTGTCAAAACCAAAGTTATGCATTTTAAATAGGAAATGGCATGTTCTAATAAAAAGGTGCATACAATAACAAGTGTCTTACCTGCCTTGCATATTTGATCCTAAAGAGACCATAACAGATAACAGGACATCCTGCCTTACAGAGAGGATCTTCAAGAAACTTTTGATTATTGTTTCCAACATCTAGCATCACTGGAAGTATCTACAATAAAAATAACAGTAAACTGAGAGTACTTGTAATGGTATAATGGAATATGCAGCAGTATTCGAAAGCTGAAAGACATAATATATTGAAGAGAATTAAAAGTGAGACAAGCTCACACTTTATGTAAGAACATTTTACCAAAGGTGTTCGTTTGCTGTTGTCTGCTTCATTCGGATCCAAATGGGGCAATCCAGCAGGTGATTCATCAGCAAAAACTCCATAACCCCTTCACGAGCCTTCTTCACAATAGGAGGCGACTGTGGGAGAGCAGGCATGGCGCAGGAAGCGACCGGCTTGGGTGATTTCTCAACCTCTACCAAACACATCCTGCAATTCCCAGCAATGGAGAGGCGACTGTGGTAGCAGAACCGAGGAATGTCGACCCCAGCGACTTCGCAAGCCTGGAGGACAGTGAATCCCTTAGGAATTTTGACTGGGTACCCATCGACGAAAACCTCGATTGCTTCATCGGGGTTGGGGAGATGAACCCTAGCTCCAGCTACAAGGATTCGTGGAGGGTGAATTTCAGGGGCTGGCTCCGCTGCGGCTGCTTCAGGGTTTTAAAGCTCTGGGGTGGAGACGATTCCTCTGAAATTGGATGAGGATGCGAGAACCCTAGAGGAGAACCGATTGAAGGCTACGAAGGAGGAGGAAGATCTCGAAGCTCGAATGGCTAGATGGCCAAACCCCATCGCGTTTTGTTCCTTGTACAAACACAGACACTGCACTGTGTTTTGGTTGTTTGGGTTGCTCGACTTCTCCCTCTCTCTTTCCTTCTCCTTCTCCTTCTCCTTCTCTCTTTCCCTCTCCTTGAAATTTTAGGGTTTGAAGCAAAGGGTTGACAAAGGGGGAGATGGAGCGGGAACGCGGGAAGCAATTTTTTTTCGCAAAATTTCGCCCGCGAGAAATCGACTTACTTCTCCACACGTCCACGTGCAACACACGTGCACTTTTGCAACGGTTTTAAGCCGTGGGTCACTATAGCCACGGTTTTTAGCCGTGGCAAACACACCAACGGTTTAGAACCGTGGCCAAGCCTTTTTCTAGCCACGGTTTTAAGCCGTTGGGCACTATAGCCACGGTTTTTAGCCGTGGCAAACACACCAACGGCTTAGAACCGTGGCCACCCCTGTGTAGCTAATCAGGTCTTTTGGTGTAGTGGCGGTTTGTGCGGCTACATAAAATAGAGGGGAACAGAAGAAGACCAGAAGACCGAAACCACCATTCGCCGCTAATCAGCCCATCAGAAGACCGAAACCACGAGATTGCAATGAAATCGAACGATTTTGCACAAAAGTTTGAAGAACAGAGTGAGAGATCGAAAACAGGAGCGAATAGATTAGCCGCAGGTGCGGAGGATGCGAGAGAAGAATTGGAGAGGAGGTGAAGAGGATTCGAGTGAGGAGAGCTCCTTGAGCTTGCGATTGTGTATGGCGTCGGAGACTCGGCTTTCGTCCAAAACCCTAGCTATCTTCACTGTCAATTCTTGCTGCATCTCCTCTTCCTTCTCGAAACCTGCAAGTCTTGCTGCCGGAAGCCGAAGCGATAAGAAGGAAGCGCATGAAGTTATCAAAAAAGGAGGCATCAGAATCTGAATCATCGTCACGACTTGGGTCAACACAACAACAAGCAACGAATGTAGCAACAAAGCTAACGATCCGCTAGGCGAAGGAAGTTCGTCGCTGGAAATCGAAGAGAGGAATTAGGGCTTTGGAGAAGGCGGAGAAGAATTGGAGAGGAGGTGAAGAGGATTCGAGTGAGGAGAGCTCCTTGAGCTTGCGATTGTGTATGGCGTTGGAGACTCGGCTTTCGTCCAAAACCCTAACTTTCTATTTAGGTTAGGTTTAGTAAACTAATTTGTAATGTAATGTAAATTGTAATTGTGATTTGAAACGGGTCCAACCCGGACCGTTTCTTTTTTAAAAATAGGAACCGGGACCGAACCGTTTTATAGCGGATCCGGACCGATCCGAATCGTATCTCAAAACACATAATTAAAATCCGGACCGTTTAGAGCAAAACGGTCCGGTTCGAGTTGAACCCGCAGATCCTCGACCCGTTTGCCCACCCCTAGTATATTATGTAATAATTATTGGAATATCAAATGCCCCAAACCTATATTTGCTATTCCTCGAGCAAAACAAAGTTAAGAATAAAATCCTAACTCACTTTCGTAGGAATCACGGTTGCACTTACCTTGACGTGCAACAAGGCTTCAAACCCCTAGATTACCTCTAGTGGACGAGTTATAGTTCGTGAGGGTTTCCAGAAATGTTACCCCTAAACATTACTGACTCAATAGAACAAAATCTATTTTCTAAAAACATATGCAAAAACATGGGCATTCTCCTTTATTTTCCTTAGAGTATTTTTCTAATTGCTTAAAATTCAAGAAAAACAACAAACTAAAAATATCACAATAGTATATCAATAGAGTACAATAATTTAATAGTATCTAAAGGTTAAATAAATGTTATAATCATTCTCAACTCGAAGTGTGTGTGTGAGAAACTTTATCAACATAACTCTTCATCTCATAGTAAAGATGTGACGAGATAACCTTTAGAAAGTATGTTTCGACTATAAATCTCTCATGTCACTCAGAAATAAAACACTCAAAGATTAGGCACTCAGTTTATATGTGAGGAAAATGATATAAACTATGGAAAATGCAAACGTCTCACATATAATTGTCATGAAAAACAAAATTTTCAAATAGTGAAATGAATATGATCTCATGGACAGAAATATTGATTACTTTTGAGAATGTTGAATCAAACACAATAGTTCTTGCCTATTCAATCTCCACATCTACTAAACCAACTTTCACTTGAGATCAATTAGGTCTTTACTAGGTTGTAATGGGGCTTGGATTATGGCAAACAATAATGGACAAAAAAGGATACAAAAAATTTCTGAGAATGGCAACACCCTTGAATAAACACATAGGGCATTGAAGAACAAATCAATGTTGTACACCATTAACTTTTTCTTCATTATTTTATATCTCACCGTATACATTCTCAGAAAAATGGGTAAGGATAAAATAATAGAGGTATTACTCCTTGATTGGAGTAGGTAATGGGAATGGGGTTAACAAAGAGAAGACTATTTAAAGGCTCAAATGGCTGCAAATGGATATTTATCATTGGGTAGGCTAAAAAACTAAAAAAAATGGTTTAAAAAAAGAAATGCCTATATCACTTCATAAGTTCTAGTTGGTACTAAATAAGAAAGTTTTATGTCGTTTTAGTGTAAAAATGGATATTCTCAACTAAATAAAGCAAGAGGTTTTAGTGTAAAAATTAAATCTTTATGTCGTTCTTAAAACAACCAATAACAAAGTCAAGAATAATGAGATCATCAACGAAATAATGCAGACTCAAGAAAAATCAAAGTGTATTTAATAACCCTCAAGAAATAAAGAATGACTCAAAACTCACAAGGGTTAAGTCTCCACTATTATTCTAAGGTTTTCTAGTTCAATATCTCACTAATCAACTTCAAATCATGTTGACTTGGCTTATAGTGCACGAATTGTCGAGTTGAAAAGTCTCACGAAATACATCTAACATAAGGATAATATCAAATATCATGTTTTCTACAAATATAACTATGTGACGTGTGCTAGTATGTGTTTTCTCAAAATTAAAGGCAACAAAAATATTCTCTAAAATTAAAAAGACTCAACCCCCCCCCCCCCTCCGTTTTTTTTTAAATTACCAAGAGTTCAAATTTCGAATGCATTTTCATAAAGATTTTGCACAATTACCGTAATCATGTAAGTATTCAATGGAGATTGAGTAGAACACAACTAAAATGACTCGTTTTAATTGTAAAATAGTTTTAAGCTCAAAGATTTTTGAAAATTGGACAAAAAATCTAATAAACCACATCACTCCCAAACCTAAACCAAACATTGTCCTCAATGTATAAAATAATAATCATGACAAATGAAGGAAAAAGAAAATAGAAGGGTTTGAGTGATAAATATATATATATATTTTTTTTTTTTTTTTTTGAAAGGCAAACATGGTTTTTATAGGATCCCAGAAACCCATAAAGATGCCGCAAGCTGGGTTTGAACCCATGACCTAGTGGTACCATCCGCCAAGCTCTAACCGTTGAGCTGTCATGCCATTGGCGGGTTAGAGTGATATTACCATGGTGAAGCTTTACCAATTTCAAATAGACAATGTCCTCACAGTCACCAAAATATAATAAAATCGTACCGACGGGAGAAAAGAACACATGGGATGAGGGGCTCTGAGTGACTCCAGTAGCAACACCTAAAATAACCTGAAACACTAAAAGAAAAACATAAAAGCAAGAACCTAAACTAAAAAAAAAAAAAACTAAAGATAGGATTGAGAACATCAAATCAAGTAGACAGGGGCAACCAAAGAGATCACCTCTGGCACCTCTACTTGCTCCACATAGTGTTTCAAACGTTGCCCATTTACTCTAAATACTCTCCCATCCTTTGGATCTTCAATTTCTATGGAACCATTGGGAAAGACTTGTTTTACCATGAATGGGCCCGTCCATCTCGATCTTAGCTTGCCAGGATGAAGATGAAATCATGAGTCATAGAGATAGACTCGTTGATTGGGCTCGAAATGTTTCCTCAGAATTTTCTTATCATGAGCTGCTTTCATCTTCGCCTTGTATATTCGGAAATTGTCATAGGCATCATTCCGCAACTCCTCAATTTCAGCTAACTGAAATTTCCGCTGAATACCTGCATCACTGAGATCAAAGTTAGTGTTTTTGATAGCCCAATAAGTGCGATGTTCTAACTCAACAGGTAAATGACAGGCTTTTCCATATATAAGCCGATACGGAGACATCTCGAGAATTGTCTTATAAGCGGTACGGTAAGCCTAAAGTGCATCAAGAAGGTGCAAGGATCAATCCTTCCTATAAGGATTCACCATCTTCTCCAAGATTTGTTTCACTTCTTGGTTTGGCAGCTCGACTTGGCCATTTGTCTGCGGATGATAGACATTGGCGACCTTGTGATGAACTCCATACCTGCGCATCAAAGCCTCAAAAGAGCGATTACAGAAATGAGTCCCCTGATCACTAATAATGGTTCGTGGCGTACCGAAATGGGATAAAATGTGTTATTTGATAAACCTAAAAACTATGTTGTTGTAATTGTTCCAGCATGCCACAGCTTCTACCCATTCGGACACATAGTCCACTGCAAGCAAAATATACAAATATCCAAAAGAAGGTGGAAAATGTCTCATAAAATCAATCCCCCAACAATCAAATATCTCAATGACTAGGATGGGGTTAAGGGGCATCATGTGTCTCCGAGACAATGCACCTAATTCTGGCATCTATCACAAGAACGACAATAATTGTTAGTGTCCTTAAACAATGTAGCCCAATATAATTCCGACTGTAAAAATGTTGCAGCGGTCTTTTTAAATAGAAAAATGGCCTCCACAAGCTGCACTATGACAAAAATGTAAGACACTTTCAATTCGACCTTCAGGGATACATCGCCTCATGATTTGGTCGTGGCAATACTTACATATGTAAGGATCATCCCAATAAAAATTGCTTGAATCGACCAAACATTTGCGCTTATCTTGAGCACTCCATGATGATGGAATTTCGCCGGAGACCAAGTATTAACAATGTGCGCATACCATGGTACTTAAGTGATGGTGAATAGGTGTTCATCAGGGAAGTCATCACGGATGGGTGGGCCATTGGCTGAGTCATTGAACTCCAGACGAGACAAGTGATCCGCCACAACATTCTCAACCCCCTTCTTATCCTTTATAGTTAGATCAAATTCCTGCAGAAGTAAAATCCACCTAATCAATCTTGCCTTAGCATCCTTTTTAGAAAGAAGGAACTTAAGAGCCGCATGGTCCGTAAAAATTGTGATAGGTGTACCAATCAATAAGCACGAAATTTATCTAAAACAAAAACTACGGCTAGCAACTCTTTTTCAGTAGTCGAATAATTCAGTTGAGCATCATTAAGTGTTCGACTAGCATAGTAAACAACAAAGGGTTTCCCTTCATTGTCCCAAGACTGCCCCCCACAACATAGTTACTGGCATCACACATTATCAGTGCACATGCGCCACCCTGTCACTACCTTAGTAGGAACATGCACCCCCTCATCATTAGTCACCACTGTTATTCCAAATTTCTTGGGAACTACTTGAGTTGGACTAACCCACATGCTATCAGAGATGGGATAAATGATGCTTGCATCTAACAATTTTAAGACCTCCTTTTTCACCACCTCTTTCATAGTGGGGTTGAGTCGTCTTTGAGGATCTCTACGGAGGTTAGCTCCTTCTTCTAAGTGAATCCTATGGGAACATATTAAGGCGCTAATACCTTTGATGTCAGCTATAGTCCAACCTAATGCAGATTTGTGTTTACGTAACATATTAATCAATTATTCTTCTTGTGAGCCATCAAGCACGGAAGAAATAATAACAGAAAAGGTATCATCTGGTCTGAGGAATGCATGTTTAAGTCCCTTGGGCAGTGGAGCTAGGTCAACTTTCGAAGTTTCCACGGTGGATGGTTGTGGTTTGTGTCTTTCCTTTGGCAACTTCTCAAAGCATGGTTGCCATTGTCGTCCTCCTTTATCCTTTAACCCTGAAACAACAAAAATATCAAAAGCATTGTCAGGATAAAGTGAACTCTCAGAATCAGAAATAGAAAGGAGGTACTCTAAGGTTTCAGAATCTGCACTCAGGAGTGCCTCTTCTGATATCAGCGTGTCTATCATGTAGGTATGATGACACTCATCATCATCACATGGTTGCTTGCTAATATTTAATATGTTGACCTCCAGAGTCATGTTCCCAAAAGACAACTTTATTAAACCGTTCCTGCAATTGATAAGAGCGTTAGTTGTGGCAAGAAAAGATTTACCTAAAATAATTGGAACTGTAGACTCCATATTAACCACAGAATGAGTATCTAAAATAAGAAAGTCGACGAGATAGTAAAACTTATCAATCTGCAGCAAGACATCCTCGACTATTCCTCTTGGCTTCTTAACCGATCTATCGACCAATTGTAGTACCACGGATGTGGGTTTAATCTCTCCTAGACCCAGTCACAAATAAATAGAATATGGCATCAGATTTACACTTTTTCCTAAATCCAACAAGGCTTGGCCGAACTCATGAGTCCCAATCTGGCAGGTGACTGTAAGACACCCTGGATCTTTGTACTTGGGTGGTGTCTTCTGCTCAATCACCGCACTTACATGTTCTGTGAAGAAGGAAGTCTCGATGCTTCCTCTTGATAGTGCATAGATCCTTGATGACCCTCGCATAAGTTGGTACCTGTTTAATCACATGTAGCAAAGGTAAATTAATTTTAACCTATTTCAAGTGTTCTAGAATCTCACCATGCATTTTCGATTTTTTTCCAGTAGGTCGTAGTGCTTAACGAAAAGGAACTGGAACTGGAATGTTCTTGTTGGGCTCATCCTCAGGGATGCTCTCCTTTGCACTTGGGGAGGAGCCTATAGTTATGGACAAGCTTGATCCATCTAAAATCTTACCACTCCGAGTAGTAATGGCATTAACCTCTTTGATATTCTTAGAGTCTGAAGCAAAGGTTTGTGCCATAAATTGGCCCTTCGGATTTTCTTGAGGTTGTGACAGAAATTGGCTCCGCTCTTGTACTGTTAATGAACTCGTTAGCTTGGTTATCTGGCTTTTGATCTCATTGTTTTCTTCTATCAACTGTGTCAATGCAACCTCAAATATTTGACTAGTTTTACCTTGTGCCTCTATAAAGAATGTAATGTGTCTGATAAGGAACTTCTGTTAGATTGCGCATTGTATGGAGGTGCAGGGTATGACCTAGGTGGTTGTGCTTGTGAGTGTATAGGTTGGTCTGCTTCGGACCTCCAGCCTAAGTTAGGGTGATCTCTCGTCTGGGTCCTTATGCAAAAACTCTCCGTTACACATCATCTCAACAAACTGACACTCTCTACTGGTGAGCCCCTCATAAAAATAACTGACTAAGCGCCAACTCTCATACCCATAGTGTGGACATGTATTCAAGAGATCCTTGAACATCTTCCATGCTTGATATAATGTCACGCTATTCTTTTGGGTGAAGGTAGAAATCTTTCTCTTTAGACCGTTGGTTTTGTGGCGAGGAAAGTATTTATTAAAAAATGCTTGGGTCATCTCCTCCCACGAACCTATAGACCTTGGTCGCAAAGAGTATAGCCAACTCTTCATTTTTTCTTTAAGGGAAAAAGGAAAAAACCTTAGTCTAACCGAGTCTGCAGCCTCAACTTTGTTGTGGAAAGTGGCCACAACTTCCTCGAATTCCCTAATGTGAACATAAGGATTCTCACTCTCTAGGCCATGAAAAGTGGGTAATAATTGTATCATACCCGGCTTAAAATGTAGCTTTTGTGCATGTGGTGCAAACATGATACATGATGGAGTAGCAGTGCGCGTGGGGTGGAGATAGTCATTTAGTGACCGAACATGGTCATCTTCGTGATTACTTATGGTGTTATAATTAGAAGTAGGACTTAATTTGGTCTTAATGAGAATTTGTGGGTGTTCTAAATTTGGGACCCTAATTAGTCTCCCTAAGTGATCTCTATTCCAACTCACACTCCCCCAATGTCCTTTTTTTAATTTATTTTTAATTTTAATATTTTTTAAGAAATAAAATAAAATAAAAAATAAAAATAAATAAATAAAATGGACCTAAAACCTAAAAATAAAATAAAACAATGAGCAAGAAAGATAATACCCGAAACCTCCCTTGTAGAATGACGTTTGTCCCCGACAACGGCACAAAAATTTGATTATGCCCAAACAGTACACGCGGTCAATTGCAGTAAAGATTGGGGTGTCGATCCCACGAGGAAAAGCGATCACCAAAACAAAGTCAAGGAAGACGAACTACGCGAAGCTAAATTTAAGAAATTCTAGCAATTTTAAAATATGAAATTGAATTTAGTTTAATAAAAATCAAGTTTAGAAAAATCACAAGGTTCCAATAATCCCTCCTAGATTTCACGCGCCAACTAGTATTGATTTGCTATGATAACTCAATTACGTGTTTCACATCCCAAACAACATAATCGGAAAGATATTCTTTAATGCACCAATATATTCTAATGTAAATGAATTTTAGATTTCACTTTTTCTAGAAAGCACAAAGATTGGTCATATATGATATCTTAAATTTACGATATATCCGGAGACAATAACGTAATAAAAGTCAATCACATATAACTAACCTACCGGAATTAATTAATCTTTAAAATTTCACACATAAGAAATGCATAACTAAACTTACATGGAGAAGAAAAAGACAACCCTAGAAATAATAATCTACGAAGAAGTTGATGAAATCTTTGTCACTAAAATAACATAAACTCCTATATTAATAAAAGTGAAAATCATAAATACCATTATTCATTGTGAAAGCATAAACATAATCAAATACCAATTAAGTGCATTACATCTAGAAGTTCATCTTTCGCCTTGCGTTGAGTTAAGTGACACATGGTGAAGGTGATGACAGCAATAGCGGTGTGGAGCTTCATCTGCATGGCAGCGCGTGGTGGATTAGCGATGCGCTCTCTGTTGTTCCTCCGTTCTATGCCCATTCTCCGTTCTCTCTGTGTGTTGCTGTATTTATGGTAGAAAGAAACAACTCCTTATTGGAAACCAAATACAATTGGAAACCAAATACAAATTTGAAACCAAAGATAAATTGAAAACCAAATATAATTGGAAACCAAAAACAAAAGGAAACAAAGGGGTCCCACCAAGCTGGACAAAACTCACTTAAAAATTGCATACCTTTGTCAAATGTTCCCTTTACCTTTTATAATGGTCATTGTTAATTTCCTAAGTGACTTAAGTATATGAGGCGCAAGAGGGGAGATGTTCTCTATAACAGTCTCCTCCATTATAAAGATACGTCCTCGGAGGCGTAACTCCCTCCACGACCTTTTTTTCTATATAACGTTTTTCCCCCTTAAGGGAGAACTTTATCGAGCCTAGTTCTGGGCCTCTGATTATGATTTATTCTGACGGGCCCTGTTTGGGCTTTCATGACTGAATTCGTCTTCTTTGGGCTTTGTGAATTGGCCTGATCTTGGGATACTTGATCATCAAGATGGACTATCTCTGCCACGTGTACAACTCAAATGTCGGTCTTATTTGATGTATCATTAGCTACTCCCCCTAGTTAGTTGGTATGTTTGCGTGGCCACTAATTGTATGACAGTTGGATTTTTGATTCACCTTCATAACGCATTTAATGTGGTTACCAGCTTTTAGTGTTTCTGTCCCTCCAATGTCTCGTCCGCCTGTTCATTTCAGCGTGATTTTTGGGATTTTGTGCGGGCGTCATATCTTGTGCATTTTTCCATGAGTGGGCCTTTCATTTTATTCTTATAAAAGGAGGAAGTTGGTACAATATCCTTTCTTTTATGTTCCCTTCGTTCCCAGTTGTTGATTTCTTCTTCTTTTGTTTTCGTCTCATAACGATGTCAAGCTTCAGGGCTTTGAGCGGCGGCGTGCTTGATGCTTGCGAAGCTTACTACTTACCTAAGCGAGCGACGTGGATGACTTTGGATAACATTCGTCATGACTATTCTCTGCCAGCCGATCTCAAAATCATTTTTCCTGAAGAAGGCGATAGTTTTTGTTGTCCAAAGTCTGGATATATTTCTTTCTATCCTGGCATTCCAGAGATCGTTTGGGAATACCAAGATTTCATGGGTATTGTTCCCGCTCAGATGGAATCCTAATGGCTAGAGGATGTTGATCGCAATCTTGGCAAGGGCTGTTTTGTCTGAGATTCCTATGAATATCAGGGTTTTGCACTCCTTGGTGGGGTTTGAAGTAAACGCTAATCGTACTTGCTATCTTTGTCTTCCATCTTGCTTCAAGAATTTGCGAAAAGAGTCTGGGGACTAGTTGAGGCCCTTGGTTTTACGGATCCATTGCTTCCGACTGTTTTAAGTTGCGCAATCACAAAATTTTATGATGGTTCCGAGAGCTAAAAAGGAATGAACCGTCATTGTCATTGGAGGAGCGAGAGCTTAGTGAACGGTTTAATAAGCTGCCCCGAGTCTTTGTGGAGGATTTCCTTGCTACAGATGCTATTACTTGTAGTGGTTTACATACCTTAAGTGAAGCGGATCAAGCAAAGCTTCTGGCGGCTCATGCTTCGGGAGTTACCGTCGCATGTGCTAGTAAAGTCATCGTATCCGACAAGGGGTCGGGGCATCCTTTTCTGGTTAGCGTTGATCATGTAGATGTAGGCCGGGAGGTGAGCTCTGTTAGGGAGTCTGTGGGTCGAGCATCAGAGAAGAAGAAGGTACCGAGGCTTGGTAATGCTAGCTCGAGCATCAGGATTGAAGAAGGTACCAAGGCCTCTTATTATCACCAGAGACCCTGGTAATGCTGGCTCAAGCATCAGGAAGAAGAAGAAACCTAGGCCTCCTAGTCCTTCTAAGCTATTAGCGATTAGTCCTGGTCGTGTCCCGAAGTAGAAGAAACTTGCTACTTTGGTTAATGGTTCTACTATGGCTCCCCCTCCTCCGATATCTTTCGGGAAGGGTGGTCGTGATATCGGTGATCCTGCCACTCGCGAAGCTGAGGAAATGGATCAAGCTCTTGAAAGGAGAAAAAAAAGAGATTTCTCGTCCTTTGGACGTTAGTGAAAAAAGTTTTTTCTCTTAATATGGTTGTCTAATTTTATCAATCTGTCAGTTGATGATTTTTGTGTCATCGACAACAAGATGTTTCAGCTTGGTGTTGAGTTGTCAAAGAATCCTAAAAGCACAAAGACACAAGACGACTTCGAGTTTGATTTTCTGTTGGAAGATCGAGTTGCTGCTCAAGGTCAGAGCTTTAAGCCCCTTGTGTCTACTGCTGTTGTGGGTCTCTCAAGATTGCCTGTTATCCCCTCTTCTTCCTGTTCTGTCGTGGTTGCTCCCGAGAAGTTCTACTAGCCTTCTGAGATTGATGAGCAAGATAGTGTTCATAATCTCATTGTTGGTTGTCATGGGCCATTGGCTAATAAGACTCCCATGCTTGTGCGTCCGCCACACAACCATCTCGATGAAGACCTTAAGCATCTGATTGAAGGAATGAGTCATCTCACTTATGCGGTTATGATGGGGTTGGATTATAGGGTTGCCCGCGATCAGGTGGCGCTTGTTGAATGGAAGCTGGCAGGGCAGGCCTTGGTTCTTTCTCATGTTCTCCGTGAGTTTGATTTGCTAAAAGCACAGTGCGTAGAGTATGCAAAGGCTGCTAAGACCGCATGGACTTCGTTGAAGGAAGTCGAGACCGTTTAGGACAAGTTTGCTTTCAACCTCGAGACTTCGCTAAAAGCACATAAATGTTGCTTGTTGAATACTTCATGTAATCTTTTCTGAAAAATCAATGAGAATTTCTTTTTTCTTTTATTCTTTGTACACAATATGTCTTCCCTTCTAACTTGTTAGACCTAGTTTTTCGCTTTTGACATTCCTGGTAGAATCCTGACTTGTTCGTCCGAATTTTTACAAATGTGTTTTGATGTTCGACGTGTTAGTCGTGTAGAACCTTCTTATGAAATCCGACTTTTTGTCTCTAGATTTTGATGTCATACGTTATAGTCGACAAGAAAAAGTTCGTCCTGTATGTCCTGGTACTTTATTACTTCATGGTTGATCAGACTAGAAGCTTTATGTTCATGCCCGACTTGTTTGTCCTGAAGCATGTATCTAGATTTTACTCATAGCTTGATACTTTGGTCGTGTTGTGTTCTTTCTTGAGTAAAACTTTTAGTCTGACTTCTTTGTCTCGACTAGACTTTTGTCGTCTGAACGCAAAATGGTGGATGTGAAGGACTTTTATTGATAGTATTTTTTCAGATGTTCTACATTCCACAGTCGTGGTAGATGTCCCCCTATTTATTTTCTAACCAGTACGACCTTGGTCTATTGATTTTTATTTCCTTGTATGACCTTTCCCAATTCAGATTCAGTTTGCTCGCCCTCGGTTCCTATTGTGTTGTGTTGGATTTTCTGGAGTACCCAGTCATCGATATAGAAAGTACGGGGCTTTAACTTTTGTTATAATAGTTGGCCATACATTGCTGGTAGGCTGTTGCTTTGATAGAAGTGGTTTATCACTTTTCCTCGAGGAGGCCTAATCCGATTCTTAGTGTTTCGTTATTGTCTTTTGTATGGAATTTTTCAATCCTGAATGTTGACATGCCAATTTCTACATGTATCATCGCTTTAGACCCGTATGCAAGGGTGAAAGGAGTATCTCTTGTTGGAGTCGTTTCGTTGTTCTGTATGCCCAAACGATGCTACGCAGTTTGTTTGTCCATAATCCCTTTGATGTTTTGAGCCTCCTTTTGATTGCTTCTAGGGTCGTTCTGCTGGTGACCTCGGCTTGCCCATTTGCATGTGGATGGGTGGGTACTGAGAAGTGTTGTTGGATGTTTAGGTTTTTGCACGACTCTTTGACTTTCTTGCCTTTGAACTGCTTCCCATTGTCAGTGAAAATTACTCTTGGGATTCCGAATCTGCATATTATGTCTTTGTAGAGGAATTTTTTGACTTGGGCTTCTCCTATCTTTGTTAGCGGTTCTACTTCCACCCACTTAGTGAAGTAATATACTGCTACGAGGAGTAATTCTTTTTCGTTGAACACGAGGAGTGGTCCCACGATGTTCATTCCCCATTGTGAAAACGATTAGGGGCTGCTCATCGAGATTAGATTCTGGACTTGCATGTGAGTGTATGGGGCAAATCCCTGACACTTGTCACAAGTTTGAACAAGTTAATTTGCATCTGCTTTCATTGTGGGCCAATAGTATCCCAGAGTCATTGCTTTGTGGGCTAGCATTCTTCCTCCTAGGTGATTTCCCCACGTACCGTGGTGGATTACCTATAGAACATAATCAACATCGTTGGATGAGAGGCATCTTAACAGCGGACTGGTTGCGAACATCTTGTAGAGTCTGTCATTGGTCATTGTGTATCATGCTACTCGATTTCGCAGTTTTTGGGCTCCATCTTATCCGTTGGAAGTTCCCATTTGTTATATAAGCTAGAATCGGGGTCATCCAATTGTTTTCCTGGTTTGTGGCACATGCCTCTTGTATTTGATTTTCTAGTATGCAACTTTCCTACATGGTGACAAGTGAATCTCATTTTTTTAGCTCGTGATGCTTTCTTTTCCAACTCGTCAGCTCCTTTGTTCTCTGCCCTTGCACATCGCCGAATAGTTGTAGTTTAGAACCTTTTTCCAGCTCAACAGTCTTTTGGCGGTAAGCTTTCATTCGAGCGTCTTTGACTTGGAATTTTCTATTAAGTTGATTGACCATCAATTTGGAGTCAGTAAAGACGTTGATATCTTTTATTCCCAAGTGTTCTGCTAGTTGTAGACCGACTATCACTGCTTTTTGTTCAGCTTCGTTGTTCGAGGCTTTAAAATTAAATTTTATCGCATTTTCTAACGTTACGCCTTCTGAATTGTATAGGATCATTCCAACTCTGCTTCCTGCCTCTTTGGATACTTCGTCGCAACAGAGGATCCATTCATGGGTGTTTTGCTTGGTTTGTTCCTCTTCATGGTTGCTTTCCGGCTTGTGGTCGCTACTGTATGTGAATTCAGCAATGAAATTCGCCAATGCTTGGGCTTTTATTGTGGTTTTAAGAGCATAACTGACAATAATGACCGAAGTTTTATTGCCCATTCACATTCTTTTGATAGCTCGAGATTGTGCAATAATAACCGAAGTGGTTGCTCGGTCATGACAATGATCGGGTGGGCTTGGAAGTTGTTATCTGCATCTGCAAGCATTTTGCTAATGTAATGTATTATTTTTGTGCTTATTTTTCTTCCCGTATCAATGCTGAACTCACCATGTGGTCGGATAAGGATAAGTATAGGTATAATGTTTCCACTGTGTTTGGTTTTTATAACTGTTCTGTACTCCCCATGTACGCTTTCAAACTCTAAAAACCTTTTTCATACTCTTCGTTCCATTTGAATGTTTTGTTTCCTTTTAAGATTTTCCTTTTAAGATTTTGAAGAAAGGTAGACATTTGTTCGAGGACTAGGAAATGAATATGTTTAAAGTTGTTATTCTGTCGTTGAGACTTTGCACGCTCTTTATGTTCGTTGGTGACTGCATGTTGAGAAGTGCATGTATCTGTTTTGGATCAGCTTTGATTCCTCTTTGGTTGACCATGTATCCAAGGAACTTCCCTGACTTTACTCCAAATGTGCATTTCTCTGGGTTCAGCTTCATTTTGTATCTCCGGAACTGTGAAAAGGCATGTTCGAGGTCTTTGATGTGGTTCGTTCTGCATGAGCTTTTAACCAACATGTCATCGATGTATACCTCCATGGTTTTACTGATCTAGTCTCTAAACATTTTGTTGACTAGTCGTTGGTACGTATCTCTTGCATTCTTAAGTCCGAATGGCATCACTCGGTAGCAGTACGTGCCTCTCTTTATTAAAAAAGATGTATTTTCTTGGTCGAGGGGTACATCTGTATCTGGTTGTACCCATAATATGCATCCATGAAGCTTAGGAGTTCGTGTTAGGCTGTGGCATCCATTATCTGGTCTATGCGTGGGAGCGGGAAACTATCTTTCAAGCATGCTTTGTTCAGATCATTGTAATCCACACATACTTCCACTTGTCATTTTTCTTCTTTACCAATACAGTGTTAGCCAGTCCGGGTAGTGAGATTCTCTGATCACTTCCATTTATCAGATGGTGCACTTCCTCGTTTATTGCTTGGTTGCGTTCAGGGGCTACTGGTTTTTTTTGTCAGACAGGCTTTTTGTCTTGATTGACTTGCAGTTTGTGAGTGATGACAGATGGGTTTATTCTCGCCATATCTTTCATCGTCCAAGCGAAAACGTTTTGGTTATCCTTCAGCAATTGAAACAGATTCATGGCGAGTTTTGGATGAATTTTGGTGCAAATCTGAATTGTTTTGTCTCCTCCGTCGTCCAAATAGACCATTGTTGTTTCTTCTTCTGGTTATCTAGTGTTTGGTCGATCCCTTGGACTAGTTGGGGTAGTATTATCACCCATGAGATTGGGATTTGTTTGACCAGATCACTGTAGCGACTCCTCTGGTTGTTGCAGTAATTGCTATTTGTGTGGAGCTTTAATCGCTGCGTAATGACATTCGCAAACAGCTAGCTGATCTCATTTGATTGTTCCGATGCCATTGTCAGTGTGGTACTTCAAGCATTGATGCATGGTAGAGGATACCGCACCCAATTTATGTATCCAAAGCCTTCCGAAAAACATATTGTATACGGATGGAACGTCAAATACAAGGAAATGTGTCAACAAGACTCGTTGTTTCCCTGGTTATCTTGTTTCCATTGGTAGTTGGATCATTTCGATTGGACGAAATTATTCTCCGCTGAAGCCCACCATTGGTTGATTGTTGGGTCAGAGCATTTCCTCGGTGAATTGCATCCTGCGGAACACTGTCAAGTGCAGAAGGTTGGCCAAGCTACCAATGTCGACTAGTACCCTTTTGATTTCCTATCTGCTTATTAATACTAAGATTACTAAAGCATCAATATGTGGGAAATTGACTTCTTCTGCGTCCTCATTGGAGAATGTCAGAGTTCTCTGAAGGCTCTTGGTATCTAATCTTTGCTCGTAAGTCCCAGATTGATCACTTTTGAGATCGATTGGATAACTCTTCCTCTCCAATTGTGCCATGCAGGACTTATATTATCTCCATTGATTGCCCTTCTTTCGCGATTTTTCTCTTATTGGACTCTCTCAGCTTAATAAACTCACCAAGTCGCCTTTTTTGGATGTGGCGTTCGATTTCATCTTTTAAGTTGTGGCAGTCCTCGGTATTATGCCCGTAGTCATCGTGGAAGGAACAATATTTGTTTTTACTTCGCCTATCAGAGTCTCCTCTCATTTTGTGCGGTCACCTAACGTCTTCCCTTTTCGCTATAGTCTTGAGGACCTTAGCTCGACTCATTTTCAAAGTCCTGAATGATTTGCCTGTTGATTGCTAGTGCTTGGATCCTCCGGTGTGTAGTCTTTGAAGCCTTCGTTGATTGAACTCAGAATCGGATCCAGTTCAATGTATTTTTGGTTGGGTGTTTTCTTCTCTAGGCTTGTCATTTTTTCGTCCTTCTCAGTCAGATGAAGCGTGTCTCTTTTTTTATTCATCCCTCTTTCTGGCTGCTATCATTTCCTCGAAGGTGATGTGCTTTTAAGCGGTTGTCACTAGAATCGCCATGTTCTTTAGGGTTCCGGGTTCAAAACATAAAAAATGGCTTATTTTCAGTCCGACGGTGAAAGTAGCGGTGGCCGTGTCATTGCTACATCCGTCGATCATTGTTAACTCGTTAGTAAAACGAGTAATGTATTCCCTTATTGTTTCCTTGGGCTTCTGTTTGATGTGGAGCAAGTAGTGCAGTCTCTTCCTCATCTATTGACTGCCGATGAACCTCGTGATGAAAGTTATCGCTAGTGCCTGGAAGGAGTTTATTGATCTTGGTAGTAAGTTGTTGAACCAACTCATTGCTGCGGAAGTGAGACTGGTCGAAAATGTTCTGCATAAGATGAACTTTGTACTTTCTTTCAATGCCATCATGTGGTGAAAGTGTCAAAAATAGTTTGTCGGATCAGTGGTGCCATTGTATGCTTTAAACTTCGGTGGTGTGAACTTTGTTGGTATGGGAGTCACCATGAGTGTGTCGGAGAATGGCGATCTGGCCAATTCATACAACACATTAGGATCTGTTACTCTGATCCTAAATGGGATTTCAGCAGGGGTTCCGTCGCTCTGGGAGTCCCATCTTGAAATGGTGTGCTGCTTTCAAGATTCGCCTGTCAAGGTTCTGCAGGAACTCCGTTGGCTGGTTTTTGTTGGGGTGGTGCTTGGAAGGGATCAACGGATTGAGCACACTCTTGGGTGAGCCGTTCCACCATTTTGGTCATACGATCCATTCGGTCCATGAGTAAGTCTACATGAGGGTCCGTGGCGGTGCCTCTGGATGTCTGGGATGTTTGAGCCACCTCGTGCTACGACTCTTTGTTGTCGAGCATGATCAGCCCGGTGTTCTTCGCCCGGTCTGAGGTGTACGCTATCGGCAGCACAGCTGCTCCAGTGGGAGGATTGCTTTGATCATCGCTAGGTTGAGGGTTTGTGGAGTGCTCCATCTATTTTGAGGGTTTTTTTTTATTACTGATTAGAGCCGAAAAAGGTTTCTACTAAAGATTATCTCATAGAATGGAAACTGTCATTTTTCACAGACAGCGTCAAACTGATGAGTCCAAAATCCAGTCTCCAATAAGTAAAACCTACAAAAAAAATGTTAGATTACCAAAAACCACATTTTTGATAGTCGAAGGCACTCCGATGCGAAAGTCAATAGCTTAGTTGGAGATGGAGATAAAACTAGACAAAACTCAGTTAAAAATTGCATACCTTTGTCGAATGTTCTATTTACCTTTTATAATGGTCGTTGTTAATTTCCTGCATGACTTAAGCATATGAGGCACAACGAGGGGAGACGTTCTCTGTAACAATCTCCTCCTTTATGAAGATACGTCTTCCGAGGCGTAACTCTGGTTTTGGGCCTCTGATTATGATTTATTTTGACGAGCTTTGTTTGGGCTTTCATGATTGAATTCATCTTCTTTGAGCTTTGTGAATTGGACTAGTCTTGAGATTCTTGATCTTTATGATTAACGATCTATGCTACATGTAAAACTAAGATTCGTTTCTATCTGATGTACAATCAGTATATATGGCCAAACATTTTGAGCACCACAAAACTCAAGCAGGACAAATCCTCAATGAGTATTATTGATATGAGCCCTTCTAGGGGGCGCAAGGGAGGGGTGTAGCCACCTATCACCCTCGGGATGCACATCGTTGCTCATCTCGAGGGCGATGGATGGTTACACCCCTCCCTCGCCCCCTAGAATTTTCATATTGATATTGTATGGTATGAGCACCTGTAACCAATTAAATTAACAACAATTAAAGACAAATAAATAATTAAAATTTTATTATATTGGTTGAGTAATAAATCAATGATATTTGAAGACTTAAAATAATTATTTATTGTCATTTCATACCTTTTACTGAAGTGCATTATTGAGTGTCCGCGTCCACGTCAATTCATTCAACATTGAGTAAATATTTTTATTTGTTTAAGGTATAACAGTCAGCTTTTGCTTCGATTGAGAGACCACCGAACGTGGAGTGGTTTGCAAGGAATTCATTGTACCCCTTACATTATTTTTCAAGTAATTGTTGTAAAATACCAAATTCGATAATTGCATTAGTATAAAAATATGAATAATATATCAAAACTGTTGATATATACATTAAGAAAAAAAATGCACCTAAAGGGAACTTAACTTTACCCAAAAGATGGCATCGACAACACAGTGACAATAGGTTTGAAACTGCGAATTGGAAGCCGACAAATTTCTAAAATTTACAAAGTGAACATTACTTGGACAAAATAATATAACTTATTAGCTTACTCAAACTAAATATAAGAAAAGGAAAATTCTAACTGTCGAGGGAATGGGCGAGGAAAACAGCGATGGGGGGACCGTCCATCCCCCCGGGATGCGTGCCTTCATTTTTCTTGTGCGCATTCCGGGGGATGGACGATCCCCCCCTCCCTCGCTGTTTTCCTCGCCCATTCCCTCGACAGTTAGACAAGCTCATAAGAAAAACTTTTGTCATGTCAACCTGACGCTCACAACTTACCTCGAAGTCTACCCATTGTCGATTTTTCAGAGTAGATATTGAACTAGTCAAAACACTTGCATTATTAACAATGATAGCTTTTATCAGCTACATTATAAGTCTTTCGGCCCCTCCGACTTGGATCACATTGATGCAGCAATGAATCCACATTTCTACTAACATAATTGGTCAAAAATCAATCAACTATAAATCTGTCAATGGGGTAAGTGCACTTCTGCAGGGCAAACAACACTGCCCGACCTCGGTTTAAAAGCGCATTTTGAAACAATTTTCTTCGGTGGTGTGTTTGTTGAGTGCATAAAAGTGCACTCTTAACATCGCTTTTCCAAATGTAATTGATAGAGTATGTGATTAATTCAAGTATTTTTATAATAATTTTTTACTTAACTACAGAATGTATATTTTGATATTTAGTAGGTATTTTAACATCATACGAGAAAAAAATAATAATAATAATGTCAGGTCGTTAAAGACGAAATTTCAATTTAACAAAGATTTATAGATGGAAACCTATTAAGAAAGTTGAAATAAGGAAAGAGGGGGTGCTAGACGAGAGGTTTTCGGGTGAAGAAAATTCTCCATATTTTGCTAAAATTGAAATTTTTCGAGGAAACAGAGAAAAAGCGTGAATGAAACAAGGAGATTGAGGTGAAGAAGATGATCATGGCTTCGTGAATTAGAGAACAGGCTGCATGATCTATTCATCTATGTGCTGCTGCTGATTCGTGGAGTGAAGAACCGACTGAAGTTGTTGCACGAAATAGATGCGACTTTCTCTTCCTTGGCTAAAATCTCTCTTTGAGTTAGTTGCTGTGATTCTCGATTCTTGGTTGTTGTTGTTGTTGTTGTTGCGTGAATCTGTTGTGTGGGCTGCGTGAAGAAAAGTTAGGAGTGGGCTGCAAATTTGTTATCTTCTTCCTGGCTAACGTGAATTCTCTGTTATCGCGTGATTGCTTGCTGGCTGTGAGTGGAAGAGATTTCTCTTGTGTTGACCGCTGCTCTTGGCTAATTTTGGGTGTGAAGGAAGGTTTCAGCTGGCTTTCTGTGACGTGAAGATAAGTTCTTCTTGTTCTTGGTTGCGTGTGTGATCTCTCTTAGGTTTATTTGCTGCTGTGAATTGCTTTTCTTCTTTGGCTGTTTTGTGAAGGAGGGGGTAAATTGCAGGAATTTGAGCATTTGAAGAGTCTGGCTCTGCTGCAATTGAAAAACTCATTGGCACCGATTTCGGGAATCCTTTTGGTTGCTTTCAACCAGCAACAATTCTAAAAAGCACCGCTTTTTTACCTGGAAATTTGCCTGGATGGTGCCAAGCACGTGCACCATCCCATGTGCCAGTCACGTGCCTTCAAAGTTGGGAAAAAAAAAAAAAACCAATCGAAACCAATCGGGTTTGAAACCCTAGATCAGTTTTTGCCTATTTCTCACATAAACCCTAGCTCCAAACGAGATAGCATACCCTAGATCCAATCACGCAAGAAATTGATTCGGCTTCCCTCTTTCTCATAAAGCCTACATCCAGAGGAGATTGAAACCCTAGATCCAATCACGCAAGAAACCAATCGGCTTCACCTGCAACTGCGAGATCGCACGGCGACAAATTGTAAATCGACAGAGTCGACAGAGAAAGCATTTGGGTTCCCTCTTTCGCATAAACCCTAGATCCAATTTCGATAGGAATCTTCGTGAGGCTGCTTCGGGTTAGGAATCTTCGCAAGCGAGGTATAATGAAAAATTTTGGAATTTGTGTTTTGAACTTGCACTTCAGTGAATGCTATTTCTTTGTTAAGTGAATGCTATTTCATTCTTTTTGTTGTTATCAATATGAATTTCTGGAATGCTATTTCAATTTCTGGAATGCTATTTCTTTGTTAAGTGAATGCTATTTCTTTGTTAAGTGAATGCTATTTCAATTTCTGGAATGCTATTTCAATTGTAAATCAAGCACTTCCTTGTTTTCAGAAATGAAGATGATGGTTTTTCAGTGGATTTTCAGTGGATTTGCTCTGAATTTTCAGTGGACTTCCTTGTTTTTCAATTGTAAATCAACACAATTCATTTGTTGTTAGCAATATGAATTTTCAGTGGATTTTCTCTGAATTTTCAGTGCATAATGAAAGAAACTAATCCATTCAAATTTCAAACAAGAAAAGGAATATCGTTGATGGAGTTGCTATATATCATGGAGTTGCTATATATCATTGCGTGTGTCTTTCACTTGGTGTTATTCTCCTACAAGTTAAACATAGTTGATGAATCAGATTGGATCATATAAATCTTTTTGACTGGTTCTTTGTCTGGGCAAGATGATGTTGATTATGTTTAAAATGCATGAATGTAGGCTTATATCATGGAGTTGCTATATATCATTGGTGAAGTAGGCTTTCAAATGGGAAAAGTATAGAAGTTCAGAGTAAAAAAAAAGGGATAGCATTTCAAAATCAAAAGGAGAGAAAGAAATGGAGAAAAATACCTTTGTGTAGTGTTCTTCTTGGATTGGATTGGATTGATATGGATTAGATTGATTACACAAATAGATCTAGTGTTCTTCTTCTCTGGAAATTTGGATTGTAGTGTTCTTCTGTGAAATTTGTGTAGTGTTCTTCTTCTCTGTCGAGATTTGGGTTGTTTGTTTGTTTTTTTTTTTTTTTTTCTCACCTTAATCGCACGTGCTTGGCATGCCTTGATGGTGCACGTGCCTAGCACCATCCGGTTGAAATACCGGTGCGCCCTAGCATCTCTCTTCAACCAGTTTGTCTTTTTTTAAATCTCTAATGATTTATTTGAATATTTATTTTTATTGCATTATATATAACTAAACAATTTAATCAATATGAATGACCGAAATAGATATAAGTTTTGGGTTTTGTGATTTTGTTTGATTTATGCGTTCTCGAGGTGAAACTTATTAAATACCATACTAAATACCTTTAGAATGAAAAGAGTTATAGTAGACATCTATGCCTAATTCAGTGTTTGGAGAAATTAATAGCTTAAGGAGTAGACACTCATACCTTAGGTTGGCAAAATTTAAGCATTAGAATTTAGTTTGGATCATTATCCATGTCGTTGTTCAAAGGAATGTGACTAGTGGCGGATATCAAATCGTTAACTTATTTTCTCATTATTTAAATTCTAGTGTTACCTTTATTTTCATTTTAACATCATTTTTACCTTTTTTTCATATCCAATTAATTATTAAATTTCACTGAAGTAACAATGTTAGGAAAGTTGTTTTGAACAATCCTCATGGGAATGATCTTGTTTTTGCTAACTATCCTATTTGTTTGATCTTAAGCACTTGTGAGTTAAAACGTATATTTAGAAACCTATTATTAGGCTAATATTTGTACAACAATATTCTTCGCAACATTAAACTTGGCGGTGCGACGGACTTCAACAGTCTTTAGATTACAATCTTAGCCATCATCAACCTAAAAACCAATAAATTATATATTTTGACGATTTCCTCATGACCTATCAATCAATGTCAATAATCTAAACAATTAGACGAGCATTTTAAGGCACACTAGAAAAAAGACTACCATGAACTCTATAATTTTGAAGGTCAAATGTATGTCATAGCTCGCTTTGGCAGTTTGAAAATAGGTTTTTAACCAAGTTTTACATAATGTAACAACTGGTTAACTATCATGTTAAAGGTATGGGCAATGCACTAGTACTAACCAATTTGTCAGTGGGGACAACACGAATAGGGGTTGTTGACGGTCCGAGTACTTATTCGGCCTTTCATTCTGAAGCAACGATTTAATAACAATATGCATGAATTAGTTGTAAAAAGAGAAATAGAAAACATAGGTACATACACATGATGGCATAATTACCTTGGCAGATAATTGGAAATTTTCACGGCCAACTTGGTGAGAGTCGAGTGATACCAAATCCTGATATATTCAAACAAATAAGTTAGCTGATCAAAACCAAAGTGACATAACTAAGTACTAGTAATCTATCTAATAATATACCTGCAATACATTTTCACAGTGAATATGACATCTAGTTGTTCATGTCCTTTTAGATCAAATTGTAGATGCACACCACCCAGCCATTCTGCAACTACACAAGAGTTCCTAGTCAAGCTAGGATCCGACACACTAGGATCATGCACACTAAAATCATACACGACAGGATGATGCACACTGGGATCAAGTGTGAATTGAGGCATCCTTCCAAATAAATAAATAGGATCCAAAAATTGATAAATTCACCAAACTGGGTTTTAACGGAAGAAACAACATATTGTTGGTTACTGTGCAGTTTCTGGATCTCATTGTTAAATGCAAGGGCGACTCAATGAATACCACTCATCAATTGATCCATTTCCACCTTAAACACAACAGCCGCTCAATCAAGATATGATATCCTATTGCCCATCTCTCCCTAATTCAGAACAACATAGTTTTTATAAATGTACAAGGATAGGGATTTAATGGTATATACAAGTAACTCAATTCTGCAAATTTGGTTATTTTCACGGACATCAGAAGTGTATATGTACGGTCCACCAATTGTAGCCCAGTTGGTCGGACATCCATTCTCCTTGTGAGAGGTCGCGGGATCGAGACTCATCAGTTAGGATTTTGTGAGTTTTCGCTCGATTATTAGGAGCACATTTGCTCCGCCGTTGATAAGTCTTCGGGTATTTAATGCAGCTGCTTAGATGGACTAGACTGGAGCGAAGCGAAAGCGAGTCTTCATGCAAGGTGGAGGCGATGGACCGGAGCGAAAGCAAGTCTCTATACGAGATGGAGGCGATGAGGATATTAAGTGGCAACAATATTGTAGCCTTCGGGTCTGATTTGGTTAACCCTATAGGGTTAGTCATGTAGCCTTCGGGCATGGATTAATACATAAATAAAAAGTCAATGACCCAATTTTTTTTTTTTTTTAAAAAAAAAAAAGTGTATATGTACGAGACGACGTTCAAGGCTAGATATCATGGAACCAGTGTTGTATGAATCGGTGTAAATCACCGATATGAATCGACTCGGCATGCTAGCGGTTTAGATCGTCCCAAAACTTGGACTTCCTCCAAATCAGAGTGAATCGCCACCGATTCAGTTGTGAAATCGTTACATCGCGATTGAAACACAAACGCTCGATTTATATGTTTCGCACAAAAGGGAGAAAAACCAACAAGAAAAAAAAGGAAGAAGAATAACAACGGGAATCTGAGAAAAGAAAATCAGATCAGGCTCAGATCCGTTCCGTCGCGCCTTTTTCCCTCGGCTCCGACTCAGATCCATTGTTTCTCAAGGCCAATCCCTCATATACGCTCATTCTCGAGCTATTTTCGCCTCAGATTGGTTCGAAGAAGGTTTTTCGACTCAATTGTTGAAGAAGAAGAAGAAGGATTTGTTGAAGAAGAAGAAGGAGGGTCTGTTCCATGTTGAAGAAGTCGTTTCGCCTCAGTAATGAAATACCTCATTTCGTACTAACCATTGTTGAAGAAGAAGAAGAAGGATCTGTTGAAGAAGAAGGAGGAATAGTTTCGAATCGATTTTTTCTCTCTGTTGAAGGGCTCTCCAGTCGATGCTATGATTTTTTTTTTCATTCTTTATGAAGGTCAAAGACCCCTAAATAAAAAATTAATTATTATACTTAAACCTTCAAAGAAACGTAATAATATTGGTGCATCCTTATTTTTCAGAGTATATTTTTTTTTTATGAAGTGCAAAAATGATCCACAATAAACTTTTGTAAACCTAGCTTCTCTCAATTAAATAAAACCCTTTGCAAACTTAACTTTTCTATGAAAAATCTCTTTTTTCAATGTCTACCACCAACAAGTGACAAGTGTAATATATATATTATAATTAAAAAATCTTACGATTTACGATTAAATCTAAATATTACACGTTACGATTTACAATACGATTTACGATTCACTAACACTGCATGAAACCATTTCTTCCTTCATTTATTTTTTCATATACAAGTAACTCAATAAAAAAATTTCCGAGGTCGTGAATCATCCAGAGACTTTACGAATGCTTGTACTAGAGCCTCACTTTTGGAGGAAATTTCCATAGAACCACTGAGAATGAGATTTTAGGTGCCAATGAGAAGGCTAGAAGGGAAGGGGTGCATATCGAAATACTTACAAAGTTCAACTTGTTATACCTTCTATTTTTTTCCTCCATCTGAATGGAAGTTGTACTGTCGAGGTAAAATATATTGATTTCATCATTGTTTTGGAACCCTTTAGCACTCATGCATGGGGTTGGGAAGTGCATTGTGATCTAGTCAAGTGATTCAAGTATGTTTCTCACGATATAGAGAAGAATCAGTTGCGAGTTTGTTTATTTTCTTTCCAGACATAGATTTATATGCATTTATCAATTCCTAATGCAGCAGTGGTCGAGCATAAGTTGGATTTCCGTCCTAGACTATTTTGCTATGTTGGTGCACCACCCTCTAGGGGGAATACAATGCAAAAGAAATTTAATAGAGGGTTTGGCAAAAATTATTATCGTCGTCGATGTGCAACTTTTTTTTTATGACGAGTTAGCATGCAAGTGGGTACCTCCCTTCCTTCTGTGTAGTTGTTAATTTAATATTAGTTTGTTTGCAAAAAATAATAAATTCCATTTTGGCAGATTTAAGACCTCCAATCAGGTTGTATGACTTGTAAATGGCGTTTGCACGGTGATGAGATGGTAAAATATAATTATTTGTTTTTGTTGACATTCTATGACTTCACAAAATGACTATCGTGCACCTTTTTGTTATGAAGGATGGTGTTGGTGTTATCTTGGATGATTCACGACCTCGTACAAAAATTTGTAAGGAAGGTTGTGGTAGTGACTTCAATCGACTTGAAAAATATATAGTTCCCATGTTTGAGCTAATAAGATAAACATTCCTTTGAGGTAATAATATATAGCTCATTATGTTGTTTATTCTTACAACAGTTTATTAGATTGAAGAGTAAGACTAGGGTGCCTGGTACTATGCTTGGTGGGTGCCAGCACCGTTGATGTTGCATCGGGACAAGTGTTACACTTATCTCGATGCAAATCAACGATGCTTGGCACCCACCAGGCATAGTACCAGGCATCCTAGATTTTTCCTAGATTGAAAGAAGAAATGGGGTCTATTATAACTAATTTGGAACGGAGTGGATGGCTATGAGATACGATAAAACAATTCCAGAACAGACGGTTCCCAATTTAGTTTATTTAACTTTCATAAGTTCCCAATAACATATTTACATTTACATATTTGAGTTAATTTAGTTTATTTATCTTTCATACGTTTTTTTTGTATATCATTTTTTTTCCAACAAGTGCACTCAATTCGCTGTGTTTCATCCTTAATTATTTTCCAAATCGATTCCAATTGCCCTGGAATCTTGAAAGTTCCATATAATCGCTCCCTGCTCTGAAAGTGAGTCTGTTTGCACAGAGCTTGTCTAACTGTCGAGGGAATGGGCGAGGAAAACAGCGAGGGAGGGGGGGGGACCGTCCATCCCCCCGGGATGCGCGCAAGAAAAATGAAGGCACGCATCCCGGTGGGGATGGACGGTCCCCCCGCTCGCCCATTCCCTCGACAGTTAGAATTTTCCGTCTGCACAACATGGAGGTCAAAAAAATGAGACATGGGCCGATTGCAAATGCTCGTACTAGAGACTTTATTGTTCCACTATGGCGATCACTCCTTCATTCCTTCCCATCTGAAAAAATAAGGACATAATAGAAGTTTGTATAAACCATTTTCACATTTGACATTGCTTTCGGAGTATTTGCATGTGCAAAATACAATTAACAGCTCGACTAACAAGTGGCAAAACTTAAATTGATCCCAGGAATAGATCGAGCACAAAGGCAGATCTGCTAGAGGCAGTCTGGTTCCAAACCTAAGTAGAACTAGTCAACATAACCGACCTACCCTGGACCATGATGGTTCCAACTTGAGTAACTGGTATACTTCCGGTCATAGGAAAACTGGTTCAAGTTTTATTTCATAGGAAACATGTTCACGAGTACAAATGAAGATCAAAGTAACCAATTTCTTACATACATTTTGATAGTACACCAAACCATAATTTAATCTGTGTCGTACATATGTCATGATAATCTCGTTAGCAGATCTACACAGGCTTAATTGCCCACCTAATCTGGCAAAACCTAGACAACACTAAGCCCACTTTGGCAAAATCTAGAAGGTTGGACCCAAATTACAGCTCCCTATTAAGCCTACACGTCAAACGGTCAAGCCCAATACTCGTAAATCCTAATCAGGCAAGTATCTAGGGGATCAACCTAAGACGAACAGACCAACAATACATTGGTTTTGACTAGGAAACAAATACCAGAGTATAAGTAGTGCATGAAAATTCCCTTGTATGGACAACACTCCAAAAGGGAAACCTCTCCTACAAATCTAGGAGCACAAGTCGTGTAGGGAAACTCTTTTACATGGACGACTCCCAACAAGGAAAGGATCTCCGACAATAACTCTTTTGCTAAACTACGCCACCAAAGACCTAGCCGAACAAGGACTCTCGCATTATAAATAGGACACAAGGTTGATGAACAAAGGTACACTACATAACAAAATTTACAACTTTAAGCCTTTCTCAAGCCTTGTCTGACTTTAGGATCGGAGTGTCATTAGCTGCCACAACGGTGGTTTTTGGCTCACGTGTGTTCCTTTTGCAGGTCAAGGTCAATGTCAAGGAGTACGGGATTCGACTACATCAATTTTGCTTTGTCCGTGGGGAACGACGAAGTTCCTTCAAAAACAGTGATATCACCCTTCCTCATAGTCTAGAGAGATGGTGACCAAGAGATCTCGCAACAATGGAGACATCCTTGACCCCCGTGCCGGCAACTAGTTCTGGTGGCACTGGCAGCATGGTGGAACAACCTCCGACCCCCGTGCCGGCAACAACTATGGCAGACCCTAGGGTGGATATACCATCAACTCAGATGCAGCAAATTGCACGAGCAGTGGAGATACTCACTCAGCGAAACCTTCCACCCGCAGAAGGAGACTGGGAGTAGTGAAAAGCCCCGAACCCATAAGACACTAGAGAACACGTTCAAGAGAGCCACACTACCCCAACAAGTTCTCAGTGGACCAAAGTCGGAGGAAAGGCCAACAGAGACCCATCTTCTAGGACAAACAAACTTGCTTCGCAGCACCCCCTCCAGCTAGGGGCCACCAATCCTGATGTGTTGTTCAACCTAACCGTCCCCCCGTTCATGGATCACACCGTGAATGAGCCACTGCAGAAGAAATTCACTTCGCCAAAGCTAGAGTTCTACGACGGGATAGCAGACCCGTACGATTACTTATGCCATTTCCAGCATGTAATATCGCTCAAAGAAGGGTCTGAAGCAGTAATGTGCCGGTCATTCCTTACCAACCTAAAGAAATCAGTGCCGACCTGATTCAACAATCTACCTCTGAAGTCCATCGACTTATTCCAGAAACTGGCAACAACGTTTCTCACACGTTTTGTCAGCAACCAACGAATCAAGAAGGGCCCGCATTACCCTATTGCCCTCAAACAAAATCCGAGCGAGACATTTAGGGAATATGTCACACACTTCAATGATGAGTTGACCATCATCGACGGCTGCAGTGACGACACCGTGGTCACAACCTTCACATTAAGTCTGAGGAGAGGCAAGTTCTATGATTTCTTCACTCTGGAGCCTCCAACTGATATGGCAGACTTGCTGAAGAGTGCCTTGAAATATATCACTCTCGATGAGATGTTTGCTGCCAAGAAGAAGGCGGAGTCTAAAAATAAACCCTCTAGTTTAGGGACAAAAATGAGGGGAAGAAACAGGAAGACAACAACAATATAAAGAAGCACAACGGCAACACACCAGGCTTTGGCCATTCAAGGCAAGATAAGGCCTCCAACTTCAACAGGTCTAAATTCGTGACTCCCCGCAACTCCAGTCTGTTCGATGTCCTCAACTCCATTAAGAATTAAGGAGAATTGAAATGACCAGCCAAGTAGCAAGGAGATCCCTCCCGGCGCGACAACAATAAATATTGCGCCTTTCACAAGGAGGGCGACCACGACACTGAGGGCCATAAAAGTCTCAAGAACGAGATATAGTACTAGATCCAGCAGGGGAAGCTCAAGGAGTTTCTGAGCCCGAACAAAAGGCAGGATCATGCAAAGGAAAGGGAAGATACCATCAAGGAGATAGAAAAAGAAGCTCCTAGCATCATATATGTACTTCATGGAGTCAGCTCGGAAGGTAAGCAGTCCAATAGATCCCGCAAGTGGAGGATGTTTCTTGAGATGCGAACGCAGTCCACCTGCGAGGACCGACAAGCGCAGTATGCACGTATTCAAAGTCTGATCCCTTTGCTAATGATCACAGACAAGGACCTCCGCGTCGATTTTCCTTACAATGATGCCTTGGTCATCTCAGTCCTCATTACAAAGTGGGAAGTGAAAAGGGCCTTGGTGGACATAGGGAACTCTCTAAGCGTCCTGTATCTCAATGCATTCTGCAATATCCAACTTAAGGAGGAGGACCTAACACCCACCAATCACCCCATGATCAGGTTCAATTGAGAAAAATGCTTCCCTATTGGGAAAATCAGTCTAATGGTAGTGGCGGGAGAGCCACAGTTACAAAAATACCTGGTCCAGGAGTTCATGGTGGTTGACACTCCGTCCGTCTACAACATCATCCTTGGAAGGCCTTGGCTCCATCATATAGAGGCAGTAGTTTCTGCTCTGCACCAATGCATCAAGTACACTACCAACCAGGCCCAAGGAATTATTCTAGAAGATCAACCTTCAGCGAGAGACTGCCACTACACAACGTGAAACAATTTGATTATTAGCAATTACGGCTCAGGCCCGCGAGACGGACACATTAGATATCAGGCCCAAATAAGGGGGAAAATCACCCTGCACGAACAAAGACAAAGCTCCGACAATCAAGGCTCAAATATACAGAGAGCCAGAATTCAGCACTGGAGGCACAATCCAGTACAATACAAAGCTAAGTAACAACACTTCAGCAAACAGGCTCCTACTCCAAAGTTGGCAACCAGTGAGGAACGACCCACCCGCATGAAGTTCACTTTTCAGTAACTTCGCTAGCATTAGCGAAATGTGACACTTCACCAGAGGAGCTACACAATCTAAGCAAGGACCATGCGTATCTTCTTCAGGGCCAAATTAGCTTAGTCCCCGCTCAAAGTCAAACTATCTTATTGTTTTGATTTCTCTTGTTTCAATTTAAAAGATTTTTTCGCACAAGCCTATATGATACAAATTCATTCAAGGAATAAAACTGACTTTATTGATTACTAAGAAAGTTGTTACAAAGCTTGCGCTACTGACTAGTACAAAAGTTTATACACTACAAGTATTTAAGTCTGGGACGAGTATGGATCCGCTGAAATGCAAGTCGAGACTTCGCTCGGCCAATCTGCCTTCAGAAGAGGATTCGAAAGTAAAGCAAAGGTACCCAAAGTAAGCAACAACCTGCAGGTACATGTTTGATTCTTTGCTCCGCCAATCTGCTTTGCGAAGAGGATTCAAAAAGAGAGCAGAAGAGAGCAGATGTGGATGCCTCTCAATCGAAGGATGTCTGGGGTGATGCAGAGTTAGCACACTACACCAAAAATCCCCATAGCAACGGTTTTAAACCGTGGGGGTAACCCATTGTCACGGCTAAGAGCCGTGGGCTACAGAGGCGTCGCGAAATTCCTTTTAACGGCTATAAACCGTGGCTAAAATTTTAGCAACGGTTTTATATTCAGGACGGTTGATGCTTTAGTCACGGTGTTAAGTGACAGTGATGCAATACAGGCAATGAAGAGAAATTACAAACTAAAGAACTTGTAATTGTAATTCTGGATTGATGACAGTAAATGGACTGGATTGTATTCAATAAGAAAGCTAATTTTCTTACAAATCAAATGAATCCCTTTTTCTCTCTTATCCATATACACAACAACATCCACCAAACTAATAGCACCATCTCTTCTGTCGAATCACAACAACACAATAAACTACATTATTTTTCAAAATCAAAGCTGATGATGAAAATGATGAAAACACTGGCAGCTCTTTGGAAAATTTACCATTATCTGAATCTTGGTAATCAGACAACCTTCCCAGCTTCCAATCAATGAGTGATGATTCCTGGCTGTTAGAATCTACATTGGAATTTGATATCCTTCCCGGAAGTCGCTTTTGAGGAATTCAAACAGGTCGAAGATTGGACTCTCCCAGTACATAAATTAGTACCCCAAAACCCCTCATATAGACTTTCAGTTTCAGGAAGTGGTTTTGGATTGATATCAGGTAAGCCCAATTCCATAAAACCTTGAGTATTGTCATAGTTACATGGGGTTTTCAGGTCCTAACCCATCAACACTGTTCTGCTCCTTGCAAGACCATCATCAGTATTCGAAAGCATCTCATCAGATAACACAAACCCCTTCCCTTCAGACCCAAAGTTCCAAGACTCCATCACAATGCAGCACAATCAGAGTGACTTGCAGAGGTTATGTGAAACCCAAACACAAATCAAATGAGAACACCATCTCCCCAGTATGAAACAACCACTTGAGCTGAAAAAGAAACAAGGATCACCTGTTCAATTCATTACAAGTGCCAAATCCCACAGAGTGTAAAAATCATCAAAATAGAATATAAAAAGATAAACCAAAAACCCATCTCAATATATCAACTCTATCAAGTTCAAAGACCTACATGAACTGAATAACGAAACCGCATTGAAGCTAAAGCAGATGAACAATCGCAAACAACGGAAAAAAAGTGCTGAAGATGCAAAAATCAGTAAAATTTCAGTGAAGTAATATGTATGACCAATATGGGAACATGTTGGAGTTGTCAATGTGTACAAACCCACTAAAGATGGAAAAAGCTGATACAAGCATCAACTTGAGCAAAAGCATAACCAAGATAGTTCCACGAATGGCATGTATTCTGTTAATTGTCATAGTGGTTTCAGAAATATCGGCAGGTACAAGCATTGGCATGTTCAACATTGATGACCAAAGCATAACCAAGATAGTTCCACGAATAACCAATCCCCAAAAAGTCATCTATAAAAAGTGAAAACACCGAACATGAGCAAAAGAAATGATTTGAGTTCTACTTACCTAGCAAGCTCAGCACCAGAATGTGTATGAAAGCTATCTATCAACATAGCTGTCGCTGTTCCACTTGGGTAGGTAAGCTTGTAATCCAGAATCATCGCCTGCAAAAACAAACATAGAACCAATAATTGATGAACAATTATGTCACAAATTATGCTCAAGTCTAAATGAGTATTCATCCATAACTATCAAAGCCCAGATAACTATCTGACCCCAAACTGATTCCAGAGAATAAAATCAAGAACACAACCTTCATTCATTCAACAAGAAAAGGAAAACCCCTAAGCCCTAACGTACTCGGTCTACGAATCTACAATGCAGCAAATTTCAGCAAATCCAGAGTTCCAAACCAAAAGAGAATCACACAGCCCAGTCTAACAACACAATAACCCCAAAGCCCAAACAACTGTTTAACCCCAACTCAATTCAGAGATTAAAATCAAGAACCCAATCCACAATCAACATTGAACCACAAAAACCCAAAACCCCAATTATACTAATAGTACAAAAATCAAATCAACTTGTACAAATGTACCTTGAACAAACCAGCAAGCAAATAATAGAAACTTCCAAATTTCATTCAAAATATGAAGACAAAATATATGTCATGGGGAACTGATCCTTGAAGCTTTATTGTCATGGGGTTCCCTTGGCTTTCTCTCTTCTGTTTTTGTTATTTCTTCAGAGTCAGGATAAAGAGCCAAACATATGAAGTTAAATAAATGATGAAACAAAGAGAAGTTATATGAAGAGCTTACCAGATGCTTGTGGGGTAGCCGGAACTTTCCAAATACATACATAGAAATATATTATTGGAAAGAACATAAGTTGTTGACGCCACATTGATTGAGAAGCCTTTGTCTCTGGTCTTCCACATCCCATAAGAGATTTTCATTATCCTGAAATGGATATCTTGTGAAAGTTAGCATATGGGTTTCTCATCACATTTTCTAGAGTAAGTACAGGGAGCCAAGTTTGGGAGGGAACCAAAATTTGGCTTAAAAGTAACTTGAAAAGATAAAAATGAGTATTATTATTTTATTTCCATTAAAATACCTGAGATAAGGCATTGAGCATCTCAAGCTTCCCTTGTTGTAATAGAAAAGATGATAATGCATTGTCCTGAACAGAGTAGTTATTATTTCTAGTGGTGAGGGTTGTTGTTGTGTCAGCAAAAGGTGTGGGTTGGGTAGGGTTTGCTTGATGAATAGTTGGTATTGGTGATGATCCCAAACTTCTCACTTTCTGCAAAACAAAAATTGCAATAAACAAAGACAACATAAACAAAATGACAAGAACCAAGCAAACAAAAAAGATTTAGTGTGGATGATAAACAAAATGATAGATGAAAGGGAGTGTAGTTTCTTCTATACCTCTGTTTTGATCATGTGGGTATCTAAATCTTCTCCAAAGTCATATAATATTGGATTCATGGAAGCAAGTTTCATGGAGAGGAACTAAAGAGAAGAAAACAAAAAACAATGATTCAATTATGATCATCATCCAATGAAAAAGGATAATTTTTTTTTTTTTTTTTTAGTGGTCTTTATGTGATACTGTGCCATGTTATTTAGTACTACCTCTACTTGGTATTGTAGGGACTGAACATAGTTGATTATCTCATCCAACATGAGAGCTTTACCAGTGACCTGTTGAAAATCAAACCAAGTAAGACTCAAACAAAAAAGCTGTAAAATTTAGTAAACATATATATTGAAAGTAAACTCTATTCCACACCACCCCCACTACTTTGATATATATAGTAGATTTGCATTTTAACAAGAATGTTCACTCCCATCCAAATAAATGCTACATCATCTCAGTAACAGCAAGAAAGAAATAATGTTGTTGATAATATGGACATTATATATAAATGCATAAAAGCATTACAAACAAGAGAACAGAAACAAACTAGAAATATTAGTAACAATTGCACTTACTTCATCCTCATCAGAGTTGCTATCATCTGAACTATCGCTAGATTCATCTTTCTTTTTGGAGACCAAGACAACTCCTTTCTTGGTAGGAGCTATGGGTGCCTTTGCTGATTTTTTCTGCATTAAGTGAAGCGATTATTAGAAACAAACAAAAAAAATAACAAGTCAAAATTAAAGATACATGTCTAGCTTGCACTAATTAGAGAAATATGCAAAACACACAAGAATAATTTGACACTGCTAGAACTTACCTCCTCTTCATCAGAGCTATCATCAGAATTAGAATCATCACTTGATTCTTTTTTCTTCTTGGGAGCTGCCACAGATGTTTCTCGTCATTCCTTTTCTTTCTCAATAATTCCTCCTATTCATGGAACTTGCGATTAGAACAACTTAAACACAGGTTGATGATGGTGTGGGAGAAATTTTCCAAGAGAGTTTTGGAATCTACTCATATTCTTCCGCTGGGATTTTTTGACAACTTCACATGCCAATTACATAATCAATAGCAACTTAAAAGAAGAATTTGCATCAGAGAAAAAATTTCATCACATAAGCAGGGAGCCATTCTTTCTCTCTTAACAATCAAGTTCATAGTATAGCAGCAAAAGTAATGTTTAGTGAACAAACCTCATTTGATACATCAAAGACACCGTCCTGAATCTTCTTGTAGATTGTCGCAGCTGTGCTTATAAAAGCCTGCAAAACTGTTTTTATAAGATACAGAAAGAAGGCTGGCATATTATGATAACAAAATATGTTCATGTTGACAATTATCACAAGAGATAAGGCCCATTACCTCTTCAACATTCTGAGCGGTTTTTGCGGAAGCCTCCATGAAAATCAAGCCATGCTCCTTAGGAACCTGCTCGCCTTCCTCTGTGCTCACGGCTCTTGTATGAGCAAGATCACACTTGTTACCATAGAGATCATTTACACAAGGAAATGGAGTAGCACATCTCTCTTACCACCCAAACTGCTTACAATGGTTAGAAATTTCAATGGCCCAATCTTTAAGTCAGCCTGCAGATAAAACGTAACATTAATTGTTTAGAGAATGTTTGCTGGTATGGATCATAACTCATAATCCCTACAAAAAATTAATGTACATATCAAATCCAAAATGACTTACCATTGGAAGCAGTATAGTTTGAATATGAGTAATCCAAAATGACTTACCAAAATGACTTACCATTGGAAGCCGTATTATATATATATAGATGGCATAGACCTCATGTAGGAAATGAATAATGAATACTTGGAATCAATGAAAGATGTCTCTGAAGGGAAAAAAACTTGATCAAGTACGAGAGAAAACAATGTGGAGCTAGTTACTTTTGTCCAGTTGTGTTTACCTGGTGAGCTCGACAAATGAGATCAAGGTCATGCGTCTGGAGGAATTCTGAAACCTTATCAACCCCAAACGTATAGGACACACCTCTGTCATTCTCCCCCCATCCTTCGATATCCTTGTCAGGATCAGACCATAACAAATCACATAGGAGTCCCTGATCTGGCACATCAACAGGTCGAGCGATATTCCTAATCTGATCCAAGTGCCTCAAGTCAGGAGACAATCCTCCATGCATGCAAAGAATCTTTTCATCTATAAGAGCAGCAACAGGCAAGCAGTTGAAGCAGTCAGTAAATATCTTCCAAAGACGGATATTAAACCTCTTTTTGCATTCATCATAGAAGCCATATATGCGGTTGATAGAAGCACACTCGTGATTTCCTCTAAGCATAAAGAAGTTTTCTGGATACTTGATCTTGTATGCAAGCAGAAGACAAATGGTTTCTATGCTCTGTTTACCACGATCTACATAATCACCTAAGAATAAATAGTTCACCTAAGGAGGAAACCCGGCCCCCCATATTCAAATAAGCGAAGCAGATCAGAATATTGACCATGAATATCTCCTGCCAAACCCAATAAAAAACAAAAAAGAAACAGTTTATAAGATGATCATTTGACAGCAAATGCTTGAATTCAAATTATGAGGATATGAATATATGAAGCATCTCCATGCCTTGCTTATAACAAATCTGCAACATATACAAGTGCATATTATAAACAATGAAGACTTGGGCAATCAATGTTTTGTGACATAACAAGAAGAGAAAAATAATGCTTGTACAACTAGATCTTCTCTATCACTTGAGGTGTGTCAAATGCAACTAAAAAACCATTATAACAAGAAGAATGGAGTAACAAACACAATCCCTTACCTCTTGTGTGTCTCTGCTATTAGTTACTGGTCTATATTCATTGTTCTCCAGAATGATGCGCCTAAAGTTAGAGTTTGGCACATCCTTTACTATATGCCACTTGACAGGGAAGCTACCATTCCATTTGTCATGTTGCCAGAAATCCATATCCTTGTGAAAGTCAACAGGACCAATCATCTCTGCAACACCACAAAACTGCCCACTTGCATTAACCTGCATGGGAGAACCTTGTTACAGCAAAAATAATCATAAGAGAGAAATTTGGTATATAAAAATACATCATGCAAAGCAGGGCTTTAAAACAAGCAAGTCAGTATCTGATCATGCTGCCTCTTGGCGGGATACTCACTGAGAAGAACAAGAAAATAGGGCAGGCTCTTGGTTTCCCGGAAGCTATTTGCTTTGCATCTTCATAGGCACTGTCCAGCCTTCTATTTCCATACTGTAACCTCGGCCTAGCTCCAACTAACTGGTATGGAAACTTCAAATGGAGCATACAGAGGAGAAGGCAAAAATTGATTTGTAGCATGAGTGAGACCAGAAACAGCTTTATTCTGTGAAAATACCATATAGTAAGAATTAGGTTCTGATACAGAATGGTTAGACAAATATACCATCAACGTAGCATATTTTATGATATCAAATGATGTGTCAAATATGACCAATAACTGACTATGGTTCTACGGCAGCTACATTGAAAGTGTACAGTAGACTTCAAAAACAATTAGGTCATAACTCATAATGAGGCATGAACATCGGGGTTGATATTCATTTTTCAAAATTGAGATTTCCCCACCTGCACATTGTCAAGTGCCCTCCTAGTACAGATTATGGCTTTATACAAATGCTTACTGATGAAGAGATTTATCTAAAGGACAATGAAGAGAAAATGCAGAACAATAATGAGAACCAACAATAAATTTATAGCATTGTTTTCATTTATATATTTGGCACAAGGAAAAAAAAATTGAGAACAATGAACAAACAAAAATATTGATTTGAACTTCAAATCAAATGGTTTGAACTTCCGAACTGCTTCAAATCAAAGCATAATGATATGAACCGTGAGGCATATTGATTTATATTCTTTAAATGGTAAAGCAAACAGGGTTTTGAAAAATTGTTATTTAAATTGTTATTTAAACAGCAAAGAAAAAGGGTCATTCCACCAAAGAATTAAACAAAGGAAACAAAAATACCTTAAAAGGGTTTTGAACTACAGTAACCAGACCAGATACGAATATACGAGTCACCACTACCTTCAGTATTTCAGGATCATTCCAAGGCCCTTTATTAGACTTAAGGCACCCTCCTTCAGCAGAGCATGTACATGAGCCACCCAAGAAATCAGGAAGTTGACTGTACAAAGTAAGCATTTAAGTGTCTGAAAAGGCGACCCATATAACAGAATATGAAATAGCATTCAAGACTAAACAATGGAAAGATCCTGAACTGACACCATGGATTCTGGCCTAGATCCCTTCGAAGAATAACTTTTCTGTTGTGGGCAAAAAGATCATTTTAAGATCACAATTTCTAAAGTAGAAAAATGAAGGGCCTCGAGTAAGATACAAACCGAAGAAATAGCTTTATTTCCTTGCTTCACGGAGCGATCAGTGTAACCATTTGAACTCGACTTTGCAGTCTTTAAGCTGGTTTTGGAAGCCACGCCAGTAGAAACCCCTTTCGTTGATTCAAATGATTCTAAAAACAGTAAAAGTCAGCATTAAGACAGCATGAATGCAAAATACAATATTCCGGCCATGGTTGTGATGGTTCGTTCACCTTGGATAGCCCCAGAAGGGTGCAACCGTTCTAAAACATGACCTAAAGCTGGCCCACGTATATCTTTTAAATTTTTGGTCACCTGGAATGGCAAACAGAAAACAGTTTTCAGGTTAACAATTGTTGATATTTGAACTGATTGAATCTGAAAAGAATAACCAAGATGACATACAGCTTCAGTTCCAGAAACTCTCAAGATTTCGCCTACACACGTCTCTGCTGCTTTCCGAACATCCGATGATTTATCCTAAATAAATATTGAATGTTAGAAAGACAAGGTCAACTTCAAAGTAGATTAAAAAACCTAAAACATATGATGTCATATGCTCAGATACCACCAAAGCAGACGTAGCCGGCTTCAATAACTGTAAGGCATCAGATGAGTCAGTTAGTCCAGAGAGTTGCTTCAACAACCAATCGAAAAGATCATTCCGCCCTTCCGCACCGATCTTGGTATCGGCTAAAGTAGCTGTAATGTATGGAACCTACAAATTCCAATAAGTGCATCATACTGACTGATATCTCCCCAAAAAAATAAGAAACATAATAGATTTAAAAGCCAAGTCGATCCAAGCAGTCACCATCTTATCAAGATGAACTCTGTGGTGACTATCATAGTTCATAATTAACAGAGATTTGGTCTTATGCCCAAATATTTTAGGCACCATCAAATCACGATTTCAGATGATCAAAGAACATTAGATCCATGTAAGTAGTTACCAACACACAGTGAAAAGAATAAAGTTATTGAGTAGTTGTAGATTATCAAGTGAAATAATTAAATAATAGTAGGACGTGTTTGCACCACTCCTATGAGTCTGCATGGCAAATCATAGCAGCTCAAGGAAGTCACGATTGTTTAATCAACTCATGCTCTTTTGGAGGTGAGATTTCCTGTTCTTAGGCAGTCAAATATAAACTTTGAGACATGGTCCTCAACAAAAATAAGTGGGGGGGGGGGAAATACTATAATCCTAATTATAACTAAGATTCTATGCTGCAGATGCACCCGTGAAGCATAAAGAAGATAAGATGAAGATGAAAGATTTAGGTAACAGAGAATTACTATTCCTAAAACAATAATAGCAGGAGAATCATACCACTTCTTGTAGCTTCAAAGGTGGTCCAGAAAGTGACCTCCACTGTGGGAAGAATTCTTCAGCAGTTAATGATATATGCTGCATAAATTTATTTAAGACAGTTGGAAGCCGGAGCTTGGGATTGACCTGGGTAGAAGCAACAAACAATGAAAAACAGAACTAGGAGACCCTAGCTAAGAGAGGAGCGATCAGATAAATTTCAAGTTGAGCACAGTACCAATGTAGTTCCAAACTTATAAGAGAAATCTAGAACAGCTACATCCCTGCTTGGACGAAGATTTGCAACCTCAAGTGGGCATTGCACCTGCAAATACAGGAGATTGGAAGAAAAGATAAAAAGCAGTACCATTGCAATGACATAAATCTTAAATATCCATAAAATAGACCTAATAATATTAGAAGCAATGCTTCTGCATCATACTATCCGTTTGAAGAAAAACTCACCTCAAGTTTTGCCATATAATCCTGCATTAGAAAGGCATAAAAGCAACTCCAACAAGCTTAGCCAAATGAAACATCATTCATGTTATTCCCATTGTGCATTTCATCTATCCTATTTATCCTTGAGCTATCTCGTGTTGGCTTAGGTTTTGTGCGACACTGACAAGACCCAACTAATTGAAATGATTTTCCACTTCTTGATATTGCACTATATAAGTATTTTATATAAATTGGGTACCAATTGAGCAAAGACAATTTTGCAGAAACAAGAGTGCTCGAGTCCAGTTAACTGACTAGGGAAGGGCGGGGTCCTGTGTAGTAGTAATGAGACATTAGAGATAGAGAAACTAGGAGATGAAAACATAAACATTAACTAGAATGCTCCAGAAGATGTTGCCAATGGCTAAAAAGTATTATGTTCAGTAACGCTCGGTGCAATCCACAATGCTAGGACACTAACCAAACCAATAATGTTCATTATTGGTTCATCAAACCTAAGAAACACTCTATGCATCTTAAATTTGGTTCTCAACGTTGAAATCCTCATAATATTACATGATATTCTTTCCTACCAACACCCATGTGGGCCTCTTACCTCATTGCTCCCCCTTCCTCAACAAGTTATCTCAAGACAATGGCCTCCCTCAACAAGTTACTTTCTTTCTTTCTAAATCTTCCAGCTAGTTTCCCTAAAATGAAATAAAATAAGTCAAAGAAGTTGTGAGCAAACCAAAATTTAAGGTTGCCATTTCATTTCATTCAATATAACAGGGGTTTTGAATTCTTGAAAGGTGAACCTTGTCTTCCATTTCCAATTTCAAACCAGTCCAAACTCTGTTTTTTTGTTTAGATATAATCAAAACACTCTTATTGATGCATTGTTACTTCAATAAAAAAACTTGATGCATGAATGATTGAATTAGAATGTAACAACTACAAAGCACAATTTAAAACAACAAATTTAGAATGTAACAACTACAAAGCACAAATTAAAACAACAAATTTGTGAGGAATTACCTGCTCTCCCTCTCTATTTCTCTAATTTCAAGCTCCAGCTCGCGCTCCCTTTCTCTTGCTTCCCTGTCTCTGCTCCTCGGTCTTCGATCTTCTCTCTCAACATCCTTCTCAGGATCATTCGGATGCCTTCTCGACCGACTACTGCTCCTCCTCGACTTCTCCCTCTCTCTTTCCTTCTCCTTCTCCTTCTCTCTTTCCCTCTCCTTGAAATTTTAGGGTTTGAAGCAAATTAAGGGTTGAAAAGTGCAGAGTTGGGGGGAGATGGAGCGGGAACGCAAAGCGGGAAGCAATTTTTTTTCGCAAAATTTCACCCGCGAGAAATCGACTTACTTCTCCACACGTCCACGTGCAACACACGTGCAATTTTGCAACGGTTTTAAGCCGTTGGGCACTATAGCCACGGTTTTTAGCCGTGGCAAACACACCAACGGTTTAGAACCGTGGCTAAGCCTGTTTTTAGCCACAGTTTTAGGCCGTTGGCCATTATAGCCATGGTTTTTAGCCGTGGCAAATAAACCAACGGTTTAGAGCCGTGGCCACCTCCGTGTAGCTAAACAGGCCTTTTGGTGTAGTGGCACCCAGGGCCCCAGCTCACGTCCATCCGAACTCCGCTTCACAAATCTACCTTCCAACTGTGGCATCATGCGTGAAGCCCAATAGATACAGTACGACCAACCACCCAAAGTTGGTTGCAGGTATTATCTCCAAGATTGGATGGAGTGAGACGCCTTTGGAGCGCCGAAAAATGAAAGACAAACTCGACCCCTGAGGGGGAGTCTTTAACTCTTATTCACAATATTATAAGAAATTACAAGGTCCAATGGAGCCAATTGGATGCTCACCCAAATCGGGTGGTACCACAAAATAGTAGGTCTTGACAAGACTCATTGTTGCAAATGTTAGAACATTTGAAGACCCCAACAACGAAGATCTTCCTTTAGCCTTTGAAAAACCCAAAACATATTTTCTAGAGAGATGCATTAGAAGAACATGCTCTACTGCATTCATGGCAATGTTTTAAATGGTGAATACCAGCCTATATATAGGTGCAACAGTTTGCGAAACGACGTCAATCAACAGTTACGTCAGCATTATATGTCGTAAGGAAACAAGGAGGCCATGGTTCCAATTGCAACTGCACGAGTCTACATTCATCAAATTAATGGCATTGCACGCAACCCCAATAACTGGGCGGAGTAATCGATATTAAATCGTCTCATAATCTACGTTGTACAGCTGGCATGCTGATATTTATAAGAGGGCCCATCCAACTAATGGGCCCAAGCGATACCTCGCCAGATTCGACCCAGTACACACAGAGACACAAGTGGCAAAGGACTTGAGCGCCCCTGGAATGAAGAACACGCCTACAGTGATATTGTCAATAAATCCAAGGTATCCGCTCTATTACAATTTTGTTGTTGTTCATTAAACCTGGATAAACTCATTCCGGTCAATCAATGGCGATCCAACTCGAGAATCAAATTTATTGGTTCGACCCCCATGTCGGATTATTCGGCGAATTAAGTAAGTCAGGACACCTAAGTTAGACTTACAGGCCAAAGGCCAAGTGGAGGCCTAAGCTGACCAAAGCTTAGTCAGTTTCGACTGATGATGATAGCTTATGGTCCACTCTAATGCCTAGTCCGCCAAGAGCGGATGACGATGGGTTAGAAAGTGGGAGCTTACTCAACATTCTAACTCCTGATCAAGATGGCTTGCCAGGGATCATTGTCTAACTACAGATAATGTTTTCCGAACCAATCAAAGCTTAGTCAGGTCCGACTAATGACGATAGCTTTTTATCCACTCTAAAACCGTAGTTCACTGAGCGCATACGAAAATGGCTTAAAAAGTGGGAACCTAGTCAGTGCTCCAACACCTGATCGAGACGGCTTGCCAAGGATCATTGTCCAACTAAAGATAATGACCACCGAGCCTGACCAAAGTTTAGTCAGTTTCAACTGATGACGATAGCTTTTGGTTCGCTCTAACGCCTAGTTCGCCGAGCGCGAATGTTGATGGCTTAAAAAGTGGGAGTCTAGTCAGCGCTCTCAAATATTGATCACGATGGCTTGCTAGGGATCTTTTCCCAAATATGAACAATGATTGTCGAACCCTACCAAAGCCTAGTAAGTTCTGACTGATGATGATAGCTTCTGATCCGCTTTAACGCCTAGTTCGCGCGAGCGCAAATGTTGATGGCTTATAAAGTAGGAATCTATTTAGCGCTCTCGACGCCCGATCATGATGGCTTGCCAAGGATCTTTGCCCAACTACTGATAATGATCGCCAAACTCTACCAAAGCTTAATCAATTTCGACTGATGACGATAGCTTCTGGTTTGCTCTAAGACCGTAGTCCACCGAGCGAGAATGAAGATGGCTTAGAAAGTGGGAGTCTAGTCAGCGTTCTCAATGCCTGATCACAATGACTTGCTAGGGATCATTGTCCAACCACAGATAATGGTCGTCGAACCTTACCAAAGCTTAGCCTTCACCTTGAAGGGTTTTCCACGTATATCTTGGTGTCCTTTATTTTGCATTGATTATTTGCTTGCATTGAATATTTGTTTGGCGATATTACTTGGTTCTTCCATTGGTAGAATTTCTTTGTAGTTGTTTGCGTTGTTTTCCCCAACAAAGTGGTATCAAAGTCGATGGTTCGGCAGGGACTTAGCGAGGTGGAGGTGCAAGCGGCACATTGTTCAAGGGATCGGGCGCGAGGTAGTGAGCCAGGAAGAACATCGCATGTGCGCGGTCCGAGGTGGAGGTGCAAGTGGCACATTGTTCAGGGGATCAGACGCGAGGTAGCGAACTAGGTAGAGCATCGCATGTGCGCGGTCCGCCAGATGAATGGATTCAGATTAAGTTCCAGATCTTTACCTAGAGAATGTATCCTACAAGTTCGGACTAGGTGGAGTTAGTGCGATGGTTGCGATTAAGGTGGAGCCAATAACGTCGGGATAGCAGCCCGTACACCGAGTGCTACCCACAGAATCGTGGTCACACATGAGACTCGAGGAGGAGGTGTACTTCGAGATGTTGTAGACCGGTGGATGGATTGTAGGATGTGTGACGATTCGCGCCAAAGGTGGAAATTGTTGGGATGGAGTTGGCTTGAATAGTCCCACATCAAGTAAGGTGGAGTTGTCACTGAGGTTTATAAGGAAGTAGTCCACTCCCTAATAGCAACGAGGCCTTTTAAGGGAAAACCCCACACCACCTAGGCCCGGATAGAAGGTCCGATATGGAGGTGTTTAAGTTGGGGACAATATTGTTGCTATGTGTAGTGGACCTAGGTGCGTGCACGCTCGGCCCGCCAACAAGTAGTATCAGAGCCGATGGTTCAGTGGGGACTTGGCGAGGTGGGGGTGCAGGCGACACATTGTTTCAGGGATCAGGCGCGAGGTAGCGAGCCAGGTAGAACATCGCATGTGCGCGGTCCGAGGTGGAGGTGCAGGCGACACATTCTTTAGGGGATCAGGCGCGAGCTAGCAAGCTAGGTAGAGCATCGCATGTGCGCGGTTCACCAGATAAATGGATCCAGATTAGGTTCCAGATCCTTGCCAAGAGAATGTATCCTACAAGTCCAAACGAGGTGGAGTTAGTGCGGTGGTTGCGACTGAGGTGGAACCAATAACGTCGGGATAACAGCTCGTACACCTAGTGCTACCCACAGGATCGTGGTCGCACATGAGACTCGAGGAGGAGGTGTACTTCGAAATGTTGTAGACCGGTGGATGGATTGTAGGATGTGTGACGATTCGCGCCAAATGTGGAAATTGTTGGGATGGAGTTGGCTTGAATAGTCCCACATCAAGTAAGGTGAAGTTGTAACTGAGGTTTATAAGGAAGTAGTCCACTCCCTAATAGCAACGAGGCCTTTTAAGGGAAAACCCCACACCACCTAGGCTCGGATAGAAGGTCCGATATGGTGGTGTTTAAGTTGGGGACAATATCGTTGCTATGTATAGTGAACCTAGGTGCGCGCACCCGCTCAGCGCGCCAACAGTCGTTTGTGCTTCATATCACAAGTTGAGCTTCATAATGTTAATGAAGCATTGACTAATAAGATTCAGATTAATGTTATGCAAGAATAGCTGAAATAGTTTTAGAGAATTGATGTTTGGAAGTTTGTTGAGAGGCCTACAAGCAACATGTGGTTGGAACCAAATGGGTTTACAGGAACAAGGTTGATGAGTTTTGTACTATTGTGCGTAACAAGACAATGCCAGTAGCTCAAGGATATTCTCATATTGATGCTATTGACTTCAAAGAGACATTCACTCTTGTTGCAAGACTTGTAATAAGCATGTTATTGGATGTATCTTGTTGTCTGAATTTTGAGCTCTACCAAGTGGATGTCAAGAGTGTCGTTCTCAATGGAGTTATCAATGAACAAGTATTTGAGAAACCTAAAGGTTTTGTGGATCCCAAATTTCTCGATCATGTGTATGAACTTAAGAAAACTCTCAATGGTTTGAAGCAAGCCCTTCGTGTTTGGTATACTAGACTATCATCTTTTCGTATAGCAGTTGGTTTTACTCGAGTCAGTGTGGACAAAACACTCTTCATCAAGAACTCAAACAAGATTTTTTTTTTTCGGAAGGAAAACAAGCAAGATATTTTTATTGTCCAAATCTATGTTGATTATCTTGTATTTGGTTCTAGTAATAAATATTTGTTGCATGAGATTGTATAAATGATGAAAAATGAGTTTGAAGTGAGTATGGAAGGAGAAATTAATTTTTTTCTCAAGTCAAATTGCAAAGTAACAAAAAAAAAATTGCTATATTTCAATCTCAAACTATGTGCATGCCAATGTCAAAAAAGTTCAAATTTAATTAATGTAAGCATGTTTCTACTTTTATGTCTACTAGTAATAAGCTTTCAAAAGATAAAAATGGTAGAAGTGTTGACATAACATTAGCATGATTCATAGTAGAGTTTGTCTAGGCAGCTAGGCTTTAAAGTCTTTTTTTTGCCAGGCTTGTTCTTTTTTGCACTTTTACCCATTCTCTTTAAAACACAACCACAAACATTATCCATAGAAGGGGTAGAAGTGTAAAAAGCCCAAAACCTGGCCAAAAAGTGGCTATAAAGCCTGGCTGCCTAGAATTAGAGTTTGTAGTATGTTGTATCTTAACTGCCATAGGCCGAACATTTCCTACAATGTGAGTGTTTGTGCTCATTATCAAGCCAACCCCAAAAAGTCTCATCTTGCAGCTTTTAAACGTACAATCAAATATGTGAACGATACAACAAATATTGAAATTTAGTACCCGTATGAGACCTCCTCTCATTTTGTTGGATATATAGATGCATATTAGGTTGGAATGGATGATAGAATAAACACCGTGGTTGCTTCTATATTGGGAATTGTCTTGTTGCTTGGCACTATAAGAAACAAAATGTTATCTCATTTTCAACCAGCAAAGCCAAAACATTGCCACCAATAATAAACGTACTCAGCTCCTGTGGATGAAACAAATGTTGGTGATGATCACATTTATCAACAATGCATATCATCATATTGTGATATCACACATTATTTTATTGGTGAGGTTGTGAAAGATAAAGTGATTAGTCTTAAGTATGTTGACATGAAAAATCAACTTGAAGATATTATGACTAAACCTCTTGATAGAAACAATTTATATTTTTGAGGTCTAGTCTTGGTCATGCTTTCTGGTTTCTAGGTTTTATTTGTTGGTGCCTAGAAGCCTTCTGTGGAACTATGCCATGTTTGATCAATAAATGGATATCCAGGCATCCTTGCTTTTAACGATCATATCTTAATGGTTCGACATGTTTAGCATGAGCATTTTTTTATTTATTAATCATTGTTATGATGCTCTCATGCAATTGTATGTGTTTCTATGGCTAAAACAAATGTTGACAGGATTGGTCTCTATGCTATATGGTTATTTATTTTTGAGATCACCAAACCTTTGTGAGTAAATGTACATTCATTGTACAAATTGAGCTTTCAACAATTCTAGTCGAGTATACTAGAAACTCGAAGGCTCCTGGTAGGTTAGATGAGTATGATCTGGATCTAGTCATAGTCAACTATCCCTACCTAACTTATGAAATTTGATGGAGTAAATTTTGTATCTAGGCGTTTGAGAATATTCAAGTACTAAGGTATGAGGTAGTTGGTTAAACCCCACTACATTTTCCAAATTTGAAAGTGGTTGAAATAGTGCCCTCTTTGAAAGTTCTTCATATTTCCTTTTTTGGAAATCATTCATTTTTCACTTTGTGTGTTACATTTATTCTCATTTTTTTGTTCATGGCTCATGTTTTCTTCAACCCAAAGGATCTTCCCTCCATCGTTCGTGTCCAAGGCTTGATGAATTACCAAATCCTCTAACAACTGTTTCGAGCCACTTTGCTTCATGAACCAAGTTCGTCGAGAGTAATTTGCTCGTACTTACCCTCGTCGTCACATCATTGTTGAATGCCCCTTGATCCTTCAATATCTCTTGGATGAAGTTGTTCATAAGTTGGAAAAATCTCATAGGTTTCCTCTTTTTCAGTTGGATTATAAATATAATTTGTCCCTTGTTTATTAATTTTGTTCTAACATGCATGAGGTTGACAATTGAGAGTTTTCTTTCAAGAATCATGTTGGTGGTCACAATTTTATTGTCACACCAGAACTTATTTCTTAGAATCTGGGCTTTGTTGATGCCCTAGGCTTTGTTTGCTACCCTTGTTTCATTAGTCATGATGACTATCATGATTTTATAGACTTCTTTGGCGACTCAGATATTTTTGTTGGTCACAAGATTTTCTTTTCATATACCATTGACAACCGTTAATCATCTACTTTTAGTACCATTCATCGTGTGTTGTTGTGTACTTTCTTTTGTTTTGACCAAGATCCCTAGTTGATGACTCATTATGAAGCCTTCATTGCCTGGAAATTAATGTTGGGTCGTGTGATTTATCCTTCTTCTATCATCTAAAATCTAGCATATCTCAGCACAGTCTACCATATAGATCGTTGATCATGAAATTTTACTCTTTGAAATCAATCATCACCATCTTGTTATGGAACTTTTGAACCCTGATTCTATTGGTCAGTTGATTCGAGTAATTGAGATTGTAGGCTCCCAACACAGTGAGAAGGCCACTATGGCAAGGCTTCAAGATCTACTTCATGATTTTTCAGCTCAACTTTCTCAAGTTCTAGATATCAGAGGTGCTTGTTTGCTCATGTTTTTCACCGTTTTGCTGCAAATGATGAGGATGCTGATGATAAATGACTTTTCCAGTCATTACTAGTATTGATGTTTATCTACTATGTATCTCATTTTCCAAATGACTCTACGATGTGTCATGCATTTGCTCAAGTTTCTATCAACTATCACGTATTGTGAAATTCATGTGCTTTATTGTCATCTACTGTCGGTACATTTTTAACCTTGTTGAAAGCGGGAGTTTTTTTTTTTTTTTTGAAGAGGAGAGAAATTTTTCAAAAAGGGAGAGATTTGATTTTCATAAGGGGAGTGGATTTCTTGTCTTTGTTCTCTTTTAACAAAAGGGGGAATGTTCTTTGAAGTCACATGATTGTGCTTATTGTAGAAAGTTTTATATGATTATTGTGGGAATTATGGTTGCAGAGAAATTTAAAAAAAAAAAATTTATTTGAAGGGAGACACTGGTCAGCAAACTATGTGGTCATAAAAGTATATCACTGGATCAGATGTGTGTCAAAACTCTTCATTCCTAAGAAACAGGGGAGGGATGCTTTGTTGATGCGTAGGTTGGGTGTGAAGACCAAGGCAGTAGTTGCATCTCAGGCGCATGAAGGTTGGTACGTAATGGTAAACAAATGTTGACAGGGTTTCCTTTTGGCTTGGGACCTATGATTTGCTCTGTTTTTGTTCAGAGACAGGGTAATATTTTGGTGCGGTTTGCAGGCGTAGAGTTGTTTGCTGCTGCTCTATTTTTCAAGGAAAACAGAGCAGGGAGTATGTTGATCAAGAAATACAGAGATGCTCGACATGCTTTGGGAGGTGTTGATTTTGATGGTCTAGTATGGATGTAGTAAACTAGTTAGCTGTCTTATTTGCTTGGTTATTATTTAAAATTAAGTGTTTAAAGTTCTTTTTCTTATATTCGGTTGAGTCCTAATGCACCCCCGATTAGTTTGTAATTCTTTTTTATAAGTAATAAAGGTCTGGCATCCCAAAGTTGCCCTTCCTCCTAGAAGTTTAATTAAAAATAAATATCATAAATGACTTTGATTATTGATATTGGTGCATAATACATTTTGGGGAAGCAATCATTTATTTTGTTCATATATACATAGATAAATTTATCATGAAACCGGTGCTACTGATTTCACTATATTTCTAGAGTGTACTTTGTTTTATGTGTGCAGGACCAAACAATTGAAATCATGTGTATTTAATTGTCTAGTAATTGGTATTGGATTTAATAGTTGATATCATTTTCCTTTTAGTTGGCATTACATCTATCATTTGTCAACAAATATCCTCCCAATTGGTATCGTGTGAATAATCTAGCAACAATTGGTCATGGGACTGAAAGATTGTAATGTGACTTGCTAAATATTCTTACAAGTTTTGTCATAAGTTCAGGAATGGGGAGATCATAATGAATTTGTAAATTATTCCAAAATTTCATTTGATTCTTGTAAAAATATATAGTTCAACTGTAAAACATTTATAGAGTAGCTATTAATTATTAGGTTTTGCAAGATCGCTTAAATTGTATATCCACGCTTCAAAATCAAAGTTGCAAGGACCAAGTCCAAACAAAGCAATAAGTCAAGCAAGTCCTGTTCAAGTCATTTCAAGTCATAAAGTGGTTGGTCCAAGATTGTAGAGAAGACAAAAAATGAAAACAATAAGGCCATGTAGCTTACTATTTGAATTTCATATTTGAATTTCAACTAAGTATAGTTAATATGCCTAGATCTGGCAGTTGACATCCATAGTCGACTATGGCAGACAAGTTGTACGCATTAGTTTAGAAGTCGTTTAAATGTGATTGTTTTAGTTGTGTCATTGCAGAATTCAGACAGTCGACAACAACCTATCCAACAACTTGTGTGCCTATAAATAGGCTTGAGCAGTGTTCTAAAAATCGGTCTAGGCGGTCGCTTAGGCGCTAGAAGGTGGAAAACCGCCCAGATTAATGCCTGGGCGGGCAGTCTGGGCGGGCAGTCTGGGCGGTCTGGGCAGTCTGGGCGGTCTGGGCGGGTCTAGGCGGGTCTGGGCGGGGTCTAGGCGGGCTAGGCGGTCTGGGCGGGCTAGGCGGACTCTAGGCGGGGTCTAGGCGGTCTGGGAGATTTTTATTTTTTTTTATTTTTTTATTTTTTTTATTTTTTTATTTTTTTATTTTTTTATTTTTTTATTTTTTAATAAGGTTGATTGTGTTCTTATTTTATTTTTCTTTCCTATTTTTTAGAAATAAACTATTTAATTGTTTTTTTAGAAAATCTCGGGAATGGGCTTTGATGATGATGATGATGATATGTCTAAATGTAGCGAAAGATGATTACTTAATGGAATTCTCAAAGGATCTGCCGGTACCAATTTTACTAATGTAGATTTTATCAAACATAACTGAGGTTATTCATGCAATTTGAAGAAAAATAAAAGATTACACAAATTCAAATTTATATAAAGTACCCATCATGACCAACTTCAGTCATTTGAGTTTTAATAAATTTTGTTCACGATTGTTAATTTTTCATGTTTTTAAATGTTGCATATGTATATTGACATTAAATTGGATGTAATTGATAAGGTATTATGCTTAACTTTTGTAAATTATTAAAGTTATAATACAAAACCTAAGACCGCCTAGGCCCTTGGGCGCTAGGCACCTGCTCGCCGCCCGCCCAGTGCCTAGCGATTTTTAGAACACTGGGCTTGAGGACTTCATTATTCAACAACACTTGGAGAGAGTTCACCCCATCCACTTCACTCAACACCACATACTGCAAGGTCTATCTTCTAAGTTGTTTTAAGGGAATGTCTTCTTCTCCTATATGCTTGCGAGGGTTATCTAAAGAAATATAAAATAAAGATGATTAGGTTAAAACTAATAAGATAATTGGTATATGCCTACATTGGAAAGTTGCTAACCCACTTCACCTCATCTTGAGTTTGAAGTTCACTTTTTTCATTCAGTGAGGGAGTGAATGCAAAAGAATTTTTTTCATATCATTTGACAATCTAGCGCCGTCTTAACTCATCATCGCTTATTAGTTGGTCTCAAGCGCTTAAGTGAGGTCAAGTAGGCCTTGTGAGGTATTGGAAAGTAGTTTTGAGACTGGAGTTCTCATTAAAGCAAGTTTTGGACTTTGGTTCAAAAAGAATACAATAAGTGGAACATGTGGCATGTCCCCCTTCCACTGAGAAAGTAACCAATCGAAGTCAGTCAAACTTCGATTTAGGTGAACTCGTTATATCAGTGTCTTGCGTTCATTTTGCTTTCTTCCTTCTACTTCCATTTACTTACTAATATATTAGATTTGTTGATTGTGCTGAGAACTTGTATCTTTACTTTCAACGTGTATGCTCTTTATAGGCTTAATTTTGGGGGTTTTCAAAAACACTTCAAACACAAACAAATCTAATTAATTGATACTTGATTTAATCTTTAAACATCCTTTTATAATTAAAAAATTAGTAACTTGCTTCAACTTGTTGCTCTATCAAAACCAAACTACGAGATTTTTATGTAAGCTCCTTGTTGCAAGCAGCACCTTCAGATGCAATTCCATATTGACGTAATCTGACAGGTTCAAAGGATTCCATGTTGTCGTGGAATGTTGCTTCCTTAAAATTATTTTGCCTAAGATTTTTAAATCTAGATTGATTTTCAACAGGAGACTATTCGCCCTCCATCTAGTTTCGTTAGCCCAACACATTATCACATTCTCATGCTATATCCACGAAATATTTATAATTAATATCCCTAAATTTATTAGTCAATATTTTATATCTTTTTTATTCCAATTGTGATTTGCTTCTATTATGCAAATTATATGACATTCAAGCGCAAAAATGGTGCAAATATGAAATTTTAGACGAGGTTTGGAGATATTGTTCAAATGAAGAATTTTTGCTAAAACCCGCGGTGTCAAAATGCGAAGATGTAATTAGGGATATGCACATTGGAGATTTACTAAAACCAAACCCCCAAGGAACAATTACCCATGTCAAGTTTTTTGTCTATGCTATTCTACTGGAAATAGGGCCTATGAAGTCTAAGATATATTTTTATTTATTCATAGATATATCCAAATTTTGATGCACCAATACGATTTATCCACTGATTATACAGGGGATAAGTTTGGGACACAAACAACTGTAATTAACTCAGATTCTTCAAATATATCCGGATTATTCCAGATATACATCTCCGTGAAATCTTGGATATTGGACAACCAATAATTTTAGAGACATGTACCGCATTGACTATAATAATTAGAATTATAATTATTATGTAATAATAATTATTATGTAAATAATTTAATAATAATAGTTTAGTAATAATATGACAACCAAAAATTTAGTAATAATAATGATAATAATAATAATATTATTATTATTACTACTACTACTATTAGCCCTTGACGCGCGTGATGCACGTCAGAATTCTTTTTTCTGTTGTCATGTTTTATATCGTATTAATGAGGTTACAATGTAATGCAAAACTGGAGAAATGTTTTATGAATTTTTTAAATTCAAATTTCAATGTCGGTCGTAGTGTTTTTTCCTCTTTTTAGATTTTGATTAATTTTCTGACATAGGTGGTACTTGTGATATTTCGGCTTGGGACGCATTAGAAAATGTAATTGCAAAAAAGTTATCAATTAGTAAGGTTATTATAGTTATAAACTAGGGGGGAGAAATTTACCTCCTATCATGTATCATACTAGTGTGTCCCCCGTGCCATTGGCACAATATGATTTATTTGGATAAACTTCATGACATGCCAACCCATTCGTGCCTGGGTCAACATGAACACACTCACTTTGCCCAACATATAAAATGTATTTTATAGTTGCCTAACAAATTTGAAATTGCACACAATGGCAAATGCTCATAAACACTCAACTGTAAATTTTATGTGTATAAATCAAAATAGATTTAATAAAAAATAAATAAATAAATAAAGTTATACTTAAAATATGAGTAGTTGAAAGTGGGAGAGGTGAAACAGTAGTGTAAGTGATGGTCAAGAGAAATTGAAAGAGTTTAAGGGATATTAAAATATGATAAATGTCTAGGATCATTAGATCTTTGTGTTTGGATAAATCTCTGTCGTCTTTTATCTCCAACCTCAAACACCATTTTAAATTGTAGCTGAATATTACAAATCAAAATGGTGTTTTAGGTTGGAGATAAAAGACAGTTGAAATTTACCCAATATAAAGATCTCAACCTACACAATTATTCATATTTCAATATCTTTTACACTCTTTCAATTTCTTTTTACCCTCACTTATACTCTTTCATCTCTCTCGTTTTCAATTTCTCATATTTCTAGTATAAGTTTATTTATTTATCAATTCAATCAGCAACCGTTTATAAATTTCCCATATTGCCCTCGCAAAACCCTTTGTAATTTAATTATTTTAATACTTCAAAATTTATGCTAATAATTTGAATGTACTTAGTTATGCAATGTATGCACACTATTGAAAAAAATTCAGGAGTCAAAATGAAATGAATTACATTAAAAATTATTTTAAAGTATTAATTGAATTTTGTTTTTATCCCTTTAAAGGATCTTAATCAAATTTATAATAAATACAATTAATTGCTTGATTATTTTTAACCAGCTTACCGTTCACCAAATGATAAATGAGTGTGAGCACCACGTGCATGTAGGCTCTACTCAATTATAATGGAGCTGCCATCTTTTTAACTTCTCTCCAGTGTGCTGATTCAAACTAAATCTAACTTCAATTAAAATGCATGGAACATATTCTATTACTGGGGAGATACAAACAGCTACGCACATTCCATCTCTTACATATTTTACACAGGTAATGTTTTAAACTATTCTAAGGTTGCCGGATCTAACTCAGTTGAACCATGCTTACAAAAATTGTTTGTTCAAGAAAAGGAGAAGTACAGCAACTTGAAAGAGTCAGGTTTCTTGTTGACTCGCATGATTATCTGAAACAGTCCCCTCTGAAGATATTTCCTCGGCCTCAGAATGACCAATTTGAGGAAGATCCGAATGAGTCTTGCTCGAATCTCCACTATCTGCTTCCTCAGGATTGTCCTCCTTAAGTTGAGTCCAATGATCCATTTGTTGACTTTGCCCAACCACCTGTTTACCATGCTTATCTTTCGGCTCCATGCTTCCCCTCTCACTACCATATTCTGAGGGTGTAGACAGATGCAGCTCCCTGTCGGGGAAAATAGAGTTTCCCATTCCTGAACTAGGAGATACCCGTGGACAAGGAGCCACACAAGACTGTACCAATTTAAGCACTTCAGGTGAGGGAGACATTCCAGTTCCCTGTTTCTTGCGATGGTCTACGTGCAAAAATGGCGATTGTGAAACCATCAGATTTAGATTTAGAGAAGGCAGATCAGGGCTTTGTTCAAACCGCATGTTCCCTGACATTCTGGCAACTGGTGGCGGCAAGGGAGGTGCTGTTGGAATATTTACTGCAGCAATACAGTCAGCAGGCAAGCTGGTCTGGATATTACTTGATTCTCCTCTGCGTGGGGTACTCCTTAGTTTACGCGATTTAGATTTTTTAAGTTTCTTTCGCGGATCCTCTGGCTCGGATAGAGATGGTCCGGGGACTGAAAATGGAGGAAAAGATGGGCTCTTTTCTCCATATAACAATCTAACAGACTGAGCTATCATGGAAACTCCCTCTGATAGATCAGGCTCTGCTGGTCTTGCAGGAACATTGACAGCATCCCGAAGCCAATGAGGAAGTTTGCTTACTGCAGAAATACTTCCTGCTGCACTTGTGGATTCGCCATTATTTTTATTGTTTCTTGAATCAAGTAAAAAGTTTGGGGAGCTGTTCAAATGATTCATACCCATTGAAGTCAAGTTATTACTTCCCGAAGTATTGAGAAGAAATTGCTGCTCCAAGTGGGAGTTAGAAGTCATGTATCTATCAGATGGTCTAGCAGAAAAATCTCCACTGAAATTTGATTGTGATTCATCAGGTATCCGCAATCTAGGTGCTGTGTAACGATCGTTGAACAAAGGAAAATGATCAGATGGATCAACAGGTAAACGTCCTGGTGTTAGATCCGCATAGCCCAGGTGCATGTCTGTCAAATGAGTTCGGGATTTCAAAGGTGTAGAACAGTCTGCCGCGAGACCAGCAAGTCTAGATCCATGCAGTGCTCGTGTCATCATTTCATCAGAAATTGGTGAAAATGGTGTAGATTTTGGTGCTGACATAGCAGCCTCATCAATAATTTTGACTTCTTCCTCCTTCCACTTAATAAATAAATCTTCACAAGTTCTGTACTTTGAGAACTTCAATCTTGGATTTCTGAGCATTACTTCCCAGTTACCCTTCCCATGCCGGCGAACACCAATCCAGAGGCCATCAAGCTCATCTTCAGACCAAGGATGTACCTTTGATCTCTTCTTGAGTGAGTTGTTGCCTCCAGATCCAGTTCTCATCATTATGTTATCCAGAACCTTCTTATGATTCTCAGGTAACGAGGAGTACGCACTCTGCATCTGACCCATATCCAACACTGGAGGTACTTCTCTCACTTGCCAGTTATGTTTTGGCATATCCTGCGGCAGTAATCTGAAATTTGGCAACAATGGCATAGTTGGAAAATCCTGATTTATCAATTCCACATTTGTGCCTAGTGATATGCTTGGGAAGAAGTCCAGATAGGGTTTTGCGACACTTTTCGCTCTAAGAGAGAGCTGGGTTGTATGCTTATCTTCAAAAGTTAAGTTTGGCAAGGCCATCTTGCCTCTAAAAGATGGGACACCAACACCAGAGTTCTCCATGGAATTGAGAGGATACTGCATATCAGAGACAATGTTAAGTTTACCCTTGACATGAACTGGGCTATTTTGCCATTACATCACTTCTCTTGAAGCTACAAAATAAAAAATCAAAATACAACAAGACAAAAAAAAATAGATCAAGTCTTGCAAGAATCATACCGAACTAAATGGAAAAGAACAGTCTGGGATGCTACTCCAGAAGCGCTGTCGTGCAACATCTGGAGGTGTTTCCAGCAACATACATGTGTCTCCAGAAACCTCTTTCCCTCTTGAGTTCATGTCACCAGAAGTGCCAACACTAGATGCTAGATGGATTGGAAATTCTGGCAAACTCTTGCCTGTTTTGCTCTGACCAAAGCTCGATCGAGCTGAATTGTTTAATTCATGCCTAGTCCTGTACGCTGATTCATGTTGATGGGCATTTGGAGCACATAGGCCTAGAACAGGTAACAGATTGCATGGTGAAAGTGAGATTTTGTTGTTTGCTGTAGGATCAAGGTGGCTAGCCCTGCTGATATCTGTATGGAAGCCAGGGGGTCTAACAGAAAGGTCCAGATTACTATTCTCCTGCATGGAAACCCTATCAACCCTCAAAGTTGAGTCATTCTTGCTCTGGGATGCATCCAAAGAACAACTGAGACGATCATCGATCAAGCCAACTTCTTTCATCTGATCTCTAAGAGTATCATCTTGCCTGGCAACATCTTTCCCTTCATTGCTCATGTTAGTAGGATCTGAAGGTGTTTGCATCTGTCCAAGCTGATCTCCAGTGAAAAGAGGACCATGGATCATATTTCTCTGAGCTAGCCGTTGCTTCTGTCTCACACGGAGCTTTGAACTGTTCAAGGGCATGTAATTAGCAATTATACCTTGCTGAAGCCAGTATAACATGTAAAGATTTAGAAACTTACAATTTCACTTTTAGAGCTCGCCCTGCAGGTGTATACTCCTTCTCCGGCACTAATTCTTCCACTTCATTACCATTCTGCTTCAACATAACAAATTATTAAAACAACAAATCAGCACTAGGCGAGAACTTGTCTTGCATAAAATCTTCCAAAAAGGTGCAGTCTCGAACAAAAATGTATACATATTTATTATTTATGCTAAGATACAAATCAAGATTTTTAAACAAGAAGGCGCTCCAAAGACAGGGGTAAGCCTTGACGCCCAAGGCATAAGCCTTGTATTGTTACATATTCAAGTAAAAATATATATACAAACACTATTTACAATTAAGAAAAAATGATAGATAACTCATATTTCCACAAATAAAAGAGATACAAGTGTAACTTACATTTCCACAAATAAAAGAGATATTAAGTGTGTTATGAATTAATATAGGAAGTCAACTTATTATTGAAACAATTAAAAATGTTAAAATATAGTGCAACCAAGTAGCACACATCCACCATGAAGTGTACGAAAGGTGTAAAGGTGTATGCCTCGAGGCATACAGCATGACCCTTTGAGGCTTTGATGTATTTAAGCCTTATGTAACAGAAGCTTACATAAGGAGAAGGATGATCCAAGTGGAACTCCTGACCAAGTACAGAATATGGTTGAAGGGGATGGACAAGGAGTTGCATTTCGAAATATATAACAAAATACCAATATAGCACAAGGAGAAAATGTAGATGCAACCAAAGAAGGGATCAAATAGGGTAATATGAAGAAGAATGTCAACACCAAGGGAGGAATTACTCACCAAGGTACCAAGATTAATATACAGGTAACAGATGGTAGTGAATATGGCAATGAGAAAGAAGGTTCTCTGGCTGATAAAGAGCATCGAGGAATAACTACAAATGGTGCCCGTGAGAAGGAAAGTGATAGCAGTGATGAGGAGAACAATGAAGGTGATGAAGTGGTGTGAAAGAAAAAGAGGAAATCAGTGAAGATAAGTCGGACTCTGATCCATTTCTACAAATGGATACGTTGTGCACACTTATTACAAACGATGCAATTAACACTTCGTAGATTAAACAAATCCAGGAAGGCAAATTTGAAGTTCATAAATTATAGAGACTTTTAACTAAACAAGCGAAAAAGGTAACTTCGGTGATTATAAGATACAGGTCTTTCATGGAAGCAAACCTGTTGAGCTATAACTTTATTTGTTTGTTGAGGATTTGATAAATCCTTTGTGTATTTATCATGTTCCTAGCTAGGTAATTGTATTTGGTTCTCTTTATTAGTATAATGGTTTGGGTTCTTTAAACCAATGCTCCCTTTCCCAAAAAAAAAATATATATATATATAGTCAAGACCAACTTGTTTATGTGACAAAGAGTAAGCTTCAAGGTCATTTTTGCTCTTCTCACTGATCCTCTCCACCCAACCTCTGTTTCTTTATTCGCCTAGGATCTAGCAAGGTTACTTCATAGCAGATTCACTTTTCACTTCCACAAACATCTTATAAGTGGATCAGATCTGATCTCAAACTATACAAAATTAATATCATTATTTATGTTTATTGTTACTTCATATTGAATAAGTGGGCTTGGACCAAATAAATAAAATTAGGGCTTTGAGTTTAACTAGAATTAGGGTTTCTTATCGAATTAGGAATAAATATCTTTTTTGCAAGTATTTGCTTTATAAATAAAAGTGTTGGTCAATGTAATAATTGGGTTCAGAAACAGAATTTTAATTAAGTTTGAAACTTTGTCAACTTAAGCTTCGGTTTGTTTCTTTGCTTCCACTAAATCCCAGCACTAAACAGATCTCGAGGGTGGGGGAGAGCGACCAAAATAAGATCAATCACCACCACTTGGAAGCAATTAGTATGTCATTGCTCATTAGTGAGTTAATATGGTAGTCAAGGGTAAACATTTTCTTTCCATTATAGATTGTATTCCAGGGTTTAAGGAGAAACAGATAAAAACCAAAAACCCAGTTTCTTTTGTGTAAGAGAATATTGGTCTGGCTCATGTCTCTCGCACACTGTTCTACTTTCCTTTTATTTCTTTTTTTTGCTTTCCCTCTCTATAATCTACCCAAGAATACCTCCCATTTGGTTCTGCACATATTGCATCAAGGAACTCACTCTAAACAGGAACCCATTTACCATTGAGTCCATTGCATACTAAGCAAATTCATGGGAAAAGAACCTCAAAAAATTAGAGTGTTAGTCATTGCAAATGGTATTGCAACAATATCTTTAGCAACAAACTCTTATTTATGTGAATCATTACTAACTAACAAAGTATATATTTTTGAAAATTTCCTAATTTTTTTCATTTTTGTATGTTACCAAAAATGAAAATCACACTAGTGATATCAATTCACATATTTCGGATGAAATAAAGAAATTAATGAAAGGTTATTTTTTAAAATATATTTTATTTCGACTGAAATCATAAACATTGTCACAAATTCACATTTTTTCAAACTTTTGGGAAATTTTCAAAAACATAGAAATGTTCGAGTAGAATTAGCTCACTTATGAGTAAAAAACACAGACAGTTGTGTAATGCTCATTAGCATGACCAAAACTCATTCTTACTCTATTTCAAGCGAGAATGAGGAAAACTTGTTCAAAATCAAGCCAAACCATTGGGGATCTTCAAGGCACCATACCCACTTGGTCTTTTTTATCCAAATTGATCATTCTCTCTCCATTCTTTGTCCTTAATCACTCTCCTTTAGGTGTGTACTTTTAATTATTGTAACATGTAACTGGATTTGTGTATTTTATAAGTTTTTTTAATAAAAAAAAATTGAATATTGCAGTAATGAATTCTCATATTTATTTTGCAAGTTAATTTTCAATTTTATTGTAAGAAAATTAATATCATAGCATATTAGCATGTCAACTATATGTTAAGAATGTTAAGTTCAAGTATTTCAGCATATCTCTTCATGTGTTAAAGTTCTTTTTACACGAATTTTGCCAGCTAATACTTGGGATTGACATGTTACTTTGATGTTCTCATTGCTCAGCCAAAGCCCTTTGGTTTTTAATATATGTGGGTTGAGAACGGGAACCAACATTGTTAAAGAAGATTGGAAAACCATGGCAGTGGTGGGAAATCCAAAGTTGATGTGGTAAAAGTTAAGCCCTGTAGAAGTGTATCTCAAATAATGCAATAGGTCAATTTTCAACTGAGCTCATTGGCTCAACTCAAGAATTCAAGCGAGTGCTCCTCTACTATAATGTTCATAATTGATTTCTCGAAACTTTTTCAACAATTATATACTCATGAGATTTGAGCTTGCAGAAAATGAAGAGCTTGGGTTCAGACATTGTTGAAGTCAATTTCATCTTTTTTGTATAAATGAGTCTTTGAGAGCTATATTCAAAGCCATACAGGAAATTCAACAGATAGACCCTCTCAGCTCTTGGTGGCTCAAGGTAATAACTCTATGATTTTGAAACTCCATTGTTACAATCGTGGTGCAATTTCACACAGACACTTCGCTTTGAAATGTTTTCCCACAGCATGGTTTTTCCGCCTCTTAGGACGTGCTGCAATCTTCAATTTAGGTGTTCTGCAATTGAGGAGCTAAATAACCTAATTAATTTAAAGACCTGGATAATTTATCCACTATCTGAACGATACTCAGCACAGGAGCAGTTCAGCCAACTCAATCGTGCATTAATCAGGAAAAATTGGGTGAGTTATCCACAAATACAAAGATATACACATGCCGAACAAATACAAAAGGTGACTAAAGCATGCAAGTGTACTTTTTGGTACATGCAGTTGATAGTATCACAAAGGTGGAAAAGATTATTGGCAAGGAGAAAGGTGTTGCTATGGAAAGCGAGAAAGGTAGTGCTGATAAAATGCCTATTTAAGTACAAGGGCAAAACGGCCTTAGATTCATATTTTGAGAAAAAGTTGAATTGAGAAAATATAGAAGTTGCCGAGTAAAAGTTCTTTATATGTGTTTATTCTTTTATGTAATCAATCATTTTTAAACATATTCGTTGGATCCTTAGAATTAAAAAAAAATTATTATTAGCGAGGTTATTAATTTAGTAGTTGGCCCGAGTTTGGACCGAAAGGTTGTATTATTTACGCGAGGTTATTAACTTATCGAACATTCATTTATTATGCAGCACCACTTATTGTCCAAAATCCTGTGCAGTTAAAACAACATTATAACGCCACCATAACTCCGATATAACACTTAACAGGGGTGAGCAGTTATGTTATGAGATTATCACTTTTTGTATCACGGCTCCGATATAACGCAGTTATACGGCCGTTATTGAGATAACGTTTTTTTTTCAATAACACCGTTTTAAATTTTTGTTCTAATATATAAAAATCACCCATTTCATTCTCGATCAAAGAAGAAGGATCAGAGTTCACCGTCGCCAATCGACAGAGAACGAGAGAAAAAGAAGGGAAGAAGACGAAGAGTCGATCGCACTCTCTATTGCAATCTCACTCTCATACGAAGATAAGATGTTTTTATTAATGTTTTGATTTTTCAAATTTAATGTTCTGAACCTAATTTACTTTTTTTTATAATTCATCAATACTTTGTGGGAGTATTAAAAACTATATTTAATAAAATATTCTGTTATATACCATTATATCACGTTATATTCCGTTATAACCTATAACGCTTCTGGACTGTTGTGGGTCCGTTATCCGTTTTAACTGCATGGCCAAAATCAGTATCACCATTCCCAAAATCGAACTTGGGCCTTCGACAACAATCCTCCAACCTTCGCCCATTCCAGCACTCACAAACAACCATTAATCTCCTCAAGTTCAGCAATTCCTTCAACTTTTAATACAATGCAACACAGTTCCAAGCCCCTCAACATACTAAATCTCTTACCTTCCCCCACCAACCTCCAACCCTACCAAAGACCAACAAACCAAATATCCAACCAGCAACTCCTTTCCCAAACAACCCCTACTATTTTCCTTACCTAGACATATGCCATCGTTGTGACTAACTATATCTGAAGTCCAATACTTGCTATCAATGGAGAGTTTTGCTTGCTAATTGAGATGATACTTGTGTTGAAACACATGAAGTTTATGATAGGAAGAGATAACAAGTTTAACACTTGCCCTCAATGAAAGTTTTGTTTTCTTTTTAAGATGGATGCTTGTGTTGAGATACATGAGGATCGTGATAGGAAGATGGAACACAATGTGAACAATAAAAAGAAGAGAGTACTCCATTAACAAGATGTTTGCATTCTTCATCCCATTATTAAACCTTGAGGAGATACAGTCTTTCGCATAGCATGCCCACCATCATATTGAATAAACTTAGGGCATGGTACAATGCCCCCCATCCAAATTCTAAGCTTGGATAATATGCTTATTGTGTCGGTTGGCTCAAAACTGTTACCTAAAATTGATTTAAAGGCATATAACATCAAATTCGTATACATCCATTGGAAACTAAAAATCGGCTTTCAAGACAAAGTGATGTAGTTTATGAGTAAGTCTACTTCATATGCCATTAATTGGTAAGTCTGCTAATTATTTTTTTGATGATGTTCTCATCTTTAATCGTACAATGTCAGACACTTCAATCACTTAAGGCTAGTTTTTCAAGCCCTCAAGGATATGATCTATATCAATCTCAATAACCGCACCATCTTGATGGATCTTACTCTTCAGAGGATTTTAAGATCCCCAAACTAAAAGATACTATCCTCAAAAGGAAATAGAATTTCCTTGATATCTTCCAAGGAATTAAGAGATAGCTAGGGATCCTTCTCAACATATCTCAATTAAACATTCAACAAGAGTTTTTTGCACAAGTACCTTTAACAACTTCATTTTGGAGGGCTTGAGTGGACACAGGGAGAAAAAAAACTATTTCAAATAGTGTCATTGTTGACCTATAGTCACAAAGAAGTCACTAATTTTGTCAAGGAAACGTTTCATTTTCCGGTTTCAGACACCATGGGCTATTATGGATTTTGTATTAGGTCTCCCCCTAACTCAAGGTTGTGTGCCTTCCATCATTGTTCTCGAGCTATTAGGGATCCAATTTCAAACGCACCATGGGCTATTAGGGATCCAAGGTGAATAGTAATTTGAAGATGGCCTACCTCGTTAAAGGAGTACCTTTTTCACAGTACCACATTCTATCACTTCAGCCCAAGCCAACAAGTTCTTGAGCTATTTTTTGAAAACTCTTACTGTTTGGGCACCGAACTCTAATTCATTTGCACGTTTCGTCCCAAACCGTGGCCACAAGGATGTGGTCAATCACACCTTAAAAAACTAGCTAATTTCCTTTCAGCACATGCCCTAGTAAAAAGACCCTTATCGTTTCCCAACGAGGATTTGCCTTCAACATATCAATCATTCATCCTATCATCTCTCTCCTGTTCAAATTGTATGTTCTAAGATTCCCAATCACCACCTTGGATCTTGTTGCTTTACCTATTTCATCGGATATAAACAAGCCCACGAACATCATGTTGCAATTCCACCAAGCTTCACGAGAATGTCAAATCAACAATTGGAACGTGTAATACAGAATACAAGTGACAACATAGAGGTTTTAAATCCTTCAATGAAGATGACTTGGTTAGTTCGTTATAGCGTACTTGGAAAAGGATCATGTTGTTGTGGGTACACCAAGCTTCGGATGAAAAAGTAAGGACTTTTGCCAAAAAACTAATTTTAAAAAAAAAAATACTAATAAAAATAAAAATAAAATAAAATCAAGAATGATGTATGTTTTGGACCTCCTCAAGGATATGTGAATCCCCATGTCAAAGAACTCTTTGTGTACTCTAGGGTTGAGTTAATTTCTAGGAGGGGGTAGATACGAGCATCTCTAAGGAGTCCCCATACATCCAAAGTTTAAGTGCCTTAACTTTGAACCAACAAATTCAAGCAGCAAATGATCAAATTCGAAATACGAACCAGGAATTCCCAATGGTCAGAGCCATATGTGGCTGGAAAGCTAATTGAGTCAAGTTTTTGAAGCGAGAAAGGGTTCATCATGAGGAGAAGATTTCTAGAGTTCTGGTTAATGCTTGTTGTAGTGCATATAAGTTTGGAGTATGTTTAATGTTTGATAAGGAATGTATTTGTTGTATTTTGAGAGTGAACTCTAGTATAGAGTCTCGATTGTACTCTTAAGAGTCTAAATATTTCTCTTTTTATCTCTACCACTCGTCTTTGTTACTGTTCTTCTCGTTCTTTTCTTCTTCTATTCATTTTTCTTCATTTCTCCAATTCTCCTCGTGCAGACGAGGTAAAGGAATCACTAAATGCCAAATGTGCTGTGTCAAGTTTAATTTTGCTAATACAAATAAAATTAAAAGGATGAACCACAGGCAAAGGTGTTTGTGTTAAAAACAACCAACAGACATCAGGAAATCACTTCCAGGTGCTTAATCTTCACAAAGCACACTAAGACCTCACTGGATACATATACACAAGCACAGATATATACATATAAGCAACTAACAAAGTACACACAGGACCTGTACTCTCCAATATAGATAACACTCACACACATATGTTATAAGCAATTAGAAAACAAGAAGTATCATCTTCTAGATGAAAATCACTAGCAGATACATGATCTATGGATATACATATATAATATCTTACGATGCCTGGTAGTGACAAGAAAAAGAAATATAATACCTCGGTTAATGTTTCTACTGGATGAGGAGCAAATGCTTCATTATAAGAAACAGCTTTTCTTAGGCGTTTCCCTCGACCAAGAACTGCTTCCTCTTCACTTTGGAATTTCTCCCACCTACAAAACTCAAATCCAGCATTTAAAAATGATTAACAATCATCGCTTTAATTAATGGCTAACACACAATAACCTACATTTACCCTTTGAAAGGCCCTCTATTTCTTTCAAGCCATCCAACAAATTGCATGGGTAACCATCTTATAGTATTCTGGAAAACTCCATGAAAGGATTTATGTTACAGCTTAAGCATGCCCAATTTAAATTCTCTGGGACCCCCATGCAATTCAAAGGCAACATGTTTTTTATCAAATAAAACTAGCCAATTTCTTTAGGGAAATAAAGAAAAGTACAACAGACAAGGACCACTACTGACTGAGAAGGTCAGCTAGCAAAACAGGACTCCACAACCCACCCACAGTTGCATCCCTTACAAATAGAAGATTTTATCCCAACTAAAGATACACAAATGGAAGGGTTGATCAGTGAGAATTCCCCAAGTGATGCCAGACCAAGATCGATCTGATTGTGAGATGAGTGATGTCTTTAGATTTGCCTTTGAAAATTCTGGCATTCCCTTTCTTTCCAAATGACCCAGATGGTCACAAGGACTCTATCCCTTAACCAGTGATGAGAGACAAATCTCTTCTTTTAAAAGCAGCAACCCAATGGAAGATAAAATTACCAATGGGAGGTTGGCAGTTGGCTTCACTGCAGATGGAGACCCACAGGCTTCTAGTGAAGGGGCAGGAGAAAAAGATGTGCTCCATGGTTTCTGAGTGGGTCTAACAGATAACACATCTGTTTGGGATGGTGATAACTTTGGTGATTAGAAGATCTATAATGGGGATTTTACCTTGCCTCTCACCCAAACAAAGAAATTAACTCTTGGGGAAACTTCCTTCTTCCAAAAACCTTATGCCCAAAAGGGGAAGGGAAGGAGTAGAGTTAGACTTAATATTGGGATGAATAAGGAGTTTGAGTGGGAATCAAACACAGTGAATTGACCTGACTTGTCATTCCATTTCCATCTATCCTCTATGTCTAGTAACTGAATGTGAGAAACATAAACAATGAGGGCAGCTCATCATCTTTAACCCCTCTCTGAGTTTCAGATCCCAGCTTAGAGTGTCAGAGTCAATGCTTTGATAAACTTGGGAAACACTTGAGAAACAGTTGTTGATCTAGCCAGAGATAACTTGTAGATGAGAAGAAAAAGTTCAGCTATAGATGGAAAGAAAAGTTCACTGAAAGGTTGGTTGGTTCACCATTTACCTTCCCAAAAAAGAATTATAGGACCATCTCCTAGGTCTAGAGAGGTGCGAGCTTTGATGAAGTATCAGGATCACCCATGGGGAGTGGAGATTGGATTAGTGAACCAACCACCTTGATCAGTTCCATATTTCTCTTGAACGATTCTTCTCCATACTTAGTACCAAATCTCCATAACCGCTTAGCAAGTAAAGCTTTGTTGAAGAGATTTAATCTTCTAATGCCACGCCCTCTTGCTCCTTAGGTTTACAAATCTCACTCCATCTGACCCAGTCAAAATTTCCGCTCTATTGATTGATCTCCCAAAGGAAGTCTCTGCAAAATCTTCCCAACATCCTGCTAGATAAAAGTGGACATCACCACACAAGACATCAAGAAAACAGGAATGCTCGCAAGTGTGCTTTTGATTAGAGTGACTTTGCCTGCCGTAGAGATGTACTTAGTTTTTCACACAGCCAACCTACTCACTTTTAAGTCTGTCAAACGAAGGTTCCCAAACTGCCCAACATAGGAATGATTTAAAAGGGAAGAAGCAAGATCACGTCTTAACTTCCGTTCCTCTTCTCAACAAGACTTTTACTTGGATGCAGTCCACACCTTGCCGAAGAATAAAACTCTCCGTGGGGGAATAAAATTTAACCATCTTTTCTTGAAGAAAACCTATAAAAAGAATCCGAAGTCATATTAAACTCCATAGCTATCGAAAAAAAAAAAAAAAAAAAAAAAACTAAGGTTAAAGCCCCTATTGCTTTCTCCTTTCCAGTGTCATCCATCATCATTAACCTCATGTTTAGCATTAATTAATTCAACTCCATAATAAAGATATTAGCTTTCCCATCATGCAACGCCCATCTAGAATAAAAGTTCCAAGCCGTTGAATCGCCCACTTATCTCTATACTCCATACATTTAAGACAAGTTTCCTTTAATACCAAGTCACACATCATCTGAAATCTTTATGGTATCTCCTCCCCATATCAAAGGTGAGCTCTTACTCACTGCATATCTCCTCCCCTCTATAAAGCAAATCTCAGTGATGCAAGAATCATTTGCAATGATATCTCACACACTAACCCAATATAAATTAGTGAGATCCATTGAAATTCAATGCCTCTACCAAGATTGTTGGTGGCCACAGTTCTTTTTTATCAATAAAGACAGGCAGATATATTAGCTTAGGAAAACAACAGGATACAAGATGCAAGTGATTGAGAAGGTCATAAGCCAAGGCTGAACAAGCCTCGGGCAATTACAAATTGAACACGGCTCAGTCCAGTAAACAAAAATGAAAAATCTACCGTATTGATGGCCACAGTTCTATGCACTATGCAGTTAAAACGGATAACGGACCCTTCGCGGTCCAAGACGGATTTATGATTATCGGGACTAATCAATCTAGATTCCTGTTGTAAATTTGTAATTATATTATTTTTACTAATTAATCAAAAAAAAGTTAATTTTGCTGCTAGTTGTTGGACATTGTTGTTCTGCAACAACCAATAGCAATAGTACATAAGCAAAAGCAACAAATATCAACACCAACGGGCAACACAACAAACACCAACCTGCAACAAATATCAACAGCAAACACCAACTAACAACAGCAACAAAGTAATAGACAACAACAAAGCAACGGACAACAACACCAACCAGTTACAACAACCAACATAGGTCATTCTTCTTTCCTTCTCTTCTCCCTTCTTGTCTTCTTCTCCTCCCTTCTTCTTTTTCTCTTCTTCTAATTATCTTCTCCCTGTTTGGTTACAAAACCAATAGCATCAGCAACCCCGACAACCCCAACAGGACACCAGGTCAGTCAAACTATCTTATCCCTTCTTCTCTTCTCCCTTCTTCTCTTCTTTTTTCTTCTTCCCTTTTCTAATGTTCTGTGCGATCGCACCAGTTTGGCACGCACAACTCGCGATCGCACCAGCTTCTTCTTCTTCTCTCTTCTACTTCTTCCCCCTTATGCTTCTCTCTTCTTCTTTGTTCAATTGCAACTGTTGTGTTGTGATTGATCTCTTCTTCTTCTTTGTTTGCTTCTCTCTTCTTCTACTATGTCTGCTTCATTCTTCTTTTTTTCTGCGCTATCGATGTTGTTGTGTTGCGATCGTAACAGCTTCTCTCTTCTTCTTCTTCTTTCTTTTATGTTCTCCTCCTTTGTTACGATTGAACAAATCGATTGTTCTTTGGGTTTGGTTTTGGGTTTGGGTTTGATCGATCTTGAGTTAGGTTTCTTTTTAATGCATAGCAATATAAATCGGCAAGTCAATTGGGCCAATTAATTGGTGACTTGCCAATTTCTCTGAGTCCGCTAAACCCCAACCGATTTCATCCAGTTTGGTTCGGCCAACCCCCGAGTTACGATTAATCGGCGATCTCTCCCGCCGCCTTAATAACATAGTCTGTGCACAAACATCTTTTCCACTTCAACCCCTAAAGTCATTTTCTAAAAATAGCGGGTTCATGGTTCAACAAAGTAAGGCCCAAGTCTCCATTTTCAGCAAATGTATCCTACTTTAAGTGTGGAACTTCTCTAAGTCCTCATAAACTTTCATAGAAAATTCCTTACTATTCTTTTAATCGTTTTTCGATTGAGTATACTAGAATGAGGTGTTGTTCATATTTCTTTTCTTTCTTCTTTTTGCTCCTTTTCTTTAACCTTGATATACTCTTTCTTTGAAAATTATACCACCGTATAGGCTACAAATCTCAACAATCCTTTTTGAGCTATAGTAAAGGAGGGCCCAAAGAAGGATGGCCTCAAAGAAGATAAACCCAATATGGTTTGCCCACCCAAACATACCAACATCAAGGTAAGGTAATCTTAGCCCAAATCCCAAGCAAGGATCAACCTTGGATAGGTAATCTCAGCCTCTAGTTAAAAACATAAACCAAACCAATCTAATTAAGATTAGGATACTCCAATGTAACATAAAAATAAAATCAGGGTATTACTGAAAGTGGCACAAGATATAAAGTCATGTCTACAAGAAGGGCTTGGTGGTCATCTACTAAATGACCAACTTCATGTGTCATTTAGCATAAAAAGTTATATGGGACGACAGGTAAGAACTTCGACACAATGCAGGGCATTCTAATATAACAAAATGAAAAATGTAGCAGTGATAAATAATTGCGGACCTCACACGCAAAAGTCGGTCCCATTCATTTACTTCAGTACCCACAAGCCTGTTGTCTTCTTTCTTTTCAGAACTTTCTGTGCAGACCTCATCAGCAACTGAAGGCACTTCAGTTCTTTCATGTTCTTCAGCTGGCTCGTCATTCCATTCAAGTGACTGATTGCGTTTAACAACAAAGAAACCACAAAATACCCATGAACAAATATTAGTGCTAGATGCAGTTAATGATTCAGGATCTTAAAGGAGAATTTGATACAGAAACACATAAACCCAGTTAAGGCACAATAGGCATGTGATAGATTGCGGTAACTTCCATTCAAAAAACAATAAAAAAAAAATCAACATTAGAAGGATTCAGAAGTACATACAAGAAAGTTTGAAACCAAATTGGTATCAATTTCACAAACAAAACTGAATTCCTAAGGACAGAACCTACAAGGTATATAGACTTCAATACTCCTTTCACATGGGTTACTCTTATAGCTTGACAGGAATCCGCTTGAACCCACACATATCCCTGGAAATCTTTAATCAACACTCTCAAGCCCATCAAAATAGCCTGAAGCTCAATATGTAAATTGCAAGCTCGACCAACCTGGTGTTCAAGAACTTTACACTCCCGTTAACATATCCAATCAAGCCTCCACACCCAGCATGGTTACGAACAGTGAGCTGTCAGTATTCAAACTCCTCCATCACTGAGATTGATCTTGAACCAAAAAGACCGAATCCCACGTGTTGTAAAGTATCATGAAGTGACCGAATATTAGGTAGATACATATTAGTTTATTTCAGTTACCCAACATAGTTAATTAGGGTTTTGCTTTTGCAACTAGGATTAGGGCTAGGTTTAGGTTCCTTATGGGACAAGTTATTTTAAATTATAATGAAGCCACTTGGCCATTGTACTAGAAGATGTGGTTGAATAAGATAGTTTCTTTATGTTAATTTGTTTAGTTAAGGTTTTGTCTATGAACCCTAGATTGTGAGATTTTTTTGTGTTTATTTGATAATTTGATTCCGTTGTCAATGACCATTGGACCAAAGGGAGGAGAAAAGAGGAGCTCGGAACGGAGTAGCCCGACTAGCTAAGGGAGACAAGTTGCTTACCACTAAAGCACCAACCGATGCTTACCACTAAGCACCAACCGATGCTTTTTATCTCCTAGTATTGCATTAGTAGCATATAGCATAGTTCGGGACAAACATCCCTTAGCAACCTATAAATTCTTTCTTTGCTCAATTTATGCCAAATAGATGTACTTATATTGAACGTAGGAAATAATCATTCAGCATAAGTATTTTGAAGTCGTTTTTCTTAGTCATATTAAATTGGTATCAGAGTCGAGCCGTTAGGGGGCTTTTCTTGATAATTTGATTACACTACCAAAAATAATTTATAAATTGGTACCACAGCCGATTCGATCTTGGAGGAGTAGTAGAAGTAGAAGGAATAGGAAAATAAGTTGGAGATGGAGAAGTAGTGGGAAGGAGAAGATTGAAGGAGAACTTTACTCTGTGTTTGTTCGTGAAAAAGTAAAAGAGAAAACAGAGGTTTGAATCACAATTTTCGCTGGCCAAAATTCCAATACAATTATGCCAACGTCCACATCACTATCGGCCAATCCGTCATCTAGCCGCAATCATTGATCAGATCAGCCACCACCAATGCTTCGTTTGCTGGGTTTGAGTTTTTTAACTACACCCCAGAACTTGTTGAGCACACCCTAAGTCAATTTATTTCTAAGTCTTTGTATTGTATGTTAATTCTAAATGCATTCATATAATTCCAAAAATTTTAAAAAGTACCGGAATCTTGTAGACTAATCCAGACATGATGTTTGCACCCCAGAAGTCAGTAAGTGCACCCAATTTAGTTTCTATAAAAAAAATAAAAAATTAAGATATGAGCTACTACATATGGCACCCATAAGGATTCCAACCCAATACCCAAATGTGTCTATGGCGGTTACCCAACCATGATGAATGTTCCACAACCAGTTTATGGTTTTCACCATTACCCTAGCACCTACCACCTGCAAAATTGTGTTTCCCAACCAGATTACCAGTATCTAGCACCACCACAATCCCCTACCATGATGTCTCCTCAGCCAACCACTACACAATTAGTTCATAACGTTACACAGTTAACTCATAATGTGAAACAAGTTGATTCGTGGTACCTTGAGGTAGAAGCTAAAAGTGATGATAACAATGTTGATTCTGATGTGTATGAAGCTTGGAAGAATGTGACCCTAGTGCGAGATGAATTCTTAGTTGTTCTAGAGATTGTTGAGGCCACTTTTGCGAAGGTTACCGATTCAGAACAATATTGTTTATCGGGTTTCTTCCCTATTTTTGGCAACATTGTGGATGAAATTACACAATACTTTTGAATTATGTGACTTTTTCCCAATTTTTAGGCAAGAGGTGGAAGATTCCAAGCCAGATGCATTTTGTAGCAATGTTTTCATTGACCCGTATTGGGCACTATTATTGCGTTCAAAAGGTCTTTGGTGAATTACTGTTATTTAAGCCACAATGTATCATCTTTGAGTTAGCAAGTGGGTATCGGGGAAATTTTCATCGGCGTTTGCTTTAGTTTTTTTAAATCAATAAAATCGCAGGATAGTATAAATTATAAATTAAAAAAAGAATATATATATGATTCAGCTGCCAATAAGGGGGCTGAGAGGATCCCCAAAAAGGAGCAAGAAAAAAGCAAAAAACAATACATAAAAACAGCCACAGAGAGCAGCCTATTACAAAAGAAAGATGTTAGCCCAATTGAAGATATAGTATACACTCATGAAAAGGAACATCAGTGAGCAACCACCAAGTAATAAGCCAAAGCCACAAAACAGATTTGACACTAAGCACCAAATATGAGATATTTCTCCTTAACCCTCTGAAAATCTGCAAGTTTCTCTCCTTCCAAATAATCCACACAGTGGCATAAAGAAAATTCACCATAGCCAAGTACCCTTGACTGAGAAACCATCACTGTTCCATTCAGAAACCCAAGCAAAAAGATTGGAAGCTGCAGTTGGGTTGGTGTTGGCTTCATTGAAAATCGATGTCCAAAGTTGAGTAAATGAGAAGAAAATTTGTTCAATCTAAGTGTTGTTCACAAAGGATGCATTTGTTAATGATAATTAGCCCTCTCCTAGCCAAACTATCGACTGTGAAAAATTTTCCTTGACCCAGAGCACAAAAGAAAAAAATTCATTCATCTATTATATTGGTGACTACTTCGGCTTCCACTTGAAGACGAGCTTTTTATAAAAAGGGAGAATTGATGGAATATTAGGTAAATAAATATTAGTTTATTAAATAAAAAGTGGCCATGGACCTAACATAGTCAATTAGGGTTTTGCTTTTGAAATTAGGATCAAGCTAGGTTTAATCCTTACGGGACAAGTTATTTTCAATTATAAATAAATGTCATTGTCCATTGTACTAGAAGATTAGGTTGAATAAGATGTTTTTTTTAAGTTTATTTGTTTGGTTAGAGTTTTTCCTATGACTCCTAGATTATATGTTTTTGTGTTTATTTGATCATTTAATTCTGCTGCCAAAAACTATCATGAAGCAAAGATGTCCAACAGCCCCTTGAATCATTATGAGGTTCCAAATTTTATATCACCAAAAGTTCAAAGTTTCTGTTCTTTGTCACATAACAAGAGCAGGGTGATGGGTTCAGCAGAAGCAAATAAACCAAATTATTGAAACTTGATTACCACTTATTCATCATGCCTATTTAAACAAAATAAAATCCTAAACCCACTCTAATTGGAATTCTAATTCCTATTTGGGCTTATAATGGATAGGCCTATTATTTAGATAATACAAATAAATAAATAAAATTAATACTCTCCGTCGAAGGGAATACAACACGTAAAGCTAAAAAACATTCCATAAAAGAAGTTATCCATAAAAGTTTGAGTAACACCAAATATCTGATGAAGTATCAGACTCGCACAAATAAAGTATACTAAGTGCAGAAAATATGCTTACGCTGAACATAAAGGGGAAAATGTCAAACTCACCTTTACTGTGCCAAGCATATCGTTGTCTAAATCTCCTTCAGTACCTTCAGATGAGCCAGACTGAAGGATCGAGCGATCAAGCAATCTCAAAATTGCATTTTCATCCCACAAAAACTTTGTGGTTCCATCAGTACACTTATCTTGGTACACATTTCCCAACCCACCAGCCCTCCTCCTATGCTTATGCTCCATCTCTGAACTTTCTTCATCTTTGCTAGACGAGATTTCAGCTTTATCTTTTGATGCAACAACAGCAGAATCACTAAAAAGTTCTTCAGTTCCCCAGCGTAGAATATCTTCCACTTCTTTTTGAGACTCCGACTTGTTTACAAAGAGCTGATCAAGCATCAGCTTCTTCTTTGCAAGCTGTAAGATCCGCTCCTCAACACTAGCACGAACAACAAGCCTGTAAACCAAAAGTCTGTTTGACTGTCCAATTCGATGAGCCCGATTCATAGCCTGGATATCAGAATGTGGATTGAAATCAGAATCATAAATGATGACAGTATCTGCTGTAGCCAGATTTATCCCAAGGCCACATGAACGTGTAGATAACAAGAAGACAAAACGACTCTTGTCCTGGTTGAATCGCACAATTGCAGCTTGACGATCAGAGACTGATACTGAACCATCTACTCTTTCAAATGTTTTTTGCCCAAATTCTACATTCAAGTAATCTTCAAGGATATCAAGAAGTTTAGTCATCTGCGAAAATATGAGTACACGGTGACCTTCCTTCTTCAACACTTTAAGCATAGAATGCAATAGAGTTAGCTTAGCAGATGCCTTTATTCTCATTTCATGCAGGAACTGAACTGACCCTGAATCAGGCTCAGTACCGGGTATTAGATAGGGATGGTTGCAGACCTTCCGGAGCTGCATGACAATATTGAGCATTGACTGCTGAGCAACCCCCTTGCCTATGTTTCTCAAAATATGATAATTCTTTGTCAGCATAGCACGGTAGTATTCTGCTTGAATAGAAGACAGCTCCACAGGAACAATGTGTTCCGTCTTTGGAGGAATATTTTTCATTACATCTTTTTTAAGTCTTCTAAGCATATGAGGTGCCACAAGTTTCTTGAGCTCCTCAACTCTTTCTGCACTTGTAAGATCATTGAACTTCTCCTCGAACGATGACAGAGAAGGGAATGAAGCAGGCTGCAAAAAATATAGCAAGTTAAACATCTCACCAATGTTATTCTGCAGAGGGGTCCCAGTCAACAACACCCGATGTTGGAAAGAAATTGTGTTGAGCAGGCCAAAAAGTTTGCTGCCTGAATTTTTCAAGCGGTGCCCCTCATCAACAATAAGAACTTCCCAGGGAACTCCACGCAGATGAGAAGCATCAGCAAGGACCATCTCATAAGTGGTCAAAAGAACGTTGAATTTGTATGACTCGGTCCTCTTATTTACTCCATCAGGATAAATGGCATGCCATTCATACTGACGAATCAATGATCTTGCTTTCGCACACCCATGATATTCCACAACATTCAAGTCAGGAGCCCAAAGTGCAAACTCAGAAAGCCAATTTGGCATTGTGGAAAGAGGAACCAAGACAAGACAAGGCAACTTAGCTTTGAACTCAAAATATAAAGACGAAATAAAAGCACAAGCAGATACTGTTTTTCCCAGCCCCATCTCATCTGCCAATATCACATTTTTGGACTTATGCCAGCATTTCCTCAACCAATTTAGTGCTTCTAGCTGATGCTGAAAAAGTGAACCTCCTCTAAGCTGCTTGGGCTGCTCTGTAAGAGAAACTATTTCACTTTGTTGGCAATCACTCTTACTCTTCAGAATACCATTCTTGCCAGAATCGTTATCCAATGCTTGGCGTTCAAACTGCTTAAACTGAGCAATCAAATGTGAAGACTTCTCAATCACAGGTTGATCTAATCGTTCCCAAGTGCATTCATCATAGGGGAGGCTAGACCACTTTATAAAAGCTTCAGTAACACCATGCTTAGAAGTACGAAGAGAAATCACTCTCTGTGGCTGACTCCATTCTTCCTGACAAATGTTTATCGTAACAGTCCCATACTTTGCCTTGTAATTCTCTAGTTTTCTTTTCGCTAGAATTTTTAGTTGATCTTCTGAAACCCAACTATTATGGATATGGGAATAGCCCATCCACTTGACCAAAAATTCATACTTGGCCATGTCTTTACCTGAGGGGGTAGAATCCTCCAGGATCGATTCTATATTGATGTCTGTCCTTTCCGGACTCACCTCAACCCCTGAATCTCTCATTTGAGTATCACAAGGGACAGGTGTTTCAAAAGTGTCCTGCACTGAATTTTTTCTATCAATGCTCAAATCAACCTCGACATCACTACTCTTAACAGATGCAACTTTTTCTATAATTTTTACCAAATTATCAGTGTTTTCTACCAAATTATCACTGTTTTCTATAGATACATTGTGTGCATCACTGTTTGCAGTTAAAGGTTCCTGACCCTCTATAGAACTCCGTGTTGAGCCTATGGCATTGTTGTCTATAGATTTCTTTGCCAAACTTCTTCTATAAACATTTAATTTCTCTACTTTGACATTATTTTCTGTATTTACTAGAGAAGGCATATCACTTGTAGCCATTGAAGAGACATTCTTAGCCAAAGCCTGCACAGGAGAAGACGACAATCCAGTTGATTGAATCTGCAGCCGACAGCCCAGGATCCGATCAACCTGTAGGGACAAAGAAATTGTAAGAAGTAAGGTGGTCAAAATGGATACAAAAAGTGTAATTTAGATAACCCAAACTGTAAGATAAAAAATTTTAAGTACTATGAACGTTTAGGCTGTAAACTTCTGTAGAAACAGATTATTATAGGGTAAATGCAGAAATCAATCTGAAAGAGCCTAATACCTGCTGAATTTCCACATGGGCATTTTCTTCACTTGTCATCGTTTCACCCACTACAACTGCCTGCTTATCCAAATCACTGCAGAGTTGTATCCTTTCCTCTGAAGATTTCTGCACCAAACAGATTTGTATTAATAAATGCAACTTAATCAAAAGGATCATGTTAGACGAAAATCATAATTCACACAGACATGTGCAGAGATATGACAACAAGGAGGCATCAGATTGTAATATTGCGAAGAGGTAATTTTTATTACATGAATAGGGTATTACAAAAGAAGCCAAAATCTTAGGGGCAACGACCGCTAATCACTATGAAATAAGATATCCCCAATGGATTAGAAGGCCTTCAGAGGAAATCCCACATAGGATGGCAAGCCCCAAATTCCAATACACACAAGCCCTAGAACCCTCATCACTGGCTCCATAGAGAGGTAATATGGAGCATGCATTGTGACAATACACAATGTTAGTTGACACAATAATGAAACAAACCCAAAACTAACTGGGATCTGTTGCATATTTATTATGTACAAAGTCAACAAATTTACGCAAGACTCATCAAATCTAATAGAAAATCATATAGTCTAGAAAGGTTCATGCTATCGAAAGTTAAGTTGTAATGTAATAACCAAAAATGAGAATCTTAAATCATCTTTGCACCTTAAGGTTCTTGTTCATGTTAAGTTATTTGGTAACATTTCCCTCATTAAACATGGGTGTGTTTAAGTTTTCCATTTATATATGAAATTATGGGCCTAGGAAATAACAATAATAATAATAATAATAATAATAATAATAATAATAAAGTTCAAATTTCATTTAATGTTCAAAGGCATGATTAAATGAACCCAATCACAATATATGCAGAATAAGACATCGTGCTACAAAATTAGTCAGTAGAAGAATAGCAATCGTATCCTAGATAAGCAACAAGAAGATAAGATACACCACCTCGTGCTGGATGTCTGATTGTTTTGCTGCAAATTCCTCTTTTATTAGAGATACAGAAACCATGTTGTCAACAGAATTAGGAGTAGCTTGAAGTTTGCTAGCTTCCGGAGATGAAGAATCTGGCGTAGCACCCTTCCTGTCAGAAGTCTTTATGGCATATTTCCCATTGTCAGCCCTTGACTTTTTATGATTGTCTTCCTTGTTGAGTTTTTTCTTCCTTTTCCTGACTTTCTGAGATGTACAACTCAAAGGATTACCAAGCCTGGTTTCCGGAGATCCAGCATTACAAGTGAGGCCAGTCTTCCAATTATTTGAAGGTTCACCATTTGTCTTCAAGTCCAATCTATTACCTGAGGATTCAACTTTCTTCTTTGGAGAACCCAGTTCCCTGTTACCTGATGAGTCTGTGCAAGATAGCTTCGAATTTTCGACTTCAACATTTGCAAAAGAGGATGCACCTTCAATAGGTGGTTCACCATGTGAACTCGATTTCGATCTACAAGACAAATCTGTTTGAGAGGAATCTGACTTATTTTCAACACCCGAAACTTTACAGGATAGCATATGTTTTCGTTTGCTGGATGATCTGTTCTTTCCAGAAATGGAGCTTTCGAATATCCTTGATACCTTGTCAGAGCCGGTTGATTTGATGTTAGTTTTTGATCGCTCAATAGTAATCTTTGTCCGTACTCGTTTTGAAATAGATTCTGACTCTTTACTGGACTTTGGAGAACCATTGTGCTCACAACACTTGGGACATTGCCACTTCCCAGGTGGAGTACGCTTCAAGATGGTGTTGTAATCAGTTTTGTTTAGCAAACCAACAAATTTTGCATATATCAAACCACTGAAAGTAAAACCATGAAACACCGAGATAGAGTATATACCTTTAGAGGTGGATTAAGACATTGGAGATGATACGTCCTTGGGCACGTATCACAACAAAGCAAGTTTCCTCCCAAATCACATACCACACACTCATAGTAATACTGGGGGAAAAAATTACTTTTCAGTAAGGACGGTAGTTTTCCAAAGTATGATAAAGCACATGTAAACATATGCACATAAAGAAAACAAAGAAACAAAAAAGTGAATATAGGGGCAAGGAAAACAATCTGTTACAATACTTAAATATATCAACAACCAGAAATAAATGCTCAAAATGGCTGTAGACATAACATAAAATATTTCCACTGTTAGTTTCAAAAACTGTTTTGATAGACACTCGTAGGCCAACTTGTTTCAAAAGGCTAGCATCAAGCTTGCTGAAGTTTTAATCAACACAAGAACATTAAGAGATCCTCGTGCTTGTTATGTGAGCTAAAACTCACAACAATTTTTGTAATGATTTTTTTCCAAATGAAGTGCATTGGGCAAACATAACAAGATGTTCAAGGTAAAAGCCTGGATAACACTCCCAAGGTTATATACATTGATTTAGCCAACCATAACGGGGCAGCAAATGGCTACATTGCCACATCGCGATACCACACAAAATAAGAATGCAAGAGACCTTTGAAAATTAACTTCATTGTCAGATCATCATAGGCTCAATTGTGGAGATGATGGGTTATCTAGAGAAGACAAGACTACTAGAGCCAATAATAAGCAAATGAACATCTTAAATGACTTGATTTTCAGTTTTTTTTATTTGTTTTGTTGGTTTGGAAGTTTAAACTTTATGATTGTTGTCGTTGACTTGTTTTAATGGATTGTGGATCATGCACGGTCTGAAGTATGAATTTTTGTTAACTGAAATATTTGATTTTCTATGTAGTATAATCTACATTTAGCCTTTTTTTTGCCTGGAAATACTAAGCGATGCCAAAGTGCCAGGCCTACCCTTGTTGCCTTGCCTAGTGCCCAAGTTAACATACAACTATTTCTCGCACCTAAAGGATTAGCACTCAAAGTGTACTTTTGATAGTTGCCTTTAATTTCTTTTATCAGCATTATGACCTTACAACTATCTTGGTATCTCACATCATCTAAAGACTCAAATTCCTTGCCCCCAATGTCATCCATTTCCATCGACATATCATCTTTTGGACTCTGTTGCACGAAAGTGCCCTCGTATTCTCCTTTAGAGCATTCAATTGATACCCACGAGGACTGGCCTCCATATCAAGTTTTTTAATAGAAAAAGTCGGACATCCATCTAAACTACCTGGAAACAGTGGAATATCTGAAATGCCACAAAAACCAAAATCTATCTCCAACTTTTCCTCCATATCTCTGTTGTGTGAATAAATATCTAGCATTTTCTTCATTTTAAGAGTCCTAAAAATGATTCTCCATTGAAGTCTAGAGCTAAGATGGTTTTGACTCCTCCAACCACTCAAAATTTGTTCAATGGAATCAGACAGAATCCACTCCAAAGATGGCAAACAAGTGGTATTAATTCTCCTCAGTAAGTTACAATGAAGGCACTGAGATGCAATCATGTTGTAATCCAACCTGCTCATAATTCTTTAATGTCCATACTTTGATGAATTAATGTATCCTGCTAGCCTTCTCCAAACCACCATCCACATGAAAAAGGGATATTCCTCTAGGATGCACGGACTCGGAAACGCGTGTCATGTCGGACACGGATACGACACGGCGACTCGGCAATTTTCAAAAAAATAGGACTCGGCGACACGGTCAAACTTATTTTTTTTAATATTTTTTTTTTGTTACTCATATGAACATAAAATCATAAATAATAATATTGAACAATCAACTTGCAGGTAGACATATATCAAACAAAGTGAATCTCCACTATTAAAGTCAGCTTCTTTATTTTTACGTTGGGGGTCGTTTAGTATTCTCCATGTAGGCTTTTCATCACTGGGGTCCGTTTAGCAAATCTTGGGGGCCGTTTAGTATCCTCCAACAACACGTGTTTTTCATGACTTTCTAGTTTCTTTTCATCACTCACAGAAGATCTCTCTCTCACAGAGCCTCACACAGAGCCTCCAAAGAAGGAAGCCGAGTGAAGACCAGCAAAACAGAGCCTCCAAAGATCTTTCTCTCACAGCAGATCTCTCTCTCTCGTCCTCCGCTCTCCTTCTTCCTCCTCTCTCATATCTCCCATAAGAAAATCGACCAAAATGTTCACATTCTTTCTGCAAATAAAGATGCCAAATACTAAGCAACCCGAATGGCCTTTGAAAGTACATACTTGGATCTTGAAGACTGTCGAAATCGATCTCTGCCTCTCTCAAATCGATCTCTCCCTCTCTATTTCCCTCTCTCTGTCGATCGACAAATCGATCTCTCCCTCTCTCTGTCGATCGATCTGTTATCTGTCGATCGATCAGTTCAATTTGTTCTCTGTCGATCGAGTTCGATCTGTTCTCTGTCGATCGATCTGTTCGATGTCGATCGATCTCTCCCTCTCTCTTTCGATCGATATGTCGATCGATTTGTCCCTGTCTCTCCCTTTCTCGATCTCTCCCTCTCTGGACAGAGTCTGGACCGAGTCCGAGACGTGTCGATGTCTGTCAACGAATTTTGATCGTTGACCACGTGTCGAACGCGTGTCCGTGTCTGACACGTATTTGACACATAATACGGGGGTTACCCGGCGAGTCGGTGCATTCTTGATATTCCTAGAAGAATTTTTCCTTGTGCCAAACCAACATACAGAAGTAGGGAATATTTCTAGTGGAAGGTTAAAGGGAAAATTTGGTTTTTGGGTTGTTTCAATAAAAACCCTGATCAAACCTTGCTTCCATAACAAGTTGACCCTTTTCTCTCATTGGTGAGAACATCGTTCAACTTCTACAACAAACTCCAATTGCTTTATGTAACCAAGAAAGTGTAAAACCTTCTAACACAATGTCTCCAGAGGCGATCAATTAACCAATTGCGTAAATGCACATACCACAGTTTTTAAGAAAGAACGCTAATGTTTTCAGAAACAAACCCCGAGCCTCGCAAACTTTTCATGTTGGACTCTTTCTAACTTCTTGTACTCTACTTGATATACCACACCTATAGATTTTCTTTCTTTTCCTTTTTTTGTTTTTTTCCCTCTGACATGTTAACCAAGAAGCTTAATTAATGAGTTATTTTTTGGTATATGAGATTAAGCTTACTCATTAATTTATGATTTATGCCCTCCAGGAATATGGACTCCTTAGGTTATTGAACTGGAGAATGATTATTGGAGAGAATTTTGGTATTTATAAGGAGAGTGGACCTCATAAAAAGAACATTGATTGGAAGTACAGCCTTATTTGTTGTTTCATACTTATAATCATATCTATTATCACCTTATTTTGTTATTTATAACAGCAGATAAAGCGTAATGCATTTATTTTCATTTTATAGATATTTTAGTGAAACATAGGGCAGCGGCGCCTCAACACCTTGACTAAGTATGTTTTGCTCCAATGCTATAGCATCACCGTAACATCCAGAAATAGTAGTTCCCAATTTGTGTTTTTACCACTGAACCATACAAACTTCCTCATTCCCTTAGCAAAAACTTGGCATATCCAACCTCTCGATACAATGATGCATTCAAAATAACCAATGAAACAGATAGCATATTGAAAAAGCGAGCTTATAATCATCATAGAATAAGGGATCTCAGGATTCTGACTCCCCACCACAACTCACATCCAAGGTCAATTGTCCCTCCCCTGTTAACCAAAACTTCTCTACAGGTCCCAAAGGCTCTCCCATAGCACCATCTATCAAGCCAAAATTGTCTCCCTTTCCCAATGACAAACTCAATCCCCTTGCCCCAAGTATATGCAACACTTCAAACACTCCAACACAAACTTGTTCCATGAGACCAAGTAGAGTGGGAAGAAACCATCCACCACTTCCATTTTACACTCGTAAGACTAGCTCTTTACTGTACCTCCAGAATTATTTTCCTCTAAGACCCAAGTACATGTTCATGGAGGTTTAAATACCTAAGTTTCACTATTTTCCTCTAAGACCCATATACATGTTCATGGAGGTTTAAATACCTGGGTTTCTCAACTCCTTGCAAGTGCACACTATTTCTCATCCACCACTGCCATTTTGCATTCTTCGGCATGGTTTCATAATCTACCTACAAAACCATTTCCTCAACGACCCAAACTCATATTCTTGGAGGTTTGAATGCCCAAACTTTCAAGTGCACACTATCGTTCATCAAAGGGCTTGAAAGCATTTGTTATCATCCAATAATTTCTCCGCTAGGTGTGATGCATAAGAAAGAGAAAGATATGGTAGATCAAAATATTTGCCAAAGCCTTTTTTACCAAAGTTAAACCACACGTAGAAAGCCTTTTTCTGTTATTTCACTCACGAGATCCCAAACGATTAATTAACTTATGGCCTCATGGCAGGGCAAGGTACAGAAAAGAAAGAGCCTCGCTATCCATCTTAGATTATGAACCACTTGATGCACGTGTTGCCAACCGAACCCCACTCTCAAAGTTCTGAATCTTGGACCTTTAACTTGGATGCCCTTTTCAATATGACTTACCAATCTTGACCCAACCTCGTACCCACTTGGCTAGGGCCTGGGCCTTCCTTAAGTGCATAATAAGATGAGCCATAACCCTCTTGTATTTCTAAAATTCAACATTATTAATGGGAATAAAGAGTGCTCAGGGAGGCAAAGCTTTAAAAGACCCAACCCGTCAAACATGGAACCCCAATTTACAACAACAAATCAAAATAAATGCGCTTAAATTAGATGAGGGATAAGGTAAAGTTGAATGCCATCAGAGTCATAACTATTACCCAGCCCATAAAAAGATCTAATGAGGCCATGTCAACCCTTTGTTGGGCCCACTGCAAGCCCACAGCCAATCATCTCAGCATGTAACTGATAGACTAAAGAGCCCATTGTCCACGTTCACCCAAAAAAAAAGGAAAATATTTACTGAATCTATATGCCCCAGACTGCCTAGATCCTCTCTCCTCTACTCCATCAATAATGGCAACTTCATAATGCCCACTCCCTTTATAGCAAGAGATGCTGCATCAGTCTAAATTACGCTAGATTTCCCCTTCATTTGTTCCATCAGGGTAATCAGTGGAAGACTTTATCATTCTTGAGTAGAGGGGACTGGATTTAGAATCACTTGCTTATGGCTTGCCTCGGGCTTGTCTCGAAAGAAAGGAAGCGAAGAATGTTTCACAATAAAGCGAACTCCTATCATCAAATGGCATTAGTAACCAAGTCTTTGGTTGGCAATGGGGAGTGATTTGGGGTGTTCTCAAGGGGCTTTTCATGAGTGTATGTGCAAGTGCAACTGGTCTAGTGTACTCTTAACCTGATATGGGTTTGTAGTTTTTTTTTTCTTTTTGCAAGTATCTTTATTCGCTGTTCGTTTAATTATCAATATGTGCTTATCATGTGTAATGCTAAATGCTAATAAAACTCTCCACTAGACAAAGGGAACATTTCTATGGTTCTATTACCACCACCTTCTCTCTCTTTTATCATTTCCCCATTTGCTCGTGATATGTCCTCCGCTACAGACCAAATCTATCTCTACCTCCTTCCTGAGGATGCCATTATTTGGTCTAGATTGACCAAAATACAATCAGCCTCCTCAACTCGCCATGTCTCCAACTGAAACTCAAAGCTGACAGTAACTCATCGAGTCATCATCAACACGTAGAAAACCCCTCACATTCATTCCATTTTGGGAAATGTCACAGCAGCGGTAGACAATACTGCGACTAGAACTTCCAGCATCAAAATGTTGCCCAGGGTTCATATTCCTCAGGTAATCTCATCACTGGAAAGAGCACTGGTGAGATGGTGGTTATGTTGAACACCATACAATATACATTTAAAGGACTACTCATTGCTTTCATGTGACAAATACGATACTCGAAATCTAGTATGAAATAGGTCACTTAATTGTTTTCGGGAAAAATATGGTGTGACAATGTATGGATGGAAATGTCAAGGAAACCAAACAGTATTTTTTTAGGTTTTAGCAAGGATGATGTCCCACTACATAGGAATCTAGAGATCTCACACATCAAGAACCTGCTTTATTTGTCTTCCTGGAATACAAACATGGCAGACTCAAATGAGCCGGTAACTAATTGTTTGTTAATTGGACTATGTAATAACTCAACATATACAAGCAGGAAACTGATGTATTACAGAAAATCTGTTTCACTTGAAATAAATAACTAGATATAGAAGATCTACGTAATTTAAGAAAGTGTCTGAACCTATCCTGAACAGGAAGTGAAAAATATCAATGACGCTAACAAATTGATGAAAAAATGGGGACAAATTGCCAACCCTGTGTAAAGGACAACAAGAAAGAGCTCACCCCATCATTTCCTTTCTTCTTGCGTGGGGATTGAGACAAATTGTTATCAGCTTTCAGCCTGCGCTTTGTAGGAGGATCATTCAACGGAGATCCTGAAGGTACCGAAATGCTTTCTTTACCATTGGATACATCTAAACAACTTGGAAGTCGTTTCCGTTTGCGCTTTGTGGCCCAATTTCTGTCAATCAGCTTACTATAAAAAGAAGTATTTTCCTTCATCTTTAACTCCTTACCTTTGCCTCCTTCCTGCATTACCAAAAATAGCACCTGAGAGTGCTGCATAAGTCACTTACAGAAACCAGAGACTCACACCTCATTTGGCAAACAAACTACAAACCTTTCAGGTTCAACTGTTCAGTCCTAGATGGGAAAGTAGAAATAATGAAACAAGGTTTCTTTTTCCAAAAAATGTGAGAAAATAACCAGCCAACAAACCAGCAGTACAAAAACACTGGAAGGAATATTGCAAAGAAGACCCTTGACTGCAACCAAATCAGTAGTTTTTACAGGATCAACCTCCAAAAGAATATTTACCAAAGTGCCTTGTAACATATCTTAAGTTATATATAGATTTTTTTAATGGTATCTTAGAGCTTCTATTAACCCAAAATCATAAAAATGATAAAGATAACCCCAAGCCACGAGAAAAACATAAGGTACCACCTAAAGGAGGTTTAGTTAAGAACGGTATCATTTCTTATAAGTGTTAACAATAGACATCTTAATAACAGACATCAAATAAATACCTTGCTGAACTTTCTTTCATGATTTACCAACTTAATAGTAATATTTATTGAAACGGCTCCCTGGTCGGAAGTATGCGCATGAAGACCTAACAGAGTTACAATGATAAAGTTGTCCGAAGGTTATGAAATTTACCAAAGGAATTACCTTCTGGTGGTTGTAAGTTGTAGCTTCTAGGCATTGGGTGGAAAACCTATGATGGATTTTTTTCTCTCCATGATCTTCCTCCGAATACTGCCAAAGCATTTTAAACGTGAGGGAGTTTTTTGTGAAAGGCATCATATTTTTGGTAACAGATAAACATAATGATCATATAAGATTAAAGTTAACTGAGACAGAAAAAAACCAACAAAATGATACTGTAAAGTGGCCAGCGAGTCAGCAATAAGAAGACACAACAAAGAAAATTGGAGGCACAAAACCAAAACTTCTACAATAAACTCAAAGGTCGTCGCATCCATTGTTGTATTCAAAACCAAAACCATTCTTATTAGCATTGAGAAAATCGTGAAAGCTTGTATTTGAGCTTCCTCCATCTTTGGCATTTGACTTTCTGGCAGTGGCAGTCTTATCCTAACTGATTGGGGTGATCATAGACAATGAAAGTCTGTTGTCTAGGACGGATCAAGATTTATACGCAATCTTGTCTAACCATGTACGGTGGTTTTAGCTGTGTAAATCATTTAAAGAGCTGAAAAACTAGGCTTTCCCTTGCTCATGAGGAAATGAAGGCAAGACGCTAGAAAAAGCCGCAACAAAGGCATCAAAAAAGAGATTATTACTTCATTACAACATTCTTCCAATTGATAAGGAAACTTTAAGCTGCCTTAGTGGCACTTTTCCTCGCCAAGGCAATTTTTATGAAAAAAAATGCCTCACCTAATCTTTGGAACGCCGCCATGTAGTCAGAAGTCAACAGCTCGCGCATGATAACTTGTTTTCTTTTTTTTTTTTTTTTTTTTTTTTTTTGGGGGGTGGGGGGGGATGGGGGGAGGGATATGTAAAAAGAACTCCCTGTACAAACAATTTAAACAATAACAAATGTTTTTACGCGACTCAACCATCAAGTAACCAAGTTCATGTTTTGACGCTTCTACAAAGGATCGGTCAAAAATTTTGTTATTTACTTTGTTCATTTTATTTTCCTTTTCTCCATATCTTGTTTTCTTCATTAGGTAGCTCTTTTAATTTTGTAATCACCCAAATGTCCTTATATCATTAGGCAATTATCTACTATATAATCATTCTGACATTCCCAATAAGGATTTTGAGGTATTAGGCTTTACAATACCACGTGACTAAACATATTATATCATAAAAATTCTAAGCACTCCACCCTTCATAAAAGACTCCACAATTGCAGCGCCCCAGGTCGTGCCTAGCCAAGGGACTTGGCACCTCACCCCTGAAAGCATAGTTAAAGCTTAACATAGGGTCAAAGCCAAACTCCCCACAAGATTGCATACGCAATGAGAGATTGTTTTCTTATAGATAAGGCATAGCACTTCAATATTGCTAGGAGACACGCAGCTCATACCAAACTAGGCCAAGAAGTATGTCAAACCTAAGAAGCAAAGACGCAATAAATAAGAGATTGTACCTAAAGTTAAACTTCCCTCCACAATTCATAGTAATGTCAAGTTCTCTACTGGCCAATACGTCTCTAGTAGTTAATCAGCTCACATCTAGTTCTCGAAGCGAGAAACAAACTTTAGATAAAATAAATAAATAAATAAGTAAAAAACACTTTCCACCAAACAAACTGATGGGAAAACCTTCGCACCCTCGAGGACCTTAGTCTCAAAAAACATCCACAAAAGGGAAACAACGGGAAGGAACTTTCCATGGAAAAACTCCACCTACAGTCATCTTCAATACCTTTGCTGGAGGGTAACCCCCCTCCCCCCAATCCAACCATTTATAGGCCAAAATATTAGTTTGTCTCGTTTCCAACGAGTGAGTCCAGAAAAGAAAGGAACTAGACCATGCAAGTAGCAATCCAAATCTCATTGAGTGGCCAGGCCTCTACTTGAGTTTATCTGCTATTTATATGTCATGTGGAATAAGAATATCTTAGATAATTGATTTTCTTGTTACATTATCACATTTATTTGGCTTTTCTAGTGTCCCGTGTCCTAACTCTAGTTTCGACTAATCCATGTGTTCCTCCTCTTATGATATTCTATAAATAAAACATCATATAGATTAAAACGAGTGAGAAATGGCATATGCCTCATCAAGAAAGAAATGGGGTCTTCATAATGAGTGATTATCAATCATTTGATCAAAAGTGACGCACTTCGTCTCCAGACAAGACGAACCCCCTCCCCAACAAAAGGATCATGAGTTCCATGGTCATCTTCCTTTTCTTGAAAGGATCCCTTGAAAAAACTTTTTTATTTCTCCCAAGCTGAATGGCCCAGTAGATGGTATATGAGACTAGTGATCATTGTATTTTTCAGACACCTTTCCTAAAAGCACTTGTTTTCCAACTTATGAAGGCCTCCATAAGTGTTCTCAGTAACACTCATGGCATTGCAAACAATTGAAGGAAATGATCACACATCCTGACAAGAACAATGAAGAAAAAAGTGGTTCATGGATTCTAGCTCATTCAATTTCAAGCAGCCCATGCATTCCATTTCTGTCCATACTACTTCTACGTAAGACGTCTTTTGTAGGGAAGTGCCTTATTGAAGGAGAAGAAAAAACGTGATTTCTTATGGCCAACAAAGATACTTACATGTCAAATTAAGCTAATCTGATCCCAGCTTGTTCCTCTCAATAGAACTCAAGGATAGTGGTGAATGTGATACTTTGAGATTTTGGCTAATTCCTTTAATATGATACAGATTTTATTGGAGATAATCCTATGGATTTTCATATTTTAATTGATAAAATATGGTAGGAGTGATAGATTTCAAATAGGAAAGGATCAACTTCACTTATATAGAGCTGAGTTCACACAGAAAAGATAACCATTACAATTTCATGTATAGTATTCGTAATTTCCAAGTAGTGTCAACATATAGGTTTTCATCCTAACCATAAAATAGAAAAATGCACTAGCTCGAAGCTAAAAAGGAATGACTGATTGACCAATCTCCTGAAACAAGCTACGCCACCATGCCTTCTTTGCAGGACGAATGAACGAGTGACCAATCAGCTATTGATCACTTTATGAAAGTAGGGCATTACTATTTTTGGATTGATCAGTTGAACCAACATAGTCCAAGTAGCTCCGACATTTCTTGGTTGAGTAACTGACTACTCGCATATGCTACTCATCGAGGAAAAAATTGGGATTGTTGAGTTTTGCTTAACCTCATCAACACTCTACTAATATGGCAAGACTACAAAAGAAGAAGATCAAAGACAATGCGAAGAAGTTCACAAAGAATATCATAAAAGAATAGGCAGGGTAAAAAAAAACACACTAACGAAGCGGGAAAGCCACACCTTTCTCTGCTATGGATCTTTAACATTAATCTTGCTATAAGTTGCCTTATATTTTGACTTATGACATTAGTTTTTAAATAGATACTTTAATGTTTGATCTCTTCTCGCTTCTGGACCGATTAGGAACTAAATAATTATTTCACTATATCGTCAAGGTCTTAAGGACAAACTTTTCTTACATTTTTTTTTCTCTGATTTGCCATTTCTTTTCAATGTTTTGCCCAAAAATTCTTTGGATACATCCTCAAAATGGAGAATTGTAGATTTGGGAACATTTGTTCCAAGTGAATAAGAATGGCATTCGTTCATTAGACAAGTTGACATAAATAATAACACTCGGAACATAAACATTGGCAGCTCAAAGGCAAATGCCCAAATGTTGATAGGAAAGCCAAGATAACTATTTGGAACCACTGAAATGCCAAATGTGGCAAAATCTAACCTAATTGCCAAGTAGAAGAAAAAAAATCAACATAAGTACAACAAGCACCACATTTGATGTAGCCAAATCAAAACAATCCAACATTCATATTTCAAGTAGAGAAATATGAAATTTTTTATTACTTTTCCTTATGTGAACAATTGGAACGCATTGAAAGAATTCTTAACACGTGCAGAAGAAATGTTAAACTAAAATAACAAACTTGAAGTGAAAAATATGACAAGAAGCAAACAAGTAACATGTGGGGAATCGGCTAAAAACAATCTGATAAACCTCACCAACGATAATTAAAGCAAAACGAAAACACTGATAAACTTCAAATAAAGTATGCAACAAACAAACCACATTAGAGAGATTGAAAACAAACCGTGGTGGGTGAAGATAAAGAAGTCGCTCACCTGATTTGAGCTGAATCTTGGAGATATTCGAAAAAATTGGGCTGTGGAGAATCAGAAACAAGGATCGAGAAGGGTGAGGAGATTGAGAGAGAGATGGAGGAGGCTAGGGAAGTTGAGATGATGAAATTAGGGCACAAAGTACATAAATGAGAGAACCGAGGGAGGGGAAAGAGAATAGTAAAGAGAGAAGAGAGAGAGGGAGAATGGGACAGAAGAAGCATGAAAAGAGAAATTGAAGAAGAATAAATAGAGAGAGAGAGCAGAGGCATGCGACACGGAAACGCCGGGGTCGTAGGACGACAGCACAGCACAGCCATCCGGGGGTTGTACTGACATGGCATGAGAGAGAAGATTTGAAGTTAAGGAGCCAAGAAAACGCCGTCCAATGAGATACTGCCACGTGGTGTCGCCTGAGTGCATGTTCGCTCCTCGCGAGGCAGATTTTTCTTTTCTTTTTTTATTCCTAACCTTTTTTTCTCGGATTTTTCAATTTCATTTCATTGAGAGATACGTGCGTATGGTTTGTGATGGTTGTCTCAGAGAGAAAGAAGTCTTTACCATACTACTAAAGTTTAGCTGTGTGCTAGATTTTGTTGAGACAAGAATATGTTGTTTGGCTGAGCTTCAGATTCATCAAATTAAGTAGAGAGCCCTCTTTCTAGGGGTGAGGTGGGCGCGAGGCTCGCCCACCATCATTCATCATTCTCGAGATGCTGCCCATTGGAATATGATAGATGAGAGGGGAGGAATAAAGGCTCGAAGGAGGATCGTTCAAAGCCTTTTTTGTTTTTGACTTCACGATCGACTATAGGTGAAAAAGTGGGAGGGTCCTACTTCCGTCATGGTCTTTGGCTACTTTGTCCACTCTCATCTCATGATGATACCTTTCGACCTGAAGAAATAAGAGCTATTGTACTGGCTTTCCCACCAACGAACGAGGCTATGACTCTAATCTTTCCACTTCGTACTGTACAACTCAATGGTACTGGACTGCTGGTTCTGACATTGGTAGGCTTGCACAATAAAGGAAAGGCACAAGACTTATCTTATAGATAGGGAAAGCCCGGACAAGGGCTAGAGCAGCATGTACTCATTCTCATTCGCAAAGTGGACAAGCATCAAAAAAAATATGAGGTTTTGTCAGCGAGTCGCATCTCGAGGATGATTGATGGTGGTGGGCGGGCCTCGCACCCACCTTGCCCCCTAAAAGGGCTCAAGTAGAGAGAGGAAGAGGATTAACCCACTCACTCATTCACTTCACTCCTCACTCATATCCAAAGTAAAACTCATTAATAGCCGTCATTGATTCTTTGAACGGACTGGGGTCTTTTAACAATGATTCTACCTTTAAAAAAAAACGAATATTTAACACAATAATTCATCTCATCCATACCATCCATCTAATTTTTCTTTTCCATGTAAATCGTTCCCTTTTTGTCCCACACTACCCATAAAAGGCAAAACCTAAATCTTTATCTCCTCCCACAACATCAACAACATGGAAGGGTGCAATCGATTTCGATGGATGGTGAGAGACGATCGGAGACAGCGAGAGATAGAGAAGATGGAGTTGCAATTGTGGCCATCACAATGGTCGCACAGTCACAGCAGTCATCATCATCCTACTATCTTCTTCTCGCACAAGTCGTCGCCCCATCTTATTCTCCTACCCATCTCCCTTCTCCAACTCTCTCTTCTTCTCGCACAGGGCGTAACTCATCTCCCTCTCCTTCTTCTCCTTCCCCTTTCCTTTTTTTGTTTTTTTCCTCGCCCTCGAGGCAGCCTCAGTGACTAGGAGTTCTCCACTTGCAGGTGTTTCCACGTGGGTCAAACATTTTGCCCTCACAGCGGCCTCTTCAAATAGGGAACCCCAAGTTCTCCACTCGCAGGTACTTCCGCACGAGTCAAACATTTTTGCCCTCGCAGCGGCCTTTACGAGTAGGGAACTCATCATAGTAGAGGCTATCACAAGGGCGAGGAAAAAAACAGAAAAAATGAGAGGGGAAAAGAATAAGAAGACGAAGGAGGGGAGAGGGCGGAATCGAGGTCGAGATAATGATCAAACTGGGTTGAATCTTGTAAAGGTTTCAGCTATTCTTCTTCGTCTTCAATTTCGATTCGAGGGAATGAAGAGGATATGTGAAGGGTGTTTTGGGGGTGCTCCCGGTGGGGGGGGGAAGATAAGTGAAAAGAATAAGAGAAATGAGAAAAGAAGATCCAGAGAAAAAGAAAATAAGATAATAAGAATATGTTGGAAGAAGAAGAAGGGTGGTGGTATGGGTTAGCAAGAAAATAAAAATAAAAATAAATTAGATGGGTGGTGTGGGTGAGAAAAATTTGTGGTGTTAAATAATTGCCGCCCAAAAACAAGGCTTCTGCTCCAACAACACTTTGTTTAATAATTGTTGCTTGTGGTTAGAGTCAATGCAATTTTATATTAGAACCCCTCAAAAAAATTATGATCTATTTAGGACACGCAATTTTTCAATTACTGACATTACTAAACTAAAAAGATTTTTTATTCATTTGAGCTAACTTCTTGAAGAAATTTACAACGTTGTTTTTATCATTAGTCGGTATTTTTTCTCAAAATTTTGGTTCAGAAAAAGCTTACAACTAGACGTTCTAGCCAAAAGAAATCGATTTTTTTCAATTTATAAATCTATAGCAACAAAAGAAACTGATTTTGTATAAGAAAAAAGTTGAATGACTTGGTTTTTGTCTAGTATAATTGAGCTTTGGTGGATCGTTTTGAAGCTCGAGATATCATTGACCCTATCTCCCTTGAGGATTTGATTAAAGTTGCAAACCAATGGGTGGTTAGGGAGATGAGTGTGTTTATGGAGATACCGATAGTAAATGAAGGTAATACCTTGCCATAGGCGATAGTAACCGATATCGTGGGTGATGTCGAGCCGAAAGTATGACAAGATCTACGATAAGAGCCACCAGGACTGGAAAATCATCTAGGACTCAAGGGAAGACGTCCACCTTATAGAAAAGATAAAGGGAAGGAAAAAATGAGAATGACACAAGGACCCCAAGATGAACTTACAAATGAGGAAGAAGTACAAGGCAAAGTTGAAGTTTTTTTTTATCAACAAAATCGAAAAAAAAAAAAAAAACAACTTTGGCATTAATTAAAGTATAAATTTTTTTTGGCATGGATATGGAATTGCCTAAGGACGGAGATATAAATATAAAAGTATATCATGATCTTACTTGATATGGCATGTTATAATACATGTTGTAGATATTAGTATATTTTGTAGAATTGTTGGATGTTAAAGAGTTGAAACATGAGACTTTATAGGCTCATCTTTATAACTATCTTAAGGCTCTATAATTAGACATGTTATTTAGAATTGGTATCGAGCAATGTTTTTACTTAGTAACAATATGTCAATATTGTATAATGCTCATTTAATCAACACTAACTTTTTTGTTTTTGTTTTTGTTTTTGTTTTTTGTAGGGCATGTTGGCATACACATATTTTTGTGGAGTATATATATCAACAAAATGAGAAGTGGTTATTCATTTCAACTTCAAATGAAAATTCTACCCTTGCCTTTGACATGTTATAAATTTTATATTTTATTGTTTCAATGAATTTATCATATTTAATATAGTGTAAACTCTAAAATGTATTTGCGTTTTTTATATATTAGTCAAAGAATTAAATATGAAATTATCTACATCTTTAGTACAGTGTAAACTCCAAAATGCATTGTATTTGCATTTTTTTTTATATATATAATTAGGTAAAGAACAATAAAGTTACAATGTAGAGTCTTATACTTGGGAGATTAGGTAAAACCAAAATGCATAAATTATGAAGAAAAAATTTGTTGGTTATGATGGGTAGAATGTATTCCAAAATTTGTTTATCACTCTAGCAGTATGGGCTTGAAACAACCTAAAACATGGAAGTATATAACAAACATTGATTTTATATGTATCTTATGGTGCATATCTATATTAGGGAATACATTACACGTATATTCTGTGAGTGTCTATTATGATTTGAAATGCAACTCGAACTATAAAGTGGGCACTAGTTTAAACTAATTGAAAATAGAAATGAGGGCTTAAAGATGTTCACATGTTCACGCATTAAATGTGATAAAGGGGATTTCTCTATTAATATTACAAAGCAAAGGAGGGCGCACCTTGGGTGCGACACGGGCTTATCAGTACCGAATGTCACAACTACTCATAAGAATGGTCCTTAAACATTTGCAAAAATTGTTTACAATTGCAAGTTATTTTACACATGTACAAGTAAATGGTTGACACTGATTATTTATGTATCTCATAATGCAATTATAATAAGAGTGCATTCAATGATTGCCAGTATGGCAGCATGGGAGGCACAAGTTTGAAGCATTGCCTATCATCTAAATTAATGGTAGACATTGCTTTAAAATTATTTCAAATAGGTGTTATACCTACAATGACTTTTAACCAATAGCAAATATAGTTATTATAGCCTAAAAATTGTTTAAAACTTATGCTGGCCATGCAATTTATGTGGTAGGCATTGATTACAATCTATTTTTAATGTGGGTTAGATGATTTTAAACTAATTCCTAATGCATATTTCATGTTATGATACTAATTCTAGATTGCATTAACTAATTGCGTACCATACTGACATAATGGTAGGTACATATTTAAAGCTCACATGGAAAACAAAAATAAACATAAAAAGAGAGTGAAAAGAGAGTTTTAAGAGAACATAACAAATGTCTACTATCTATGCCTACTAAGTAAAAAAAATAAAGAGATAAAAAGATAGAGGAAAAAAAATGATATCTAAGGGAGCAAGAGGGTAAAGTTATTGTAGATTTGAAGAATGAGTAATAAACAATGGGAAATGATATCTGAAGTAGTTGAAGAAGATCCAGTGAGGAAGGATGAGGGCTTGAACTTTCATTAAAGGAGGAACACTGAAAATGAAATGAAGATGAGTTGTAGCTCTGGAAAACACGTAAGCACGCAAAACTTGGTGGGCGTTCTAGGGTTACTAATGTTGTCAAGCTAAGCACGTGTGCGTACCTTGGAACACTATACATAGCAATGACATTTTCTCCAACTTAAAACACCCTTATCACTGGGGCCCCATCCCAAGCCTCTGGTTGTGGAGTGTTATCCAAAATGTCTCGTTACAATTAGGGAAAGGACCATTTATTTATAACTCACTTGACAATTGAACCAGTACATAATATGAGACTATTCAATCCAACTCAATATCCCAACAATCTTCACCTTGGCGCGGATTGTCACATTCTACAATCCATCTGGGATTCAACATCTTGAGAAACTATATCTCGAGGAACATCTCCACCTTGGCAAGATTTTAGCCTATCTCTGAGCTCAATCAGGGAGGACCATGTACATGAGATGCACCACCTGGCTCGCTTCTCTTTGTGCTTACTCTGAATCATTTTTGTCAAATTTCAGCCGAACCATCAGCAAAGCAAACAAGCCTAAAGAAAATTTCAAGCAATTCACCTATGGAAGTATTCAATTCAATATGTCAAATCAATATTCAATGCAATGAGGTAAAAATGAAATACACCCAGATATATGTAGAAACCCTTCAATATGAAGGGTAGAAAATCACAAGGCAAATCAAATCAATATACTAATCAACAAAAGTAAAACTGTATTAGTATTAAGTTCTTTTCCCAAAGTTTGAGGAATACAACGGTCACCTCACATGAGTTTCAACCAATCAACACCTTCACAAATAGTGGGAGCATATACCAATTCAAAAGACAACGAATCTGACACTAGATCCACGAAGACGACTACTTGTGAGTCACAAACAAACCTCAAACAACCCCTTCAACTTATCTTATTTTTTATATATCGTAATGAAGGAATACAAAATGATGGTTGAACAAAAACACATAAATGATCAACTAGGGTTGTTGTGTTGTTTTCTATCTTTCTATCATCTCACTCACGTGAGGAAACATCACATAAACACATTGATAGGTCCGCCCTTATGGGCTAAACCAACTCATGAGTTAAAACCCATGGACCCAACAAATCTCCCTCTCCAAAACATAAAGGAACCATAGCTCGCGTATTTCACGCCATTCCAATCACTTATTTGCAAAACTTATATTTCTCTTAAGGAACCATTTGTCATCATGTTATAAAGAATATTGCTAGTGTGAATATTCTCATGTTGGCAACAAATTTTCTTAAGCACATCACAAGTGGTAATGAGTATATATGATTGGTATGCCCATGACATGTGGCATTTGATATTCACATAATTCATACATAAAATGCATTTTAATTTATGTTTGTTCATAATTTAAGTATTTTATATTAAAGTATTTATATTAATTTAATTATTTATTTTCATGATTTTAAAGGTATCAGAGCTAGGCACCTAAACCGTGAACCAAACCGACTTTGGTCGGTTTCAAAAATTTCAAACCGAACCGATTCTAATGTATGCAAACCGTAGCCGAACCGACTTAAATCGAAATAAAATCGAACCGACCGACTATTTTAAACATATTATAATGTTTTTACATAAAATATATATTATTTATTATATATATTCCATCGGTTCGGTTTTGTTGGTTAAAATCACATAGAAATTGAAAATCAAACCGACCATTTCGATTTTGAATTTTTTAAAACCAAAACGATCGGTTCGATTTTGATCGGTTCGGTCGGTTTAAACGGTTATCGGTTTTTTGTTCAGCCCTAATCAAAGCTTAAATGATGAAATCATAAAAAAATATAGCAATTTGGAAAAAAAATTAGTTGGTTGGTACAAATAGCAGTACAAAATCCAAAATCCAACGATCACATGCCAAAATCCAATTAGTTGGTTGGATTTTGGCATGTGATCGTCGGGGCGACTTACAAATTGTACTGCTATTTGTACCAACCAATAATCCAAAATTGCTATATTTTTTATGATTTCACGTGAAAACAATTAATTTGATTCATGTGAAAACAATTAGTTGGTTGGTACAAATTAGCAGTACAAATAGCCCTAATCCGACGATCACATGCCAAAATCCGACCATATCGAAATTCACATGAATCAAATTAGGCCCAAGCTCATTCTTATACCTTAATATGACAAAAAAATATATCTGGAGAGTTTTTTCTTCCTTTTCATCTTATGAGCGACACACACAGAAATAAGAGTTTATCCCTCTTCCTCCTCCACAATCCTCTCTCATTCTAGTCACTACCACCGTCTCACCATTCTCACATTTATGTGGTTCCCATATCATCACGCCTTGTTCTTTCTTTGCCGCCTCTCCCTCGATTTAAGCCATCGCCCCCATCATTCACGCTATCATCTCACCATCACACAATCGCTTTCTCGTCCGAATCAACTCATTATTGCCATTGTTCATGTCACCATCTCCTTCCTTTTTTTACCTAGCCAAATTCATTCGTCCATTTTCTTTACCCAACAAAACCCAAATTGTTCAAATGTTCTCATCCCACCACCTTTTATTTAAAATATATCACAGTAGTTGAAATCGCTAGGAGTTCTAAAATGGGAAGGAGGCAATTATGGGTGGGTTTGTAATACCAATTTGAAGAAGAAAAAGTTTTAGTTCACATATGAAACGTTTGTTGGAGGGAAATCTAATTTTTAGTTGGCTTAGAAGAAAAAGATGTTTCAGGCACTCTACTTAACATCCTGTTTTGGACGAGTTATCACATCCACACACATGTTTTGGGTGTTCTCTCACACTGTTTAGGGCTACTCACGAGCTATTTTGTGGGAGTTTGGGAGCTCTTTCTATAATGTGATACATGCGCTGAACTGAAGATAGAAATTGCCCACATCGTTTCCACGATCACTACCACCACCATGAGCATCTAAACTCCCTGTGCCGAGGGGAAGATGAAACCATTAGGTTTCTGGAATTTGTCTTAAATTGATCTTAATGTTTTCTTGTGCTTAATTTTCAAATACAATCTCGGTTAGAATATTAATAATTTGCTTTCATCGGTTATATCGAATTTATATTTAGACTAGTTGGTAGTAGATTACTTTTAATTAATATACAAAGCCTGATTTTTAGTTGTTTAAGTGAAGCTTATGATTGTGTGTACTATTGCAATACCCAATGCTAGGGTTTTAAATCTTTGCTAAAATTGATCGTGACTTTATATTAATTGGAAAAATTTAACGATCACATCATCGATGCAAATAATGGATTTTTACCCTAATGCTTCTCGTTTTATGAAAACAGTAATTTAGATTGAAATAATTCTCGAAGAAACGAATGGTGGATTCGATGCTATGGCCAAGTTCTCAATTAATTTTCCTTTGTTTTATTTTATTTTAATATAATATAGAATTTACATGATGTAACGCCCTTTCTTAAATTAGTTTAATTAAGCTTTCAAATTTGTTTGCAACCTCAATCCCTGTGGATTCAAGTTTCATTTGCTATTTCTGCTAATGAGACAACCGTTCACTTGCGGTAACTAAAGCTAGGCTTAATTGGCATATTTATTTTGGTTACTTACATAGTAAATTTATTATAGTATATATGTCTTAGTATATGTAGCATAATTTGTAATAGTAGAAGATTACTATATTAAAACTTTTTATATAATTAGCTTGACTTGCTTTCTTAAGTATGACAACATTCCAATTTTTGAAGAAAAATTAGTTCAACGACAGTATTGTTGAGGACGTTGTTCCCTCCTCCCTAACACTCCACAAACAATTCCAAACTAAGGAAATGTTCCCTTTGGCATCTACAGAGCTTCTATAAACACGATCTCCAGCTTCCTTGATAGTTTTTCTCGTCATCCAACAAATGTGTTTAGTTACTCATCAATAGTCTAGTTGTTTTTTCCATCATTATATCGTTCCGAACTTCAAATCACGACGCATTCTTGCAAGTTCTTCTGAATTGAAGAAGATTGTAAGCAGTTTCGAAACCACAATTTGTAACTCCGACATGATCTCTCGATGGGGGATCTTCATGCACTCAAATACTAGCACAACCCATTAGTGAAAAGGGGAACAACCATCTCTTGCTTAACATAAAATGTACACAATCCCTTAGCTAGCTCTCTCGTTGAGTAAGTTGTTGAGTTTCAAGCGATTTTGGATGATTAGATGATGGTCTTTTATAGACAAACTCCTATCATTCCGAACAAGTGTGTGACAACAAAATCATCTGCTATGGCGATAGCCATGTTGTTGTATTTTCTACAATAGATAGAGATAAATGAGTTAGAGATTATGAGTTTCTTTCCAAGCGACACTGATATACCTTTTTTTTCACGATGTAAGAATTGTTGCTACTTGCAAATGGCTTGTTACACTACACCACACATCTTCATTAATATCATTTGCTAATAGCTTTTTTTTTTTTTTTTTTTTACAAATATGCTATCAAAAGTCAATTTTTAATGACTTTAAAAATTAAAAAAGTTGTAAAAACTTGGCGGGCTTGTTGGCGCTTTCTCAAATCTTTTACTTAGCGCGATCTTTCTCTCCCTCTCGGCCAAATATTTCAGTACTAAACCTAAAACCTGAACAACCCTTCTCGTCTCTCATTTCTCTACCCCCCCCCCCGCCCTCTTACTCGCCTCTCTCATCTCTCCTTCACCCTCCCTTCCTCTGTCTTCTTCCATTTCTCCATCTCCCTCCATCCCTCCCTGTTCCTTCCATCTCCCTCACTGCTCCCTCCATCTCTCCGTCGCCCTCCCTCCTCTCGCAGTCGATTCACCTCTTTGCACTCGATTCGACAATAGTTGTTCTTGTTTTTCTGGGGTGCTCTTCTCACATCAAATCCCCAAATGGATCAATTTCTCCATCCCCGACGAAGACTGTGTTGCTGAAGAGGCCTGGTCTTGCATGAGTGGTATGATTTCCTAACAACCCGTTGAATAAAGTTTTGACTTTTATATTGAATGTTAGCTGAATTTCTCTGTTCTTGTTGTTGAAAACTGCCGACATCCCAAGACTGTGGAGGATTTCACAAAATCTTCACACTCATCGAAGGTTTTACTTTGAATCTCATTCGATTTAGGGTAAAAGTTGGAATCTGTGTTTTTTTCTTGATAAAAGTCGGATCTTTATTGTTTGGTTGTGTTTTTTTATTTATTAATTGACTCATTTTGATGTTGGAATTACAATTTTTGAACTTATTTTTCTTTGATTAATTGACTCATTTTGATATTAGTGTTTTTTTCAGGCTTTTATGTGTCTAAGTGTTGGCGACCACATCACTGCTTTTCAAACTTGCAGCTATTCAAACTTTACTCTTCTAAAAGAACAAGATAATTTAGGTGAGAAATCGATTATATGTTTAAATTTCTATGGAAATGTTTCCTTGCTTTATTTTTTTCTTGTTTTGTGATCCCATTTTGTGAACTTGAATTGATGAAAGTCTCAGTTTCAGCTACTTTACCATGCTTGTTTGATGAAATCATTTGTTTCTGTTCAAATTTCACTATTGTTTGTATGCATGTTCTTTGGATGAGAGTTTTTTAAGTGTTCATGGAATCCATTTTTAGTCCCACTCTTTAATTATCTCCTTAAAATGTGAAAATCTTTTTCTATTGCTCCTGTGTTGTCACTAATCTTACTTATTTATACACATGAGTTGCTGGATGAATCCAATACATGAGCCAAAATGCACAAATTTTGTAATGTGATGATCAAAACAAGAGGCATGCTTCTCAATAATTGTATTCTACGATACCGATTTATTTATTCTTGGATTTATGGTATTTAAAATTCATTACTCCATCTTTGTGGGAACAAAATCTTGGAATTTCCCCATATGCAAGCCAAGAGGGAGGCAACATTTATGTAGTTACACTCTTAAATAATTTGAAATCTTTTCACTATTGAAGACTGAAAAGCTGGATGGAAAGTGGGTTTTATGCATTTTATTGCCCTGACATTCAACCATACCAGAGTAAGATGTTTTTGTTGTAGTCAACTTGTTGTATATGTGCAAAGTTTTTCTCATAAATTAACTGATGCAAAATGTGCACAAAACATGTTCTAATTAAGCAAACATTTGTCAGTACATCCTTTCAATATAGAACTGTTCAATGCAAAGGCGGTAGCAGCTTCAAGCATAAACAACAACATAATAATCTTAAAATGTATGTTAGTGTTGTTTGAACCTTGAGAGCATTGTAGTTAGTAGTAATGTTCCATTTTTTTTTACTTTTTTGACTCAACTAACAGGTATACTACAAACAATAGAAAAAAAACTGACCAATATGAAGAGGATCAATAGATAAATACTACGAAAAAGGAAGTAGCCTACCATAGTATATCTTAAAATGTATGTTAGTGTTGTTTGAACCTTGAGAGCATTGTAGTTAGTAGTAGTGTTCCATTCTTGACTTATTTGACTCAACTAACAGGTATACTATGAGTTCGAGCTCATGGATGAGACTTTTTTCCTCACAGTCAATCTAATTGACAGATTTTGTAGTTGTCCTTCCATTTATGGACATTGTTACCATTTTGTTCATCTTTTCTTTTTTCTTTCAAAATTTGCATCTACTTCCAGGCTAGAAAACTGAATTTCTTAATGAATTTAAGTCCTCCATGTGTTCCTGTGATTTTGTCCCGCTAATTATTAGTGACATGGTCAAATAGTTATTTACCAAATTCAAAGTTGTTGAGATTCTTTTACAAAACTAGTGTTATAAAAAAAGTGGTAGAAATAGACATTTATTAGTACAGAATTATTTTAAATGAAAATCACATTTCAATCATTAAAGTAAGGGGATCCCCTCCCCTCTTGGAAGTTTAGATTTCAGTCATAAAAGTAGACTTAAAAATTATAGAAGAATTTTTCAGACTTGTCTTTTGTTCTGAATCTTTTCTTTCTATATGGAATGTGAAGGGTTCCCTATTAGAGTACACTAATCACTTGGACTTATTGGTTGTTTAGGCAAAGTAAAGGATTAAATAACTAAAGTACATACAATGTACAACTTGTTACCACTTCAAGGATTTGCTAACTAGGGTTCAATATTTTTCATAGTAAATGTGAAACACATGCAATAGATATAATTTTGTTAACTGGGAGTTCATCACAAGTATACTTTTGATAAATTGGTCAACCTCTTGGAACAATTTGTTTTCTGTCATTTATTGTTCAATTCATTTTCTTTAGTTGTTAGTGCTCTTGTATTTTGTTATTATTTTTTTTCCTGGACTTGTGGTTTTGGATATTATCATCCTTCTAACCGGGGTCATTAGACTTACTCAATGGAGCGTTGTTTGGGCTACTTGGTAATTACCTTCCAAAAACGCCTTCAGCATGAACACGAGAATGAATTATTGCCTTGCACTATAGTGTCCATTTTCTGGTTTTGTCTAATGAACTATGTCTTACTTATTGAAATGTTTCTTCTACAGGAAAATGTAAGAAAATAAATCATCTGAATCATTTCTGAAAATGGGGCATCATTTATGTTTTGTTTTTCTTAACCACACTGTTGATTTTTCTTAGTTTAATGTAGAAATGAAGGTATCCACACATCAGCAACATCAGGAACTTTCCTGGTTGAAGATGGTCCTTACTATATCTGCATGCTGGAAATCTTACTTGGGAACCTCTGCAAACCTTTGTATTCAGGTTAGGAAATTTACACTTTTGAATTAAGTTATAGTTGTTTTGCATTCATGATGGATGGAGATAGCTTCATGAGATTCTTCTGTTGTATACCCTGGTGATCATATTGAGATTCAACGGAGAGAAAACTGAAAAGTGCCTTATGGTTGGTGGTATGGGGTGGTTGGTCACTTGGAAGCTTGTCAGAATAATAAGCATCATTGCTGCCATCATCTTAGTGTTACAGTGGTGATAGAGTTCAACTGTTACAGGCCTGTTCTACGGAGTCAGAGGCAAATGACCATAAACAGGAAAAAGCATCCGGAAGATGGGAATGGAATTCATGGGTTTTTTTGGAGGAATCAAGAAACTTTACATCAATGAAGAAATTTTTAGCATGGACGAGTCTTATTAACACACATGCTGAACCAACTTATTAATTTTTGTATCAGGAGTGTCCAATGTGCCTATTCCGTTACGTATTATAATGTTTTACAACGTAGTAGCTATTTATGAGATTCGGTAAGTTAGTGTTGGATTAGTTTTCTATTTATCAAGATTTAAAGTCTTTTTGTTTTTTAAGATCAATACTATGTTGTTGTTTAGTTTTTTTTATTCAGCATGGATTCATGTTGGAAAAGTTCTTATTGGTTGATCAATCCATATTCTTCCTAAGGAGAACCATTGGTGATACACAACTTTAAGCCATCGGTTGAAGGGACTAATCTTTAAGTGGAGTCTGATATAGTTTGCTTTGGTAGGTGTGTGATTTGTTTTTTTCCCTTTTTTCCCTTTGAACAACTATTGATCACTGAAACAATCAGTTGAGTGAAGTATTAGTGAAAATAAGTATTCTTTTAGAAGAAAAAATACGAAAAAGATAGAGTTTTGTTGCAACTTCAAGAAATGACATAACAACTCATGAAAGAGAACTGAAGTTTTTTTTTATGTTTGGCAGGATATTATTGACGATTTATTGAAGGATTTTTTCGTACTTGTCTTTTGTTCTGAAAGTAGACTTAAAAATGATAGAAGAATTATTCACACTTGTCTTTTGTTCTGAATCTTTTATTTCTATATGGAATGTGAAGGGTTCTTTATTAAAATACACTAATCACTTGGACTTATTGGTTGTTTAGGCAAAGTAAAGGATTAAACAACTAAAGTACATACAGTGTACAACCTGTTACCACTTCAAGGATTTTGCTAACTAGGGTTCAATATTTTTTCTTTGTAAATTTGTGACACATGCAAGGGGGTCCCTTCGTGGCTTGCAGATCTGCGACGTGGTAAAATGGATAATGTTAGGTGTGTTATGGCACGGTTGTAGTTATTAGATCGTGACTTGTTGACCATTTATGCCATCAAAACTTTTCATGTTTTTCAATTGAGAGATATGTAGCAAAGACATTTGTCAAAATTACCATACATCAGATACTATACTTATCAAGAGTTTATGTACTATACTATACTTATTATGTGCAGTAGGAGTTAAGTATTATACTTAAATGTTTATGTGCATCAAATACTATACTTAAGTATGAATAATTTGTCATTGCCCTTCAGGAGTTGACTGATTTGATAGTTCGATTGTAGCATTTATACTGATTGGTTATATACTGTCTGGCCTCATTATAAATGCAATTTAAAAAAAAGCTCTATTTCATTGACTTTGAACATGGATCATACAACTTCAAAGGTTATGATATTGCAAATCACTTCAATGAGTACGCAGGTTTTGATTGTGAGCATGCATTGTAAAACAAGGTGTTCATGCAAGATTATTTTCAAATGTTGATGTCCGGGAGGTTATTTGTGATTGTGGATTTTGCTTGTAGCGTTTTAAAATATTTTTATTTTTATATGGCAAGATGAGGAAGATAAAGAAGAAGCATATGACAGGATGAGGAAGATGAAAAAGAAGTGACTAGAAAGAGGATTCTATATATGTACTTTGACAAAATGATATTTTCATGCAATATGTAATTACAAATGACATTTATTTTGTTTGAAATTGTACTTGTTTCATGTATTAAACTAGTATAATTATCAAAAAGTGAGATTTTCTTACATGGTTGGAGTTGGATAATATTTACTGTTAACAGGTACAATATTGCAAATGAAACCAACATATATAGCTAAAAACAAATGGCCAATTTTTTTTTTGAGAATACTTTTAATAGCATTTTTAAAGAGCCATGGGTAATCAATTTACAATACTCTAAAAATGGTGTCGCAAACTATGTAACAACATTCTTTAAATGCTATGAAAAACGTTACAATAGCATAATAAACTATATAACAACGTTTTATAAACGCTACTGAAGAGGTTACAACAGCGAAATAAAAACGTTGTGAAAGACATTTTCGACAGCGTTCCATAAATGCTATAATAGAGAAAAACTTACGACAATGCCAGCTGTCACAACGAGCCATTTAAAGCTGTCGTATCCTATCACAACGTTTTTAGCAAGCTATAGATGACGATTTTTTATGTAGTGTTAAATTTCCTAAAACTTGCAAGACCAAACTAAACAAGTTCGACTTCTACTTATTTTAATCTGAATAAACAAAAACATTTTGTTTGCATGCCATCAAATATTGAACTTTCAATGGTGACACATCTTATTATAAATGGTTTACAATTCAACAAAAATTTGAAATTAAATAAGAACAAAAAAAGTGATAATTCAAATACATGGACAATTGTAGCAAAAATAAGTCTATATATGCCCTCAAGAACTTCACATCTTCTTCCTGTTGTTTACTAAGACAATTTTTTTTTTTTCATTCAACTCTATCTAGGTTCTCAAATTGTTTACTAAAAAAAAATTTATTTCATTTTTTGTTTCTATTTGCTCCATTATTCTCTTTTCAGGTGCGCAAACAAAACAACATCACACATGCCTCTGTTATTGATTTATTGTTGCACAACGTGAATGTTAATGCAAATAATCAATAGACTGCGAGTTGCAAATAATATACATATAATTATTGAAAGCATACCTATAGAAGCATTAACTAATCTCCCCAAGCAAATTCACTCGTAATGAAACCGATTGGCCTCTCTAAGATTCCATGGCATAAAAAAGTCAGTTGAGTTATTACGGCTCAAGGTCCTCCTATGGATGATTCCATTCAAGCTATAACTTTTTTCTCTCTTCGATTTGAAGAAGTGCGTTTCTCTCCTTGAAGGGATGATGGTTTCTCTCTTCAATTTGAAGAACTGTGTTTCTCTCTGGAAACCCTTTGGTAAAAACTTTGAAATAAAAAAAGTTTTCAAATCCATGAATCTGGATCGTCAAATAGATCTAACAGTCCAGATTGGTGCACATGAGGGGGTCCCGTGCTTTGTGCGCATGAGAGCCCCCCCCCATCCAGCTAAAATGGGGTATCAAATTTAACTTTTATGGTCATCGTGGCACGAGTTTCCATGCACCATGTGATCTACACGTCCATCTCACGTGCAGTGCTCCTGCCATTCAATAACAAGCCCACCTCGCTCGCAGAGCCCAGAAAAGCCACCCAACTAATGTTTTGCGCTTCTTCTTCTCTTCTGCGTCTGCGTTGAGAGAGAGAGAGAGAGAGAGAGAGCAAAGGAGGTTAGAAATATGGAGGAGAACAAGCAGCAGCAGCAGCCGTGCAATAACAATAACAAAATTTCTTCGAATACGAATTCTGATCCGCCGACGGATCGCCCAGTTCGTGTTTATGCCGATGGAATCTACGATCTCTTCCACTTCGGTCACGCCCGCTCTCTTGAGCAAGCCAAGAAACTGTAGAATTCTCTCATCACAAATCTCTTGTTTTCAACTTTTCGTTTGCTTCCTTTTTTTAATGCTCAGCATACTTGTCCCGATCCACTCCTTTTTCTTCCCTTTCAACTCATCTTCAAAGGGGTTTTTTTTTTCTCTTCTTATAATTTCTCTCTCTTTCCCCTAAAAAATCTGTCTGTTTATATTCATTTTAATTTTATTTGTTCAATTGAGTATTGGGTCTGACGTAATAGTATTTTTTTTTAATAATTTGTTTGTATAGATATTATTTAAATTCAGCGCTTCCGACTCACAAAACAAAACCCAATACAGATTCCCAAATACATATCTGCTGGTTGGATGTTGCAATGATGATATCACTCACACATATAAAGGGAAAACTGTTATGAATGAAGCGGAGCGCTATGAATCTCTTCGACACTGCAGGTTTCGTTGCACCCCATAGTAATTACATTTCAGTGTTTTTATTCGGAATCTTTGTTCGTGGCTTTAACAACTTTTAAATTTTGCTGGTTTCTTTTAATACTAGGTGGGTTGATGAAGTTATTCCAGATGCCCCATGGGTTCTCAATCAGGAGTTCCTCGACAAGCATAATATCGATTATGTTGCCCACGACTCTCTTCCGTAAGTTTAATCGGCCCTATTATAAACCCTTGTGTTAAACGGATGTAAATCCTTTTTTTTTTTTCAAAAACAATTCACATCTTGGATTAGATTGATCGGTGAAGCAAATTATATTGTTTTAATTTTTTTGTGTAAATCTTTGGATAATCATTCATAAGTTGTGTTACTTGCTCCATTTTTTTTTTATGTATTTAATTCCTTGGCATGAAAATCTTTTATAGTTATGCCGATGCAAGTGGTGCTGGAAAAGATGTGTATGAATTTGTAAGTCCCTTTGAGTTGCTCAGCAACTTTAAAAGTCAAACTATTTGATTGCAATGTCATTACTTCTTCTTTTCATGTTGCCGCAAAGTTTCTGACATGATTCCATTTTGTGAATTTTGATGTAGGTTAAATCTGTTGGGAGGTTCAAGGAAACAAAGCGGACTGATGGAATATCCACATCAGATATCATTATGAGGATGCTTAAAGATTATAACCAGTATGTGATGCGTAACTTGGACCGTGGATATACACGAAAGGATCTTGGTGTTAGCTATGTGAAGGCATGAATTCTGTTTCATGACTTTTAAGTTTGTTCACAGAATATGATGGGATATGCAACATTATGCAAGTGATTGTTGTTGTATGGCTGATATTGTTTTCTGTGCCTCATGTTATAGGAAAAGCGGTTAAGAGTAAACATGGGTTTGAAGAAGCTTCGTGATAAAGCGAAGGAGCACCAAGAAAAAGTCGGAGAAAAGGTATGATTGGTGTGATATCTCTGCTTTATTAGAGTGTTCATAACTGGTAATCAAATCTTGAAAAACAAAGCAAAAGGTTTTCCTGTTTATAGGGGATGAAGGTAGTATATCTGAAATGTTTTCATTTTGTTTCCATTTGGATGACAAAATGAACCAACTAACTATTCTTGGCATATTGTATTTGAAAGGCATCATTATTCTCAACAATAGGTTCTAGCTTTTGGAGATGATATAATCTGATAAGAAGTTGTTTTATTTTCCATAGAAAAACTATTCTAGTTGGTCATATTTATTTTTAAAACATAATCAGTCCCTTTTATTATTTGTTTAAGGATTGTGATTTTGTTTTTCGAGTTCATTTTGGTATCGTGAGTTTAAGAAATATTTCGGTATGTAAAGAAAAAACGAAAACATTTCGAGGAAATATAAAAATATATAATGAATTTCGAGGGTATATGAAAATGTGAAAAAAATAGATTCAAGTAAATAAATCTATTAAACATATTAAATGAAGCCAAAATACCAAGAAATGAAACAAACATGAAATCAAAATATAATTAGAAAATTAGGGGGTGATTTCAAAAATCAATATATAAGTAGAATAAATGATAATTAGAAAATTAGGGGGTGGTTTAAAAAAATCAATAAATAATTAGAAGAATTGATAATACGAAAAAGCCCTGAAATTTTCGAAGAAATTCCGAAATTTTTCGAAAAAACCCTCGAAAAAATGTAATTTTTGGTAGCTGGGTTTTGTATTTTTATGGAAAAAACAAAATTTACAAATTTTTTTCAAAATTAACGAAGAAATTTTGAAAATTTTCTAAAAAACCCTCGAAAAAATGTAACTTTTAATTTCGCCATTTTTCTTTTCGTAATTTCAAAAAAATGAAATTTTCGTTAAAATTTCGCGAGATTTCGCGAAATCAATTCCTTGTATTTGTTACCAAATTTTAATAGATTCTCTTAGTTTATTTGGTGACCATGTTTTTACTCAGTAATAATTGCTTTTGTTTGGCCTTTTCTTATTAAGTAAAAGATTCATTGATAACTATTAGACGCTACTACAAATAGCACCAAAACACAAAGCGCAAACACATACACCACATGGACAACAACAATGAGAAAGCCAACGAAGATGCCACCCAAAAGACCGATGATTAGGACCACTAACTCATCTCCAAGCTTTCCTCAATACTGAGCAACCCTACCTTTGCACTCAAGGTCCTCTGAACCATTGGTTACAAAAAGTCTAATAGAGAAACAACACTGTCATGTGACCCAAAATTGCAAAAAGATCCATATTCTTGTATGAAGATGACCCAAAGAATCATGCCACTTCGCTGCTAATCTTTCTAAAAGTATTCTCCTTATTTGAGATTATTCAAATTGGCAACGACCTTGCTTTTCTTGAGATTCTAGCTTTGTTAACCATTTCCACCTCAGTCTCCCTAGACGTTAAGGATAGAGTCCTCCTTTCTCTTCATTGATGCAACTATTGAAGAGGTTATAGTTGTTAGAGATCAACTCTATTGTTTAGGTGATTTAAGGGCTATGTACTATTGATAGAATTGAGTGCACATAGGTTATGCACCTGGAAGAAGAAATATATTGCAAAAGCTAGTATAGCAACACTCATCCAAAGTACCATTACACTCATCCGAAGTACCATTGCATTAATTCTTGGTCATACTCCCCATGCGTGATCCCTGCATTCGTTGATGATCGCATTGAAAATGTATGAGAGCCTATTTTTTGGGGTTCCTCTCAATCCAAAGTTTCATTTACTTAGCTGGAAACAAGTCTGCCAGCCAAGGTCCAAAGGGGATTTGGGTCCTAGAAGGATCAGAGAATTCAATAAAGCCATACTCAAATGGGTTTGGAGGTTTGGTATGGAAACTGATACTTTGTAGACGCAGATTATCAGTGATACATATGGGGAGAGCTTCTCAGCTTGATTGGCTGACCAAGGAGCCATCTTCTTTTTATGGCTGCTCCTTGTGGAAAGGGATTATGAAATTGAAACACTTGGATTAATTTTTGGGATTGGAAACGGCTTGGAGATCAATCATTGAAAGTTTACTTTGCTGCCATCTTCAATGCGGCTTAGAACAAGTAATAGAAGATTAAAGAATACTGGACAATAATACTTGCAGTTGGAACTTTCAGCTTAGAAGAAATCTTAATTACTAGGAAATCCCCCAAATGATCAGCCTTCTATCACTCACTGAAAATTGAAAATGTTTCCTTAGATTTGTAGATAGATAAATGGTTATGGAATGGTAGGGATTCGGACTTCTCAGTGAAGGAGTGTTATAAGCATTTACTTCCTCTTTTGCTGATACATATCTTCCTTTAGGAGCTTATCGTTAGCGGTTAAGGAAAGCTTCCTATTTGGATAATGTTTTCTTAATCAACCAGAACATGGAGAGTTTCCTTGTTGTACAAGAGTTTTCCTTGAGCAATTAAGACAACTAAAGTTTTACATGAATCTGGGTTCATGCGGGTGTGGTTAGTAATTCAATTTTTGTTGAAAACCAGAAAATTCTCTTGCTGGGAAAAGGAAAGTGAAACAAGAATCACTTTTCTATTTGGGGCTGGCTTTTCTTGTTTGGTTTGAACTTGCCTAGCCTATATGTGGGTGTGGTTAGTAGTTCAACTTTCTTTTGGAGACGGGAAAGTTCTCCTTGTGGGACAAAAAAAGTCAACCATGAAACTCTTTCCTATTAAGAGTAGATTTTCCTTATTTGGTTTGGAATTGTTTAGCCTATACATTGAATCATTGTATGTACGTTGAAGACATTCATGAGATCAAGGAATCAAATGATCCAAGAGTTTAATGTTAGAGATGTAGAATCAGAGCTTGTTCAACACGAATCTCAAGAGAGTTGTTCTTGAGAGAGGGAGCGCCTCAAGAGAGTTTGTTTTTGAGAGGTTGGAGCCTCGAGAATTTTTTCTCAAGAGTATTGTAATCTTTGTTAGTTTGTTAGCTAAGGTTGGAGCCTCGAAGCGTTTGTTCTTGAGAGAGTGTTGTAATATTTGTTAATTAATAAGAAAACAAAGGTTGTGACAAATTGTCTTATCCTTTTATTTTTCGTATATACTTTGAATCGGTTGCGTATCAAGTGGTATCAGAGCAAGTTTCACCACCCTTGGGAGATCTAGTAGTGTATGGTCTTGACGCAAGCAATACAAAAGCTTTAGAGTTCTTGACATGTAGAAGCATCGGTTGTCGAGATTGAAGAAAATGACAGAATGGAAGGGTGATGTATAGTTGGATAGAGTTGCAAAGTTGGAACAAGAAGTGAACGCTGGGTCGTACGATGAGAAATTTATGGAGGTCTTGGAAGAGAAGTTCGCGACATTCGAGAAAGGATTTCAGGAGAAAGCAAACGTCTCAAATCCTAAAGGGAGTCCCTTCGAACGAAGTGTGATGATCACAAGTCTGATGGCCAGGGCGAATCAGAAGAGGCAATTTCACTACCAGGTAAGTCCTTGGCAAGGAATCCCCTTGATAGTTTGAAGATAAATTTCAAAATTGAGATACCAAAGTATGATGGCGTCAGTGACGCGGAGAAACTGGATGTCCGGATTGATCAATTGGAAACGTATTCTACATTGTATGGGTTTAATCATATCCAGAAGATTTGTTTTGCGAGTCTGAAGTTGTCGGATTGACTTGGTTGAAGTCATATAGTAAGCATTGCAAGATTGAGACCCTAAGAGTCTGGTTAAAGGAAAGGTGGTATAAGTGCAACACTTACACAGAAGTACAACTAGAGTGTGCAAGAGTACACAACGGAGTTCCATAACCAAACTTTTGTTTTAGATATAGATACTGAGAAGTACGAAGTGTTCATGAAGTATAATGATGGAATGAACATATTCTTAAGGAATTAAAGTTGTTTGTATTTCACACTATTGGGGAAGCAACAATGCAGGCCATTGCCATTAAGGGCATGGTCAGGAAGAGATGAAAAAAGTGATATCAAGTAGTATGGTAGTAAGAACAATGACGTGAAGCCGAAAGGAAATCAGGACAAAGGATAAACTTGTAACAATAAGAATTCGGTATGTGAATGTTGCAAGGAGAAAGGGCATCTAGGTCACAAGTATTGGACCAAGTATCCACATCTTAAATCTTGGAGGCTGAAGGAGCAGGAAAAAAAACTTCTACAGGTGCAATGGGGACATCTGTCCCAATGTTTGATAGAAGCTAATCTGAAATTGAGTATTATGGCTAGGTCATGTTCACCAGATGAAAATGTCAGAGAGGAGCTCTTTTATCTCAAGATACATGTTAAGGAGAAAATAGTGGATGCAATTGTGGATTCAGGTAGTAAGAAGTATCTGATTTCACAGACCAGGGTGCAATAAATGTGAAGCATTCGAAGTCATACTCCTTGATTGGTTACAAATGAGGCAAACGAGGAAGTTAACAAGTAGTATGTTCTTCGGTTTGTGTATTCAGACCAGTCTCATTGATGAGGTGGTGTATGATGTTCCATTGGATGTGCGCCACATGATTTTTGGAAGTCTGTACCTGTGGTATGTGGTATAGAGACTATCATAGAGAGACAAACAATACTGAGATGATTGAGGACAAGCCTTATTTGATCAATGCTTCAGTTGCTCCGCCTTCGAATTTTATGTGTCTGACAACTAAGGTAAAGAGAATAGCAAGTGCTTGTAGCAAGTTGTTTGTGAGGCCAGTTAAAGAGGCACCACATGTGTATGTTTGACGTCATAGACTGACTACAAAGCTTGGGAGGTTACGACGAGATTATGAGAACTTGTGGTATGACAGGCAAGAGTCATTGAGAGAAGATTACATTCTTTAATGAAATGTGACCAAGACACATAAGGGAGAGCAAAAGATTTTTTGCATTTGGGGTGATGGTCAGATTCCATCAAGGTCTAATTGGTACAACAAGTTGAAGAGAGCTCGTGAGTTTTCTAAGCTCCAGTTCTGAAGTTCAAGTTCCTAAAATAGGGTAGTCGTGATATATGAGTATTTTCTTTTAGGAGCTTAGAGATTAAGAAAAGTTTCCTATTTGGATCATATTTCCTTAATCAACCAAAATAAGGAAAATTTCCTTGTTGGACAAAAGTTTTCCTTGACCAATTAGGACAAAGAAAGTAGGCTTTTTTTGTTTGGTTTGGGTTTGCCTAGCCTATATGTGAGTGTAATTCAATTTTCTTTTGGAAACAAGAAAATTCTCCTTGTGGGACATGGAAAGTGAAAATAGTAGTAGTTTTTTCTTGTTTTTTCCTATTAGGAGTAGTTTTTTCTTATTAGTAGTAGTTTTTCTTGTTCGGTTTGAAATTATTTAGCCTAGATATTGAATCATTGTATGTAGGTTGAAGACATCCAGGAGATCAAAGAATCAAGGATCCAAGAGTTCAATGTCAGAAATGTAGACTCAGAGCTTGTCAGCAGGGCTCTCAAGAAAGTTATTTTTTAGAGAGGGAGAGCTTCAAGAGAGTTTGTTCTTGAGAGGTTGGAGCCTGAATAGTTTGTTCTCAGGAGTATTGTAATCTTTGTGACTTTGTTAGCAAAGGTTTGAGCCTCAGAGAGAGTTTGTTCTTGAGAGGTTGTAATCTAGAAAAGTAGCCTCTCAACGAGTTTTAGGTGGTGACAAACTGTCTTCTTCTTTTAGATTTCTCATATATTCTGATCGGCTGCTTATCATTTGCCCCTTCCAAACTTCTCGGAGAGAGTTTCCAAGCTTCATTCCATTTGGACGCAAGAAATTATTCCAAGAGCTAATTTCCTGGTATGGACTGTCCTTCATGGCAGAATCCTTATTGTTGACAACATCAGTAAGAGAAGTATCATTCTCCCTTATCATTGTGTGCTCTATCAACATAATGAAGAGTCCAATGATCACTTGTCATTCTCTTTTGTCAACCAATTTTGGGTGGTTGTCTGTCTGACTTCCATGTCCATGCCTCTTGTTCTTATTCTTTTTGGGAATGGATGGAACATTGACACTCTCTTTCTCATCCCCCTTCCAATCTGGCAACAGGTTTGGGAAAGACTTGTGCATGCTATGATTTTGGATCATTTGGAGGGAAAGCAACAAGATAATTGTAAAACTTTTGTAATTATTAGTGCTTTGCATTAATACTTTTGGTCCCTGACCTATACTTAATATAATATATATTTGTTTCTCTGACAAAAAAAAAAAAACTGATCCACCTTGCGATCTTAGAGTCTGCAGAACTGGACTTGGTACAAATGAAATCCTCCAAAGAATTCTTAGATGTACCTACCATCAAAGATCCCACCAACCATCATCAAGGCTTTGCCACCCACAACTACCAAACCATCCCCTTCTGGCTTGAAAGCACATCCCATCAACACAAACCCAGAAAACTCATCACTTGGAGACTTCTAGAAACACCTGGAGTAATAGAGTGTTCAACAATTCAGTTAAAACTGACCAGCATATGTGGGTTGATGCCAAAGTCACCTTGTCGTTCTAGGGTTCCAATTGGGAGAAATTCAGGGATATTAATTTTACAAATTGTATGTTTAGTTGGGAGAGCTTAATTCTCTCCAATGTCAATGTCACTTGATGTATGGCTCCTTGACTAGGGAGGGGTTTTGTCTAGTTTACTCCCCCTCATCCTTTTGTTCTGTTTACCCATCAATACAAAATCTATTTTTCTGATTAAAAAACAAACAAACACCTGGAGTACAGTGCCAAACAAAACCATAAACCTTCCACCCCCTTGCAGATTCATTCAATGAACAGGATACAAGATAGGCTAAGCTAGCTACCATACAATAACAAGAAACTGAAAATATAACAACAGTACACCATTCCTAACTCATTTACAAGAATTCTTCTTCCAAATTGACGAGGCATCAAACAATCACCCAGTCACAACCATACACGTGGCTCAGGCCAACCCTAATACAAAAGGTCTCAGCTCAGTCTCGAGCATGCCCAATCATGGTTCAACCCCGACTTAAACAAGTCACCATTCAGCTCGTAAGTAGATCATGCAAGCCCAACGTGGCGCAAATCTTGGAGCATGGCCTAGGACATTAAGGCCCGGATGCAAATCTATGGGCTGTCACAAACCCAAGATTTATTTTGCACAACTCTTGATCCAATCAAGTATTGGGTCCCAAACAGAGCCAAGTGTCGAATGAAACTCAGACATGGATGAGTAAGATCTTCAGCGAGATTTCCTTTGTCCATCACGCCTCGACAATAGAGTCAAAGAAGTGAAATACTCACTATATAAGGTGAACAATGGGGATGAGAAAGGTAAGCACTTACAATCTAATTTATAGTCTACATCCATCCTTAGTACCCGACTTTAACATTGGAGTGCCTTCGACCACCACAACGGTGGTCTTTGGCTCAATGTTGTTCATTTTGAAGGTCAGGAATTGACAGGGACGGATTTGGATGCATCAGTTTGGTACTGTATGTGGGAAAAATGTTAAGTTTTTCTTAAAACAAAGACACAAGCTCTTTTGAACTAGTAGAGTCTCGAGACATGGTCACCAACACCATATTCGAGCTAATAATGACAATGTTGAGCCAGAAAATGCTCCGGCTAGGGAAGCCACGCCGCTAGGTCGATCCAGTCGAGGAAGTAAAACAGTCACAAGCTTACCCAGGATTGACAAACACCATCAGAGAATGGCGGAAACCCGGGGAAGGCCCTTATTCAAGAAGACGCCAGGGAAGTCCAAAGGACTAGCCAGGAGGGGAACCCAAGGAACGAAAAAGGTAGCGGGAACCACACCTCAAAGGCAGACATGACCATAGTTGAAAACCCACTTTGGTTGGGAGCGACCAATCTAGATGTCCTGTATGATCTTACCGTCCCTCCACTATCGGAGATTATGAGCGCGCCTTTGCCAAAGAAGTTCGTCCCTCGAAAGATCGATTTCTACAATGGGACATCCGATCCATCGGACCACTTACGCTATTACCGCTATGTGATGGCACTAAAGGAGAGTTCAAAAGCCATTCTGTGCAGGACTTCCCTACCAGCCTGAAGAAGGCTACACTGAATTGGTTCCACTTCAAATCCATCCATTCATTTTAGGTCTTGGCAAAGGCGTTCATCACCCGGTTCGTAGGGAGCCAACGAATAAAAAAAGGCCTCATTATCTGTTCAGCCTCGAGCAGAATCATGGTGAGACCCTCAAGCACTCACTTCAACGAGTTTACTCTGATCAACGGTTGATGGCGACACGTCTGTTACTGCCTTACTTCCAGTCTCCTGGGATGTCAGTTTTGCAACTTCTTCAGCCTGGAGCCTCTGAAGGACATGGCGACTTGTTGAAAAGTGCGCAAAAATACATCACTCTTGAGGAGATATTGGCGGCCAAGAAATGGGGAAAGAATGAGGCCAAACCTTCAGGACTCGGGCCAAGGGAGAAGAAAAAAGGTGCGAGGATGACAAATCCAAAAGGAGGTGAAATGACGACAGAGCTGGATATAACAAGGTGAAACCTGACAAGGTCAGTAATTACGTCAATACAAGGTACCCCAACTACAACCTACTCAATGCCATTCTGTCCAAGATCTTTTCTGCCATGAAGAGCTGAGATGACCTAAAATTGCCCTTGAAGCTCAATAGTGAATCATCAAGGTGTGATAAGAACAAATACTGCTTTTATAAAAAAAACCACGGTACATTACTCGGAACTGCCAAAGTCTCAAGAATGAGATTTAGTACTGGGTACAAAAGGGGAGCTCCATGAATTCATAAGTCTTGACAAAAAACAGCCTCGAGTGAAGGAAAAGGAAGAGCCTGCACCAGAGGTAGAGAAGACTGCAAAACTGCAGACGTTATCTACATCTTATATAGCGAATACGATGAATCGGAACGGTCAAGGAAAAGAGTAGTCCGAGATCTAGATATGGCATTCATAGAGCCCTATCCAGCATGCCCGAATAAAGCATTCGACCCCGGATCTGACATTCACAGAGCAAGACATGCAAGGGGTCCACTCCCTGCACAGTGATGCTTTGTTCATCATGATCACAATAGCAAAGTGGGATGTGAAGAGGTCATTGGTGGATACGGGGAGCTCAGCCAACGATTTGTTCTTGGAGGCATTCCTCGGGATGCGGCTAAGGGAAAAAGAGCCGAAGCCGCACAAGTAGGCCATGATCGGCTTCAGTAGCGCGTAGAGTTACCCAGTCGAAAGCATCAGGTTGCTTGTGGTAGCAAGGACGCCGAACCTAATAAGGATTCTAATAACAAAATTCTTTGTCGTAGACGCCCCCTTTGCATACAGCGTAATTCTGGGCAAGCCTTGGCTCCGCAGATGGGAGTGGTCTCTATTCGGCGTCAATGCCTCAATTACCTCACTGATAATAAGGCAGAGACTATCAGGGAGATCAATTCACCTCAAGAGACTGCCACTATGCGACGATGAAACAATCAGGCATGCAGCCGTTTCGTTCTAAAGAAACTCTGAAGAAATACCAACGGGCCAAGAGCTCACTGATCAGAGAACTTGAGTGGAGAGTATCATGTAGAATGTTTAAAGAAGAATTATCAATAAATGTACTTCGTTTGAAAACGATGTCATTTCACACTCAACTCTGTATACAGGGGCAAACCTGGTTTGACTAATGGGACCACGATGGCGCACAACGACCGAGTCTAATCCTATTAAGGATGTTGACAACTCGCTGCGTCTAAGTGACCTAATTCGCCTAAGGAACCATGACACCGCAGAGTGGGCCGAGCCCAGTATTGTGGCGGCTCACCGCACGTAAGGGACTGAGATAGTGCACAACGGTCGAGTCTAGTCCTATTTAGGATGTCAACAACTCGCCGCTCAAGTGACCTAGTCCGCTTGATAGAAGTCTAGGACAAAGATGACTTCTCCGTAACCTAACTCCTACTCAGGATTAGGGTTCAATATATAATTCTAATCCGCTCGGATAGATGACTTCTCCATAACCTAACTCCTGTTTAGGATTAGGGTTCATCATATAAGTCTACCCCATTCGGGCAGAAACGACTTCCATACAGCTCAACTCCTCTTTAGGATTGAGCCCATATTCTACAAAAGTCAAGTTCGTACAAAGATGACTTCTCCATAACTTGACTTTTGTTTAGGATTAGGGTTCATCATAGAAGTCTAGTGCTTTCGGACAGAGATGACTTAGCTATAATAGAAGTCTAGTCCGTTCGGAAAGAGATGACTTTTCCATAACCTAATTCCTGTTTAGGATCAGGGTTCATCATAGCAGAGGCGAACATTGAGAGTGGCAGTTCTTTCCATGGCGTTTGGGTCAGTGTCGGAGCCACCTTTGTAAAAAAGTGGAAGTCATCCGCCTCCTCAAAATGAGCATAGGCCAATCGCCTTTAAGCGAAAAGGTCCCAGTCCCCGTGATCCTATTCAATAAAGTCTAGCAGATCCAGCCTACTGGCAACAATCTTATTGAGCTGAGCAAAGTTGGCAGTCTCGATTAGCTCATTTTCCCTAGCCTCTCACTGAGCTTTCAAGACGGATAACTCCTTGATTGCTCTGGCCAGGCTACCTTCAGAATCAACCAGCTTGCAGCCAACCTCAATTCGGCTTGTACGCTCAAGAGTCTAGCTCTTGACTGAGCTTGGAAGGCTGTGCTTGAAAGGCTTCATAAAGGTTTCGCTGACGAACCGCATCACTGCATTTCAGCGGCTAAAACACTGAGTCTCAGTAGCAGATCTCATGGCATGCGCCAATTGGTCAGCAAACACTATCTGGTCAGCTATCACTTTGTTCCTATTCTCCGGGGCATCTTTCAAATCCACTAACAGATCAGCATGGGCAGCACAGGCCTCGTCGAGACTCTCTTGAGCCCTTTTCAACTGAGACTGCTGATTGGACCGAGCAACTAACTACTCTTCCAATGAACCTGCCCTACTATGGGCATCTGAGAGTTGTTCCTGCTATTCAGCATACATCTTCTCTAAGGTACATAGCCTATCCTGCCCGGACTCCACTTCAGTGCCCGCCATGCTAGTGTGGGTCAAGTGAGTCATCCCTTTGTCAAAAAAATACTCAAGGTTATGAGCAGTAAAGTGTGACAGAAGGTCCAGCGACAATCGGATTGCTAATTTAACAGCATCAAATGTTTTTGCCCCTGATTGAGATGATACCCCACGGTTGTCTCCTCCAGCGGCATTTGGTCAGCCATTCAGGAAAACTATTTCTTCAAAAGCTAAATGGTATCGGTCTTGTGGTCCACCTCCTGGTACCACACCTGTTGCCCACCAGAGCTGGCTCAGGCATCCGTACGAAGAGCCTCGGAACCAGGAACCAATCCTGTTCCCCATTCTGCAACTTTTGAAGGAGACTCAACAACCTGCTTGCCCTTGTCAGTAGCAGGGAGTGGGAGCTCATACGATAGTCCAGTTTGCAGACCGTTACTACGCGTCAATGATAACGAGCCCGCTTCCTCGCGTACCTCCAGGTCCACAAGTGAACCACGGGAATGTCTTCTAGAACTAGCTCCTGCACTGCAACAACCAAACCCGCCGATGAGTCAAGGGCAAAGGCCTTCGGGGACTCCTCGCCAGTCGTCAGTTCCACAACATTCTACTTCAGAGCATTGAGAGGGACAACAGGAGTAGCCGGAGCAATTCCCACCTTGATCCTTTGACTGACGGGGGGTGAGGGGGTGAGGGAGAAACAGTCCCTCAAGAACTTTCCTTTTCGACGGACTAGGCTTCCTTGACACTTTCTTCTTATGAGATCCGGATGCTTATACATCAGTGCCAGAAGAAGAACCATCAGGAGCGGCCAAAGTCCACCCCAAATTTCCAGTTTCACGGGAAAACATACCACACCGCCTGACATTCCCAGGTTGGAGAAAATTTGAAATAGGCATTGGTGACTGAGCAAGAAATTAGACCTTCATTTCTCATCACTAGGAGAGAAGACAACATGGACATGCCCCCCTAGTTGGGAACAAAAAACAAGTCAGATAACAACAAATGTTGTATTGAAAACAAAAAGCGAGAGGAATAAATGAAACTTACTAAGATCCCTGAAGCTATGGAAGATCGTGTGGCCATCGTGGGTGAAGTACCCAGATTTCACAGAAGCATATAAACAATACCGTTACCAATCTTCCATGTCATCCAACTTGCCATCCAGGCAAGAGGGCTTCACCAGCGCCAAGCTTATTCATCTTGATGGAGGTAAGAGAATGAAACAGTTTTGTCAATAGATGGAATCCCGCCTCCCTCGCCCTAAACAATGTGGCAATCAATAAATTCCACCTGCCTGGCGCTATTTGAGTTGCGGTAATACCCTGATAAGACAGGAAACGCCAAATGGCATCATGAGTGAGGAAGCGCATGCCAGCCTCGAACATGGCCTTGTACAGGCAAATGATCCCTCCCTCGGAACAATTTGAGATTCGCCCTTCGCAAGGAGCGACAATTCCAGATTATCAGGAACTTCATACTGTCGACGGAGATCGGCTAAATCCTTCTTTGACGTCAGCGACCCCCTAAAAAAGTCAAAGAAAGCTGCATGGTGCTCACGCGAGAAATAAGGCCGTGCAGACATGATTGTATGAAGGTTCGAGCTTGGTCAAACTGAAAAAGCTAAAAACAATGAACAGAAGGAAGCTTTGGAAGGTAATAAGATAAAACTTCCCCAGAGCAAGCTTATTTAAGGTTGACGTATGGAAGAAGTGATTACCTAATTGCTGCAAAAGCATTAACTACAACATAGATTGACGTATGGAAGAAGTGATTACCTAATTGTTGCAAAAGCATTAACTACATCATGACATCGCATGTTCCCCCACACACAATCAGTTAGTGGCCCTAGACGCAGCCCCACTAACTAGAGGGTAGTAATTGATGAGGCATCAAACAGTCACCCAGTTACAACCATACACGTGGCTCAGGCCAATACTAATACAAAAAGGCCTTAGCGCGGTCTCGAGCAGGACCAAGCATGGTCCAAACCAGATTCAGCCCAATAAGTTAGGTGCCCAAGCCTAGATCATGCAAGGCCAACATGGCGCAAATCTTGGAGCTTGGCCCAGGAAAATAAGGCTCGAACGCAGATCTCTGGGTTGTCACAAGCCCAAGATTTATTTTGCACAACTCTTGATCCAATCAAGTATTGAGTCCCAAACAGAGCCAAGTGTCGAATGGAACTAGTCATGGATGGGTAAGATCTTTAGCGAAATCTCCTCCATCCATTACGCCTTGACGATAGAGTCAATGAAAGAGTGAAATACTCGCTATATAAGGTGAACAAAGGGTATGAGAAAGGTATGCACTTACAATTTAATTTATAGTCTACATCCATCCTTACTCAGTCACCTGACTTTAGCATCGGAGTGCCTTCGACTACCACAACGGTGGTCCTTGGCTTACTATTGTTCATTTTGCAGGTAAAAAATAGACAGACAGATTTGGACGCATCACAAATAATTAAGTATTTCCTTGAGATAAACCTTTCTAAACTATTCAAAGACTCCACAGTAGAGGAAGTATGAAGCTTTTGATATTCAATACAAGTTGGTCCACCCTCGTGATATCCGCTTGAAAGCTCTACTATTGCGTTCCAACCAAATTCCTGTAGAATAGCAAAATGGATTTTGCTCTAAAGCTTCTTCCCTTTAGGTAATGGATGCCATTACATATAAAACATGTAATGAATTCTGAGAAAAAAATGGCTTTCTTGATCAACCGCACCCCGATTCCTTGTTAGATCACACCCTATAGCTAAGAGGACAATTAATAAACTTGTGATCAACAGATTCCTAATTGGACAAGCATACACATGATAAACATTCACTCTAATTCTCTTACTTTTTCTTGGTTCTCTTGAGTCAGAATTGAGAATCAGGAGCACACAAAGAAAGCTACCACCCTTGGAGGCGCAAGAGCCCTCTGCACATATTTAGAAACAAGATCGAATGGATAAGAGGTTACTAATGTGGGCATGTGGGGAGCTTCTCTCTATAGTGATGAAGGTCTAGATAGCAAGATTTGACCAAGATTTTTCCTGTCTTGCTTCTAATCCAAATCTGAAAATCATTAGTTGCAAGAGATTTTTTTGTAAAGTAAGCGTCCTTACCAACATCTCCTAAATGATCTAAATCTAAAGACGTGTTTCAGAGACCACTTTCACAAAATCACATCCATATCAAACTATTGGTTTAAGACGTGTCCAACCTATCTCCGTACTTCAAGGGGAGCCTAAGATCACATTGCTAGCCAACTAAAAGCCGCTACTTCCAAAATGTTCATGGGCATCTCCGCCCAACCCACCACTGTGGGCTTCCATTTCGTATACCTGAAATGAGTTATCATGGAAGGGAAATAAGTAGGACACCCACCAGCAGTGCTGCTTGTTGAAGATCTGTTTTGCCCTCCATGCTTTGCATATACCTTGGAGCTATAAGTCCAGGGAAGGAAGCCTATTAGAGTTTCCAACGATCTTAGTCTATCAGTGGTCAGTTACAATTGATCGTTGTGAAGATTTGCCCCAATTTTGGACCATCAGCTTGCTTGAGGAAACCAATCAATCATCCTTAGAACAGAAAGCCCACCACTGCTGTAATCTTGAAGAAAGCTTCTCATGGTAAAACTCAAACAAACTCCAAGATTTCATATTTCTCCTTCCATCTCATGCTTCCAGCTACCCCACAAAACCCATAACTGTAAAGAATAAACAACTATCAAGAACAAGAGATGTGTATGCAGATTCTCCCACCCCTTCACCACCATCTTCCAAGCCTTCAAGTCTCTTCCTAAAAAGGATCTTTTTGAACCTTCTCTTTGCTGACTGTCCAAGTATAGCTTGATAGTGAATGGAAACCTCTGCAAGCACTCCAAATGATCGATATGAATAGTGTAGAACAAACACATCTAGACCACCCAAGGAGTTGATTAATAAATAAATGTTAGATCTCTCTCTTGAGATCTTAGGTGGAAGCTCGTTTGTCTCCATGAAAAATCATTGTAGACCATTGTTGCTACATTTCAAAAGTCATAACACACTTTACCAAAAGGAGCTTTTACTATCATGCACCTAGAGCAAAAGCGGCACTGTGAACATTTGAGTTATGCTTTGGTACATGGACCTATTAAAAAAGAATATAAAAGAAAGATTGAAGGAGAGCCGTTTAATGAAATCATCTATGTAATCTTCAAAACTTTAAAAGGTTTTCACTGTTATCTGTGTGATCTTCAAAACTTTAAAAGATTTTCATTGTTAGGGATCTCGACGGCTCATGATACGTCATTAGCCAATTCCTCCACTATTGTACTACCGCGCAATCAATTTTCCTTGAGGGAAAGAACTCAACATCTACAATTGACACCCGAGATCCTTCCACGGAAGGACCTTACAAACAAGAACAATAATTTCCTTTGAGCAGGACTCTAATTATTGTCATTTTCCAATCTATGATTTGAGTATCTCCTTCTCCAACTCAAAGTTGAAAACCAAAAGATCTTGAAGGGGTTGAACTAGATCACCGGGGTGTGCTTCAGAATCAAGCTGAGTCAGACAAAGAGAGAACAAACTTCCCTTGATAACCATAGAACGGGTTTAAGCCAACAACCTTCATCCCTTGAGGTTGATTTTTTTTTTTTTTTTAACAATCAACCTACTTTCCCTGAACTCCAACCTGTGCCTTCAATGATCGAAGGCTTGGGTCTATAACCCTTGAAAGGATTTGAAATTGAACCTAGATCAATTGCTTAAAGATCCAAAGCATTACCATTGGGCTCACGACCCACTTAACAACATTGCCACCTTTCTCAGCTGAGCATAAGCAAAATTCTCAATTTCCATTGAACACCTTTCTTCAGAGTCAAAACAATCTAAAAAACCGCGCTGGATAATTTGTTTGCTTCTAAGATCGGTAATGTCTATGAGTCTAAAAAAAGGCACCACTGTGATCGACCTTGAGAGCATTAACATTCTCTGCAACTGTTCATACTCAACTCCAGTCGGGTACCAGAAAATCCACCAGTATAATATTTGTAAGCTTAAGATTCATACCCATGGATGATTAGTAGCCTGATGTTCTTCCCTGTCCTTCCAGAGACACTTGAGATGCAAAGCTGCACCAGTAGACAGTTTGCTCATTGTCCTTGACTCAATGTTACGACCACTTGACTTATATCTCCTTGCTTCCAAAAAGGAATCAATCATTTGCCTTACAAACTCAGTAATGATGGCCCAATTCTAGGAATATACGTAAAGAGGTTCAAAGTCAAGACACAACTTCTAACTCCATGCCATGGACTTATTGCATCCATGAACTTAGGCCACCCAATCACCTACGATCCCTTGCTCCTTGGAATGCAATGCATGTATGAATGGCGAACAAACATGTAAAAGTAACTTTACAATAGGTTTTCAAATAAAAACCCCAAACAATGGAAATTGAATAGCAAAATAATCAAGTACTTAGCATCAAACCGAGCGATTGATTTTACATGAAAATTTAAATACTAAACAAACACACCGTAACATGTGTTCTTCAATGTAGGTGACGGTGTAATGAAAGAAGGCTTTTAATCTCCTTGTAGGTGATAAGAGAAGATAAGAATAGAGTTTACAAAAAAGTGGGATCTGGGGAAGGAATACCCCATTGAGAAAGTGAGATACAGACTCCCTTGAAACAAGTTTCCCACCCCTGTATATATATTTGAACACTACTTTGTTTCCCTGCAAACGTTTGGATATGGAACTTGCAAATTTGAAAATGCTTCGGCCACTTGATGTGTACAATTTTCCCACATTTTTCTCCCTTGCTAAAATTGCATGAGTTTTGGAGAGAAACCACCAATGAGAGAAACCACCAATGACTGAAAAAAGTTGAATAATGGGCAAGATGATGAAAGGGAGTTAGTGATGAGCTCAAGAAGAAGTTCGAGCAAGGGAGTTAGTGATGAGCTCAAGAAGAAGTTTGCTCAAACTCTGCATCTAATTCATTGAATTTTGACTGCAATATAATTTGTTTATTAGGCACAAAATTGTGGGCTGCAAGGTGATCAGTAGAGATTAACTTTTATGTTGGCGAAACCAAGTACAGTTATATTAGGAAAATCCCTAAACCAATGCAAATGCTAACATCATACCACGTGGAGCCAATGGTAAAAAATATCACCTGCCACATGGATAGTAGGCCCATGATTTATTTCCCATATATGTATCCCCCCCTTTGTTTGATTCTTTATTGTATTTTGCACAAGGGGCATCCCTGCCTGTATGATGTAGTTTCTGGATTGGGAGGTTGCATCTTACTGTACACAATTTAGTTGTAAGATTTCTTACCTCCAACCAACTTTCTTCTTTTTAACTGTTAATGGCTGCCTCCAACCAACTTCCTGTTTACTCTTAAAAGTTTCCTCCTTTTTAACTGTCAAAGGAAATTCCTCAGTTACTTTACTGTTGTGGACTGTTCTTCATGGGAGCATTCTCACAGTTGACCCATCATTAAAAGAGGTCTCATCCTCCACAACCATTGTTCCCTTTGTGGGCAGGTTGAAGGTGAAGAGTCCCTTGATCATTTGACGCTTAGCTGCCTCGGGTGACTACTCTCTGGTCTAAAGTTCTTGCTGAAGTTCATGTTCAAGCTCCTAGTGTCCCTCCTTTGCCTTAGGCGGAAAGTTAAAAACCTCCAGCAGATTACTTTTCAAGATTCAAAAAATTCGTAGATGGGCTTGGGAGAGGATCATTTATGCTGTAGTATGGGTGAATTGTTACAAGTGTTTTGGAGAGAATTAATTAATTTTTTTTTGAAAATGGGCACAAGTCTGTTGCTTTGGTAGAGATCGAAGCCACCTTTTGGTTGTGGGGACAGAACTGGGACAGGTTTAAAGAGATCTAATTCTCATCTTGTATGTTTAGTTGAGAGATAGTAGTTTTCAATGGTAGCACATGATGCATACTTTTGTGGGGATAATCCTTTTGGAGCTTCCCCCTTTTTCTCTGTTTACACTTAATCCAATACTTCTGTTTTTCTGAAGAAAAAAAAATGTCAGTAGGTTTCCCTTTTCACTCTTTTTTTGCTAATAAGTCTGCTTATGGTCCATTGAAGAGGTAGCCTTTTGTGAACACACTTTAGATCATTGAAGCGATGCCAATGCTTGGTGATATTTAATCGTCAGTTGTACGTAGAGAGTGGATCTTAGTTTTCATCGTTCTCATAATTGTCTGCCTTTTGACAATTTGATGGATATTCTATTGGCCCTCAACCTTGCAGATACAGACTGTTGCAAAAACTGCTGGTATGCATCGGAACGAGTGGGTGGAAAATGCAGATCGTTGGGTTGCAGGTTTTCTCAGCATGTTCGAAGAAGGTTGTCATAAAATGGTGAGGTTTTTATCTTATTTTATTTTATTATTGTAACTTATAAAGTTTGAGAAGTTCTGGATTTTGTTCTCTTTAATCTAATACATTTTGGGCATCTATTAGGGAACGGCAATAAGGGATCGAATTCAAGAGCGGCTAAAGGGTCAGCAAGCAAGAGGACTATTGGAGAATGGTGATGAAGATGATGAAGAATATGAAGAATACTATGACGATGATGAAGAATACTACTACGATGATTATGATGAAGAGTACTATGGTGATGAGGAAGAGAAAGATAATGACAAAGACAACTTAAAGGAGGAGGAGAAAGACAAGGAGGATAAAGGCAAGTAGGTAAGCGTTTCCATGTTATGCTAACAGCAGTGGCTTGAATCCGCCGATGTATGCTGGGATATAATAGATAATGTCAAAAGTTAGCAACCTTAAGATGGGTAATGTCGTTGCTTTGGCTTCTTGATCAGTTATTGTAGTTTGAGCGTTGTTATCTAAGCAAAAGTAGCATTGCAGGTAAAGCTTTGTCAACGAAGTCTTCTAGTTTTTTACTCTATACTGAAATGAACTTAGTCTGTATTGAAGAAAGGTTTGTCAAGGCTTGTGATTTTTGACAGTTGCATATCTAGAGATTCCATAGCTTGCCTTGAAATATATATATATATATATATTTTTTTTTTAGTATTTTCAAGTAATTTATTAAATGGTGGAAAGATGCTTGCATGCTTCATGAAACCAAGTTAGCAATATTCTGCGAATTTGTCCTTACAAGTATTGTTTGATAATTTGGCACATTAACTTTGTTACCTCCATTTTCTTATGAATAGTACTGTACATGTGATTAACTGATAATCCCTCAAAGGTCTCTTGGTATTGAAGATGGAATAATGGTTTTCGCTCACTTGTCATAAATTCACAGTGCTCAAGTGATAAATAATTCTTAGAATTGATTACGTCAAAATTTTAATAAAATCGCTACTCTATACAAGGATTCAAGTGTACCACGGGCACTTGTGTTGGTATTAGCCCTCACCAAACCCAGTCATGTCTGAACATATACACAGTTCAAAGGCACTAAGATGAAGTCTGGACATGTTTGAACACTTACAAAGCTGAATAATATTAAATAAAAACAGTAAAGCAGAGTGGCACACGGCTTGGTGAGTAGATAATCATCTTGATTCAGATTGATGGAATGATACATCAAAATAGATTGATTATCATGACCATACATGTGGCAGAGAACATCCATCACAAGGATATGACATTTTATATATTGAGACAGCTCGTAAATTCTAAGAAGAATATAGTCGACTGCAGAGCCCATACAAAGTTCACTTTAAGAAGATATAATCAAAGCCTGAATTCAAGACCGAACGAATCAAAACCCAAATTCAGGCCCGACACGAGTTCTTTCATAAAGAAGATGAACGTTTCACCAAAAAGAGTCGTGTATTGGGGGGGGGGGGGGGGGGGGGGGGGAGTTACACCTCCACGGACGCATCTCCATCAAGGAGGAGACTGTTTCGAGAAACATTTCCTTCCGTTGCGCCTCACATGCTTAAGTCATGCAGAGATTAACCGCGACCATTATAAAAGGTAAAATGAACATTTGACACAAATATGCAACTTTAACTGAGTTTTGTCTAGTTCCTTCTTCAAACAGAGTTGCTGACTTAAACATCGAACTGCCTTCGGCCACCAAAAAAGTGGTTCTTGGTATTCTAACATTTGTTTTGCAGGTCAAACTCACAGGAGGACGATTTTTGGACGCATAGCACCGTCCGTGGCGAATGACGAGTTTCATTTCTAAAAGTAAGATCCACAATGATGAAGTTCACCACAATCTAATAGAAGATCAACAAGCTGTCAGAACAAATGACACACCCCACAGATCTCCAACATAGTGACGATAACAACAATTCTCCTACTGGCAACAATGAACCACAAACAGCTTACGAACAAGAAGCAGCCCAAATCATCGGATCGATGGCAACCGATAATCTAGATCCACAACATGCAATAGCCCAGACATTCGGTGATGCTGCTACAGATCCTTGGGTAAACTTGCTTATGGCCCAAATGAACCACATGACAAAGATGCTAGAAAAGACCACCCAGGAGCGCATCCAGCCAGCTGATCCTGTTTAGGCACCGCCCCAGCAAAACTCCGCCAACCAAACTCAAGGGAGCGATGATGTCCCAGCTGAACTCCAACAAGAAAACTTCGAGAACAATGAACCCCTCCAAGGACTTCACAGTGTGAAAGAGCACTTATTGAGATTCCGTTCAGAATCAGAGTTACAGATTCCAACGTATTGTACAAATTAGCCAAACCGCCATTCTCTGTCGCCCTCATGAAGACGGGGCCACCGACCCAACGGATCACCTGAGGCACTTTCACAACATGATGGCGAGACCACAGAATCGACCCTGTGCAGAACATTTCGGACTAGCCTTACTTCCACAACAATGAATTGGTTCAACAGCCTACCATCGAGGTCAATAGACTCTTTCCAAGTGTTAACTATCGCATTCATCACGAGATTCATCGGAAGTCAATGAATGAGGAAAGAACTACATTACCTTCTGCATGTCAAGTAGAAGCCCGAAGAGAAAATATGAGAATGTCACCGTTTCACCAATGAATTAACAATAATCGATGGATGCAGTGACAACACAGCCGCTGCAACTTTTACCGCTGGTTTAAAGAGAGGCCCCTTCTTTGTCGTTCTAAACTTAGAACCTCTTAAAAGCATGACAACCTTGCTGAAAACAACCCAAAAACACATTTATCTGGAAGAGACGAAACCTGTCAGGAGGAAAAATGATCTGGAAAGGGAAAACCATTTAAGGAAACGGGAAAGGAGAGAAGAGAGAAGGCGAGACGATGAACCATGGGAAGATAGCTGTCAATCAAAGAAACATCGAAACAACGGAAGAACCGAGTCCAATCAGGGAAAATCCTGGAAGTCGCAATCGGCACAACCCAATCACAAGCGGATAACCAACGTAATGAAAAATGAATACAAACCATACATGACCCTAAAGACAAGCCGAATGAACATCCTGGAGTACATGGCGAATTGGGAGAACGTCAACTGGCCACCCAGGATGAGAAGAGACCCAAAAGGAAGAGACAATAACAAATATTGTTCCTTCCATAAGGATCACGGGCATGATACCGAAGACTGCTACAAGCTGAAAGAAGAAATCGAACATTGGATTCAAAGAGGACAACTTGACGAATTCATTGGAATGCCAGACAAACAACTCAAAGGGAAAGAAAATGCAGATACCACTGCCACGAGATCGAAAGAACAATCTAGGGAACTGATATACGCTCTACACTACACCTACACCAGCAAATAAGCACATTCCACTCGAGCAGACCTATATCGAAGCGAAAAGATTAACGCCCTGAAGACGGGGACTCTACCAACGGATACAAATTCAATTTGAATTTTCAACGAAATAATTAACTACGGCGAACTCTATCAAGCCTTAGCAAGTGATGCCAAGCGAGAAGCAATAGCGGGTCAGCAAAGGAAGTCATGAATTAAACAAGAAAGAGCAGCAAAAGCGTGAACCCCCAACACGAGGACAGACATCAACCATGCGATGATTAAGAATAAATCACTCCACAATGTAGCGTAACTGCTTCAGAAAAATGATCGTTAGGAATGGTTAGGACATCCAAAAAGGAAAATCAATAAAATTACAAATTCAGAATCATCATCTCATGAAGGATAAAAGCTTCAAAATGAAGCCATGCAAAACAATCAGCATATAAAGCCAAAAGGAATCAGGATGCAAGTCGGATACATATAATAAACTTCTGGTCTGATCAACTAACGAAATAAAAGTTGGACGAATGAGTCAACTTAACATAAGAACTTCGAGTTGACTAGAGCGTCGAACCAACGAAGTAAGAGCTGGACGAACGAGTCAACAAAGTAAAAATGACTTCGAGTCGACTATAGCGTCGAACTAACGAAGTAAAAGTGGACGAATGAGTCAACTAAGTAAAACCAACTTTGGGTCGACTAGAGTGTCGAACCAATGAAGTAAAAGTTGAACGAACGAGTCAACTTAACACAAAAAACTTCATGTCGACTGGGACGTCGAGTTAACGAAGTAAAAGTTGGACGAATGAGTCAACTAAGTAAAAATGACTTCGGGTCGACTAGAGTGTCGAACCAACGAAGTAAAAGTTGGACGAACGGGTCAGCTAATTAAAAACGACTTCGGATCGATTAGAGTGTCGAACCAATGAAGTAAAAGTTGAACGAACGAGTCAACTTAACACAAAAACTTCGAGTCGACTGAGACGTCAAGTTAATGAACTAGAAGTTGGACGAACAAGTCAACTAAGTAAAAATGACTTCGGGTCGAACCAACGAAGTAAAAGTTGGACGAACGAGTCAACTAAGTAAAAACGACTTCGGATCGACTAAAGCGTCGAACCAGTGAAGTAAAAGTTGAACGAAAGAGTCAACTAAGTAAAAACAATTTCGGATCGACTAGAGACGTCAAACCAATGAAGCAAAACTTGAAGGAAACGACTTCGGGTCAACCGGATCGACGAACCAACTTGAAAGAGGCATATTTGGTTTTGATTAAACAAGCAAAGCAAACGATGAAGGAACAAGTTAACACGACTCAAGAGAGTCTCGGATTAACTAACACACCAGATCGACAAAGTAAAAGACAAGAAGACAAAACAACTTTCTCACAAAATCTCCAAGACAACCAACACGAGGTTGAGACGGATGTACCGAAACATAGGAAAATTCAAATCAGCGAAGTCAGACAAAATAAAATGTAGCTGTAAAAATCAAAGCTAGAGTACAAATCATTTTGACAACAACAAGCGACCTATAAAAGGCACAAGCAACATGAATGAAGTGAATAAGATGAAACACGACTACGAAGAAAAGCAATGGAGAAAACTCATGTTCTTTAATCAAAAGCTATTCTATTACATTCAAAGAAAACAAAGGGGTAGAAGATCTATAACATCCTGATAGAGACATAATTAGGCTATTTTTAGTACCATATTTCTATATATATTTTTAGCTATTACTTGTTAATTATGGTACTAATTTCTATTTTCATGTTTGTGTAGGTTTCCAATTACAAGATTTTAAAATAGAAGCAAATTGGCAATTTAGAAATACTAGTTAAACAAGGAAACTACATAAACAAGGAAACCACACAAACAAGGAAACCGCACAAACAAGGAAACCAAGCAAAGAAGGAAACAAAACAATTATAAAAGGGATGATACCTTGCTTTGAATCGATCCATCCAGCAATAACATCCCCAACCATAGCCCAAACCCATCATCGCAGCATTCCCTCAGTCGTCTCCCTCTTCTCCTTCACAAAATCCACAGCACAACCCCCATCTCTGTCTCAGCTCCTCATCCACAGCCGCAGCAAACCACAGCCTCATCATCATCCTCATAGCAGCAATCATCCTCGCAACATCAGTTACACCATCACCAACATCCATCTCTTCTACTATTCATCGCAATCCAGCAATCGCATCCATCACCTTTTCGCACCATTGTCGATAAACCCTCGTCTTAGTCCCTCTCGCTCTCTCTCTATCCCTGATCGACGCCAACCCTAAACCCATCGCAACTAACTTCATCTCTCTCACAGCCGATCGTTGCCCTTTCGTCGCCATACATTCGCAGTCCAATCTCACAACAAAAGCAGAGATCAAGAAGGAAGAGAGGTGAAGTCGATCGCGAAGGAGCAGATCCCATGAGGAAGGTGAAGTAAGAGATGTCACGCTATTTGCACCTCAATTTCCACTCAGTACCACCATGGATCAGGCTATAGTGTTTTGTTTCATCTCTTAACTCTTTTACTTATTTTAGTTTGATTATTGATTATGGATTACTGTTTGAACATAATTAATATGTCTAGCTAAACTTCTCTTAGTTAGGGGTGGATTTGAAGCCCCGAACATGTGTTTTAAAAATTAATTGAATTTAATCTTCCTTGCTATTAGTGATTATGTTTTGCTTAACTGCTTTATAGAGAACTTTTCTTTGTATGTTTGTTAAGGTGGCCAACTTAGTAAACATGCTAAGATCTGGGGCTAGAATATAGGAGAGTTTCACCTAATTGTTATAATCCTGTATTCACAAGTAGTAAATACCAATGAACGTTGGTAAGGTTAAGTAAAAACCTAGGTAAGAACAAGATGCTGATCATACTTGTAATTGCCTAGTCAGTGTTCATATTTTCCAAAAAACTTAATGATCTTAGATTGTTATTTAACTTGCGATTCTTGTTTAGATAGCATGATAAGAATAGTTTGAAAGCGACGCTTAGTTTAATTCAACGAACTTGGGAAAATAATAAGATTAATGCCGTGTGGTCACGGTTAAAATTGAGCATTGTCTCTCACGAGTTAGCAAGTGATTATTGAAGATTGATTTATAAGCATATGTTTGGTGTGTGGAGATAAACCCTTAGCTAATTTCTCATCCTTGCCATCCCTTTAGTTTTATTATCTTTACAGTAATTTTCGTAGTTATTTTCATAGTTTAATTTAGAAAATCCAATCCCCCATTATTTAATTAATTAGGTTGTTAGTTGTCTTTTAGTTATTATTAGTGTTAATTGACAAACCCTCTAATCCCCGTTCTAGAACGATCCCTACTTATTCTATACTACAATCACAAAGCATGGTATTAAGTTGTGTGCTACTAAAATAGCGCATCAATTTTTGGCGCCGTTGCCGGGGATTAGAAAAGTTGTTGATTACTTAATTAGTTTTTATTTATTTTTATTTTTATTGATTTATTTTTCTTCTTTATATCTTTATTTTGAATGAGCTTGAAAAGATTCAGGATGAGGCTTATGATAGTAAAAGCAATTATAAAGAGAACACCATAGTTTTTCATGATTTGATGATCCATGGAAATACTTTTGTCATTGGAATGAAAGTCTTGCTTTTCCAATCATGTCTTAGAACTGGTAAGTTACGTTCTGAATGGGTTGGTCATTTTATTGTTACTAATGTTTTTCCCCATGGTACTATACAGATTAAGACTGTCACAACTAGGAAGGAGTTTAAAGTGAAACATCATCGACTTAAGCCCTATTATGAGTCATTTGTGGAACATGACGTGGAGGGCGTATCACTCCATATTCCCACTTATTCTGAGGATTAATTGGAGATACTGTCAGGCTGCACGACATTAAAACAAGCGCTTCTTGGGAGGCAACCCAATCAGATTTGCTTTATTTATCCCTTTATTTTCTTTTCGTTATTTTTGCTTTTGTTTGTTAGTAGTTTGTTTTTTCGCTTTTAAATCTTTCATTGCATGTGCTATAATCTATTAACATTGAGGACAATGTTAGGTTTAAGTGTGGGGGGAACAAAACGTTGTTTTATTTTGAAAAAAAAAGAAAGTGTCAGTCCCTTAAAAAATATATATAAAAAATGTTGATTTTGATTTTCTTTGTTGGTATTAGTGTCATAAAAAAAATAAAAATAGTTGTTTTGAGTCTTAGGATACTTTCCAACACAATGATGAAATTTGATTTTTAATTGCATGACTTTAAGGTGATTTATAAGCATGATTTAAGATCTAATATTATTCTTTAGTTAATGCTTATTTATGGTTATCATATGCAAATTCACATGTAATTAACTTAGTAATTGGTACTCATAGCATGTTTAATTGAATTTAACTCATTATAATCTATATGTGAGTTTTTAGCCTATCGTTCCTTTGATTTTGAGAGTTTTTAGTTAGGTCATCTTTTATTTCTTTTGTCAATAATAATTCGTTGCATGATCTCAATTTTGTTTACTTTGGTTGCTACTTGGATTGCTTTCATAATTAAGAATTAAACACTAGAACTTGTATTAATTCCGTTCAAAACATCATATTGAATTGCATAACATGCTTGACATGATAAAGGCACCTAGTTTTCACCATTGCCAAATAAGCCTGATCCATAATATATTTCATTTAGGTTAACCCCATTGAGCCTGTTATTAAGCCTTTTGTTTCATTACCCTCATTTTCTATCCCTAACCTAATAAAAAGAGTGGAACATAATTTGATTTGCAGAGACTTTATTGTGGTTCAAGGTATGTTGAAAAAAAGTGTGGGGGGAGACCCTTGTGGTAGACAGTTCAAGAAGAAAGAGTTTCAAAAAAAAAAAAAAATGAAAAAAAAATGGATAAACAAAAAGAAGTTACAAAAGGGATACAACTCCTTATCTATATCCATTCAGTATTACAGTACCATACAGATAGTTCATTTCTTTTCATTCAGTAGATACAAAATAATTGTTGAAGCTCTTCATTATCAATGGGCCACCTCGTCATTTTCCTACTTATGTCTTGAACCATATGATTCTTTGCTAATGTCTCTAATCTTATTGCATGCTTTCTCATTTTCTTCAAGCCCTTTGAAAATTTCATATCTGTTCTTTCTCTTCCCTTGACCTCTGGCCCCATTACAACCTGAATTAAGACCTTTTGATTGAGTGTGTCTTGCAATGTCACGATGTGGAGATTCAAATGAGGTATGAGCATATGGTGTCCCTAGTTCTTGCATTCAAGTAGTAACATTCCTTCCATGAGATCATATATCTAAAAAAAAAAAAGTCAGAAAATGCCATTCTTTCTTGTTATATCATATGTGAGCTATTTGTTTCCCTTTTACATCAATCCTCTCACATATAACTAGAATAGGAAGAGTGATTTTACCAAACAATCAGTGAAAAAGAAAAGAGTGCATCCAGTGAGATTTTTGGGTTAATTCTTCTTGGCACGCGCTTGAGTTTCACAGTCACTTGGATTGATTTAATTGTGAATTTTTATATCATTGCTATGAACGTGTATTAATTTTCGAATGATGTGGATTTAATCTTGTGTTTACAAAGAATCTTAACATGTCATGATCCGTTGAAAATCTCTGAGACAAATGTTGGAAAGTATAGATTGAGTCATTTGAGTCTTTCTTGGATTTTCTCGAGGTTTAGCAAAAGATAAGTGTGGGGGAATTTGATAGAGGGATAATTAGGCTATTTTTAGTACTATATTTCTATATATATTTTTAGCTATTACTCGTTAATTATGGTACTAATTTCTATTTTCATGTTTGTGTAGGTTTCCAATTACAAGATTTTAAAATAGAAGCAAATTGGCAATTTAGAAGTATAGTTAAACAAGGAAACTACACAAACAAGGAAACCACACAAACAAGGAAACGACACAAACAAGGAAACCAAACAAAGAAGGAAACAAAACAATTATAAAAGGGATGATACCTTGCTTTGAATCGATCCATCCAACAATAACATCCCCATCCATAGCTTAACCCATCATCGCAGCATTCCCTCAGCCGTCTCCCTCTTCTCCTTCACAAAATCCACAACACAACCCCATCTCTGTCTCAGCTCCTCATCCACAGCCGCAGCAAACCACAGCCTCATCATCATCCTCACAGCAGCAATCATCCTCGCAACATCAGTTACACCATCACCAACATCCATCTCTTCCACTATTCATCGCAATCCAGCAATCGCCTTCATCACCTTCTCGCACCATCGTCGATAAACCCTTGTCTTAGTCCCTTTCGCTCTCTCACTATCCCTGATCGTCGCCAACCCTAATCCCATCGCCACCGTCTTCATCTCTCTCTCAGCCGATCGTCGCCCTTCCGTCGCCACACATTCGCAGTCCAATCTCACAGCAAAAATAGAGATCAAGAAGGAAGAGAGGTGAAGCAGATCGCGTGAGGAAGGTGAAGTAAGAGATATCACGCTATTCACACCCCAGTTTCCACTCAGTACCACCATGGATCAGGCTATAGTGTTTTGTTTCATCTCTTAATTCTTTTACTTATTTTAGTTTGATTATTGATTATGGATTACTGTTTGAACATAATTAATATGTCTAGCTAAACTTCTCTTAGTTAGGGGTGGATTCGAAGCCCCGAACATGTGTTTTAGAAATTAATTGAAATTAATCTTCCTTGCTATTAGTGATTGTGTTTTGCTTAACTGCTTTATAGAGAAATTTTCTTTGTATGTTTGTTAAGGTGGCCAACTTAGTAAGCATGCTAGGATCTGGGGCTAGAATATATGAGAGTTTCACCTAATTGTTATAATCCTTTATTCACAAGTAGTAAATACCAAGGAACGTCGGTAAGGTTAAGTAAAAACCTAGGTAAGAACAAGATGCTGATCATACTTGTAATTGCCTAGTCAGTGTTCATATTTTCCACAAAACTTAATGATTTTAGATTGTTATTTAACTTGCAATTCCTGTTTAGATAGCATGATAAGAATAGTTTGAAAGCGACGCTTAGTTTAATTCAACAAACTTGGGAAAATAATAATATTAATGCAGTGCGGTCATGGTTAATCTTGAGCATAGTCTCTCACGAGTTAGCAAGTGATTATTGAAGATTGATTTATAAGCATATGTTTGGTGTGTGGGGATAAACCCTTAGCTAATTTCTCATGCTTGCCATCCCTTTAGTTTTATTATCTTTACAGTAATTTTCATAGTTTAATTTAGAAAATTCAATCCCCCATTAATTAATTAATTAGGTTGTTAGTTGACTTTTAGCGTTAATTGACAAGCCCTCTAATCCCCGGTCTAGAACGATCCCTACTTATTCTATACTACAATCACAAAGCAGGGTATTAAGTTGTGTGCTACTAAAATCGCGCATCACATTTTCAGTGACACCTTTTGACAGACGAGGCACAACTGGATAACTGGCAGGAGCTCTCTCTTCGAGGGGGAGAGAATGACTCCTCAACTGTTGGATCGATCGCAAGATCTTCGACACCATCTTCGTCCTCAAAGGTCTAATAAACCAAGTGAAGGTACTGGGACAAATCAACACCAAGACCCTCGATATAGTCGAGAAGCTCAGTCCGTCCATCAACAATTCACTGCCAATCCACCACCTCCATAATGCGAAGTCTATCCTTAACTAAAGCAAGCTCATTCCTAGCTGCTATAAGTTGGCCCTCAGCAGTAGTAAGCATCGCAGAAGTATCAGCCTTGACCTCGTCACGTGAGGCCGTTAATTGCTCCACCCTTTTTTTAGTAATGTCGCGGTTGTTAGAGCGCTCTATCACGGCACGTGCAACCTCATTATGGAGTGCCTTCTCGACGGACAACTCTTTTTCCACATCATGCAAGCGTGCATGAACACTGTCTAATTTGTCTCTTAAATATTTGATCTCGGTCAAAGACCGATCCCGTGCACCCTCCGGCTCGACCAACGAGGCTTGAGCAACCCTGGCCGCTTTGATCCGCTCCGTGCATCGCGCTTTTAACGGGTCATATTGATAAAGAACACGGGAAAACACAAATAGCAACACAACGAGCTTCTTCTCCAGAGAAACCACAAGATCACGACTAGCTTGATGACCATAACCCATCACCCCTACGTAGGCATGATGAGTCATCCTGTCCATTATAAGCCTAGGACCATCATCAAGATGAAAACTCAAATCTAGCACAGGCATCGAATGCCTCTCCACTAATCGTGTACGAGCACCATCCTGCACATCAAGCAGGGGAAACCAGCAAAACTTCCCATCGGATTTTACCTGAATCTCTTAGGGGGTAGGTTCCGTCCAACTGATCCGTGAATGAAGAACGCGGGGATCCGAAAGCATAGAGGAACCACCACCCACAGTCGAGAAGGAAGAAGGAACGTTAGGAGAGCCATCCTCACCTTCTCGTTGCACAGTAACCATAACAGAAGTGGAATGAGTGGCAGTCCCAACGAGAATAGAGGAGCCTAAGTGGGCTGAAAAAAGCGGGACCTCCGCCCCATCGTCAACATGAGAAGAGAGAATGAAAAAGGCGGAACTCAGTCACGACTACTAAGCTCCTTAGATTGGACAACAGCCAGTTGGAACATCTTGTCATCAATGGTCGTGGGATCCTCATTAAAACACTTAGCAGCGTCAGGACCACCATAAGCAGAGAAGAGTCTCTTTTCTCCACCGTCCAGCGGACAAATGGTCTCTGTTTCGCTCCTCTCCAATGCCAACTTCATCTTTTCTGCCTCTTGCAGATAGCAGCGATCCTCCCTCGCAGGCTCTCTATCGACAAAATCCGAGTAAAGAGAAACACGACGAACAAAATCAACGAGCCGTTTCTTATTCGGAACACGATCAAAATTCAGGAACAATCGCTTCGAAGGGCTAATAGGCCTAAAAAATTTTCTCTTCCTGGAAGTCAGACCAATAGCAACGTTAACGAGAACATCGAGATCCGTAACATCCGAGCTCACTTTCCCATCAACGATAGCGTTACCACCATTGACAAGGACATCACGGGCAACAATCTCCGCGGTTTGCCTCTCAGTTAGTAGAGCCTGCTCAACTTCATTCATGCTGTATAAACCGTTGCGCTTCAACATGTCATCAATAAGATAGGTGTCCAAAGGAACTACAGGAAGCTGCAAAAAATGCTCGCTGATAATCTATTTTTCAACGGTCAATTGCAAATTCCTCCGCTTGTTGGGAACTTGGAAAGACATCACTATCTGCCAACCCCGTAAATTGAAGTAGTCACAATAGACATAAGTGTAAAATCAATCCCACGACCAACCCTTGATGTCATCGTTAAGGTTGCCAAAACACGCGGTAGAACAAAGAAAACAAGTGCTCTTGGATGACAATAGAATGACCACTGAGTGCAAAATTCTAGCAATCAAAAGAATACCAGAAAGGATGGCCCTTGCATATGTAGAAACCATAACCCTCCAACCATTCGGGCCCATCTGAGCTAGTGGAATACCTAAAAGATCTAGACAAAACCATAGTAGCTCTAGAACTGGAAATCGAAAACCGACGTTAAATTTATCCGCCTGATAAAGTGCAATATATCCCTTTCTCGGATGACAAGGACTGTCACGAGGTAGAATGATCTCAAGGTTGGAAGGCAAAGAGTAGTTGGAACGGACGCTATCCAAGGTCACCTGAGAAACCTTCTTGGGGGAAAAATAAGCTTCGCAGGTAGCAAGCTGCTCACCATCCAGTAAGTCACCAGCAGACATCGCAAATAGGCAAGAAAGATGGAAAAAATGCAATAGAAATAATAAACAACCCTAATATCGAAGATGCTGTAAAGAAAGAAACAAAGCTGTCACGACATCCTTTATGCAATCGAGTAATGTAGAGACTGCTCACGAAGTGACATACGGGATATAACGGTGCGCGAAATTCCAAAAAATGTGTGCGAAAATGAACACTAGAACTTTGGTTGCTACTTGGATTGCTTTCATAATTAAGAATTAAACACTAGAACTTGTATTAATTCCGTTCAAAACATCATATTGAATTGCATAACATGCTTGACATGATAAAGGCACCTAGTTTTCACCATTGCCAAATAAGCCTGATCCATAATATATTTCATTTAGGTTAACCCCATTGAGCCTGTTATTAAGCCTTTTGTTTCATTACCCTCATTTTCTATCCCTAACCTAATAAAAAGAGTGGAACATAATTTGATTTGCAGAGACTTTATTGTGGTTCAAGGTATGTTGAAAAAAAGTGTGGGGGGAGACCCTTGTGGTAGACAGTTCAAGAAGAAAGAGTTTCAAAAAAAAAAAAAAATGAAAAAAAAATGGATAAACAAAAAGAAGTTACAAAAGGGATACAACTCCTTATCTATATCCATTCAGTATTACAGTACCATACAGATAGTTCATTTCTTTTCATTCAGTAGATACAAAATAATTGTTGAAGCTCTTCATTATCAATGGGCCACCTCGTCATTTTCCTACTTATGTCTTGAACCATATGATTCTTTGCTAATGTCTCTAATCTTATTGCATGCTTTCTCATTTTCTTCAAGCCCTTTGAAAATTTCATATCTGTTCTTTCTCTTCCCTTGACCTCTGGCCCCATTACAACCTGAATTAAGACCTTTTGATTGAGTGTGTCTTGCAATGTCACGATGTGGAGATTCAAATGAGGTATGAGCATATGGTGTCCCTAGTTCTTGCATTCAAGTAGTAACATTCCTTCCATGAGATCATATATCTAAAAAAAAAAAAGTCAGAAAATGCCATTCTTTCTTGTTATATCATATGTGAGCTATTTGTTTCCCTTTTACATCAATCCTCTCACATATAACTAGAATAGGAAGAGTGATTTTACCAAACAATCAGTGAAAAAGAAAAGAGTGCATCCAGTGAGATTTTTGGGTTAATTCTTCTTGGCACGCGCTTGAGTTTCACAGTCACTTGGATTGATTTAATTGTGAATTTTTATATCATTGCTATGAACGTGTATTAATTTTCGAATGATGTGGATTTAATCTTGTGTTTACAAAGAATCTTAACATGTCATGATCCGTTGAAAATCTCTGAGACAAATGTTGGAAAGTATAGATTGAGTCATTTGAGTCTTTCTTGGATTTTCTCGAGGTTTAGCAAAAGATAAGTGTGGGGGAATTTGATAGAGGGATAATTAGGCTATTTTTAGTACTATATTTCTATATATATTTTTAGCTATTACTCGTTAATTATGGTACTAATTTCTATTTTCATGTTTGTGTAGGTTTCCAATTACAAGATTTTAAAATAGAAGCAAATTGGCAATTTAGAAGTATAGTTAAACAAGGAAACTACACAAACAAGGAAACCACACAAACAAGGAAACGACACAAACAAGGAAACCAAACAAAGAAGGAAACAAAACAATTATAAAAGGGATGATACCTTGCTTTGAATCGATCCATCCAACAATAACATCCCCATCCATAGCTTAACCCATCATCGCAGCATTCCCTCAGCCGTCTCCCTCTTCTCCTTCACAAAATCCACAACACAACCCCATCTCTGTCTCAGCTCCTCATCCACAGCCGCAGCAAACCACAGCCTCATCATCATCCTCACAGCAGCAATCATCCTCGCAACATCAGTTACACCATCACCAACATCCATCTCTTCCACTATTCATCGCAATCCAGCAATCGCCTTCATCACCTTCTCGCACCATCGTCGATAAACCCTTGTCTTAGTCCCTTTCGCTCTCTCACTATCCCTGATCGTCGCCAACCCTAATCCCATCGCCACCGTCTTCATCTCTCTCTCAGCCGATCGTCGCCCTTCCGTCGCCACACATTCGCAGTCCAATCTCACAGCAAAAATAGAGATCAAGAAGGAAGAGAGGTGAAGCAGATCGCGTGAGGAAGGTGAAGTAAGAGATATCACGCTATTCACACCCCAGTTTCCACTCAGTACCACCATGGATCAGGCTATAGTGTTTTGTTTCATCTCTTAATTCTTTTACTTATTTTAGTTTGATTATTGATTATGGATTACTGTTTGAACATAATTAATATGTCTAGCTAAACTTCTCTTAGTTAGGGGTGGATTCGAAGCCCCGAACATGTGTTTTAGAAATTAATTGAAATTAATCTTCCTTGCTATTAGTGATTGTGTTTTGCTTAACTGCTTTATAGAGAAATTTTCTTTGTATGTTTGTTAAGGTGGCCAACTTAGTAAGCATGCTAGGATCTGGGGCTAGAATATATGAGAGTTTCACCTAATTGTTATAATCCTTTATTCACAAGTAGTAAATACCAAGGAACGTCGGTAAGGTTAAGTAAAAACCTAGGTAAGAACAAGATGCTGATCATACTTGTAATTGCCTAGTCAGTGTTCATATTTTCCACAAAACTTAATGATTTTAGATTGTTATTTAACTTGCAATTCCTGTTTAGATAGCATGATAAGAATAGTTTGAAAGCGACGCTTAGTTTAATTCAACAAACTTGGGAAAATAATAATATTAATGCAGTGCGGTCATGGTTAATCTTGAGCATAGTCTCTCACGAGTTAGCAAGTGATTATTGAAGATTGATTTATAAGCATATGTTTGGTGTGTGGGGATAAACCCTTAGCTAATTTCTCATGCTTGCCATCCCTTTAGTTTTATTATCTTTACAGTAATTTTCATAGTTTAATTTAGAAAATTCAATCCCCCATTAATTAATTAATTAGGTTGTTAGTTGACTTTTAGCGTTAATTGACAAGCCCTCTAATCCCCGGTCTAGAACGATCCCTACTTATTCTATACTACAATCACAAAGCAGGGTATTAAGTTGTGTGCTACTAAAATCGCGCATCACATTTTCAGTGACACCTTTTGACAGACGAGGCACAACTGGATAACTGGCAGGAGCTCTCTCTTCGAGGGGGAGAGAATGACTCCTCAACTGTTGGATCGATCGCAAGATCTTCGACACCATCTTCGTCCTCAAAGGTCTAATAAACCAAGTGAAGGTACTGGGACAAATCAACACCAAGACCCTCGATATAGTCGAGAAGCTCAGTCCGTCCATCAACAATTCACTGCCAATCCACCACCTCCATAATGCGAAGTCTATCCTTAACTAAAGCAAGCTCATTCCTAGCTGCTATAAGTTGGCCCTCAGCAGTAGTAAGCATCGCAGAAGTATCAGCCTTGACCTCGTCACGTGAGGCCGTTAATTGCTCCACCCTTTTTTTAGTAATGTCGCGGTTGTTAGAGCGCTCTATCACGGCACGTGCAACCTCATTATGGAGTGCCTTCTCGACGGACAACTCTTTTTCCACATCATGCAAGCGTGCATGAACACTGTCTAATTTGTCTCTTAAATATTTGATCTCGGTCAAAGACCGATCCCGTGCACCCTCCGGCTCGACCAACGAGGCTTGAGCAACCCTGGCCGCTTTGATCCGCTCCGTGCATCGCGCTTTTAACGGGTCATATTGATAAAGAACACGGGAAAACACAAATAGCAACACAACGAGCTTCTTCTCCAGAGAAACCACAAGATCACGACTAGCTTGATGACCATAACCCATCACCCCTACGTAGGCATGATGAGTCATCCTGTCCATTATAAGCCTAGGACCATCATCAAGATGAAAACTCAAATCTAGCACAGGCATCGAATGCCTCTCCACTAATCGTGTACGAGCACCATCCTGCACATCAAGCAGGGGAAACCAGCAAAACTTCCCATCGGATTTTACCTGAATCTCTTAGGGGGTAGGTTCCGTCCAACTGATCCGTGAATGAAGAACGCGGGGATCCGAAAGCATAGAGGAACCACCACCCACAGTCGAGAAGGAAGAAGGAACGTTAGGAGAGCCATCCTCACCTTCTCGTTGCACAGTAACCATAACAGAAGTGGAATGAGTGGCAGTCCCAACGAGAATAGAGGAGCCTAAGTGGGCTGAAAAAAGCGGGACCTCCGCCCCATCGTCAACATGAGAAGAGAGAATGAAAAAGGCGGAACTCAGTCACGACTACTAAGCTCCTTAGATTGGACAACAGCCAGTTGGAACATCTTGTCATCAATGGTCGTGGGATCCTCATTAAAACACTTAGCAGCGTCAGGACCACCATAAGCAGAGAAGAGTCTCTTTTCTCCACCGTCCAGCGGACAAATGGTCTCTGTTTCGCTCCTCTCCAATGCCAACTTCATCTTTTCTGCCTCTTGCAGATAGCAGCGATCCTCCCTCGCAGGCTCTCTATCGACAAAATCCGAGTAAAGAGAAACACGACGAACAAAATCAACGAGCCGTTTCTTATTCGGAACACGATCAAAATTCAGGAACAATCGCTTCGAAGGGCTAATAGGCCTAAAAAATTTTCTCTTCCTGGAAGTCAGACCAATAGCAACGTTAACGAGAACATCGAGATCCGTAACATCCGAGCTCACTTTCCCATCAACGATAGCGTTACCACCATTGACAAGGACATCACGGGCAACAATCTCCGCGGTTTGCCTCTCAGTTAGTAGAGCCTGCTCAACTTCATTCATGCTGTATAAACCGTTGCGCTTCAACATGTCATCAATAAGATAGGTGTCCAAAGGAACTACAGGAAGCTGCAAAAAATGCTCGCTGATAATCTATTTTTCAACGGTCAATTGCAAATTCCTCCGCTTGTTGGGAACTTGGAAAGACATCACTATCTGCCAACCCCGTAAATTGAAGTAGTCACAATAGACATAAGTGTAAAATCAATCCCACGACCAACCCTTGATGTCATCGTTAAGGTTGCCAAAACACGCGGTAGAACAAAGAAAACAAGTGCTCTTGGATGACAATAGAATGACCACTGAGTGCAAAATTCTAGCAATCAAAAGAATACCAGAAAGGATGGCCCTTGCATATGTAGAAACCATAACCCTCCAACCATTCGGGCCCATCTGAGCTAGTGGAATACCTAAAAGATCTAGACAAAACCATAGTAGCTCTAGAACTGGAAATCGAAAACCGACGTTAAATTTATCCGCCTGATAAAGTGCAATATATCCCTTTCTCGGATGACAAGGACTGTCACGAGGTAGAATGATCTCAAGGTTGGAAGGCAAAGAGTAGTTGGAACGGACGCTATCCAAGGTCACCTGAGAAACCTTCTTGGGGGAAAAATAAGCTTCGCAGGTAGCAAGCTGCTCACCATCCAGTAAGTCACCAGCAGACATCGCAAATAGGCAAGAAAGATGGAAAAAATGCAATAGAAATAATAAACAACCCTAATATCGAAGATGCTGTAAAGAAAGAAACAAAGCTGTCACGACATCCTTTATGCAATCGAGTAATGTAGAGACTGCTCACGAAGTGACATACGGGATATAACGGTGCGCGAAATTCCAAAAAATGTGTGCGAAAATGAACAGTTAACGAAGTAATCAAGGCGATCGACCGACCGAAAGTTGTTAACAACATTAAGTTCATTGCAAAGGTGCAATCGGGATATTAACTGCCACAAAGTTAGTGGATACATGAATGTACCCACTAACTAAGGGGGGAGTAGCTGATGATACATCAAAATAGATCGATCATCACAGCCATACACGTTGCAAAGAACATCCATCACAAGGACATGACGTCTCATCTATTGGGCCACTCGTAAAACCCAAGAAGAATATAGCTGACCGCAGAGGCTCAGACAAAGCCCACTATAAGAAGATATAATCAAAGCCCAAATCTAGGCCCGAACGAATCAATGCCCAAATCCAGGCCCGGTACGAGTTCTTTCATAAAGAAGAGGAACATTGCACCAAAAAGAGTCGTAGAGGGAGTTACGCCTCCACAGACGCATTTCCGTCAAGGAGCAGAATGTTATGAGAAACATCTCATTCCGCTGCGTCTCACATGCTTAAGTCATGCAGAGAATTAACCGCGACCATTATAAAAGGTAAAAGGAACATTTGACACAGGTATGCAACTTTAACTGAGTTTTGTCCAGATTTACTTCCTTCTTCAAACAAAGTTGCTGACTTAAGCATCGGAGAGCCTTCGGCCACCAAAAAGGTGGTCCTTGGCAAGTCTAACATTTGATTTGGACACATCAGAAGGCATCATCAATGTGTAACATATTCTGAAGAATATGAGTAGCCAATTGTGTTGTTGCCAAACATCGAAATCTAATGTATAGTGTACCCATGTAGTGTATCTGATTAAGTTAGTATGCCAACAACCCAAAAGAAGATACATTTTGATTTCGTCTACTTCATGAGGCACTGGCAGTAATTATCTATGTGCTAGATACCCCAGCTCAAACCTCTTGGGCAGACCTCACTCTTGTCTATTTGCAAAACCAACTGGAGTTTTGATTCAACATAATTGGGAGGGAAACGAAGTTGTTGAAAAGCGTGTGGCTTCCAAAGTCAGTTATTTCTTGTTGCAATCCATGACTAAATCCAAGAGCGACAAATGGAGTGGGTTTGGGATATATAGGCGGATTCAATGTAGGGAACTAGCTTGGGATTTGACAGGATTGGTCATTTGGTCCAAGAGCATTTACCTTCTCTGGTCCACTTTCTTCTGACCAAGAACTTGTACCTACTATGATCCATCATTCTTTTTAGCAAGACAATGTCTCTTCTGTGGTCGAAACATTGTTGTCCGTGCTTTTTTTTTGTCAATACTGGGTCAGTTGGAGTTGTCATTGCAATTCACCATGTCATTTTCACATAGAGAAGGACAATGTTCTGCACCAAATAATTGTTGGGATGGAGTTGACTTGAATAGTCCACATCAAGTAAGGTGGAGTTTTCACTGAGGTTTATAAGGAAGTAGTCTACTTCCTAATAGCAACGAGGCCTTTAAGGGAAAAATCCCACACTACCTAGGCCCGGATGGAAGGTCCGATATGGTGGTGTTTAAGTTGGGGACAATATCAATGCTATGTATAGTGGACCTAGGTGCACGCACGCGCTCAGCGCGCCAACAAGTGGTATCAGAGCCGATGGTTCGGCGGGGACTTGGCGAAGTGGAGGTGCAGGCGACACATTGTTAAATGAAGCAGGTGCGAGGTAGCGAGCCAGGTAGAGCATCACATGTTTGCGGTCCGAGGTGGAGGTGCAAGTGGCACATTGTTCAGGGGATCAGGCGCGAGGTAACGAACTAGGTAGAACATCGCATGTGTGCGGTCCACCAGATGAATAGATGCAGATTAGGTTCCAGATCCTTGCCAAGGGAATGTATCCTACAAGTCCGGACGAGGTGGAGTTAGTGCGGTGGTTGCGACTAAGGTGGAGCTAATAATGCCGGGATATCAGCCTGTACACCGAGTGCTACCTACAGGATTGTGGTCGCACATGAGACTCGAGGAGGAGGTGTACTTCGAGATGTTGTAGATCGGTAAATGGATTGTAGGATGTGTGACGATTTGCGCCAAAGGTGGAGATTGTTGGGATGGAGTTGGCTTGTATAGTCCCACATCAAGTAAGGTGGAGTTGTCATTGAGGTTTATAAGGAAGTAGTCCACTCCCTAATAGCAACGAGGCCTTTTAAGAGAAAAACCCCACACCACCTAGGTCCGGATGGAAGGTCCGATATGGTGGTGTTTAAGTTGGGGACAATATCGTTGCTACTTATAGTGGACCTAGGTGCGCTCAACGCGCCAACAATTGGTATCAGAGCCGATGGTTCGGCAGGGACTTGGCGAGGTGGAGGTGCAGGCGACACATTGTCCAAGGGATCAGGCGCGAGGTAGCGAGTCAGGTAGAACATCACATGTGCGCGGTCCAAGGTGGAGGTGCAGGCGACACATTCTTTAGGGGATCAGGCGCGAGGTAGCAAGCTAGGTAGAGCATCGCATGTGCACGGTTCACCAGATAAATGGATCCAGATTAAGTTCCAGATCCTTGCCAAGAGAATGTATCCTACAAGTACAGACGAGGTGAAGTTAGTGCGATGGTTGGGACTAAGGTGGAGCCAATAACGCTGGGATAACAGCCCGTACACCAAGTGCTACCCGCAGGTTCGTGGTCGCACATGAGACTCGAGGAGGAGGTGTACTTCGAGATGTTGTAGACCGGTGGATGGATTGTAGGATGTGTGATGATTCGCGCCAAAGGTAGAGATTGTTGGGATGGAGTTGGCTTGAATAGTCCCACATAAAGTAAGGTGGAGTTGTCACTGAGGTTTATAGGAAGTAGTCCACTCCCTAATAGCAACGAGGCATTTTAAGGGAAAAACCTCACACCACCTAGGCTAGGATGGAAGGTTCGATATGGTGGTGTTTAAGTTGGGGACAATATCGTTGCTATGTATAGACTTAGGTGCACGCACGCGCTCAATGCACCAACATGAATTCCTTTAATTTGTATGCTTGGATCTTGTCATGCATGAAAGTGGACAGATGATGAAGATAGCTGTTGATAGACTTGTATATTTTCTTTACGTCTCTGCCTTTCCTACCGCCCTTGCAACATTTTGAGACTGGTCTGTAAAATCCTCAACCAAGGACATCATTCATGAGGTTTAGCAGAAGGTTGTCCTTTATGGATCATACACGTATGGAAATGAAAAATTTTCAATTTTCAATTTTGCAGATCTTAAGTAAATTACAATTGCATTGCCAACTTTGGAGACCCATTTTTTGGACATCGAAGATCCTTCATATGTGCTCACACAAAGACCTTCTGGCCATAAGAGTTTCTACCGTTGGGAGCTGCAAAGGAGCAACAAACACCAACCAAATGACTGGTAAGTAAATACAATCCAATTTTGAAAATGAACTTCATAATATAAGTTTTAATCCGTACCAAGCAAATGACAATCCAAAAGTAGGAAAAAAAAGTGACACTTGCACACTTGCATTTCAAGCAGAAGTTGAAATGCTCACTCCCAAACACCGCTGACATCAATGCAAAACATTTGATGAGAAGAGAACATGTTACCTTGGACAGTAAAGTTGGTTTTGTGTGGCCTTCAATATGTTTGCAGGATCATTTTCATCTAAAATCACCAAGACCAGTGTATATCACCATCTCAGCAAGGCCTGCTAAAGCTACTAAACTTTCATCTTCCATAATATAATTGATTAAAGATTGTGAATATCAGTTGTAACATCGTTAATTACAAAAACTTGGTACACCAAGTAGAAGATTTGGTACTTTGCATTCGCAATGGATCCAACGACAACATATTGTTTCTATTTTCTCCATATCACCAAATTTCCTATAAGGGTTAACTCTAATTTCCCCTACATAATAATAGCTAATTTGAGGTTACCCCTAATAAAGATCCGTGTTGCAGTCACCCTCAAGACTAGCGGTCAATGGACGCTGACAATGAAAGGCATCACGTGCACGAAATTTGCTTACTAAAAATACCCTTTAAGCAAATGAACCACACATCTAAACTCAAGATACAAACACATATCTCTGGAAAATCGAATTGTAAATAATATAAAATATACCTTGTGATAAGAAATCGTATCACTAGGAAAATCTATTGAATAAAAATGGAAAACAAATCTTGACATATAATACATATCTCTAGGAAAATCCATATAAAAAATCCAAATATTACCTCTTCCTCATCCTCATATCAGAATTGGGAGGTGGTGGTAAATAGGTGGGTGTTGGGATAGGGGTGGCTGGTGGTGACTAGGCAGTTAAATCGTTAATCAGTCCCTAATCGGTCTAGACAGATATAACATTAATTTGGATTAATCCGGATTAATTGGTCTATTTTTCAAAGTAATACATTTTTGTACTCTTACTAACGTAAATTATAACAAATAACATATCTTGACAATAAAGATTAGTAAGCATTATAGACCAACAAAAGTAACATAAAGAAATCATGTCCAAAACATCACATTCAAAACAATTAAACCAAAACATAATAAGTAATAAGCAAATCACTCAATCTCCATGTTCACAACTCTATCAATTGACTTAATTATCAACCGTCTTCTTCAACATCTTCCCTATCTTAGTGTTAACCCAATTTGGTATTCTTCATCATGAAGTGAATATGAAGTGCTCGTATTTGATTGGCGTGCCCTACTCCTCATGTTTTGCCTAAGATCAATAGCTCTCATTGCATTTCTAACTTGTGACCATGTAATATCATCACCTTCCCTCACAAATCTTGTAGCTCTTTATCCATAGGAATAAGCCAATCATCATTTTCATGAACCTCCCTCAAGACAATGGAATCTTGAGCTCTTGTTATTATGTTGGCCTTCCTTTCCTTTAATCTTTGCCAACTTTTGGTTGCATTAAGAAAACATGATCATTCAATTTGCTTGCAAAAGATCGATTCCTCTTTTTGGTATGCAATTGAAATTATATAAAAATAAAGAGTAAAATATATTACTCATAAAATAATTAAAATCATTGTGAAATCAAACTTGTGATTATACTAATAATGGTTACTTACATGGTCAAATGCATTACAATTGCACTCACATGATGAAGTGCTACATGTTAAAGATAAAACTTTTATTGCAAACTTTTGAAGGATAGGAACTTCATACCCATGATTAAACCACCATTTGACTATTCAATAAAGTCATAAACAGTTATAAGTAAAAATGAATAAGTAATGAAGTGATATTGTAGTTTGTAAGCCTAAATTACTTATAAGGTGGGACTCTATCTCTTGTGCGTATGGATAATGCAGACCCTAGTTGCCTCATTGCATCTCTATACACCCTCAAGTCAATGTGAATTGATCATTATCCTCATCGGGTACAAGCTTATCGATATTTGCAAGAAGTCTCGTTTTAATCTCTTTGTTCCCTTCAATTTGAGTAAGAGGTTGCTTGTAAAATAAGGATGGGTTTAGGTATGAGCCAGCTGAACACAACATACAAAGATCTCAGTTCAATGTTTATTTAATAAATAATAAACAAATAAAAACATTAATTTCAAGTTTAGGCATTAATACCTGGATGCAATGGATGATGTAATTGATCATTCCACCTCTCATCAGTAATTCTCCACACTAATCCAAGAACGGTATCATTATCACCTGCGCCAAGATTCCTTTTTATTGTTTCGTTTGCTCTATCCATAGCCTCGTATATATAACACATACAAGGTTTTTTTCTTCCGCATCACCAATCGTAACACTTACACTAATGGAGCAAGTACTTTGCAAGCATACTCTATATCATCCCAAAAGTCATTTCTTACCACTAGATTTTCAATCTTCTTCCCTTCAGGTTTGCTTGAAAAAATATTATTCCTCCACGGGGTTGAAACAAGCAAGACTTGCAAATGAACATATTATCCCAAATACTTTGCAATGTGTAATATTAGGTGGCAAATCTAGTTACACAAGATCTGATCAACTCTTTTTTATTCGTCAACTTCCTTATCATATTCAAAACTCACCCATAATTATAAATGTATACCATAACAGATCTGGCTTCTGACAAAACATTTAGTATCTTCGACAACTTCTGACCAAGATCTTATAGGATCAAATTTATGCAACGAGTAACACAATGTGTCCAAAAGAGCTTGGGATGTTGCTTATCTAGTTTCCTTCCCGCAACCTTATAATTAAAGCCATTGTCAGTGATAAACTACAACAATAATATATCATGTGCTTGATTACATAGTAATTAATTACTACTTGAGTACACGATTATATAATTACCTGAACAATGTTGTCCTCCCTTACGTCCTTAGTAACTTTAATTATCAACCCTTTCAATAAGTTTAGAGTCTTTGACATATTTTGATGCATCAATTGACTTCTAAAATGTTGTTCCTTGTTGACAATTCACCAAGAAATTAATCAAGCAACGACCCTTTCCTTTAGTCAAAAAGTTAGAGATTATAGAGCATCCATATGTTTCCCCATATTGCCTAAAGGAATTGACAAATGATTTTGTCTCTTGCAACATATCTCTCAACAGCGTGACTTGTATATTATGATACCTCATAGAAGACATACCTAAAGATAAATAAACAATAAAGTAAATAATAGTGCAAGAACTAAAGTCTTGTAAGTATATGTCAAGTCTTGGGTTCTATACCTACCGGCGACACGCTTGCCTTTCTAAAAAAAAGTATATGTTACGCCTCGGCTTTCGAGAAAAAGAAAATTCTTATATCTACGTAGGATTCATATTATCCCTTTTTCCCAAATTCGGGATGTGAAAATTTAACATCAAAAACATTTATAAGAAAAGTAAAAGTAGACAAAAATTTCTAACCAGGAAACTCTTTGGAGATTTCATCCCACAATTAAACCTCCAATATCGCCGCTCCAATGACTTTCTAACCTGAGAAAGACTAAATGACTACGTTCCAATAAGAACGTACCTAAGAAGCATAAACTTACTCGAGTCAGCGAGGTAGCTGATATGGGTAATCCTCAATTCTAATAAATAAAATAAGTTACATAAATTGAAGCAACAACTTAAAAACGTGTAGTTCCTCAACGAGTCAAACTTGTCATACTAATAAGTTTATTCATACTTAAAGTAAATATTTATTTATCCAACACTTAGAATGTGAAGGTTGAATATGGTAAGTCTGATCCTGTAGAAACATTAGTAGACTTACCATCCTGCACGGAATGGTTAAAGCAAAAGAATAAATTCCTAATTTATCAATATTCATAAATACCATTTATTTTCAATCAAATACACATCATAGTCACAATACACCATTATTTAAATATCAATAAAATACATTTTGCCTTAAGGAAAACATGTACTTCTCATTCAATGATCAAATGAGCATTTAGTTTCTTTCTTCAAGGCAATCATATTATAAAATACCCACAATTAACATTCTACCTTAAGAAAGACATGTAGTTCTCATTCAATGATCGAATAAGCATTAGTTTATTCCCTCAAGGCAATCATGCATATACACAAAATTTAACATATTTTCCACAATTGCACTACCCTCTTTGTACTAAACACACCTCACTGAAGTGTGCCTCCTTGCCTTCAAAACACTCGGAGCGTACATATCCCATATGGGGTGCCACACCGAGGAATATGTCATCTCACCCGAAGTTCGATCATGACAAGTATATCATCATTAGGCATACATCCGAACACACATGAAAGGTGTAGCCAATATGCAAACAAGTTTGCATACTAAATCATATACAAATATAAAAGCAAGTCTGTAGGCTGAAATCATACTTTTCATTTTTTTTTTTTTTTAACATTTCTTTCATCTTTTTAGAGTTGTGAAAAAGTGCATAAAAATCAACTTATCTCAAAATTCTTATATAATGGCACTTTGTCATTCATAAATAAATCCACAACAGTATCCACCCATTCTTTTGGGAAACATGGTATTTGATGCACTGTCAATCATAAACAAATCCACCACTATATTAAGTACCCATTCTTTTGGAGAACCATAACATTTTTAAAACAAAATTTCTGTAACAAAACAGCGATCAAGGCCATTCAATATAGGAATTTATATTCCATAACAATTCAATTTTTTTCATAACAATCAACTTCAAATTATAATCGAGTAATACGAAATTCTAATTCGCAATAACAATACAAATTCCCAATTCATATTCTCAAAGGTTGAATCCATCAAATAAATTCGAAAACCACAACTTCATCCTCTAAGGTGGACACGTAGCAAAATCTATATTTTTCAAATGTTCTCAAAATATATCATGTAATTTCTCCAAATACAGAAATAATATTTCCATTAACTCAAGCAATATTGTCAGGCCCTTCTTGGTAAAAGTAATTCTGACTATAAGACATATGACAAAATGAACATTTATCCACCAAAATGGTACATATTATAAGGGTGGATCTTTTCTTAATACATTTCCACTACATTTGCATTTAATATCAAACATTGTCTTCCTTACAGAGCCACAAAGTTTCCTTTTAGTATGAGTAAAAAATATCAATATTCTTAAGTATTTCACGCTAGTTTGTGCGTTTAAACTACTAAAGAATAATTAGGCGGGTATTACAATAATTTGCATCCAAATAATAATATAAACTGTATTTATATTTACAATAATTAGGCGGGTATTACAGTATATCTATTGATCAAAACTTTGAAATAGTTTATTAGTTAAAATATTTACCTTTTTTATATTTTCCAATAGCGTGGATTATATGTTGAATTTATGGAGTACGAACGATGTTATAGGCCAACCCAACCTCGTATGCCCAATCGGCTATAACAACCCAAACCTCATTTTTTAAATTGTTTTTGTAAGGGTCATTCTTATCCAAAGTTACTTGCTTCAGTTTTTCCATGTCAACCTTTAAATATTATCAAGTGTGCCTTTAACATCATTAGGAACATTTCTCTTCTTGCCATCTCCAATGGAAATATCATTTCCTCCACCACCATTTCCTCCGTCACTACCTAATATTTGTTGCTCCTTTTCTAAATCATTATCGTCTCCACCCACCAAAATGTCATCATAAGAGTTTGTGCATCTCTAACCTTCGTTTAGGAATAACTAATTCATAGGGAGGTTGGAGTATCACAGGAGGAATTGTAACAAATCCGGGTATTTGGAGTTACAAAGGTGTGGTCGAGGAACATATTGTATTTTCTGGTTTGTGCTTTTTGGCAGCTATCTGGCATTGGGTGTACTGGGATATAAAAATATGCTGTAATGAACATACAGGAAAACCTTATTTGGATTTGCCCAAGATTTTGGAATTCATTTATTTCTCTCAGGCTTAGCTTGCTTTGGGTTTGGTGCATTTCATGTAACGAGCTTGTATGGTCCTAGAATATGGGTGTCCGCTCCTTACATACTAACTGGAAAAGTACAATCTATAAATCTTGCATAAGGCATAGAAAGTTTTGATCCTTTTGTTCCGGGAGGCACAACCTCTCATCATATTGTAGCAGGGACATTGGGCATATTAGTAGGCCTATTTCATCTTAGTGTTCATCTGCCCTGATGCCTATACAAAGGATTGCATATGGGTAATATTGAAACTATTCTTTCCAGTAGTATTGCTTTTGTCTTTTTGCGGTTTTTTTGAAACATTCCGGTAGTTTTGGTAGATGGAGACTGAATTCTGAGAGCTGATGTTCCTTTTAGAAGGACAAAATCAAAATATAGTGTTGAGAAAGTAAGGGTAACCGTTGAGTCATATAGTGGCAAACTTAACGGAGTTAGTTATAGTGATCTTGCAACTGTGAAAAAATATGCTAGACACGCTCAAATAGGTAAATTTTTTTAATTAGATCGTAGTACTTTGAAATCTGATGGTGATTTTCAAAGTAGTCTGAGGGTTGGTTTACTTTTGGGCATTTTGCTTTGTTCTTCTTTTTTCAGACACACTTGGCATGGTGCTAAAATCGTGTTAAAAATGTCTTTGTTGAGGTTGCTCTAGATTTGGATGCTCAAGTAGAATTTGGAGCATTCCCACACGTCTCCACATGATGCCACATTTCCTTCCTTTTGTGCAAGATGTTATTTTAAGTCTAGATATTCCACAACTAATCATTTTGTTACAAAACTTGCACCATACCAAACTATTATTGGTTGGGCCTCTACATTCTCCCCATTGTCATACTATGTCGTCGGATATTCTTTTCATGGGATTTGATGATGTTGCATTGGTACCAATGTTACTAGTATTAAAACCTTGCGACGACGACATAACCATCATAGATTAAAAAATAAATAATTAATCAAAAGAATCTGGATACTATATATAATTCTTCAAATATAGTATTTTATAATTGTATATATTGTTTGTTGTGATTACATTCCTAAAGAAATCAACAACTACTATTTCTTGTAATTATATTACTAAAGCAATAATGAATTACTGTTTGTTGTACTTATATTACTAACAAAAACTCAACAAAGATAGATGAAAAGGGAAAAGGAAGCCCGCCGGTGGTGGTGACCTGAAACAAAGAGAGTGAAAGGGAGGTCGATCGATGGTGGTCGCGAGGAAGAGGAGGCCAATCAGTGGTGGTGGTGAGAAACTGAACCAAATAGAGAAAATTTTATGAGAGAAAGAAGGAGGATGATGGTGGATTGAATAAGAACAACTTTTGTTTTTCCCTTTTTTTATTTATTATTATTATTTTTTTATCCAGGGGATTTTCATCAAAATACGATTCTTATTTTCTGGACTTCCAGATTAGTTGTTGGAGATGCATGAAATTTAATCTTTAGCCCTTGTATCTAGGAGGGGTATTTTGGTCATCACAATATTAATATTTTGAAAATGTTCATGAGCTCACAGTCAACGAGTGCAAACTGTTAGTCTTCAGAATGACTGCAATATAGATCTTTATTGGGATAACCTCCAATTAGCTATTTGTTACAAGGCGTAAATCACAATTAACCTAACCATTCCTATAATGAAAGCAAAATTAGATGGAATATGCCATTGGGTCTCTGAGATATGAACTATGAAACTTTGTTCGTCAATCGGATTTGGCGATAAGTTTTGGAGAGTAGGAAATTGAGGATGATCAGAATTTAGAGAAAAGAAAAATAAGTGTAAGGGAAGATAAGGTATCCAATCTTGTGGGGGTATGGATAAAGGATGGAGTGAGAAGATTAATTATGGTAAGGATATTACAAGTGATCTTAATATGTTCTTCATGGAGACTCGTAAAATTTCTTAACTTGCAATTGCATTGATTTATTAATTCGTGATGTCGATTTACTTAGCAATCACACACAAGAAAATAAATGTACAGGAAAAGTAAATGAGGTAAAGATATAACGTGGTTCACCACCAAATAGCTACATCCATGATGAGAACACACATTCATTATAAAACACTATCATGAATACAAGAGTCACATATAACAACCATACATTGGTTTCACAATATGGTAACACCTCTAATTCTAACTTCATACACGAAGCTTTGTTTCAATGATGCATCTCTTCAGCCAGCTTGATCAACAACGTACTTGGTCAAACATCCCTTGCATATACATGAGGGTTCCTTATATACTGACAAGGATATGTGAAACACTTTGGTAAGTGGTTTGGTGTGAAAGCCTTTCGGTATCATAAAAGTGTGAAGGCCTTCTCAAATACTTCCATAGAAAATTCTTTACCTTAGATGTGTATTTATTTGGAAAACATTTTCTCAAACATTAGTGTTAGCCATATGTGTCGTTCATAAATAAATTTCTCAATATTTGAGAAACACAAGCGTAATTTTAATAAAACACATAGGCACATTAGAGAAACTCTAGCTCTAGAAAAAAAGCAAGGTTTAGCCTTCACATAGGGAGGACACGTCAAAACAACTCTCGGTATTTAAGAAATGCAGAATCGCATTTAGTGCAAGGCTTACTTTATTTACAAGAGAGATGCTTGAAGTTGTATACTTTGAAAGGTGGGGAGGGCTCACCAATTTTGACTTCAATAGAGTTGTATTGAACTATATTGGATAACTCTTAGTGGATATTGGACTAATGCTAATAAGCAAATTGATGTCATTAAGTTCAAGTCACAAACTTAGTCACCATAAGCTTAGTTCCCCACAAGCTTTGTTGAACGTTTTGTAAGTTTTATATGTTTATTCTTTAACACCTCCAAGGTTGATCCCACAAGAAAGCCCACCAAGACTTCAATGGTTGATCCCACAAGCAAGCCCATAAAGCAAAATCGTGTTCTCTAATTTTAGAATGTGATATATGTGTGTATAAGCTTGTGCCACAAAATTTGGACCAATCAACAATTTCCAAGGTCTCAATAATTTTTAGGGAGGTATTAGCAATTCTAGATTAGTCCATGTCTTCTAAAATCATTATTTACATTATTGTATTGAAATTCCCCCAGCTTCTCAAAATCATTGTTCAAATTTAATTGTTATTTTTGATTTGAGAAACGTTTTAATAAAATATGTCCATGTATTTAATATATTAAATAAATATTAAAGACCTAATTGTGGGTCACATCAACTTGTTAACATATACATTGTCATTATTTCAAAGTGGAGCTTGACTACCATTGACTAGGACATATTAGTGAGTTTTGCATCAAAACTAAATCGACATAAATTTGTGGTTTCAACCCGCTCTTCCAAAAAGTCCAATTTGTCTCAAGATGTAAGTTTAGGGATATGATGCATGTTCAAAATCCTGATTTGTACTCCAAGATAGCATTAGGCATTCAAGCTTCTCCAAGGGCATTGCTCTTGGAAGTTAACGATCCTAGTTGATCTAAGGGAATAAACTTGGACTACAAAACAAGTGGAAGTTGAATCTAGGCAAGAGCTGAAACCCTCTAAGAACAACTTCCATTTCAACTTACAAGATGTCTTTGCGATTAGATTTGCAAGGGATTGCACAACTTATCCTTCAGATTTTAAGAGGGCCATAATAACCTGTATAGGCGTTTGGCAAAGTTCAATAAGTATTCAAACCTAGCCCGTTCTTGTTGGGGATTTGCAAGGGATTGCACAACTTATCCTTCAGATTATGTTGCATGCCGACTCTTCTTCCATAATCTCAAAAGACGATTTGTATCAAGTTGTCCATTACCCAAGTGTTATTCATAAAAGTATCAATCATTATCATCATCCAAGTTTGAGGAAAAATAATTGTAGAAACTTGCAGGTTCTGGTTCGTCTAATGAGGTTTGTACCTGGCGCCAATAGGAAGCTACTAAATGGTGCCAAAAGGGAGTTGTAATCTAGCCATGATCTCTGTGTCATTTCCAACTCCAACAATGGAATTGTGGTTCTCCATGCCCATCAGCCTTTGAAGAGCTGATATTATGTTCCAAGATGACTCAAAAAGACCCAAAACATACACTTTTTCTTCTGCGGGCACCTTTCCACACGACCATCTCCCAGCGACAAATTTTCTCTGAAAGAGAGAAGTGGCCTCCATCAAATCCCATACAGACCAGCCCACCCCAAAGGGCCAAACAAGGTCGTAATTTTCCAAGCATGTAATGCTAAAAAGGAGAGAAGATCTTCCCAGGTGTATTGCTGTCAGAGTAGTAAGGATGTCAAATCCACCACCAATGATCTACATCGACTAACTCCTTGGATATCCAGCTCCTACAGATTCTACCATAACGCCACTTGACTTGACAAATGGAACCTCTCATATATATATATATACACACATATACATATAAGAAAATATGTCAAAAAACAAGTCTCCTAAAAAAGGATGGTGTATCCTATTAGGAAAACCTTCCATCTTCAAATGGTTCCCACCGCCATAGGATGTTCTGTCAAAAATCTCATCCAGCCATCACATTTCTCACTCATTAATCTCACAGACATACATCCCAATAGCCACCAACTTAGCCCTCAACACTTGCTGTAAAGAATTGTATTGAAAATATTGTTCTCCATTCATTGAATAGAATACAAGCTTATATAGAGCTAACTTTGACATAACCTAATAGAAATAGGAAACCTAGCAAACTTAGGAAACCAAAATACAATAGGAAATCTAACCAAACTTAGGAAACCAAAATACAATAGGAAAGTCTTCCTAACCCATTCTGTAACACTTTTCTATTCTGTAACAGAGGTAGATTTCTATTCTGTGACACTTTCCTATGTTACATACTTCTATTCTCTAACACCCCCCCGCAAGCTGGACATGTAGATGCAGACGAAATGTGCAGCTTGGAGGAAACTTTGAAGACCTATTTGGTGATGAAATCATTATCGTCGAGGCTGGACGAGTCCTGGTATTGCTCAATTCGAGGGGTATTGCTCAAGTCGAGACAACACGGATTTTGGTAATGCTCAAATCGAGTGGTATTGCTCAATTCGAGACATAGATTTTGGTATTGCTCAATTCGAGACAACACATATTTTGGTATTGCTCAATTCGAGCGGTATTGCTCAATTTGAGTGGTATAGCTCAAGTCGAGACATAGATTTTGGTATTGCTCAATTTGAGTGGTAGAGCTCAATTCGAGACAACATAGATTTTGGTATTGTTGGCCCCCCTTCCTTGATTGAATTGTAGGTTGGCGGTGTGTTGCTAATATGCATGAAGTTGTTGTAGAGTGCAATGTCCCTTCAATTTAGTTGAACTTTGCTGTCGATGATGTTTCTCCTGCTGTCATCCCTCCCCCGCCTCTTGCATAGTCGGCAGAGGCGGGGAAGAGCTTGAATCCCCAGAGTCTTAGGTCACCAAAGAAAGTAGCTCTGATACCATGTAAAGAATTGTATTGAAAATATTGTTCTCCATTCATTGAATAGAATACAAGCTTATATAGAGCTAACTTTGACATAACCTAATAGAAATAGGAAACCTAGCAAACTTAGGAAACCAAAATACAATAGGAAATCTAACCAAACTTAGGAAACCAAAATACAATAGGAAAGTCTTCCTAACCTATTCTGTAACACTTTTCTATTCTGTAACAGAGGTAGATTTCTATTCTGTGACACTTTCCTATGTTACATACTTCTATTCTCTAACACTTGCCAATCTAAAACCCTCCACAACTCCCCTTTGGCACCATCTAGTAGCTTCCTATTGGCGCAATCTGGTACAAACTCCTTTGAGACGAGCCAGTTAGATATATTTCACGAGAGATCTGACGAAAGGAAGCTCATTCAACTACTTCCTGTCTAATAAGCCAAGCCAACTTGATCAAAAGTTTGTGAAGATCAAAGATTTACATGTAGCATTGGCAAATGACCCGAAGCCTGCCCTTAAATTTCGGCCTGAACCCCAGGCTCATGATCAAGTATAAAAAGGTAGGACCAGCTCGAAAACCTTAGGGATGGGCCAAAGGATAATATTTCAAACAATAGCATAGCTAGGACCGCAAGGTTCGGCTCTTTACATGAAAGGATTGGGCAGGCTATGTCCAAAATATGCAACGGGCCCAATCATTTAGTTGGGGCAGCCCTGTCATACCCTTTTCCTAACCCAATATTGCATTGAAACCTATTCTCTTAACTCGGTCCTCAAGCCAGTCCATAAACTCACTTTCTTGAAACCACTTCTCTTAACTCGATCCTCAAGCCAGTTCATAAAACTTACTTGGAACATAAAGTTATGTTAAAAAAAAACAAAAAAAAAAAAAAACAAAAACAACAACAACAACGTGTGGACACGTATTGTGTGAGACATGCATGGATATTCACATCAGGTACTCCATGCTTACATCATCAAGTTTTTTTTACATGTTTTTTACATGTTTCAATTCTTTACAAATGGTACAAGCACATTATGGTAATTCGTCACAGTATGCATCGACACACATTTTTTTTTACAAAATTAGAGTGGTTGTTAAGTAGCTACTATTGCTTTGAAGTTCATGTTTTTAGATAAATTTATGTGAAATTAACTTATAAAATAATATAGATATAGAGGCTTCAAAATTCCTACAAAGGCTATAAAGTATAAACAGTCTGCCCAAGATGCTAGGCGCCCAAGCCACCATCCTCGTCTAGCTCCTGGAACTAGATAAATGCTTCCACAATAGGAAACTCATTGCTACTCCCTGTAAAGAAAACACATTCAGGTATTAATACATATTTTTTGAAAAATCTTAGGCAAAAGAATTAAAGAGACAAGGGGAAAAAAAAATCAAACAATTGTTGCACAACTCGATTCAGGAGCAACCCTGACATTCAATCTTGATGCCAGATTCAAAGATTTTCTTGTGCAATCTTTAATTTTATTTTCATCTTTCTTCTAGCTGGTTATGAGATTTGAAATGTACAACCATTATGAGATTCCAAAGAGTACTATTCTTGTTCCTCAATGTATTATTTCGCCAGAGCCCTTGAGCCTAAACTGTAAATCTCCCAAACAAAGTTTGTCACAATTATAATAAAGTTTGTCACAGTTATTATTCCGAGAAAATAAAACATGATAACAATTGTAAAGAATAAACAAGTCAGATTTATACATCCATCTGCGTGAGCTTAACAAAAAATAAAAATAAAAATAAAGTAATGTATGTTATTTATAAATAAATATGAACTTTCTATGTAAGGTTCAGAATTGAAATTACCATAAATCTTGTTTGTTGTCACATTAAAGATCCGGACTAGATCTCGATGAATGTGATAATCATATGGCTTTGGCAAATGCACATAAATACCATGAAGGAGTTTTTCCAATGCAGAAAGACATGCCGGATTGAAATTGATTTTGTGATTCCTTTAATTCTAGCTTTTTTTCTCTCTCACGTAGAGATAAGGGAAGAAAATATAAACAACTATCAGTTAATAGATTTTAAACAACTAAAGTACCACATATCTAAAAAATTATTTAATTTTTGAACAAGAGTTGGTCAACATTAATTTGTCATTGACACTGCCAGTAGTTACGAGTTGCAATTGGAAACCAACAAGATCCAACCAAGAAAAAACACAAAAGCGAAAATGGAAAATAGAAAGACCAACAAAATTCATGTTCCCTAACAGGGTTGACCCTGTAAAACCCCACAGATCAAATCTCAAGACATCTTCCATCCCATCATTGTCTCAAAATGAAAACAGGTGACTCACTATTTTCAAGTTATGTCAAGGGGAAAGGTATGTAACAAAGACGTTATTTCTACAAGAACATGTGCCGACATGTATCATGTAGAATACTCGTGCTAATACTCAGATAATCCCATCAGACATTTCATACTTAGATCATCAATTTTTTTCACATATTTTTTAAAAATTTCAGTTATTTACTAATATTACAAGCATACTATGACAAATTAGTAGTGCACGAGAAACATTATTGACATATAAAGTGAATGAATATGATTAACAATTCAAAATTTATTGTTGAAAAAGTGAATCATACTAAAGCACACACGCCCCCCTCCCCATGCATATCCCGTATTGTGTTTTTTTACCGACGTACACCCGTTATCCATGTCATTGATACATAGGTGGAATATGCAAAAATAAAGTGAGTTGAAAGCAATAGATATTCTTGGATTGTGACATGCACACAGAGATTTTCTAATTCAAGAAAGTGTCCCTGAAACCTATTGGCCCACATTATATGTTATTCTCACGGAAAATTCTAGGGGTCGAGGGAGGGAACGAGGGAGGGAGCGAGGGATGGGTGAAAGCCACCCATCCGCCTCGAGATGAGCATCATTGCACATCTCAAATTTGATGCACTTATCTCGAGGCGGATGGGTGGTTACCACCCATCCCTCGCCCCCTTTCCCTCGCTCCCTCCCTCGCTCTGTAGCAAAGCTCTATTCTCACTTCATTGAGCCACTTATGGAGTTGGAGTCCCTTTCTCTAATATTAATTAGGCCAACCTTTGAGATGGAAATGTAACTTTTTCAATGAAGCTTCTTTTAAGTAAAGTTCTCTGAGATCCAAGAACTTTCTTTTGTTGGTCAAAAGAAAGGCGTGTCAATCACTTTCTATGAATTGTGTGAATTTTATAGATATTTTATAATTTGGTGTTTTTTAGTTTGACATTCATTAGTTTATACCTATTATAGTTTGACATTCGTTTTGAAAATTAATTGAGTCTAACACTCATTTTTTTACTGAACCGTTAAGTCCACGTCATTGACTAGTCAAAATTAATTTGTAAACCATTTTACCCTTATCTTATTTTTTTTTTTAATTTTAATTAAGTCCAATTTTTTGAACCCTAAAATCCAAAAATTTCCCCTAGCTCCTTTTTTATTTTCTCTTCTTTCTCTTTCTCCTTCTCCAGTAGCTTTTCTTATATCTGCAAGCAGCAGAAACCCCACCTCTAAATCCCAACCCCCATTGCCCATCACCGCCTCCACACAGAAGACACCCGAAAATCGCCACTCAAATCTATATGATCCATCAATGTCTTAGCTAAATAACTTGAGGAGAAGAGAATGCGAGATACATCCAAATGGGAGAGAGATGCAGCTTTCCCCAAATCATTATGTGATCCATCTTGAAACATTGCACTTCTGCAAACACAACAACAACATTAACTTAATTTCTTCATAAACTGAAATAAACTTTCACTTTTAATCATCATCAACAACAACAACAACAACAACAACAACAACATTAACTTCATAGTATTAACAACATTAATCAACAACAACATTAACTTCATAAGCTTTTTAATCATCATAGCAGGGTGGGTGGAAGGAGAGGCGGTTTTCCACAAAACACAACACAGGTCAGTTTTCACTTTTATCACTTTCTGTCTGTTTATCTCTTCTTCGTCTTCGATCGAGCGATCACTCTCGCTCACTCGCAATGGCAAGTCTACAGAAAACGACAATAAGCGTGACACATAACACAAAAGACTTCAGGGGAACCAAGTTCTGGGTCGATCTGGAGCGGACGGGTTGGCTTACCAGCTAGGCGAGTACATCAAGACCTGGCGACGTCGTTGGTTCGTGCTCAATCAAGGAAAGCTCTTATGGTTCAAGGAGTCAAACGTGACTCGCGTGTCCTGACCACGTGGGCTCGTCCCTGTCGGCTCCTGCGTCACTGTTAAGGGCACGGGAGACGTCCTTAATCGCCAGTTCACTTTCGAGTTCTCTAGCAGAGACACCAAGAGTGTGTTTGGTTGCATGGAATCCTATGTCATGGAAATCCATGAGGGGACCCCTACATTTTAGGCTAAATTGATATATCACTCCACATCCACCATTTATTTTTGTAATCAATGGTGGGAATGGAAGTCCCATGAATATGAGAATCCACTCCTTGGTCTCCCAAAGCATTTGATTCACATGTTTATGAGACTTTCATTCCCACCATTAATAACAAAATTAAATAGTGCATATAGAGTTATACATCTAATTAGCCTAAAATATAGGGGTCCCCTCCTAAATTTCCATAGCATAGGATTCCATGCAACCAAACACACCCCAAGTACTTCATTGCCGACTCAGAAAAAGAGAAGGAAGAGTGGATCAATTCGATTGGACGATCCATTGTGCAGCACTCCAGGTCTGTTAGCGATGCTGAGGTTGTCGATTACAGATTGATCAATTGGGGTAGTTTCGTTGAACAAACAAGCATACTTGGGAACTAGTAACCTCGCATGATCTTTTTACCTTTCTAGAACTTGAAGAAGTGTTCGTTTGCTGAAATGGGTGAGAGGCAATTTCAAAGCGAACCCAATGGGGATGTCTAGCTCAATTCTTGAACATTATGGTTTGTATAGTGACTCGATCAAAATCAACTTGCAAAAAAACCTGTGAATATTCGATTGATCTCTGCACATAAAGAACTCTATCAACGAGAAGCGTAAAAGCAGGGTAATCAATTGTTTCCCTTTAGGTGTAAATAAGGAATAGATTTCCATAAACAAGTCCATCTCTTGCACACACAACTGATGGAGTTGATATCATCTTGGGATTGGATGTTTATGAAAGAGAAGATGTGTTGAAGGACAGACTCATGCAACTAATTGATTATGTCGTCCTCCTCGTTTGTTGCTGCTGAAGATGAACAAGACTTAGTTTTCTTAGGTTATCTTCAACCTCTTATGTCTTCTACTGTGTCTTGTTTAGATTTTTATGTGTCTAGCTAGTTCCATTTTTTTTGTGTAATTTTGTTTGGATCTTTGTGTTGTATAGGAAGAATCTGTTTGTACTTATAGATTTGTTGTTGTGTTTGCATTAGTGCAATGTTTGGCTCATATAATGATTTAGGGAAAAGTGCCTCTCCCTCCCATTTGGATGTATCTCACCTTCTCTTCTCTTCTCCTCAACAGTGATGGGTCACGTAGATATGAGTCGTGGTTTCTGGGTGTTTATGTGTGTGGAGACGTTGGTGGCAATGAAGGTTGGGATTTGTAGGTGAGGTTCTTGCTGGCAGAAAGAATGAGACTTGCAAAAAGAAGAAGAAAGAGGACAAAATAAAGGAGGGGTGAGGGTAATTTTTAGGTTTTAGAGTTCAAAAAATTGGATTCAATTAAAAAAAAAAAAGGCAATGGTAAAATGGTCCAAAAATTAGTCTTGACCAGTCAATGATGTGGATTTAGCGATTTCGTCAAAACACGAGTGTTAAACTTTATTAGTTTTCAAAATGAGTGTCAAACTCAAAAAACACTTTACAATTCCACTTCGACATTTAATGACTTTGTAAGCAACACCAGAATTTGAACCCGCCCATCAGAAGACACATTTGTGCCCTAAATAGTGGTTGTTCGATGCACCTGATAGATTGATAGATTATAACAAATAACATTTTTTCAAATAATGGGACAATAATGTCATATGGTTGCCAGTCCCCGATCCGGATAGTCCGATCCAATTTGAGTTGGTTTCGGCTCTTGATCAACAAAACTATAGATCTCAATAGCTATTGCTTTGGTTAAAAAAAACAAATGATTTAGCGTTAAAACATACGAGAGATTGAGACAAATGAGTGAGAATATAGCATAGTAAATAATCCCAACTCTTTTAATCTGAATAATAAAGCCCACCCCTTTCTCCTTTCGACCTTTTGAATACCTTTTTTCGGAACATGGGGCTTGGAACATTTGGGCCTTGATTCCCACTTGGACCAATTATGAACCTTTAATACTAAAGGGGCCCAAAACTGGCCTACTAGCCAAAGTGTTTATTACACAATTACTATAAATAACCAAAGTGACCGCAACTTTTTTGCCAGATAAGGAAAATGTGTTAGGGTTTACTAGGGGTGGGTACGGTCTGGATCGGTTCTAAATTTTGAAGAACCTAACTCGAACCGTTTAAATTTTAACGGATCCAGTCCGGTTCTGATTCCCTCATTTTGATCATTGGAATCGAACTTGACTCGATCCGTTTAGAACAGTTCAGTTTCAAATGGTTCCTGTGGGGTATAAATAATTGTTTTCACCAATGTTCTAAAAAATACCAGACGGTGGGCGGGCGGCGAGCAGGTGCCTAGGCAGTTTTAGGTTTTATATTATAACTTTAATAATTTACAAAGTTAAGCATAATACCTTATCAATTACATCCAATTTAATAACAAGATACATATGCAAAATTTATAAACTTGAAAAATTAACAATCATGAACAAAATTTATTAAAACTCAAATGACTGAAGTTGATCAGGATGGGTACTTTATACAAAGTTGAATTTGTGGACAAATATCCAAACCCACTCTTTTATTTTTCTTCAAATTGCATGAATGACCTCAGTCATGTTTGATAAAATCTACATTACTAAAATTAGTACCGGCAGATCATTTGAGAATTTCATTAAGTAATCATCCTTTGCTACATTCAGACATATACTGAATAAAAAATAATTAAACTGTTTCTTTCCAAAAAAAGGGAAAGAAAAATAAAATAAGAACACAATCAGCCTTTTTTTTAAAAAAAAAACCCCGCCCAGATCGCCCAGAATCTGCCTAGGCGCCTACCCGATTTTTTACCCCGCCCAGCCATTAATCTGGGCGTTTATCTAACGCCTAGGTGGCCTAGGCCATTTTTTAGAACACTGGTTTTCACATGATATTGCTATTGGGTTGATTTTGTGTAAAGGTACATACATAGACTATTCAGTCATGTATGATATATTTATTCAATCTCAATTTGAATCAAAGTTAGTATAAATGATGAACTCCATTGGCTTTTTTGAAACCAAAACATGCACACAACTTTCATCTCACTTGGTAAGATGTTGACATTGATAAGTAAGGGAATGTTTGTTGAAAACCAACAAATCATTCACTCGTTCACTCATTGATTATTTTCTAGACTTAACTAGATGAACTAAAATTGAAGGGGATTTGTGCATGAAGGCTGACATTCCGCCTATCATTACAAAAAACATGGTGGATATGGCAAGTCTTCCATTGGTGTAATGATGTCTAACATGATAACCTCCATACGTAATGAGAATTGGATAACAACAGAAAACAATGAAATATGTTCTACCAATCCAATCCCTTTGACAAATCCAGTCTTGTAACCAATCTTTTAGGAAACTCTCAATGTTGTTGAATAAGCCTGCAATGTTCTCGATTCACCGACAAATGCTAAAACTGTCCTGATTTGAACTATTGTCTGTCATTCAAAATTAGCTTGATCAACATTCCATAGATGAACTAATTGAACCGAACATAACAATTGAACAAGGCACTATAAGGGTCTTAATCTTTCCTATCTGTTCGACAATGTTCCCGACTTTGGAGAGAGCTTCCTGGCTATTGGAAGAGAGTTTAGCTAATGTAGAAGTCTGGATACCCCCAATGACTGCAAACTCTGCACCCAATAAAGAATCAACAACCAAATGTTCTCACAAATAAAAAGGGGTTACCTACTCTTGAACTCTCTTGAAGAATAATCCCTTCGTATACCATATTATTCCAAGTCGTTTTTGCCCAAACTAATTCTTAAGCAAACACTTCATTACAAACCCAAATGCAAAATGGCCCCAGAACCATGAGAAATGAGGAGATGCCTTCTTATGAGGTTTAGAGTTCCAGACAAGCAACTCATGTTCAGTTCAGAGCAGCTTAGATGCTGTGATTATATGACTTCACAAACTACCTTATCGCAAAAAAAATTGGAGAGTTGAGAGCATAGACCAAACAAATCAGACCTTACAACAACAACCAACTTATTCCTAACAAATAACCTAAATTTCTATTCAACCAGGCAACCAGTGCTCACAAAGCTATCTAAATGAGAGATAACCCAATCAGAGCTTAAAACTGTAAAATCATCATCCGAAAGAGCTTAAAATGTAGAAGTAATCATTGTGATTCTCTTTCAAACACGACACTCTTTCTGCAATCTCTCGATCGATCCATCATCGTTAATCGCGACGAAGATCAATAACCCCATCGCAAGATAACCCCTCCCTACCAAAACCCAAACCATACCTCCAAATCCGATCGATCCAAGTGTGTGAGGTTGAGAAGATCTGAAGATGTGTGAGGTGAGGCAATAACAGGCGCGTGAGATGAGAGTGAGAGGGTGCATGGATTTGGGGTTTTTAGGGTTGAAATATAACCCCAGTAATATTAAGACACATTTACATGTGTTATAAAAAAACGGGTTGTAACTGAACTGTTTGGAATCAAGTATTTAGAACCGAACTCGAACCGTTATATAACGGATCCGAACCGTTCCTTAATTTACAAAATAAAAAATCGAACCGTTTGGAGCAAAACGGTCTGGTTTGGTTTGGATCCGCGGCTCTTCGACCCGTTTGCCCACCCCTAGGGTTTACAAACACTTTTATGTTATAAATAAGATCAATTGTATTGTGTAATTGGTTAATAGATAGGAAGGATTTTGATCCTAAAGATATTGACTTTATTTATATTTGGTGTTTGTATACAACATTTCCTAGCTCCAGGTGAATGGTTGCTACGAGAACGATGACAAATAAAACAAATGGATACTCTATCGGACGAGTACATAATCAACTTTTAAACCTAATTTTGAAAACTTTCAACTTTTTGCAAATATTACAACTATATTATGACAAATTAGTAGCACATGTATAGAAATATTGAACTACAAGTGAATGAATATAACTAAGGCAATGACTACTCCACACTACCATATCCTCCTTCTCACACCACCTACTTTTTTTTTTCTCACACCACCTATATAAACAAAAACCCAATTTTTTTTCCCTTACCATTGAAATCAACAAACGGTTCCTCCCTCCCCCATTCCAAATTCCTCATTCTCACACATTCAAATCTTTTCCAAATCTCTCTCCACACTCAAATCTCTTGCAACTTTCCCCCTTCTCCCTCGAAAATATCTCAAAATCTCTTAAAAATCGAAACCCTTAAAACCCTCAAACTCTCTAAAATGCAACATCTCAACATGCCACCTCTCAAAGTGTAAAACACAGGTACTTTGGGACCCTTACGTGGAGTCCAAGGGAAACACTCCCCTTCATGGCATCACATGGTTCACAGGATGTTTGTTATGCCTCGATATAGAAGATTTAGGTTCGATGTTTGTTGCCTCGACATTTCAGAAAAAAAAAGTTCACATTATAAGGACATAGTGACATAAGTTTAGGTTCGATGAGCAATGACATAAGTTTTTATTATAAGAACATGAGGCGACAATACGAATAAGGTTAGTACCAAAAAATTTAGAAACAAAATCTCAGAAAGCTAAACTTCAAAAAAAAAAAATTGCAGCATTTTGTTCTGTTCGCAGAGAACAATGCGAGGTTTGTGTAAAACCCCGTAGGGTCCAATGCGAGCCGCAGAGAGTAGTATGGGATTTTTCAAAAACAAATGTACAAAAAAATTTCTGTTCGCAAAGAACAATGTGGAGTATCTCAAAAACCCCGCAGTGAAATCTGCGAACAAAAAGATTCTTACAAAGAATGCGGAGTATCTAAAAAACCCGACAGTGTCCCATGCAAAACGCAGAGAACAATGTGCGATATCTAAAAACCACCGCAGTGGGCTCTGCGAACAGAAATGTTTTCGGACAGATTTGTGCGACTTTGGTAAAATGACCATAACTTGCTCATTTCAAAACATTTGCAAGTGATTCAAGTTGTGTTTATTAGATAACTCACAGTACTACAACATTTGTGTTTTGATCAACTTAAGAATCCGCCTAGATCGAGCACATAAGTTGGCCGTAATTCAGGAACACTATCCCATTTTTATTGCGAGACAGATTTGCGCGACTTTAGTAAAATGACCATAACTTGATCATTTAAAAACATTTTCAAGTTGTTCAAGTTGTGTTTATTAAATAACTAAGAGTACTACAATATTTGTGGTGATCAAATTGATAATCGGTCTCGATCAAGCACATAAGTTGGACGAATCAGGAACACTATCCTATTTTCATTGCGATACAGATATGACCGAATTTAGTAAAATGACTATAACTTGCTCATTTCATAAAAATTTCAAGTGATTCAAGTTGTGTTTATTAGATAACTCATAGTACTACAACTTTTATGTTTTGATGAGCTTGAGAATCGGTCTCAATTGAGGTTTTAAATTGGTCGAAATTTACCCTTTTTTGCATTTTCTTTCGTTTTGAGTTTGGGTTTCTCTGTTATGTTAAGTTATGCATATTTATTGGTGGTGTAAGTAAAAAAAAAAAAAAAAACTCAATGGTGGTGTGGAGTAGTCGCTGTCTATATCTAATAATACAAAACTTATTGTTGAAAAAGTATATAATTCTAGAATGTATAGGCATGCGCCCAATGTGTCCCATATTGTGTTTTTTTGGCCAACGTGTCCGACCTCTAGTATCTATGTCAGCTAACTGTGGTCACTGCTTCCTAAAACCTTATCAACAGTCAAAACATTTGCTAACACCGTCAACCAAAGACAACCAAGCCTGGCAGAACCGGTATCATGGGTACGCATAAATATATTAAACTATATTAACAATTCTAAAGAGCCAGGCCCCTAGCGTCAGATTGGCGCCAAGGGAGGCTCAATACCCTCTAATCCTTATCTGTTCTTCTTCTTCAACACGTTTTTGAGCCTCTCCTAACTCCAATCTGACATTAAGGGCCTGGCTCTTAAGAATTGTTCAAACTATATTGAGTGTTATAAGTTCTCGTGCCATGAGCTGGTAGACTAGAAGGAAGTGGTGGACGAATTGAGTCAATTGAGCATATCACCTTCCAAATTATATCTCTTTACAGTGATGGACTGAGTGAACGAATTGAGTCAATTGAGCATATCACCTTCCACATTATATTTCTTTAAAGTGATGGACTGACATTCCTACGAGATATCTTAAACATTAGGATTTTATGTTTGATAGAACAACCTTGGAGTGATCTAAAGTTCTTCCTTTTCTGTCATGGTCCCAGTGAGTCTCTCCCTCACTTTGGCCTTTTGATTTATCATCTATTAATGAAATTATCTTATCATACATTGTTTCAAAAAACTAATATATATATATATAGTAAAAAACTAAATAAAATAGATGGATGGGTGATAGAAAATAAATGTGTATATACATATATAGGCATATTTATACAAAAAAATAAAAATAAAAAAAATGATGGGGATTTCAGTTACACAATAAAAATGAACGTATAACACCAAGTGTTTGACGGAAATTTTTTCATTCGATGTTATAATGTAAACATTAGGTTAACTTTGTACTTGGGACAACCTTAATAACTAGTATACTAGCTAATATAAAATTGTAATTGCAAGCATAAAAACTTTTATCCTTGGCTATAGCTTGCAAAGTTAAATCTCTACATATATAGCGACAGTTCCCTCATATGAACTGTTGAGGTGTTTTCAATATGATTTTCAGGTTCCAGAAATGCTCTCCAAGCTCTATGGTATTTACGGGAAAATGTCAAAAGAGAATAAAAAGTAAAAAGGGTGTTTATGTAATTAACAAAGTAGCCAACAACCAAAAGTTAGGCCCCTGGGGATGCTAACATTACTTATAGCATTCTCAATTCTTAGACGAGTGTAGAAATAAAATCTCATCAGGAACAACATGATTTTTTTTTTCAGTCCTTAAGGTAAGAGACAAAATAAATCTCATAATTCATAAACTTAATAAAACAAAATGAATCTCATGATCCATAAACTTAATAATAATAATGATCAATATAAGGTAAAATTCAGATATCAATTCTTCCCTTTGCTATATACTATATGAATAAAAAATTAGACATCATGCCCACGAACCTTTTTCCCCTAGCACCATGGTTCCCATCTAAACCAAACACTTCACACAACCAATTTCTAGCCCATATTCACTCCACCAGGAATTTCCTAATCCAACCCAAAGTCCAAGTAAACCAAATCTCAAATGTCAACACCCTACGCCACCAAGACTATTAATCTACTTTTCTAACGGAATTGAGTTTCACTGTAGCATGAACAATGAATGTACTTCCACAAATTCGTCAAGATTCTAGAATTATGAAAACAACTTGTTTAGAAAGCCAGGCCAGACATGCCAAGCCCAATACCCTCCATCATCCTAGAAATGTTCATAATGCCCCAATCGAACACAATTACACGCACACAGATCTCCTGGAGCTAAGGGCCTGACTCTTTAGATTTTTTGTTTTGAAAATGTTATGTTATACAAAATAGTAATAAGGTAGATTAGGAATCGGTGGAATAGGGAAAGCAAACCGTCATTGTTGACTTTTGAGGAGAATGGTTTCTCCTTTTCCCATCATAACTACTGTATTTCCCTTTGTTAAAATTATGAGTAATTCTTCCTGGCATGGGAAACCAGCGAGGTTGCTGTCTGGGGGGGGGGGGGGAGATTTTACACTTTTGCCCCCCCTTTTTAAACACCTTTTCCAAAAGGTTTTTAAAGAGAGGGGGGGGGGCAAAAGTGTAAATTCGCCTCCCAGGCAGCAACCTCGCTGGTTTTTCCCAGGCCAACTAGAATTTCTGTAAAATTATATATTACACACATGTATCCATTAAGATTTTGGAATGTCGAAAGTGTCCTTGCATAATTGTATTGTTATGTTGTACGAAATAGTAATAAGATAGATTATGAATGGGTGGAATAGGGAAAACAAGCCGTCATTGTTGACTTTTAGGAGAATGGTTTCTCTGTTTTTCCTGCCATAACTATTGATGATGCATTAAACCGTCATTTGATCAACACCGTACACGTGTCATGATAATCTCGTCGATAAAACAAAGCAAACCTGATTGCATGCTTAGTCTAGCGACACCCATACAACATTAAGCCCACTGTTGGTAGATTCCGAAACGTTGGACCTGAATTGCAATGTGCCACTAAGCCCACACGTCACGTGGTCAAGCCTAATACACGCAAGCCCTAATAAGGCAAGAGGAAGCCTTGATAAGACAAGTATCTGGGGGATCGACTCAATACAGGCATGCCAGTAGTACATCGGGCTATGAAACTTTCTTTAATGGACAACACTCAGAAAAAGAAGCTTCTCCCGCAGATCTAGGAGCACAAGTCGTGTAAGGAAACTATCCCACATGGACAACTTCCAACTAGGAAAAGATCTCCAGCAATATCTCTTTCTCTAAACTACGTCACCAAAGGCCTAGTCGAACAATGACTCCCACACTATAAAAGGGAGATAAGGTTGATGAACTTAAGGTATGCTACAGAATCCCAATTTACAGCTTTAAGCCTCTCCTAAGCCTTATCTAACTTAAGCATCGGAGTGCCATCGGCCACCACACGGTGGTCCTTGGCTCACGTATGCTACTTGTGCAGGTCTAGGTAAGTAACAAAGAAGGAGAGCAGGAATCGACTACATCAGTTTGGCGACGTCTGTGGGGAACGAAGAAGTTCCTCAGAAGAAACAACAGGACCACATTTTTAGAGAACCAGAAAGTTGATGACAACAAGGTCTCGTAACAATAAAGATGTTGCGGAACTCTCGATTGCTCAAACCACGGGAGGAACCCCCTCAAACCCCGCGCCGGTGGTAGCCATGGCGGACCCAAGGATGGATCTACTGTCAACCCCGATGCAGCAAAGCGCTGGAAGCACTCAAACAACAGAATCCTTTACCTGTAGAAGGAGACCATGAACAACAAAGGGCCCAGTCCCCAGAGAGCTCCAGAGAACACGTTTAGGAGAGCCTCGCTACTCCACCAACTTCTCAATGGACCAGAGGCGGATGAGCGGCCAATAGAAACCCAGCAGCCAAAGCCGACAAACACGTTTCGCACAACCCCATCCGCAACGAGGCCACAAAACCAGACGTGTTTTTTAGTCTCATGGTCCCTCCGTTCATGGATCATATCATGGACGAACCATTGCCAAAAAAATACACACCACTGAAGCTGAAGTTTTACGACAGGCATGAGACCCGTCCGATCACTTGCACCATTTCTAGTACGTTATGGCACTCAATGAAGGTTCTTATGTGATAATGTGTTGATCATTCCCTGCCAGTCTGAAGACATCAGCACTGACGTGGCTCCACAACCTCCCTCCAAAATCTATCGATTCATTCCGGATGTTGGCGATGGCATTCCTCACACGCTTCGTAAGCAGCCAACGACTCAAAAAGAGCCCGTATTATCTACTTACCCTAAAGAAAAAACAAAATGAGACGTTGAGGGATGAGGGAATACATTACTCGTTTCAACGATGAGTTGACCCTCATCGACGACTGTAGTGATGACACTGCCATCACAACTTTCACTTCGGGTTTGAGAAGAGGCAAGTTCTACGACTTCTTTACTCTGGACCCCCTGACCATTATGACATACATGCTCAGGGATGCCCAAAGATATATCACTCTAGATGAAATGCTAGCCGCTAAAAGGGAAGCGAAGTAAGAGAAGAAACCCTTTTTCCCCAAGGACAAGAAAGAAGGGAAGAAAAAAAAGACGAAGAAAAGAACAAGAAGAAGCGCACAGACAGCAAGACCGACTCGAGCCGCACAAGGCAAGACAAGGCCTCTAGATATGTCAGGTCCAGATCTGTCACTCTTCTCAATACTAGTCTGTCCGACATCCTTGATTCCATCAAGGATTGGGAAGAGTTGAAGTGGCCGCCTAAGCAGTGAGGAGACCCCGCTCGGCGCGACAACAACAAATATTGCACATACCACAAGGAAAACAAACATGATACTGAGGATTGCAGAAACCTCAGAGGAGAAGTCGAGTATTGGATCAAGAAAGGAAAGCTCAAGGAGTTCAAGGCAGGGCCGAGCAAAGGAAAGAACAAATGCTATCAAGAAGATTGAAAAAGAATCTCCTGGCGTCATTTATGTCTTCCACAGAGTCGGTCCCGAAGGTTAGCAATCTAACAAGTCCCGCAAAAGGACACTGATAAATGCAGACACCATCTCAGTATGAGGACCGATAAGTGCAGCATGCACGAGTTCACAGCCCGATTCCATCACTGACGTTTACGGAAAGGGATCTCTAGGGGGTACATTCTCCTCACAATGACACCCTGGTCATCTCCGTCTTCTTCGCTAAGTGGGAGGTAAAGAGAGCCTTGGTGGACACTGGAAGCTCACTCAATGTCCTGTTCCTCAGCGCATTCCGCAACATGCAACTACAAGAAAAATATTTAACCCCGCCACCCACCCCATGGTCGGATTCAGTGGAGAGAAGTGTTTCCCCATCGGGAATATTAACTAATGGTGGTGGCGGGAGAGCCTCAATTACTGAAGTACCTTGTCCAAGAGTTCATGGTGGTTGACACTCCGTCCATGCACAACATTATTTTGGTAAGGTCGTGGCTTCATCATATGGAGGTAGTGGTTTTCACTTTGCACTAATGCATAAAATACACAACCACCCAGGCCCAAGGAACTATCCGAAAAGATCAACCAGCAGCAAAAGACTACCATTATGCAGCCCTGGAACAACTGAATTGTTGCCAATTGCAGCTCGGGTCCACAGAATCGACATGTCAGGCACCAGACCTAGACAAAAGAGGAAAATCACTATATGGGGGTGGAGGAGCCCCGATAACCAAAGTACAACTATTCAGACAGTCAGAAATCAGAGCTAGCAGTGCAATCCAGACTAATAAAGAGCTAAGTAATGATACTTCAGCAAACGGGCACCTATTCCAAGAGTTGTTAATCGGCAAGGAATTACCTGTCAGCACAAAGTCTACTATTCAGTAACTTTGCTTGCCTTAAAAAATAAGACACTTCGCTAGAAGGACTATGCAATCTGAGCTAGGACCATTTGCGCCTCATTTAGGGCCAGGTTAGCTTAGTCCCCGCTCGGAGTTAAATTATTTGTTGCTATGATTTTGTTTTTTGTTTTTTGTTTTTTGTTTTTTGTTTTTTGTTTTTTGTTTTTTGTTTTTTGTTTTTTGTTTTTTGTTTTTTGTTTTTTGTTTTTTGTTTTTTGTTTTTTGTTTTTTGTTTTTTGTTTTTTGTTTTTTGTTTTTTGTTTTTTGTTTTTTGTTTTTTGTTTTTTGTTTTTTGTTTTTTGTTTTTCATTTCAATTTAGAAGAATTGTTCGTACCAGACACATTCCAGAAATAAAATAGATTTTATTGATTGCAATGAGAGTTATTACAAAGCTAGTGAATGTAAAGCGTCTAAAATAGAAGGCGAATGAACACATTCAATTCATTGCTCCATTGAATCACCTCACAAGGATGATTTGAAAGTAGCAAGAAAAGTACGTGTAGAAGGCTGCAAGTACTTCCTCAATTCTATGCAAAGCCAATTTGCCTTGTGAAAATGAACATAAGGAAGCAACAAAAACCTGACAAAAATATCCCTAAACAACTTGATTATTGAGGTCTCACAGTGCTGCCAAACTAGGACGACTCTCAAATGTGTAATGCTTGGGGTCACATAGAGATACCACCCTAGGAAAGAGAATCATGACCTCCAACACGACCATTAACCATAAACTAGTTGCGATGAGCATCCCTCAATAGTAGTAATGGATGAGAGAGTGCTTGAGCACCGGAAGATGGAAGACAGACCTAACCCCTGAGAGGAAGTCTGTAATTCTTTGTCGCAATATAAGAAGATATTAAAAGATCTCATGAGATCAATCAGGTGCTCACCCAGATCAAACGACACAACATAACATCAAGTCTTATTATGACTCATCAGCGAAAATATCAGAACATGCGAAGATTCCAGTGAGGGAGATCTTTTTTCAGCCTTTGGAAAACCCAAAGCAAATTCTCTGGTAAGATGCATTTGATTAACATGCTCTATTATTCTCATTTCAATGCTTGAACACAGAATGGCCAGCCTATAAATATGCGTAATGGTTTACGAAGCATCGTCAGTCAACAATTACTTCAGCATTAAATTGTATGGGAAATCGGGAAAACGACGGTTCCAATTGCAACTACACAAGTCCACATAATTCGAATTAATGACCCTTCAAGTAACCCCATTAACTGGGGGGAGTAATCGATACTAAACCGTCTCACAATATGCACTGTATCCCTGGCACGCTGATCTACAAAGATTTTTTCTAATTGGGCTCATCCACTAATGGGCCCAAGCTTATGCCCAGCCAGATCCGACCCAGCACATGCAAAGGAACATACTACAAAGGCTCTAAGTGTGCATAGAATAAGAAGAGCGCCTATAGTGTATTATCGTTAAATCTAAGGTATCAACTCTATTATTATTAAGCTGTTGTTCATTAAAGTCGGTGAATATATTATTAGTCTAATCAATCGATTTGACTCTGGAATCAGACCGCCAGTCGAACTAAGTAAGTCAGAACACCCAAGTCAGACGTACATGCCCAAAATCTTATTCTGATCAAAGCTTAGTCAGCTCCGACTGATTACAATAGCTTTTGATCCGCTCTAGCACCTAGCCCGCCAAAAGTGCATGACATGGGTTAGAAAGTGGGAGCTTAGTCAAAGTTTGTAATACCTGACCGCAATGGCTTGCTAGGGACCATTGTCCAACTATAGATAATGGCCGCCAAACCTAAACAAAGCTTAGTCGATTTTGACCTATGACGATAGTTTCTGGTATGCTCTAACGCCCAGTCTGTTAAACTTAATGGGTGTCAACGATTTAGAGAGTGGTAGCTTTGTCAGCGCTCTGATGCCTGATCAAGACGGTTTGCCAGGGATCATTGTCTAAACATGGGCAATAGTGATCGAACCCGACCAAAGCTTAGTCGGTAACGAATGACGATGATGACTTATGTTCTGTTCGAAGCCTAGTCCGCAAATAGCGGATTCTGACGGCTTAGAAAGTAAGAGTTTAGTCAACGCTCTTGATGTTTGACTAAGATGGCTTGCCAGGGGTCACTACTCGTATCCAGACAGTGATCGCCAAACCCCAGCCAAAGCTTAGTCAGTGGCCACTGATGACGATTGCTTTGGTATGCTTGAAGCCTAGTTCGTTCGCGCGAATTACGACTGCCTAGAAAGTGGGAGCTTAGTTAGTGGTCATGTAGCCTGGTAAAGATGGCTAGCCTGGTAAAATGACTGACAATGATAATATCTGGCTCGCTCCAATTCCTAGTCCGCCATGAACGGATCAGGATGGGTTGGAAAGTGGGACTCTAGTCAGTGCCCTCGATGCCTGATCAGATGGTTTGCCTGGGACCACCATGGTCGCCGAAACCTGACCCCGGTTTAGTCATTTATCACTGGCAATAACAATCCCTGGTCCAACTAAGCCTATTCTACGAATAGCAGGTAAAGACGAGTTAAAAGTCTGGTTAGAGCTCTGGAAGCTCGACTCAGACGACTTGAGAGGAACCACAGTCTGTCTAATTAGCTTATAACAACAACAACGACAACTACTGGTTCAACATACTGCCAAGCCGCCAGACAAAGGGTGTATTACACTCCCCGACCTCTAAAAAGATTCTGACCAGAATTGCACGAACTATTGCAGCACAAGAAGTCAGAACTCTCACCAGCAGATCAATCATAAAGAGTAGAGCCTCTCATCTGACAATTAATGTTGAAATCAGACAAAACGGGTAAAAGATAGTAGAAAAAGCAAAGGAAAAACAAATATGTACCAAGTACTATTCATTTGCAAGCTAAAAATAAAATGCAAGGCTCACCCTTCATTAGGAAGAGAGTCAGATACAACAGAACCAGACTTAGCAATGGAAAAAGTAGGAGACACATTCGTACGTGCTGCCTCTTGATCACTCTCATCAAAGTCGCCATCTTCTTCAGACGAATTGTAGGCCACTCCAAACTCTGCATACACAATCTCTTTGTAATAGGAGAGATCATAGTCGGGGTGCTCCTTCTTCATCAGATGCAACAACTCCAGCCTTCAATGCACGACTCTGCTGAACTCAAACGTGCCTTGGGCCTTGATGCAGTCGATTTTCGCTCACCACTTTGACCTTGACCTACAAACCTGCACAAGGAACGCACGTGAGCCACATACCACCGTTGTGTGGTCATTGACACTCCGATGCTAAAGAGACAGGGATCTGAGGAAGGCGTAATGCTGTAAACATGAAATTTGTAGCGTACCTTAGCTTACCAACCTCGTGTCTTATTTATAGTGCTGGAGTCCTGGTTCGACCAGGCCATCGGTGGCGTAGTTTAGGGAAGAAGATCTTCATGGAGATCCTTCTCTAAATAGGAGTTGTGCTGTGAAGGAGAGTTTCTCTGTTAGCCTTGTCCTCCTAGATACGCGGGAGATAATTCCCAATCAGAGAGTAGTCCATAAATAGAAGTTTCCATGTGCGACGTATACTCTGATATTTGCTTCCTAGTTGGAAGCAAAGTGATGTTGTCTTGCCTATTCGAAGCTGATCCTTGAGATACTTGCCTTAGCAGGGCTTACGGGTATTGAGGATAATTGTGAGACACGTGGGCTTAGCAGGCTGTAATGATTTGGGTCCGTCTAGCAGACTGCACTGTACGGGCTTGGAGCCGCTTCGGCTGGATCAGTGTTGGATTGACGCTTGGGCTTATCATTTCTCGAGATCTTCATGACACGTGTACGGTGTAGAAGAGAGACCGTTTTGGTGTATCATTAGCTACTCCCTCCGAATTAATGGATCGCATCGGTCCACTATGTCACTTCTTGAAAGGATACGCCGCTCATGATGATCGAGTCTGAATCATTGCTTGAGCCGTACACTTCATTAATTAAGTGTGTATCGGTTTAGTGGAAAAGAGGTAGGAAACCAATCCCTATTTAGATCTTCTTTTCTGCAGAGATTAACTCTCCCATTTATTTTCTTTTAGATATTCTGCTTTGTTCGTTTCTTGATTGAAAGCTCATCCACCCTTTTCATGGCTCACCAAAACCATCTTGATGACGAGACCTTGGCCAAGGGCCTCGAGTTATTCGAAGATAAGTCAATTTCTGAGTCGGGTCTTGGCGAAATTCAGAAGACGTTTGGGGTTCTTAAGGACCTGCCATTCTATGCTTTGAAGGACAATTTGACGCCGATGTTCCCTCTGGAAGGATTCATTTGATTGCACCGCAGGATACTTCAAACTAGAGTCCATTTTTCGATTCTTGACGAGATTTGGGGCTTCTTAGATTTCTTCGGGATCCCTTCTGCCCAGTTGGTACCCAATGGGTACAAGATCATCCATTTTATTTTGATTAAAGTGAAGGATGTTGGTGTTCGCATGACTCCGCGGGTGATTCAACCATTGACTTCTCGGCTGAATGATCACGTCGTTTGCAAGATGACGTCGCCGACCTGTTATGGAAAGTTTCCAGATGACTCAAGTTTTGGCAGAAATACTACTTCTTGGCTTCTTTGGATTCAAAGTACTTCAAGCTCAATGGCCATTCGCTTAAGCGGGAGTTCAGGCCACTTTGTAAGTATAGCTTCATCTTTTGATTTCGTTGCGCTGATTGTATACTGATCATGTGCCTGTTTCTTTGTAAGGAGGTTCCCCACTACTCCTCTTTCTCCAGAGGAGCAAAAAACTATGAAGACATTTTGTGACTTGCCGAAGATGAGTGTGGAGGAAGTTATATGTCTTGCTAACTTCAGCCACAGTGGTTTGTGGGCCAACTGGCACGTGGCCCCTACTCTTTACCGAACGTCGAAGGTTAAATCTGAAGGTGGAGCCCCTTCCAAAAAGTGGAAGACTTCCAAAGTTATGGCTCCTATTGTGTCTGAAGTGGAGGGGCCTTTTGAGACACTCGCCTCCTTTATAAGTTCGAAGAGGTCCTGTACTAGGACTGAGCCAGCTCCCAACTGGCTTGTTCCGGTGAGGGAGAAGCATGAACTTGGTTAGCTCGCCGGAGCGGAGGCTAAGGTGTCTGGCTGGGAAAGGAACCACCTGCGATTAGCAGGGGTCGATGATGCGTCGAATCTGAGTGCCGAGCAGGCCGAAGCTCTAAGAGAAAAGATGATGTTGGCTGCTGTGGCGACTTCTACTGGTGTTGACTAATCCAAAACCGTTGTATTGAAGGTTTCTTATGAGGATTCGTCTGAGGTCCCAGAGTCCAATCGCTCCACTGATAGATCATCTGACAGTGGACATCCTTCTTGTAGTTCGCATTGTTCACCATCTTGTTCTAGGTCGTATATCGGGGTGATGGAGGGTCTGTTGAAAAATTTTCTTCCCTCTATTCCTTCGGTTTTCGTTGAGTCGTCTCGCAATAAAGGGTTAGCTGCTAGTGACAAAGGGAAGGTCGTGGATGAGGGCCTGGGTGCAGTGGCGATTACGAAGGGTGGAGTTGGCATAATTTTGTGTTCGGAAGAACTCCATCCGGGTACGCAAATAAGTTTGTTTGCTCCGGACGTAGTGAAAATGAACAACCAGGCTTGGCACGAGGAAGTTGACGTGGATTATAGTTCAAGGAAGCATATAAGTAGGCGTTACAAATGGCTAATGGACCACACTCTAAAACCCGGGGAGGGTACGTTGGAAGGGTGTATCGATAAGGGTTTGAAGCACCTTATGTTGGGGATGTCTCATTTGCGCCAGGTGGCTGTTGCTGGGACGAAGGTTGAGGCGAATCGTGAGAGGGTGTACACCATGGAGCCAGTCTTCTCAAATATGCAGAAGCTGTACTCTGATGCGCTTTTTGAAATCGAGCTGCTGAGGAAGAAGATTGAGGAGAGGAGACTGGAACAGTCAGCCATTGTTGTTGAGACTCAAAGGGTTCATTTGGAGGCCCATGAGTCTGATTTGGCAGAGGCGGTGTTCGCGAGGGACAAATCCAAGCAGGAGTTGGATCTGATCCACCGTGTTCTGGAGGTTGCGCAAAACGTTGCTGCTAAGACGCGCTCTAAGTTGCGGTGTTTCACTGAGAAGAACGACATGAAGGAGGCGGAATGGGCTGCACATAGACTGTAGTTAAAGGTCGACGTGGAATTCAATGCCCGGGTAGCTAGGAAGGCTAAATACCAGCTTCAAATGGAGCAACACGAGTTCAACGCTGTTAAGAGTAGTCTGGCTACGGAGTAGTCTTAGGTTGATGCATTAGCTGGCCAGCTGGAGCTGTTGGAGCGTGAACTCGCTGAAGCGAAGGCGCGCAAGGAATAACTTCTCAAGGTGCAAGGCAAGTGTGAATTCCGCTGGGTCGTTCATGGGAGATTAGAGTTGCTGGCATTGATGAAGGAGGAACATCCAGAATGGGACCTCCAATATTATAAAAAGATGTCATACACAGACCTAGCAGTGGTATCCACGTCATCAGAATAAGAGGGCAATCCAGATCATGATGCTCAGATTGAGGCCTGTATGGACGTGATTCCTGCTCCTTCTACCGTTAAGCTTAATTATCTTATTTTTGTACCCCCTTCTGGAAAGGAATAGTTGCACACTTGTACTTTTTTTGTTTCAACTGTTAATGAAAGCATGGTTATTTTGAGTACGCCTTGTACCCGTATTGTGTTAGGTCTCTCTGTCTCGCACTTTCCATTTTGCCTTGTCGTTTTACTTTGACACAGGTCTAGTTGGGATAGCAGAAAGCCGAGTGGTCTGTCTGCTGTGGAAAGCCTGGCCATTTGTGTCGCGAATGATTCTGACATGTTCTTCTGTGAGGTCTTAGAGTCATTATTGCTTAGTTACATCCAATAGTGGGTGTTTTGCAGATGGTTTGGCAGTGGGCTATGCTACCTAAGCTGTAGCTCATATTCTAGCCTTTTGAGACTTAAGTTGTATATCTAACTGTTAGTTGCGGCTGCTGGCATGAGTGAACTGTGGTAGCCGAACACATGCGTTGTCTTTGAGCTAGAGTGTTTGTATCGAGTCAGGTTTTGTAAGCTCAGGCTGACATTCCATATAGCCTTTATCCGCGTGTCAACGGGATGATTTTTAGGTCGGCTTAAGTGGCCACTGCTGATAGTAGAATGCCAGGCTGTGTGAGCGTATATATGCTGCTTGAGCTGTCATTTCTTTCAGCCACTGCTGTTTTGAAAAGGAGCAGTGGTCGTGTGGCGAGCAGTTGACATCAGTCGAGGCTGATGAGGCTCCCACCTTTCGAATCATCCATACCCGCACACAGCAGATTACAGGTTCGGGATGTGAGTATTTGGCGATCATGGTCTATTGAAAAGCAATGATCCCGTGGCAAGCCATCAACATCAGTTCGAGACTGACTAAGCTCTCAGCTTCCAAACTATCTACACCCGCGCGGAGCAGGCTACAAGTTTGGGATGAGGGGGTTCGGCGACCATGGTCTGTAGAAGAGCAATGGTCTCGTGGCAAGCCGTTAAAATTAGTTTGGGATTGACTAAGCTCCCATCTTCCAAATCATCTACACCCGTGCGAATCGAGCTACATATTTGGGAGTTTTTCGCGACCATGGTCTGTAAAAGAGCAGTGGTCTCGTGGCAAGCCATCAGAATCAGTTCGGAACTGACTAGGCTCCCACCTTCCAAACCGTCTACACTCGCGCAGTGGAGGCTACAGGTCTAGGCTTGGTAATTCGCCGACTATGGTCTGTAGAAGAGCAGTGGTCCCATGGTGAACTATCGACATCTGTCAGAACTGACTAGGCTCCAACCTTCAAAACCATTTACACCCGATCAGTGAGGGATACATGTCTAGGCTTGGTAATTCGGCGACCATGCTATGTAGAAGAGCAGTTGTTCGGCGACGAGTTTGTCATTTATTCGCCAACACTCCGGTGTTACCTTGTGCCACTCTGTCTGTCGAGAGACACTCCCTGCGGCTAGCTTAGGGTTGATCGAAGTGTTGATAGATGCGTCATTTCTTCCGGGGTTGGTATCTCTGAGTCACCTCGAGTATCGTGCATGGGAGAAGTGTCATCACTTGGCAACATTGTGAGACCTTAACTTCCTTGTCATTGTGGCCATTTTTATCTGTCCCTTTCTACCTCATTCTGGAGACCGGGTGTCGGGTTGAAGATGTCTACAGTTCATCGCAAGGTCTACATGAAGTCCAAGAATAAGACTTTTCTTAGTTGCGGCTCTCCTGCCACCATTGCCAACCTTATCTTTCCAATCGGGAAGCATTTCTCCCCGCTGAATCTGATCAGCGGGTAATATGAGGATTTAAGGTTCTCCTATTTGAGGTCCATACTGTGGAACGCATTGTAAAATAAGACATTGAGGAAGATTCCCGTATCCACCAGGGCCCTCTTCACTTCCTACCTTGCGATAGAAACTGAAATGACGAGAGCGTCATTGTGCGGTGTGTGGATGCCTTCAAGGTGTTTGTCTGTGAAGGTCAAGGTGGGGATGGGGCTTTGCACCCTCGAATAGTATATGCGTTTATCCTCGTCTGCGGGTTGCGTCCGCATTTCTAGTAGAGTCCGTTTGTGGGATATATTTGACTGGTTTTCATTCGATCTGACTCCATAAAAAACATAGATCACGCCCGGAGTCTCCTTCTCAATCTCCTTGACTGTCTCTCCCCTGTCCCTAGGTCAGTCTAATCACTTCTCTGCACCCAGGAATTCCTTTAGCTTGCCTCTGCGGATCCAATATTCGATCTCATACCTTAGACTTTTGTATTCGTTGGTGTCGTGGCCAACATCCTTGTGGTATGAGCAATACTTGTCGTTGTCACGTTTGAAGGGGTCTCATCAATGCTTTGAGGGCCACTTGATCTTCCCAGTATGGAGTTCAGGGGGGTTATTGATTTGGATCCAACATAGTTGGACACTTTCTCTGGCCTGGCCCGGCCGGGGTCTGACCTCTTTTCGGTACGCTTTCGCATGTTCCTTTCTTCGTCCTCTCACATTCTCTTGTCCCTAGGAACAGAGGGCTTATTATCAACTTTGGTATTTTTCTTAGCTGTTCTCATTTCTTTCAGGGTGATGTACCTCTAGGCGCCCTTCAAGAGTTCTGCCATATCCAGAAGGTCTAAGGTGAGGAAGTCGTAAAACTTTCATTCTCTTAAGCCCGCGGTAAAAATCATCACGACTATGTCATTGCTGCAGCTGCATATGAGTGTCAGTTCATCGTTGAAGCGCGTGGTATACTCTCTTAGCATTTTGTTAGATTTATGCTTTAGAGAGAGTATGTAGTGTGGGCCTTTTCGGAGATGCTGACTTCCTACAAAACGTGTCAGAAATTCCTTGGCCATCGTCTTGAACGAGTCGATTGATTTTGGCGGGAGGCTGTGGAACCATGTCAGTGCTGACTTTTTTAGACTGGTAGGGAACGTTCTGCACATCACCGAATCAGTGCCATTACATGCTGGTAATTGCGATGGTGATCGAATGGGTCGGTGGTCCCATCATAGAAATCGAGCTTTGGAGGTGTGAACTTCTTTTGAAGAGCCTCGTTCAGAATACGGTCCACGAACGATGGAACAGAGAGGCGATATAGCATGTCTGGGTCGTGAGCCCCTTTTGCGGATGGGGTTTTGTGGGGCGTGCCTATCTGCTCTGAAAGTCGGGTCCGTGTTAGCCGCACCGCCTCCTCTAGTCCAATAAGAACTAGAAAGGGCCTAACTCTCCTGTGCTTGTTCTTTATTGTCTTCCGAAAAAGAGGACTAGTGCTGCTTCTGATCTCCATTAGCAGGTGGAGGGTTCTGTTGTATGAGAGCCTCAATTGCTTTGCGATTTGCTGTATTTGAGATGACAACAAATCTATCCCGGGGTATGTCGTCGCTGTTGCTGGCGCGGGGGTGCGAGCTTGCTGCTCGTGTGTCACTAGCGAGGGGGTCTAAGCATTTGACGTGTCCCCTTGTTCTCCATTGTTGTGTGATCTGGTAGTCACCATCTTCTTGTGTTTTGAAGAGAAATGATGCTAGTGATTAGTTAGGAATTTTGTCATCCCCACGGACGGCGCAAAATTGATGCAATCGATTTCCACTCCCTGTTTTGACCTTGACCTGGAAACCCGCTGACCTACACAAGGAACACACATGAGCCATAGACCACTGTTGTAGTCGATGGCACCCCGATGCTAAAGTCAGATTGGGATCTGAGGAAGGCGTAATGTTGTAAATAGGGAATTTGTAGCGTACCTTAACTTACCAACCTCATGTCTTATTTATAGTACTGGAGTCTTGGTTCGACCAGGCCATCGGTGGCGTAGTTTAGGGAAGAAAGTCTTCGTGGATATCCTTCTCTAATTAGGAGATGTGTTGTGAAGGGGAGCTTCCCTATTAGCCTTGTGCTCCTAGATACGTGAGTGATAATTGCCAATCAAAGAGTAATCCAGAGATTGAAGTCTCCATGTACGACGTATACTCTGGTATTTGCTTCCTAAATGGAATCAAAGTGCTACTGTCTTTCCTATTCGAAGCTGATCCTTGAGATACTTGCCGTAGCAAGGCTTACGGGTATTGATGATAGATGTGAGACGCATGGGCTTAGCAGGTTGTAATTATTTGGGTCTGTATAGCAAACTGCACTATGCAGGCTTGGAGCCGCTTGGGTCAGATTAGCGTTGGGCTGACGCTCGGGCCTATCATTTCTCGAGATCATTATGACACGTGTACGGTGTAGAAAAAAGGCTATTTTGATGTATCATCAGGCCTTAAGAACCGCGCACCCTTGATTCAGCAAGCTCTTGCTCTAGCTTGCCTGACAGGATGTCATTTTTGGACTGCTCAACACCCAGCTTATCGTTAATCGTACTTAGCTCATTATGTGCCAGAAGGAACTGCTATTCAGCGGTCCACACATTCTTGGCATTAAAATCAACGTCGGTCTCCAACTGCTGACATCGGACACTCCATTCGAACTCCTTCTTGACCCTCTCAGCATGCAGAGCCTGTAGTTCAGCCTGCACTCCGGCCACAGTCTCACGGGCAAGCTGTAAGTTACGATGGACAAGGTTCAATTCATTCTCGAATCGATCCCTTGTGGACACCGCCCCCGCAAAATTGGAATCAAGCGTTTCCAAGCGAACGTTCTGAGACTATAACTTAATTCACCAACACTCCGTTCCAGTATCTGAGTAAGCTTCAAGTTGCTTAATCAACGACTCAATCTCGTAAAAAGCGTCAGAGTATGACTTCCGCAAGTTTGCAAAGACTCGCTCTATAGTATACACTATCTCACGAGCAACGTCAACTTCAGTTCCAGCTGCGGCCACTCAGCTACGACATCCTCAGCACGAGATGTTTCTGCCCTTTATCCATACGCTCTCCTAGAGTCTCTCCCACTGGTTCCGGAGCGCAGTTAGCCAACCAGTCGTTCCACATGCTAATATGTTTCCTCAAAGCGTAAGAAATGTCAACCTCCTGGTGCCAAGTTTTGTTGTTCATCCTTACTACGTCTGGAGCAAACAGACTGATCCGAGCTTCCGGATGGAGATCCTTCGAATCGGAATCACCCCAGCACTACCCTTGGTTGTCTGCACTACATCAGGGCCCTCATCGAAAACCTTCCCTTTTCCCGTAACAATCAACTCTCTTTCATGCGCCTATTCGGAATTAGTGGATGGGGAAAAAGGAAGCGAGTTATTCTTGGACCCATCGTCAATTCAATATGAGAACGAGAACAAGATGGAGCACAGGACGAGCGATGAGGAAGGGACCCTTCACCATGACATCGACGATTGGATGACTCTTCAATGGGTTCATGATCTAGAGAAAGGCGGAGCTCAAAGTCTTTTATTGAAAAGAAACAACCAGACGAAACTTCCACACCCGCCTGCAACAACATTTTATTCAGAAACTTCACCTGTTTGGTACTCAGTTTGGTAACATCCTCCACTCCCACCATTTGCACATACTCCCTCTCCAAGTCTGGAAGGGAATTATGGGCCTTAGCCTGAGCATCACGCCTCTTGAAAACAACAATCTCATTCGGCACTTGCTTGACAACATCACATCCCTCAGACGAGGCCAAACACCTGTGGACAGGTCTAGGCAAAGCAAGACCTTTTCAGATTCATAGGAGAAGGAAATGCCTCATCTATTTTTGTCTTCCTTGAAGGGCTTGGAACCTTAATCTTGGGAGGTTTCCTCTTCCTTGAAGTAGACGCACCTTCGGGTTTTGGCTTCTTTACCCGAAAAAAGAGTAGGAGCCACATGCCAATAAGCCCACAGTCCGCTGCGCTCGACATTAGAAGACTCAATGACATCCTCTATCGGCAGACGAGACACGTCACGAAACGCATTCGAAATTGCTTTATCCTCAGCAGAAAGTGGCGAAGTTGGGAATCTCCCTACGAAAACCACACAGGTCAATCTGATATGTAGTTAACGCAAACAAGACCAGGAAAAGAGTCAAACTTAATCAGTAGCTTGAATTCACGCTCGACCGGATGAACAACAAGCTCAAAGTATGTTGAGTCCGCAGAAACCACGAAACAGAACTTCTGCCAAGATTTAAAATCATCAGGCAGGTTGCCGAAGCAGTCTAGTGACATCAGCACACACACAACATGCTCATTTATCTGAGGAGAAGTAAGCAATTGCATCGCCCTCGAAAACACTTGGACACTAGCGTTTCTAGCCCTAATTAGAATGACAATCACAGTTTTAACCCATTCGGCACTAGTTGAATGGGTGCAATGCCGAAGCATACCCCAGTAAAGACAGATAAACCCCTTAGAAGAGGACAATGGCATCAGATCGATGCCCAAAGATCATCAGATCATCAGGAACCCTGTATGTATTATAGACGACTTCTAGATCCGATTCAGATAGCAACTTTTCCTTTAAAAATTTGCAACCCTTGGTGAACAGTTATTTGGAAAGTTGATTCCGACCAGCCATGAAAGACAATACAAACTTTCGAATACAAAGGTTAAGCGAAGTCAAAGGCACAGAAGGCAATATGGCAAAACATGATCTCTGATATTGAAAGAGTAAAGACGCTACACTCCACAGGCAGGAGACCTATATAAAAAACAGAACTCCCACCTTTCCTTCTTTCGGGCTGACGTGCGCTCAATTAATAAAACTTGCCGCTCAAGGAAACAACTCAGACTCAACCATTATGACTGCATAGTTGCTTTATGAAATGAACTGGTGGGTTGATAAGACGACCCACCAACTCGGGGGGAGTAGCTGATGACACATCAAACCATCATCTGATCAGCACTGTACATGTGCCATGATAATCTCGTCAACAGAACAAAAACATGCCTGATTGCATGCTCAATCCAGCGAGTCCCAGACAACATTAAGTCCATTATTGGTAGATTCCAGAACGTTGGACTCGAATTTCAATGTGCCACTAAGCCCACATGTTACGCGATCAAGCCCAATACACGTAAGCCCTGATAAGGAAATAGTAAGCCCTAATAAGGCAAGTATCCGGGGGATCGATCCAAGACAGGCAGACCAACAGTACATCGATTCTGACTAGGAAACAAATGCTAGAGTATAAGTCGGGCAAGAAAACTTCCATGCATGGACAACACTCATATATGGAAACCTCTCCCGCAAATTTAAGAACACAAGTCGTGTAGGAAAACTATCCCACATGGATAGCTCCCAACTAGGAAAGGATCTCTAGCAAGATTTCTTTCCCCAAACTATGCCACCAAAGGCCAAGCCGAACAAAGGCTTTCACACTATAAAAAGGAGATAAGGTAAATGAATTTAAGGTACGCTACAGAATCCCAATTTACAGCTATAAGCCTCTCTTAAGCCTTATCTAACTTAAGCATTTGAGTGTCGTCGGCCGCCACACCGTGGTCTGTGGCTCATGTGTGCTATTTGTGTAGGTCTATTTAATCAGCGAGGAAGGAAAAGAATTTACTACATCAACTACCATATTGGCATTTTTATTACCATACGAAATCAAGTGATCTATCAATGCACACATCTAATAAACATTGCAATATAGTGATACTTTTCAACACACACTATGGCCAAGATCGACAATTATGTGTTTAAATACATGTCAAGCTATACAAGAAGTGACTTTAAATCGATTATGAAAACATTTGCTTCAAATATACGAATCTCATGTAACATAATATATGCATAATTACTTTTATATTGTTCATGAAAGAAAAATTAGAAAACTAGCAATGAAGCTTATTGGGTCAAATCAATTGATATGAGAGATTAAGAAGGTGATTAGAAAGATTTGGGTACTCGAATAGAACTCTGGAATAGTGCTTGCGTCCAAAATGTTTAGTGGATATCCTGAAATGCCCCTGCCCAATTGACGAAAATGCAACCCATTCCTGGCTCAAATACAATTCGTGTATGTTCATCTTCATCACAACTTCTTTACAATTATGGATCTAGTCGACACCGTGATACCTTTTCTTACCGCAAACCAAACAAGAAAGGAAAGATGATCGAATTTCTTTTTTCATGTAAACGATTTGTTCTTCGATTTTGATTTTGGATTAGTTTGTGTTGATTTTGATGAGGATGATCTAGGGTCTTAAGTCTTAACCACCCCCAATTCCAACTTGAACAGTTTCGATCACTCAAAAAGCAAACACGAACTCAATCATAGTGCATCCATGTGAGCTCCAAAACCATCATGAAACTTGAAACCAAAACCAAACCTAACTGAGCTTCATTCAGTGAAACTTACAAAGTTTCAAATAGAACAAACATGATGGAGAGTGTCGAAGGCACAACCCAAGAACGAGGGTCGCATGCTGAATGCATGACATGGTACCCATGCCAATGGCATGGTTACATTCAATGGGGAAAAAGTGTGGACGTGCAGATGCTGTGGTAAATTTGAAACGTCTTATGTCGAAGCCTAGCAGCGAAACCATGCTTCATGGACAATATTGTCTGAATGCAGAGAGTTAACATCAACAATATATCAATGCGTCGTTGCATCATTTGACTAGATAGTTGTATTCACCGCCCACTTCCGTATCAGGTAAGCCTAATGTGTTGGAGCTTGTGAAGATTACTATCGTGTGAATAACATTCATTTTTTTGGATTAAATGTTCAATAATCACAATGCTTAGAACTAGTTTTAACTTAGGTTGTGTTCGGTTCAGGCCCATTTCCATGGAAATCAAGAAATTGGTCGAGTTTCAGTGAAGCCATATGGGTTTTCATTGTTTGGTTGGACAACCAAAAAGTAGGGAACTCTGCTTACACATGTGGTTTTAGAAAACAAAAAGTAGGTCTTTTCCCAGATCAAGGAAATAAAATCCTTTGGTCCCCCAAAGAACTGTATCCTCCAAATCAGGGATCCCATATAATCTCATTTACTTCCCTACCCCCTCAACCAAACACATGCTTACTGGAATTACCAACAAACCTTTAATGTTTGTCATCATTAGGGCATATATTAGTTGAGGTCTCCAAAAATCGTCCTCCTGTGAGTTTGATCTGCAAAACATATGTTAGACTGCCAAGGACCACCTTTTTGGTGGCCGAAGGCACTCCAATGCTTAAGTCAACAACTTTGGTTGAAGAAGAAAGTAAATCTGGACAAAACTCAGTTAAACTTGCATACCTGTGTCGAATGTTTCCTTTACCTTTTATAATGGTCGTGGTTAATTCTCTGGGTGACTTAAGCATGGGAGGCACAATAGAACGAGATGTTTCTTGTAACAACTCCTCCTTAATGGAGATGCGTCCGTGGAGGCGTAACTCCCTCCACGACTCTTTTTGGTGCAACGTTTCTCTTCTTTATGAGAGAACTCATGTCGGGCCTGGATTCGGGCTTTGATTTGTTCGGGCCTGGGTTCGAGCTTCGTTTATATCTTCTCATTAGTGGGCCTCTTATGGGCCTCTGTGATTGGCTTTATTCTTCTTGGGTTTTATGAGCTGGCCCAACAGATTGGATGCCATATCCTTGTGATAGATGTTCTCTGCCACATGTACGACCGTGATGATCAGTCTATTTTGATGTATCATTAGCTACTCCCCTTTAGTTATTGAGTATGTTCATGTATCCACTAACTGTGTGGCGATTTTGTTTTCAATTTCAACATTACGACACATTTAGTGCCTTTGCTTTCTATTGCTGTTGTTGTCTCTCCGATGTTCCATCCGCCTGCTCGTTTCGATGCAATTTCTGGGATTTCGTGCAGCTGTCATATCTTGCACATTCTCCCAAGAACAGACCTTTTGCTGCTCGTCCTTATAAATAGAGAAGTTTTAGTGTGTTTTACTTCCTTTTGCACTTCTTTATCTTCTAATTGTTAATTCTTTGATTCCTTGCATTCGTTCCATAGTCATGTCTAGCTGTAGGGTTTTGAGCAGCGATGTTCTTGATGCCTACGAAGCTTTCTTTTTGCCTAAGCGGGCAATGCATGCGACTCTGGACAACATTTGTCACAATTACTCATTGTCGACTGATTTGGAGATCGTTCTCCTCGAAGAGGGTGACAATCCTTGTCGTCCAAAACATGGGTACATCTCTTTGTATCCTTTTATGTTCCACTATGGTTTCAGGCTTCCGGCTCCTACGATCGTCTGGGAGTACTTGGACTTGGTTGGTATCGCTCCGGCCCAACTGGTCCCTAATGGTTGGAAAGTAATGATTTCGACCTTCGCACGGGTTGACGCAGCTCGTATCCCTATGAATACCAGGGTTCTACATTCTTTGGTGGCATTTAGCGTAAACCCCAATCACATTTGTCTTTGCTCTCCTTCTTGTTTCAAGGACCTGCGAGAGGAGTATGGTGGCTGGTCAAGGTCTTGGTTCGACGCATCCTTTTTTTCAATTACTTTAGGTTTCGCGAAAATCAGATCTTGCGATCATTCCAAGAGCCTAAGAGAGTCGAGTTGTCATTGCCTTTGGAAGATTAGGAGTTCAACAGTCGATTTTGCTATCTTCCCTGAGTCTCAGTGGAAGATTTTCTCACTACGGATGCCATTATCCGTAGTTGCTTATATTCATTGGGTGAAGCGGGCGCTTTAGAAGTGACTGTTGCACTTGTTGGTAATGTGGACGTCGGCCACAAAAAAGGTTCTATTGACGAGCGCATAGGTCGAGTTACTTCAGTCGTTGCCCGAGGTTCTGGGAGTACCGGCTCAATTGTTAGGAAAAGGAAAGTTCCTAGGCCTCCCAGTCCTTCCAAGATGCTGGCTTTCATTTCTAGCCATGTGTCGAAGAGGAAGAAGCTTGCTTTCTTAGGTCTTAACGCTGATAGGGCTCCCTTTCCTCTTGATTCTCTCCGAAAAGGAAGTCGTGGTTCAGAGGATTGTTTTTCAGCTCGAGAGGACGATGAGGTAAACCAAGTTCTCGAAAGGAGTAAGAAGGAAGTTTCCCGTCCTCTAAATGACCACGAGAAAAATCTTGTTGCCTTTTATGGGTTTCCCACCTCTGTCGGCCTGTTGATTGATGACTCACACATTATTGAGAACAAAATGCTTCTGCTTGGTCTTTGGCAATCGAAGAATCCGAAGGGTACTAAGATCTTGGATGACTTCGAGTACGATTAGACAATGGAGGATCAAGTTGTTGCTCGACCTCGAGACTTCAAGCTTACTATTTCTTCTGTCGTGGCTGAGACCTCGGGATCACCTGCTACTCCCGCCACGTCTTATCATGCTCCTATCGTAACCGAGGAGATCTTTTGGCCTTCCAAGGTTGATGTGCAGGACAGAGCTTCCAACCTCATTGCCAGTTGTCATGGGCGACTGGCTAATAGAGCTTTTATGCCCGTACACCCACCAAATTGCCATATTGACGAGGGTCTCCAACACCTTATGGAGGGGATGACACACCTTACTTATGCAGTCGTGATGGGGTAAGATTGTAAGGCTGTTTGTGACCAAGTGGCGCATATTGAGCGGAAACTAGCAGGACACATCTTGGTCATTTCTCATGTTCTTCGCCGATTTGATTTGTTGAAGCCGCAGTGCATAAAACATGCAAGGGCTGCGAATTCTGTGCAGACGTCACTGAAGGAACTCGAGGCTATTCGTGATATGTTTGCTTCTGACCTCGAGACATCTGAAGTAGAATTGGGCAAGTTGTAGTCCCGTGTGGATGCTGCTGAGAAAGAATTGTCCGACCGAAAAGTTGAACGTGATGAAGTAGTTCGTTCTGTTGAGGAATGTTCTGCCAGTCTCAAGGCTTCTGCTATTCGAATCGCTTAGCTAAATTCCAAATTTGTCGATACCAAGTCTGCAGTCTCTGCTAAACTTGGGGATGTTGACAGAGAGTTAGCGTCAACCCGAGCTGAGCTGTCATCTGTTACTGAATGGCTGATGGCGGCAGAGGTCGCGGATTGGAAAAGAGTGGTCAATAGTCGCCATGATTTCTTGGATTTCCTGGAAATGCAAGGTTTATATATGTCCAAACACCGTTGCTTCGCTGAGCAGAAATTCGATGATGTCGAGGAAGTCGTTCCAGATTCATTACGTGATTCGGATGTTGGAGAACCTTCTGAGCCCATATTGCCTAGAGATGTTGCTGATGTTGATTTTCTTTCTTAATTGATTTTTTAAATCTCCTTATTTAGAAGATCAATGGAACTTTTTTATTTCGCATTTGTTGTGTCTAGTATGTCTAGCTTATCAGTTTTTATTTTCGACATTCTTGGGAGATTTTTGACTCGTTCATCCAGATTTTTACGAATGGCTTCGATGTTCGACGTTCTAGTCGTGTAGAAGCTCTGATTTACGGAATTCGATTCTATATTCGGTTACGATGTCATACATTACAGTCGACGATAAAAATTCCAGCTCTTATGTTCTGGTACTTTATTACTTCGTGGTTGATCATGATATAAGTTTTTGTTTTTATGTCCTACTTGTTCGTCCAGTTCATGTATTTGATGGAGGCTGCTTCTCGCTTCTCTTCGAGGAGATCCGGTCCGATTATCAGAGCTTCAATGTTGTCCTCAGTGCGGAATTCCTTGGTTCAGAATGTTGGCCTTCCGATCTCCACGGGTATCATTGCTTCTAACCCGTACGCGAGGGTGAAAGACGTTTATCCTGCTACAGTTCGATATGTTGTTATGTATGCCCAAAGGACGCCGGGTAACTTAGATGTCCATAATCCTTTTGTTGCCTCGAGTCTTCTTTTGATTGCTTCCAAGATTGTTCTGTTGGTGACCTCGACTTGTCCGTGCGCTTGTGGATGAGCGGGCCCAAAGAAATGTTGCTGGATATTCAAATTTTCGGGTAACTCCTTAACCTTCTTGCCTTCAAATTGCTTCCCATTATCTGTAGCAATTACCCTTGGGATCCCGAATCTGCATATGATGTCTCTCTAAAGAAACTTCTCGACTTGGGCCTCTCCTATCTTTGTGAGGGGATCTACTTCTACCCACCTGGTGAAGGAGTGTACTGCTACGATGAGAAACTTCTGTTTATCGGACGCTGAGAGTGGTCCTAAGATATCCATTCCCCATTGTGCGAATAACCAGGGGCTGCTCATCAGGATCAAGTTCTGTCTCGGCATGTGAGTGTATGGGGCAAAATTTTGGCATTTGTCGCACTTGCGAACGAGCTTTTGAGCATCTGTTTGCACTGTTGGCTAGTAATAATCCAATGTGAGTGCTTTATGGGCCTATGTTCTTCCCCCTAGATGATTTCCGCATGTGCTATGGTGGATTTATTACAGAACGTATTCAACATCTCCTCGTGCAAGGCACCTTAGCAACGGGCTCATGGCAGACCTTCTGTATAGTTTGTCATTGATCATTGTGTATCTTGCTTCCCGATTTTGTAGCTTTTTGGTTTCCATCTTATCTGCTGGGAGTTCTCTGTTTGATATATACGACAAGATTGGAGTTGTCCAGTTAGTTTCTTGATTCACGGTGCATGCTTCTTCCACTTGGTTTTCATGTATAGACTTACTTGTATCATGACGAGTGGGTTGTCATTGTATGTAGTTGTCGATGCCTTCTTTGCTAGTTCGTCGACTCTTTTTTTCTCTGCCCTTACGAACAGTTGAATGGTAGCATTCCGGAAGCCTTCTACTAGCTCTGTGGTTTTCTGGTGGTAGATTTTCATTCGGGTATCTTTGACTTGAAATTCGCCGTTTAGTTGATTGACCACCAGTTTGAAATCAGTAAAGACAGTAATGTCTTTTATTCCCAAGTGTTTTGCTAACTGTAACCCCATTATCACATCTTCATACCCGGCTTCGTTGTTGGGGGGGTTTTAAAGCTGAATTTTACCGCCTTCTCTAATACGATGCCTTCCGAGTTGGTACAAGACTAGACCAGTTCCGCTTCATGCCTTGTTGGACGCTCCATCAGAGCGGATGATCCATCCGTCGGTTCTTGGTTTGGATTGTTCTTCTCCGATCTCATTTTTTGTCTGTTAGTTGTTGCTTTTTGTAAACTCGGCGATGAAATCTGCTAACGCCCGAGCCTTGATAGCGGTTCTAGGGGCATAGCTGATGCCAAATTGTCCGAGTTCTATTGCCCACTTCACCATTTTTTCGATAGATCTGGTTTGTGTAGTACCGGTCGAAGTGGATGTTCGGTCATAACCGTGATTGGATGTGCTCGAAAGTATGGTCGCAATTTTCTTGACGACACAATTAGAGCGAGCGCCAATTTCTCTAGTGCCGGATAGTTGATTTATGCATTCGCGAGTGTTTTGCTGATGTAATACACTGGTTTTTGCACGCTTTTTTCTTCCCGTATCAACACCGAACTCACCGCATGATCTGACACAGATAGATATAAATACATTGATTCTCCCATATTCGGTTTTGTTAGTAGCTTTATGCTTCCCATGTACGTCTTAAGGCCTTGAAATGCTTCCTCGCATTCAACAATCCACTCGAATGTCTTGTTCTCCTTCAAAATTTTGAAGAAATGTAGACATTTGTCTGATGATCTGGAGAAGAACCTGTTCAGAGCTGCTATTATCTCATTAAGACATTGGACACCTTTTACGTTTGTTGGTGACCGCATGTTGAGAAACACTTATATCTACTTTGCGGCCTCAATTCCTCTTTGGTTGACCATGTACTTGAGGGACTTCCCTGATTCTACTCCAAAGGTGCACTTTTTCGGGTTCAGTTTCATCTTATACTTTTGCAGCTGGGAAAAAACATGTTCAAGGTCTGTGACGTGGTCTGCTCGGCGCAAACCTTTGATAAGCATATCGTCGATGTAAACTTAAATTGTTCTGACAATTTGATATTTGAACATTCTATTTACTAGCCGTTGGTACTTTGCTCTCGCGTTCTTTAATTTTAAGAGCATTACCTGATAACTGTATGTACCCCTTTCCGTTATGAAATATGTTTTTTCTTGGTTGGGAGGGTACATTTGTATCTGATTATACCTGAAGTATGCATCCATGAAGCTCAGCATTTCGTGCTCGGTAGTTGCATCCACTATCTGATCTATTTATAGAAGTAGGAAACTGTATTTAGCGCAGGCTTTATTTAGATCGTTGTAGTCTACGCACACCCTCTATTTATCGTTCTTTTTTTTACTAGCATCGTGTTTGCCAACCAATCCGGATAGTGAGTTTATCTTATCATCCCTGCATTGAGTAGTCGGTGCACTTCCTCGTTTATTGCTTGGCTACGCTCTGGGGCCACCGGTCTTTTTTTTTTGTCGAACCGACTTCCTGTCTGGGTTCACTTGTAGTTTGTGAGAGATGATGGATGGGTCTATCCCTACCATATCCTTAATTGTCCATGCAAAAACATCTTGGTTATCTTTCAACAGCTGGATCAGTTCCTTGGCAAGTTCAAGATTAAATTTTGAGCCAATTCGAACTACTTTCTCCGTTTCATTGTCTAGGTAGACTTCGATGTTTCTTCATCCGGTTGTCCACTGTTAGGTCGATCACGTGAACTGGTTGGAGTCGTATTGTCGCCTGGAGAGTCCGAACTCTTTTCATCAAGTTGTTGTGAAGGCTTCTCTGGTTGTTGCAGTAATCGTTATTTATGGAGAGTCTTTATCACTGCGAAATGACACTCAAGGGCCACTGGTTGATCTCCTTTGATTCTTTCGATACGATTGTCGGTATGAAATTTTAATCATTGGGGCATAGTGGAGGAGATTGCGCCCATTTTGTGTATCCATGGTCTCTCGAGTAGCATGTTGTACGCAGTAGGAGCATCGACGACAAGGAAGTCTGTCAATAATACTCGTTGCTTTCCTGACTCTCCTGCTTTGATCGATAATTGAATCATTCCCAGCGGATGACATTGTTCCCCACTGAAACCCACTATAGATTGATCACTAGGTGAAAACATTTCATTGGATAACCGCATCTTTTGGAAAGCTGTAAGCTGTAAGGTATACCAGTGTCGACCAACTCCCTTTTGATTTCCCATTTAGCTATCATGACCAAGATCACTAAAGCATCATTGTGCAGGAAATTAATCCCGTCTGCATCTTCGTTCGAGGAAGTTAAAGTCCTCTCCATCATTTTTGCGCATATGCAGACGGTTATTGGTATCTGATCTTTGCCCGCAGGTCTCTGACTATACGCTTTCGTGATCGACTGGATTGTTCATTTTCTCCAGCTGCACCGTGCAAGACGTATATTGTCTCCTTTGCTCGCTCCCTTGAGATGATTGTTTTGTCCTCGAGTTCGACGAATTCTCCGAGTCATACCTCTTTGATATGGCGTTCAATCCCATCCTTCAGACTATGACAATCTTCAGTATTGTGGTCGTAATCATTGTGGAAGAGGAAGTATTTGTTCTTGCTTCGCTTCTCTGGATTTCCTCTCATTTTTTACGACCATTTGACATCTTCCCTTCCGTCATAGTTTTACGAATCTCGCTCTGATTCACTATCAAGGTCGGGAACGATTTTTCGCATTTAGGCTTCTTTGGTTGTAGTTTTCCGAACTTCCCTTGATTAAATCCAGAACTGTTATTGGTCTGATGTCCTTTAAGCTGGGCGATTTATTCTCGAGGTTTGCTGCCCTCCCGGTCTCAGATGATTTTGTCCACCATCTCAATTAAGTGGTTCATCTGAGCCATAAACATCTATACTAGGGGATCTGAGGGGATTCCTCAAGATGTCAGAGACGTCTGAATTGTTACCTGTTGAAGCTCTCTTCTAACAGGTGCAGTTAATTTGACGATTTTCGCTGGATCGATGTTAGGTGACATGTCATTTTGTTCACCGTTAGATTGAGGATTTGTGGAGTGTTCCATTGATCTTGATAGTTGTTTGATTGTTAACCAAGTCTCAATGAACTTTGTTACTGAATTTTCTTTTTGGAAAGGAAACCCGTCGCTCCCCACGGACAGCGGCAAAAATCGTCTTCATGTGAGTTTGACCTGCAAAACAGATGTTAGATTTGCAATGACCACCTTTTTGGTGTTCGAAGGCACTCTGATGCTTAAGTCAACAACTCTGTTTGAAAAAGGAATTAAATCTGAACAAAACACAGTTAAAGTTGCATACATGTGTCGAACGTTTCATTTACCTTTTATAATGGTCGCGGTTAATTCTCTACGTGACTTAAGCATGTAAGGCGCAACAGAAGGATGTGTTTCTTGTAACAGTCTCCTCCTTAATGGAGATGCGTCCGTGGAGGCGTAACTCCATCTACGACTCTTTTTGGTGCAACGTTCCTCTTCTTTATGAGAGAACTCGTGTCGGGTCTGAATTCAGGATTTTATTCGTTCGGGCTTCATTTATATCTTCTCATGAGTGGACCTTGTCTGGGCCTTTGTAATTGGCTTTATTCTTCTTGGGTTTTATAAGTTGGCCCAACAGATTAGATGTCATATCCTCATGATGAATGTTCTCTGCCACGTGTACGGTCGTAATGATCGGTCTATCTTGATGTATCATCATTAGTAATTCAAAAATTTGTTGATCCAAGTCTTATTGTAATATTGTTGATTATATGTCCACAACTTTAAATTGGGTTGTGCTTAATATTTTCTACTAGTTTGCTAAGCATTTATTTTTGACGTGATTGCTTGTTTACTTGTTTGTTGTTCTGAATGTCAAAAGACTAAACTGATCATGACTTGTCTAAAATAGAAAGAAGTTTCACCAACCACATTTATAATCTTCTTTTAATAATCCTAGTGTATTTATCCATTTGGTTAAATGTACAATGATAATGTTGACCAATGCATGGAAATTGTAAAGGCTATTAGGAGAAATAAAGGTATTTCTGAGTTTCTGAAGGCTATGCACTCTCAGCTGAATGAGAGTGACGTACCTGCCTGTACAGATTGATGCAACTACTCGCGGATGGCAATGGGGCGGATTTGAGCAAATCTATCCCCGATCCGTCAGGAATAACGGATCCCCGATCCGCCCCGCCAATCCGTTTGCAATTTTTTTATTAAAAACCATAATCGCCCCATGCGGATTGGCGGATATCTGCCCCACCTCGCCAATCCGTTTACGGTTATCCATTTAACTACAGAAATTATAACAAAAGTAACAAAAATAATAATATTCAAGTACAAACTGATCTCTGATATCTGGGATTACACTGTCCAAAAAAAAGATCGATCATAGATCTGAAAATAAAAAAAAAAAATTTCGAACTGATCTGAAATCTTGAGATCTCGATTTCAGATCTGAGAAATGTTTCTTGATCTCAAATCTGAGAAGAAGGGACCTTCGCTGTGAGAAATGTTTCTTGATCTCAGATCTGAGAAGAAGGGACCTTCATTGTGAGAAATATTTCAGATCTGAGAAATGTTTCGGCCTTTGCTGTGAGAGAGAAGAATGGAGGGTCGCTCGCGGCCTTCGCTGTTTTGAGAGAGAAGAAGGGACCCTTCGCGGCGGCCTTCGCTGTTTTGAGGGAGAAGAAGGGACGAAGGGATCCTTCGCGACCTTCGCTGTGGCGACGGAGTCTGGAGACGAGAGAGAGAGGCCGAGGGGTAGGAGGAAGACTGGAGACGAGAGAGATGCCGAGGGGTAGGAGGAAGACTGGAGACGAGAGAGAGGCCGCTGGGACTCTGTCTCTGCTCTGCTTTCTTTTGCTCCTCTGGTTTCTGAGAGCTGAAAAAAGAAATGAATTAGTGAAAGTGATTGAGAGAGAGAGAGGTGAGAGGCAGATCAGATGTAGATTGTTTTTTTTTTTTTTTTTTTTTTCCAGTATTTAAAGGGTGAGGGTATTTTTGTAATATCAACACTTAAACGGATATCCGTATCCGCCCCAAAATCTGTTTAGGCATATCCAAAACCGCCCAAAACGGATTGGGTGGAGCGGATATCCGTGAAAATCCGCCCCACTGCCATCCCTACTCCCGAGGGTCCAAAAAACATAAAAGCAATCACAAATGCATCCTAGAAATGAGCCTCCCTACAAATAGTTGAAAATGCAACTGCAGCGAGCACTTTCCCAAGAGCTAGCTACCACGAACTATCGCAAAAAAAAAAAAAAAAACAAAACAGTGTTGATTAAAAATTTACCATTATTCTTATAATTATTGTTTTGGTTAAAACTGCTTAATGACAATGCAAACATATTTTTATTTCTAGTTAAGTGTATGCTTAACTATGTTTCCATACAAAATTAACTAGTAAATATTGACTTTAAAATTTTAACTTTATATAAACCATGTTCGTTATGGGTCGATGTTCTATCCCAAAAAAAACTGAAGCTGAATCGAACTATTCCATATTGTCCCGATCCCAAACCGAACTGATTTTGGTTCTGGTATCGAACAATATCGAATTACGGTTCGTAGGGTCTATTAATGATATTGTTTCCTGGTTTATTTTGCGACCTCCCCCGAAGAAAACTGTTTTCCGAGTAGCAAGGAAAATATACAAAAAAAAATTATCTCACATTCGTTTACTCGTTTCTCACCTTACCATGGAAAGGAGGGAGATCCATGAGTTGGTATAGGCATAGTTCATATGAACTTGGGTATTGTCCTCTTCCCCTCGAAATGCTATCACCAAACCTCCTACGGTTTGTACAAACTCGAGGTTTACTAGGATACTCAGGATCCACCATAAAATAAGCTCTCTCCTTTAGTCCAGTGGCTTCAATCTCATAATAACTAGAGAATTGCATAGAATAACTTAGAAAACTGTTATATGTCTCTATCCATACAAATAGGTTTCTGCCCTTCTGGTTTCCCTAGGTTACTTGCGACGAGCTTAAGCAAATGGGAGTCCATAACCATTTTGTTGTCTAATAAATATCACCCAAGCAAGAATCTTGGATAGAGGCTTTACGATTTCTGTCTAAATCCTTAGACAAATTTCTGAAGAGCTTACATATTGCACATTGGAATGGACTACCTTGAAGAGCTTATTGTTTGCCACTTCTTCCAAGAACTAGAAGAAAAACCAATCTCTGTTGTCACTTCTCGGTTCTCCCTACTGTAGATAACTCTAATGAAGACAAACAAAAAACTAGTATACAAGATACCCAGTGTAGATGCTCGACATGGGCCAACATAAAAGCTACTGCCAAAAATAGCAAACTAGAAAGTGATTTTGACTAGCTAGTTACTCCTTTGGATTTTACTTTTGTTTTCTTTCTTTCTCACCATGTAGATATAAGTAGGGGATATTTTGAAAGTACAAGGTCTACAAGTAAATTATTGAAAGTTCGCAATGAGGGTCCCTAAGTTAAAATAGAATGTGAATGTGGTCGATGTAAAGGTGGAAGGTGCAGAATAGAATACAGTGAAGGAAAGGCTAGTGATGATGATGATGTTTGAGATCTAAAATCCACATGACTCGTAGTCATCACGATAATGGAGTCTTTTCTTTTTACTTTCTTAAATGTTACATATTTTAAGTTTACAATTTTAGATAGATTTATAACTACCACGATGTTAAATGTATATTTTTGCTTTGCAAGTTATTAGTAGCGAAAGTTTATTTTTTTATCTATAAAAATTATGTTTGTTTTGTTGTTTTTGTTGCATGGCCTTTTGTTTGTTTTAGTGGTATACATCTATGCATATTGATAGGTAACAACTCAATTTTTTTACCAATCAATCTCATTTAAAGGGGTGGGACAACCTTATTTAGGTGAGTTGCCAAGTAATTCTCGATTACTACCCAAGTAACTTGATAACTCGTTCCGAGACCAAACATTAGTAATTTTTTTTTGTTAATGATGATACACCAAATCAAACAGTCCTTTGATCAGTACTGTACACGTGTCATAATAATCTCGTCAACAGAACAAAACATGCTCGATTGCATGCTCAATCCAGCTAGGCCCAAAACAGCACTAAGCTCATTATTGGCACGAGCCATTAACCCCACACATCACGCGGTCAGGCCCAATACTCGTAAGACCTCTAAGGCAAGTATCTATGAGATCTACCCAAGACTAGCAGGCCAACAACACATTGGATCCGATTAGAAAACAAATACTAGAGTATAAGTCAGGCAAGAAAACTTCCTTGCAAGGACAACACTCAGAAAGGGGCCTCTTCCGCATATCTAGGAGCACGAGTCGTGTAGGGAAACTATCCCACATGGACAGCTCCCAATTAAGAAAGGATCTCCAACAATATCTTTTTTCCTAAACTACGCTATCAAAGACCTAGCCGAACAATGACTCTCACACTATAAAAGGGAGATAAGGTTGATGAATTTAAGGTATGCTACAGAAACCCAATTTACAACTTTAAACCTCTTCTAAGCCTTCTCTAACTTAAGCATCGGAGTGTCATCGACTGCCACACAGTGGTCATTGGCTCACGTGTGCTACTTGTGTAGGTTTAGGTAAGTAGCGAGGAAGGAGAGCAGGAATCGACTACGTTAGTTTGGCGCCATCCATGGGGAGCGAGAAAGTTCATCGAAGAATGCAGTAACACCACCTTTTCCAGAGAATAAGAGAAATGGTGACAATAAGGTCTTGCAACAATGGAGATGTTGCAGAACCCTCAAATATTCAAACCGGTAGAGCGCCGCCTGTTCCACCACCGCCACGGGAAGAACCTCCTTAGACCCCACGCCGGTGGTAGCTGCAGCAGACCCAAGGGTGGATCACTATCACCCTAGATGCAACAAGTCACACAAACAGTGAAAATATTCAAATCCCTCAAGCAGAAGTCAGATGAGACGTTGACGGAGCACGTCGCGCGTTTCAACCACGAGTTGAGCCTCATCAACGGTTGCAAAGATGAAATTGTCGTTGCAGCCTTCACTGAATGTTTGAGGAATGGCAAGTTTTATAACTTCCTTACTTTGGACCCCCAACAAATATGACAGATCTACTGAAGGAAGCATAAAATTACATCGTTCTAAACGAGAAACTAACCGCCTAGAAAAAGGAGAAATCATAGAAGAATCCCTCATTCCCTAGAGGTAAGAAAAAGGAAAAAAAATAAGGAGCACTACAATGAAGTGTATGTCCTGCACGGAGTAAACTCGGAAACAAACAGTCCAATCGGTCCCGAAAAAGGTTGCTTCACAAACTACGGACCAAGTCAGCCTACGAGGACCAACAGATGCAGCAAATTCACTCTCAGAGCCCGTTCCTGCCCTTAAATTTCACAGACAGAGACATCCAAGGTATTCGCCCTTCGCATAATGATGCCCTGGTGATATTAGTCTCCATAGCAAACTGGGAAGTGAGAATGTCCTTAGTAGACATTAGAAGTTGTACGAACGTGATGTTCCTAAACACGTTTCGTAACATGCAACTGAAGGAAGAAAACCTAAGCTCCTCGACAAATTCCCTTGTCAGAATCAGCGAGGAGAAGTACTTCCCTATGGAAAGGATCAAATTAACAGTAGTGGCAGGAGAACCACGACTCCAAAAAATAATCCTTTGGGAGTTCATGGTGGTCGATGCGTCGTCCACCTACAACATCATCAAATACCCTGTCAATCAGATGGAGGCGGTGGAGGTTGTGGTCTCCAATTTACACCAGTGCATCAAATACCCTGTCAATCAGACAGTAGGTACAATACGAGAAAATCAGCCGACTGCTAGAGACTGCGACTACACAACACTGAAGTGGCTCAATAGACATCAGCTATAGATTGAGACCACGACTGATGCACCCCTAAGCTCGGGTCCGGAGTTGAGCAAGGACTCTCCCACTCAGACAAGGTGGCCCCTATCAGACCGATGGTAAGACCCAACGTTGGTCAACCCAAACAGGAACCGGTGACTGTGTATCTGGACAACCCTAGTGACAACAGAGCCATCCAAATAGGCTCCTGCTTAAGCAAATAATTTGCAGAACAACTGACAATATTGCCTCGACAGATCAAAATGTCTTCGCTTTGACGATGCGGGACTTGGTTGTAATAGATCTCTCCATAATCACCCATCGACTAACTGTAGACCCAACATGAAAATGGTCAGATATAAGAACAGACCTATGGTGCCCTCGAGAAGATCCAGATCATAAATGAAGAAGTGCAAATGCTACTTAATGCAGACATAATCAAAGAGGCATGGTACCCAGATTGGCTGTGAACACCATCCTGGTTAAAAAGAAAAACAAAAAGTTGAGGGTCTGCATAGACTACACCAACTTAAACAAGGCATGCCCGAATGAAACCTTTCCGCTTCCCCGCATCGATCAAATTGTAAATGCCACATCCGGACACGGCTACCTAAGTTTTATGGGCGCCTACTACGGGTATAACCAGATACAGATGTACGCCCCGGATCAAGAGAAAACATCCTTCATAACCGAAATAGGGATATAATGCTATCGGATGATGTCATTCGGCCTCAAGAACATGGGTTCAACATACCAATGGCTAGTGAACCGGATGATCGAAAACCAAATTGGAAGGAACATGGAGGTCTACATAGACGACATGTTGGTCAAGAGCTTCCACAACCCATGTCACTCCCCGATTTTCTAAGAAAACGAAATCCCAAAATCCACGTAGGATTATCCATTTCCCCAAAACTCGGGACGTGAAATTCAATAACAATAGAAATATTTAACAGCAACAACAACTTAAACATGATTTAATTACCAAAACAAATAAAAACTCTAACCAGGAAAGACTCTGACGTTGCTAGCCCCACTAGCGAAACTTATGTAACGCTGTTCAAAAGTCTCTAAACCCGAATGGCTAATCGGCTACATTCCCAAAGGAATGTACCCAAGAAGCAAAAGCTCACTTAGGTCAACAATAAAGCTGGTGTGAATAATCTTCATCCCAAAATCAATAAATTCGCACGTGATAACACAAACTAAGCACAAACAATAAACAATGACAGCAACAAGTAGTTCCTCAATGAGGCAAAGGTGTCATGCAAGAAAACACAGTTCAAAGAATTTAGTTCCTCAACGAGGCAATCATGTCATCACCCTAATAAGTAAATATGCATTTACTTGTACTTACACTGTAGAAATTGACTATGGCAAGTCTATCCTGTAGAAATATTAGTGGACTTGTCATCCTGCATAAAAAGGGTTATAAACAATATAGATGTAATTTATTAATTAAAACAGTTATCTTCGTACATTATTCATTTTTAACGGATTGATCACTTAAACGATACCACATTCGCACCACCTCCGTGCCGAACATACATGCCCGCATGCCTCTCTCATATAAAGGAGGACTACTCCGTCATCCATGCCCAAGCGGGGACACATCGAATACAGGCATACATCACCGGATACTCCTAACTATATGAGTAACCAAAAAGCCATTATTGGGTTACCAATGCGCATAAAGTCACGTCACATTTTTTACGGATAAATATCAAAGCTTATCTTAGGCATAAAAATCCACATCATTTTTTCAAGACTAACCCGAAGGTTATTTTAGTTTCTCTATAAGAAATAGGCGCCCCACCTCCGCAAGACAACCCGCGGGTTATTTAGTTTCTCTATAAGAGAGAGGAAATAATAAACAAAAAGAGGTGTGGTAGTTCTAAGTGATACAATTCCAGGTTATTAAATTTTCAGGAATCAAAATTTATCAATATCATTTATTTTTGATATCTCAGAATTCCTCCACAATGACATTTGTCATTCATAAGTAAATCAATCCACCCATTATTTTGGGGAAATGTAACCATTTCAGATGCATACATTCAGTGTTGGCCACACACTCACCATCCTATAACAACATAACTAAAATATTAACCAATAGATTAGTATGACTTATCACAACAATAGATTAGGATGTACAATGGTAATTTTAAACAAGACTGTGGTATGCAATGAAATCTACATACAAAATATGACATAATTCACACACACACATGCACAAGTAAGAGTCCAACCGAAATGAGCATAAAGTCAAACAACAGATTCACAGCTAATCACAACCCCCATTGAACCAATTTTCTGAACTAATCAAAATTATAGCTAAGACTACACCCTCAATTATGCTACTATAAAAACAGAACGATCATAACACAGTAAACATCAAAACCCACCATATAATATAAAAATTAAACCAAACCCATTACTCAAAAAGACACTCACAAATTTCATATCTAATCAGCAAACTCAACATTTTTAAATTCATACAAAAATGTATATAATAGGGAGAATGAAGAAAACTAACAATATGACTCCCGACCACGCTCACCCACACAGTGAAGAAGATTATGTGTCGTTGTTTTTAGAAAATAATTCACATAAGAATCGACTTACATCCAAGTCCATACCTCTGTTCACCACAAACAGTACAAAACTAGTTTATATGTCAAAAATAAACTACTGTTCTACCTATTCTAAGCCCACCTACCAAGTCCCACTTACTGCACCAATCCATATAGAGTCAGTCTTCACACTATGGTGGAGGCACATAGAGAGTTGTCTCCACTGAACAAAAAGCCATAGCCTTAGAAAATTTTAAAGGGGCTATGGTCTTATTGAGAAATTGTGAGGGAGTATATATGAAGTCGAATAAGATTACAAACCCATACTTTGCATTACAACACCAAATGCAAATCCCCACGTTCAGTTGGCTTTCATCATAACTACAGCCATAACAAACTGAACACAAATAATGGGTTTCCTACTCATTGCAACATGGGAGTCAAAAGTTCCTGTAATCCCCTCTTCTTCCTCTACCAACACGACTTAAATAGCCAAAATAAATGTTAACCAATTTGCATCAGGAGGCTGTGTGTATAAAGAATACAAAAGGTAGACAACCAATGTAGAAGATAAACAACCACAACGTACAAATCATATAAGTCTAAAATATACCAATATATATTTCATTAACAAAGACACAAGTAAACAGGGGTATTCCTCCTTATGAATCAACTCACCAATCACTTCAATTTGAACCAATATAGAGATATATTACACAAAAACCACATTAATCAAAGGTGGTAGTTTGAAATCAGCAAAATCTCCTTTAAGAAATCAAACCAAACAAGTGGAAATCACCCATAAAAATTTAGATTGGGAAACAAGAAAACTCACATTGATCTTCCCCGCCAAATGCCTCCTTCCATCATGCCCTACATGTTTTTTTTTTAATGTCTTCCATAATCCTTAATTTTCAACAAATCCGAAATTTCATTGTCAAGAAAACATCTCCATCCCATGGACTCAAATTTTGATTTTTTTCAAATGTCAAATGGGAGAGGTCATATCATGAGGTGAAATTATAGAAATTGGGAACTTTCCCAAATCGAAATCTTTCACAGGGTTTAGAACTTGCACCAACTATTTTCAGTGATAAAGAACACTGAATAATAATAATAGATGAAATAAGGTAAGTGAAAGAGAATTTACTTGGAGAATTTCTTGTTGTACCATTTGGTGTTGGAGTTGAACCTCTATTGCAAGCACTGACAGTGTTTAGGAAGTTCAAGTGCTTGGGTGATGTTGATACTAAGGGATTTCAATAAACTGGTATTGTTGTAAAGATTGCAAAGACAATCTCTTTGTTTCTGCACTATAAGGGGTTGGTAGCAAGATTCAGGTGGTTTGGTGGAGTTCAAGAAGTTTGCACAAGGTACAAGATTGGAAAACACAAATCTTGGGTGTTTAGGGCTATGGTATTGTGGAGACCTTTGTGTGGGCGGACCTGAGGGGGAGGGTGAGGGTTGGAGCCCAATAGGCCCAGGCCCAAGAAGGTTGGCAAGCTACAAAGGGGGGAGATAGTCCCACATCGCCTGGGTGCGGAAGGGGGATGTGCTATATATGTGCAAGGTTGGATCCCCATAGTAAGAGGCGTTTTAAAGCCGTGCGGGCCGGTTGGGCCCAGAGTGGACAATTTCTTGCTGTGTGGATCGGGTCGTTACAGAATGGTATTAGAGCCCGACCCAGCCAGAAGTGTGCCAACGTGGATGTTGGGCCCCAAGGGGGGTGGACTGTGGAGACCCATGTGTGGGTGGACCTGAGGGGGAGGGTGAGGGTTGGAGCCCAATAGGCCTAGGCCCAAGAAGGTTGGCAAGCTACAAAAGGGGGGAAATAGTCCCACATCGCCTAGGTGCGGAAAGGGGATGTGCTATATATGTGCGAGGTTGGATCCCCATAGTAAGAGGCTTTTTAAAGCCGTGCGAGCCGGTTGGGCCTAGAGCGGACAATTTCTTACTGTGTGGATCGGGTCGTTACAGGTATCATCTACAATTAGAGCTCCCATCACCATAGCCACAACCAATATCACTATTACCATAGAGGAGGAAGATGATCTCTTACAAAAACCCATCTTTTTTTTTCTCAACATTAACAAAACTTTGTATTCTCTTTGGGTTGCTACCAGGATTGAAAAATTACAAAGATTAGACCGATACCTATCAGCTATTAGACTCACACATATATAAATCAAAAGTTGACTCTTCATGATAATGATCTCTTTACTACATGCAAGCACCCCAGTTCGATCAACCCATGTCAATGCCTTTATATTATTGTCAGTAAGAAGCATTGAGAATCAACATGAAAGTTGGTGATTGATATAAGGTTGAGTAGAAAACACATTAAACATTAAATTCAACTCACAAGTTCGAAATTTAACTACAAACACCGGTAATTTATCAACTTTTAGATCACTTTTTCTTCGAAGAAAATAAAATCACATTTCAAAATCAATTCTGGGTTTATACATCTGAACCCCATTTTTTTATAACAACTAGCAAGTAACATCATTATGGGTTTGAATCACAAAAAAAAAAAGTCATGGGTTTGAATCAAACAAAACCCATTTCTCAATTTCTTCTATTTCGCCCTAAAAACCAAACATTCAATTAACAAAAAATCCAACACAAAAGGCACAAACAATACAATAAACAATGAGAAAGAAAGAGAGGGAAAGAGTTTAGAAACTCACCGGTCAGCAACACACAGCCCTCGGCACACAAGACCATCACGAAGATTTCTCTCTCTTGCAACACCACACACCACACTCCACACACCACAACGTCAAATCCTTGCCTGCAACCCTGTTTTTGGCAATGAAATCAGGTGGAAAGGAGAGGGACGTGAAATGAATGAGAAGAATGAAACAACTTGGCCGTTGGGGAGCTCTTGCTACACTAGGTCAGAGCCGAGCTTTTGGCTGGAGAAGAGGAACAAGCGCAGGAAAAAGAAGAAGAAAAAAAGGAAGAGAAGGATTTTTCTTTTCTTTTAAAAGGTGGGTGGCTATTCGTCCCCACTGAAAATCTTAGGGCATCCCACCCTAAAAACTCACGAAAATAAAACCCTAGGGGTGGGCACGGGACGGGATGGGACGAGATATACTCATCCCGTTCATACAGGATCAACGTGCTGCCTGTGACTGCTGCGAAGGTTATCATCATATAAGAGCGTGAAAAATAACTTTCTTATAATTAGATATAGATGTGGCATGCAACTATAAGGGTAGCCACTAAATCCCTTAACAATGAAGTCGAGTGGGCTGACTTTTAGAAAATGACATGATAAATGGGACCCACTAAGAGTATTATGTCGCTGTGATGGCCTCCCAACTGATTTTACAATTTCATTACTGTGGGAAACAAAATTCATGGTTCCTTGACAAAATGACATTTCATCTTTTGTTAGGGAAGAAATATATACCTATTGGTGATGCTCTAACATATTCATAATGGTTTACCATCAATACATATATTGTAATTAAAAAAAATTATTTTTACAGCCCGGGGCATCTCAAATTCTTGGCTCCGCCCCTGAATGATCCCTTCTGAATATGTATTACTCAGTTAATTGTTATTTTTCATATTCACCCGGGTATTATCAATATTTGAAAGTTAAATAATTGGAGCCACTTTTATTGGGAATTCAAGCAACAGTCTGCTATCTTTCTCTTGCTTAATGAACATTTATTTTTTGAAGTAACATTTTTGTTACCACTGCAAACACCATGAGTTTCTGTCAGTCATCTGTAAGTTTATATGAATAAAAATAAATAAATAAATAAAAAAAATAATAATAAATATTAAAAAATTAGCTCGGGACGGGACGGGATTGGCGGGATTGAAAATCTTCATCCCATCCCATCCCATTCTAGATCGGAATGGGATGAGATCGGGATGAAATTATTCAATCCCATTAAGACTCGAAAAAATCAGGACGGGACGGGATCGGGATCGCGGGATGGGATGCCCACCCCTATAAAACCCTATCAAATAAATTTAACCCTATTTTAATTAATTCAAAATATTTAAATTAGCTTTATGAACTTTGGGAGTGTTACATCATATACATGTTAAATGGAATCTCGTCCCAAGATTGGGAAGGAAAGAAAGATCATTGAATTTAAAAAAATACGACTTGCCAAACAAAATGAGATTTTAAAAATACAAATTTCAACTGAATTTTATGAACATAAATATTTATTGTCATTGGAAAAGTAGGGGTGTTACAATATATACAACTCAAAAGGAATCTCGTCCCGAGATTAACGGAAAGTGCTAAGTGAAGCAGAACCACTAAAAGGAAAACTAGACAGAATAACGCCACTCAAATATTGACATTATAAATAAATAAATATGATTACTCGCGCACACACAAGTCAATGAAGCCTCATCATGAGATTCACGAAGAAAGTGAAACAATACTAAAGTTTCAAGGTTCAACCTTGTCACTTCATCTTTATGACTTCTACACTCCTACACACCCATATCCACATTCTGAGGATCATCTAGACTCTACCCCAGCTTAGGCTAACCAAATGCTCTGACACCAAACTGTCACGCCCCGATTTTCTAAGAAAATGAAAATCCCAAAATCCACGTAAGATTATCCATTTCCCCAAAACTCGGGACGTGAAATTCAATAACAATAGAAACATTTAACAACAACAACAACTTAAACATGATTTATTTACCGAAACAAATAAAAACTCTAACTAGGAAATACTCTGACGTTGCTAGCACCACTAGTGGAACTCCTGTAACGTTGCTCAAAAGTCTCTAAACCTGAAAGGCTAATCGGCTACATTCCCAAAGGAATGTACCCAAGAAGCAAAAGCTCACTTGGGTCAGCAATAAAGCTGTTGTGAGTAATCTTCATCCCAAAATCAATAAATTCGCACGTGATAACATCAAACTAAGCACAAACAATAAACAACCACACCAACATGTAGTTCCTCAATGAGGCAAAAGTGTCATGCAAGAAAAACACAGTTCAAAGAATTTAGTTCCTCAACGAGGCAATCATGTCATCACCCTAATAATTAAATATGCATTTACTTGTACTTACACTGTAGAAGTTGACTATGGCAAGTCTAACCTATGAAAATATTAGTGGACTTGCCATCCTGCATAAAAAGGGTTATAAACAATATAGATGTAATTTATTAATTAAAACAGTAAATTCTTAGATTGCACCCAAATTGGCCTCCAATTTAACCTACAACGTACAAACGAGTTTTCCTTCTTCGTTAAGCAACACCAGACTTGTTTGTTGAGTAAAACATGTTGCATTTGTCATTATTATGGTGCCACACGAGGTTAGAAGTCAAATGGAGTCCATTTGGTCACTCAAATCCTTGTATTCTCGGATTGCATCCAAAGTTGCCTCCAATTGAGTCTACAACGTACAAATGAGTTTTCCTTTTTTGTTATGCATTACCAAACATATTGTGGATAGAGCTTCTGGACGATGATGTCTTTGGGTCTTCGTACATTATTCATTTTTAACGGATTGATCACTTAGACGATACCACATTCACACCACCTCCGTGCCGAACATACATGCCCGTATGCCTCTCTCATATAAAGGAGGACTACTCCGTCATTCATGCCCAAGTGGGGACACATCACATACAAGCATGCATCACCGGATACTCCTAAGTATATGAATAACCAAAAAGCCACTCTTGGGCTATCAATGCGCATAAAGTCACGTCACATTTTTTACGGATAAATATCAAAGCCTATCTTAGGCATAAAAATCCACTTCATTTTCACAAGACTAACCCGAAGGTTATTTTAGTTTCTCTATAAGAAATAGGCGCCCCACTTCCGCAAGACAACCCGCTGGATATTTAGTTTCCCTATAAGAAAGGGGAAATAATAAACAAAAAGAGGTGTGGTAGTTCTAAGTGATACAATTCCAGGTGATTAAATTTTCAGGAATCAAAATTTATTAATATCATTTATTTTTTATATCTCAGAATTCCTCCACAATGAGATTTTGTCATTCATAAGTAAATCAATCCACCCACCCATTATTTTGGGAAAATGTAACCATTTCAGATGCATACATTCAGTGTTGGCAACAACATGAGCCACACACTCACCATCCTATAACAACATAACGAAAATATTAACCAATAGATTAGTATGACTTAACACAACAATAGATTAGGATGTACAATGATAATTTTAAACAAGACAGTGGTATGCAATGAAATCTACATATAAAAGATGACAGAATTCACAAACACACATGCACAAGTAAGAGTCCAACCTAAATGAGCATAAAGTCAAACAACAGATTCACAGCTAATCACAACCCCCATTGAACCAATTTTCTGAACTAATCAAAATTAAAGCTAAGACTACACCCTCAATTAAGCTACTATAAAAACAGAACACGATCATAACACAGTAAACATCAAAACCCACCATATAATATAAAAATTAAACCAAACCCATTACTCAGAAAGACACTCACAAATTTCATATCTAATCAACAAACTCAACATTTTAAAATTCATACAAAAATGTATATAAAAGGGAGAATGAAGAAAACTCACAATATGATTCCCGACCACGCTCACCATCACCGTGAAGAAGATTATGTGTCGTTGTTTTTAGAAAACCAGTCACATAAGAATCAACTTACATCCAAGTCCATACCTCTATTCACCACCAACAGTACAAAACTAGTTTGTATGTCAAAAATAGACTACTGTTCAACCTATTCTAAGCCCACCTACCAAGTCCTACTTACTGCACCAATCCCTATAGAGTCATTCTTCACACTATAGTGGAGGCACATAGAGACTTGCCTCCACTGAACAAAAAGTCATAGCCTTAGAAAATTTTAAAGGGGCTATGGTCTCACTCCATATCTGCCACTCCTCATTTGTCTTACAATTCATTTATGCCACCACTTCTCTTCTATTTATTTTCTTGCCCCTTTTAGAATGGAACAAAAATATTCTCAACATTTTAGAACAGATTATTGGGCTTATTGCATTCCAAAACTTATTGAGAAATTGTGAAGGGAGTATATATGAAGACGAATAAGATTACAAACCCATACTTTGCATTACAACACCAAATACAAATCCCCAAATTCGGTTGGCTTTTTATCATAACTACATCCATAAAAAACTGAACACAAATAGTGGGTTTCCTACTCATTGCAACATGGGAGTCAAAATTTCTTGTAATCCCCTCTTCTTCCTCTACCAACACGACTTAAATAGCCAAAATAAATGTTAACCAATTTGCATCAGGAGGTTGTGTGTATAAAAAATACAAAAGGTAGACAACCAATGTAGAAGATAAACAACCACAAAGTACCAATCATATAAGTCTAAAATATACCAATGTATATTTCATTAACAAAGACACAAGTAAACATGGGTATTCCTCCTTGTGAATCAAAACACACCAATCACTTCAATTTGAACCAATATAGAGATATATTACACAAACACCACATTAATCAAAGGTGGTAGTTTGAAATCAGCAAAATCTCTGTTAAGAAATTAAACCAAACAAGTGGAAATCACCAACAAAAATTTAGATTGGGAAACAAGAAAACTCACATTGATCTTCCTCGCCAAATGCCTCCCATCACGCCTTACATGTTTTTTTTTTTTTTTTTTTTTTAATGTCTTCCATATTCCTTAATTTTCAACAAATCCCAAATTTCATTGTCAAGAAACACATCTCCATCCCATGGACTCAAATTTTGATTTTTTTCAAGTGTCAAAAGGGAGAGATCCTATCATGAGGTGAAATTATAAAAATTGGGAACTTTCCCAAATCGAAAGCTTTCACTGGGTTTAGAACTTGCACCAACTATTTTCAGTGATAAAGAACACTGAATAATAATAATAGATGAAATAAGGTAAGTGAAAAAGAATTTACTTGGAGAAGATCTTGTTGTACCATTTGGTGTTGGAGTTGAACCTCTATTGCAAGTACTAACAGTGTTTAGGAAGTTCAAGTGCTTGGGTGATGTTGATACTAAGGGATTTCAATAAATTGGTATTGTTATAAAGATTGCAAAGACAATCTCTTTGTTTCCGTACTATAAGGGGTTGGCAGCAAGATTCAGGTGGTTTGGTGGAGTTCAAGAAGTTTGCACAAGGTACAAGATTGGAAAACACAAATCTTGTGTGTTTAGGGCTATGGTATCATCTACCGTTAGAGCTCCCATCACCATAGCCACAGCCAATATCACTATCACCATAGAGGAGGAGGATGATCTCTTACAAAAACTCATCTTTTCTTCTCTCAACATTAACAAAACTTTGTATTCTCTTTGGGTTGCTACCAGGATTGAAAAATTAGAAAGATTAGACCGATACCTATCAGCCATTAAACTCACACATATATAAATCAAAAGTTGACTCTTCATGATTATGGGTTTATACATCTGAACCCCATTTTTTTTATAACAACTAGCAAGTAACATCATTATGGGTTTGAATCACAGAAAAAAAAAAGTCATGAGTTTGAATCAAACAAAACCCATTTCTCAATTTCTTCCATTTCGCCCTAAAAACCAAACATTCATTGAACAAAAAATCCAACAAAAAAGGCACAAACATTACAATAAACAATGAGAAAGAAAGAGAGAGAAAGAGTTCAGAAACTCACTGGTTAGCAACACATAGCCCTCGACACACAAGGCCATCACGAAGATCTCTCTTTCTCGCAACACCACACACCACACAGTCAAATCCCTTGCCTGCAACCCTGTTTTTGGCATTGAAATCAGGTGGAAAGGAGAAGGACGTGAGATGAATGAAAAGAATGAAACAACTTGGCCGTTGGGGAGCTCTTGATACACTAGGTCAGAGCCGAGCTTGTGGCTGGAGAAGAGGAACAAGCACAGGAAAAAGAAGAAGAAAGAAAGGAAGAAAAGGGTTTTTCTTTTCTTTTAAAAGGTGGGTGGCTATTCATCCCTACTGAAAATCTTAGGGCATCCCACCCTAAAAACTCACGAAAATAAAACCCTATCAAATAAATTTAACCCTATTTTAATTAATTCAAAATATTTAAATTAGCTTTATGAAATTTGGGGGTGTTACATTATATACACATTAAATGGAATCTCGTCCCAAGATTCGGAAGGAAAGAAAGCTCACTGAATTTAAAAAAAACGACTTGCCAAACGAAAAGAGATTTTAAAAATACAAATTTCAATTGAATTTTATGAACGTAAATATTTATTGTCATTGGGAAAGTAGGGGTGTTACAACCCAGATCACATATCTGATATTGCCATAGCATTTGGCCGACTCCACAAGTATCAAATGAAGCTCAACCCACAAAAATGCACGTTTGGGGACGAATCGGGCAAGTTCCTAGGTTACATAGTGAACCAGAGAGGAATAAATGCAAATCCAGGCTCTTCTTGATATGAAGTCCCCGACCTCCATCGGGGAAGTTTAGAGCCTAACCGGGAGGGTGGTAACACTTAATAGGTTTATCTCCAAATCAATAGACAAGTGCCTCCATTTCTTCAAGATTCTCAAGGGAAACAAGATCTTCAACTGGGATGAAGAGTGCGAGCAGGCCTTCCAGAACCTAAAGTCATACATGGTAAGTACTGAGCTACTCTCAAAACAAACCCCAGGAGTGACACTTTATTTATATCTAGCCGTCTCGGATCAAGCCATCAGTTTAGCTCTTGTACTGAATGATAAGGGGGTACATAGACCAGTATACTACGCCAACAAAACTTTCATGGAAACTTAAGCAAAATATCCGGATCTAGAGAAGCTAGCTTTGGCGTTGGTCATCTCTTCCAGGAAGTTGTAGCCCTACTTTTAGGCCTACTTTATCACAGTTCTGACCAAACACCCATTTTGCACAGTGCTGCACAAGCCAAAATTATTAGGCAGGATGGTTAAATGGTCGGTGGAACTGGGATAGTTTAACATCCATTACGCTCCAAGAACGGCCATAAAAACCCAAGCATTAGCAGACTTCATCGCCGAATTTACTGGTGGTAGGGAACATGAGCTGAACAGCTCAGAGCAAGGACCATACAAACAAGGTTGGATCTTGCAATGCGACGGGTCAGCCATGCAGAAAGGAAGCGGTGTCGGTATCACACTCCACTCTCCAAGCGGCTTCGTATTGGAAAAGGCGATCAAATTTGGTTTCCCAACCTCAAACAATGAGGCAGAATACGAGGCCCTCTTGTTCGGCATGAAGCTAGCTAAAGAAATTGAGGTAATTGTGCTAAACGCTTATAGCGACTCACGTCTGGTAGTCAACCAGGTTAAAGGGGATTTTAACAGCAAATATCCGATGATGATAGCCTACAGCGAGAAGGTCATTAATGCAGCAAGCCAATTTAGAAGATTTGAACTTCTACAGTGTTCGCGAGATGAAAACGAAAGAGCCGATGCACCGGCCAGGCGGGCCTCAGCCAGTTAGAGACCGCTAATGGCCTTATCGAATTCCAAGAGCAGTCAAGTCTGGAAGTAGAGGAGGTCAATGAGCTTTATGCAATTGAAGCGGATTCAAGTTGGATGAATCCTAGTGTTGAGTACATCAAAGATGGGGCTCTCCCGGCCAAAAAATTAGAGCCTAGAAAATTGAAAAACGGGGCAGCACGGTACACCCTTCTGAACGATAAACTCTATAGAAGGTCAATCACGCGTCCTCTGCTCAGTTGCTTAGCCTCCTTGGAAGCAAACCGCGTCCTTAAAGAGATCCATGACATCTACGGGAATCACCCAGGCGGTAGGACCCTGACCCATAAGGCCCTGACTTTGGGGTACTACTAGACGCAAATGTAGCTTGATGCGAAAGACATTGTCTGCAAGTACGATAAATGTTAGAGGTTCGCACCGTATACTCACATGCCCGCTCAACCCTTGACTCCAATGACCAGCCCATGGTCATTTGTTCAGTGGGGAATGGACATTATCGGACCGCTCTGAGCCTCAACCAATAAGAAGTTTTTCCTTGTAGCAGTTGATTACTTCACTAAATGGGACGAAATTGAGCCCCTATCTAAGATAGGACAAGATCACATCGAGATATTCATATGGACGCCCATCGTCTGCAGATTCGGTATTCCAAGGACACTAGTCAGCGATAATAGAACCCAATTTGAAGGCAACAAAGTCGAGAAACTATGCAAAGACCTCAACATCAGCCACCATTTCTCTTCGCTAGGGAACGTTCCCGCAAGCCAAGAGCCAGATGGAAGTCACCAATAGAACCATCATGGAGGCACTCAAAAGGAGCTCGACGCGGCAAAAGGGAAATGGGTCTCAGCACCATATCAGACCACCAAAAGGACACCCACCGGAGAAACACCTTTCGCCCTAGCCTACGGGTCAAAAGCAATGGTCCTAGTGGAACTCAAAATACCAACTTTTCGTACTGTGGAATTCAGATCAGAAGACAACAACAAAGCCTTGCGCATTAGTTTAGATCTCCTTGAGGAAAGGAAAAATCGGGCCTCTACCAGATAGCCACATACCAACAAAAGATGGATCAGTACTACAACAAGAAAGTCAAGCCACGAGAATTCAAAGTCGGAGACTGGGTACTCAGAAAGACTTAACAGAACAATAAGGAACCGGGAGCAGGAAAACTAAACCAGAATTGGGAGGGGCCTTATAAAGTGACCGAGGTCAACAAGCCAGGGACGTATTGGTTGGAAGACGTGGATGGTAGAAGCCTTATGTGGCCATGAAATTTAGAACACCTTAAAAAGTATTACCAATAAAAGACTTTTGCTTTTTCCAAACTCTTGCTACTTCCATTCAGCCTTCCACTGTCCGACTCCCACCTACTTAATAAAAACATAAACAAGACATCCAAGTCAGACTTATCGAGTGAGTCGGGTCGGCCAAAGTCAGACTTATCGCGAAAGTCAGGATGGCCACAATCAGGCTTGCACTCTATGAACTTATGCATTGGAATTGTGCATTGGAATTATGCATTAGAATTGTGCATTGGAATGTTGCAGGTACAGAGAGTGTTATTATGCATTGGAGAGTGTTTTACCTATGAAGTAAGCTCTGTAGAATTAAAATGTTGCTTTGGTTTGGTTTGAAGTAAGCATTGGAATAAAGAAACCTACATTAACAGAGAGTGTTATTATGCTCTGTAGAATATTTTCTTTCCTATTCAAATGTTGATTTGGTTTGGTTTGAAGTAAGCATTGGAATAAATAAACCTACATGAACAGAGAGTGTTATTATGCTCTGTAGAATATTTTCTTTCCTTCTTAAACAGTGTTAGTTTGCTTTGGTTTTCTTCTTGCATATGCTCAAGTTTGGGGAATCTCACTGCCTACCATTGGAATAAAGAAACCTGCAATGGATTCAAATGTTGTTGTTGTTGTTTTTTAATGAACTTGTCAATTATAAAAACCTGCAATGGAATAAAGAAACCTGTAACTACATACGCCACTTCAAACCTATAATTTCATTACATAATAGAGAACCAAATGAATGCAACACCATAATACCTGAAACTACTCAAAAGCTTTTTTACACATACTTGAAGCAACTACTCCTACACCAAATAGAAAACCATTCACCAATAATTCCATTACATAATAGAAGTTCATTACAAAATATGTTCATGTGTACATTACAAAATAAAACCTCACATATCATTCACTCAAAAGCTTCAAAATAACAAGTACAAGAATCATTATAATTAACACTAACATGGCATTGATCAAATCCCTTGTAAAAGCCCAGGGATCGTTGACTTGGGTTTCATGTAGTTGATCGTGAATCTCTTCACCACTATGCTTGCGAACGTGGTTTGGTTGATTGGGTTTCATATCTTTGTCATGGTCTCTTCTTGACTGATGCTCTCTTATTGCCTCCAGCTATCTTCCTGCCTATTCTGAGCGCATCAACAGACTGTAAGTTTCATATGCTTCTTCAGCTGATGTGAAACCCTTGTGCATGCTACCCTTATACCCATCTACTTGTGATAAACAACTTGGCCAAGTCATGTATACTTCCGGTCTACAGCCCCTTTAAACAACATACGCTTTGTATGTCATTCCTGCGTTAAAAGCCCAATTTAAACTAAGAAGCAAACAATTCAAGAATAATAATAACAATTCAAGGATAATAATAATCCAACACATAGCCATACCAAAACATTCAACACAATCTAAATGGAAACTTTGTAGAAGCAGTAAAACATTGAATTTGTTAAAAATGAAAAATAGGGAGAAACATGTGAAACTGCAAAAACCAAGTGAAGCCTAAGCGTTGAATTGGCATTGCTTTACTAGGGGGAATTTTAATAAAAAGAACCGAAAGATGGATTAAAATTGTTCTAACAAAATTTTCCACTGGGTTTGTATGAAAGTTGGATAAAATTGTTCTAACCGAAATATGGATAAAATTACAATAAAAGCTCTCAGTATAGTCTTAAACTCTGATGTTTGAATGTCACCTTTAACCTCCCTTCTTCATCGTTCTTGGGTGATTTAGTGTTTTTATTGGGTCTCCCCAGATACCATCACCAAAAGTTTTGTAAAATCAACCAACATGAGCAACCAAGAACACCCAGATACCATCGTTTTGTAAAAAAAAATAGAGATATGTTGGCCTGATCTCCGTTAACTCCAACATGAGCAACCCTTATTATAAATTAAGGAAAATAGAGTTTAGAAGGCAAGATGAGGCAATAACATAAAAAAAAATGTTACCTCCTTTTCTTCTCAGTTGAAACCCTAGATTTCCAGTTGGAGTTGGGAAAGAACTGAACCTACCTAGATGCTTCTTTATTGCGTTTCTTCAAAACCCTTGAAGATTTCTTCTCTTCAGTTGAAACCCTTGAAATTTATTTGTCGAAACCCTTGAGATTTCTTCAAAACCATTGGGATTCTTCTATTTAGTCGAAACCCTAGCTTCAAAAGAGAGAATGCTTGAAGGGATAGTAGAAAGTAGAGTCGAAACCCTAGCTTCAAGAGAGGGAGAGTGCTTGAAGGGAAGATGGTTTCTCTCTTTGATTTGAAGAATTGTGTCTCCTTGAAGAGATGATGGTTTCTCTCTTCGATTTGAAGAACTGCGTTTCTCTCTGGAAATCAACGAAGAGTGGAGGGGGCTCAATCCCTTTGCTAAAAACTTTGAAATAATTTTTTTTTCAAATCCATGAATCTGGACCGTCCAATAGATCTAACGGTCCAGATTGGTGCACATGAGGGGGTCCTGTGCTTTGTGTGCATGACCCCCCCCCCCCCCCCCCCCCCCCTCTCTCTCACCATCCATAAGTGGGGCCCAATGTTTACTTTTCACTTGAATCTTTAAAGCTATAATCTAACCCACGTTTCAATCTAACTTCCTAATATAACTCATCTTGATTTTAATGTCCAATTTTCCAAACTACTTAACGAGCAGTTCAATAGAGATAATTATAATTTGTCACAATTTTTAGTTCTTCTCAACTCCTATTTTTATTATAATTGAGTAGATATATTTCCTCGTAATTCTTTGGAAAAAGTCGTAATAAGAAAATGTACAAAGAAGGGAAAAACAATAATTTTACGTAGATTTTGATATATCAATACCTATGTAATCGTGAAAAAAATTTATATTTTTCAAAATTTATAATTTTTCATAATATGCTATATTTTTTGTTAATTGTTCATAAAAAATTTTAATTAATTGTATGTATGTATGCATGTATATGCCCCCAGGCAAAAATATTAGCTCCGGCCTTGGCTGCGGTTACTATATTAGACTTGGACTTGAGCCTTATCTAAACTGGTAGAAGTTAGAAAATATTCAAGTGTTCTTTTTTATTTTATTTTTATTATTATTATTATTATAGTCATATCTTAGTTACAATTCTATGTTTGCATTACAGTATCCAGATTATCTAGATGCTTATTTGAGGATTGCCGCCTTTGCAAAGGCTCGGAATAATATTCAGCTAATTATAGAAATAGTAATAGGATGCCCTCTATGATATCCTGAAGTCCATCCTTATGTAGAAATTCCTATGCCTATATAATGAATATGTTGTTTTTGTCTTCGCTTTTTCATAGATTGGGAATGCTTTTAAAGTGAATGATAAGTGTCCAGATGCACTAGCTATGCTTGGTGTCTTGGAGCTTAAGGGGGATGACTGGGTCAAAGCAAAAAATACGTTTCGTGCTGCTAAAGAAGCAACTGACGGCAAAGATTCTTATGCTACTATTTGCCTTGTATGTGTATAGCATTTTGACCTTTCTAAATGATGTTAGTCTTTACCTTCATGCTTTAGAATCTACACCTAGCACTAATTTAAAGACTTTTTATAATAGGAAGTGTTATTTTCCAGTTTTAGTTTTATATATTTATTTTAATGCGAGTTTGGTAGGGGAGCTGGAATTACTTAGTTGCTATATGTTTTGAGAAAAGAGGTCCCAAATTGGAAGCCACCCATCTGGGAAAAGCTAAGGAGCTATACATGAAGGCAAGTTAATTTCTATCATATTTTCAAATTTGTAATATCATTTCCCTTTTACTGTTATCTCCCAGCAATTCTCGGCCAACTTCTTACATGTGTATTTTAGGTGCCTCTGGTCTCCAAAAATCCTTCTGTATGTTTTTTTTTCTTCGAGTGATGGGGCTCCTCATTTGATGTGGATCTGTCATACCTTTTTCACTTAATGGTGGAGGTAAACTGCCTCTTTAACTGCAATTATATTCTTAACCGGCTGCTCTATATCAAGGCTTGATTACATCAAATGCTTATGCCTCACACTTACGAGGCTTATGCCTTTACTCCTTTTGTTTTACGCTTAATTGCCGTGTTACATTTTAACATCTTTTTTATTTTTTATTTTTTTTTATAATAAGACATTTAAACTTATTTTAACATTTTTAATTGTTACAATTACGAAATAATGTGTTAACTTACTCCATATAAACTTCATATCATTTTTATTTGTGGTATTACGTGTTATTTATCATTTTTTTTTTCTAATTTCTAAATTGTATTTGTAAAAAAATTTAGTGTAATGTAAACTTAAATTTCGTTCATTCAAATCATGCCACCTATAACAATGGCCTAAAGGCCTTATAACTAATTTTTTATAACTAATTTCTTATTATTCAAGCTTCTTATACCCTAATCTCCTATCAAATCCCTAATCCTAATTAATAACCATGGAGTCATGGACTTACCAACCAGATCCAACAACTAAACAAAGTAACTAAATTAAATAAAAGTAATTTAAATCTTATTTCTATCATTCTTCCCGGATTAAAGAAGCTTGTCCACAAGCTTGGAGTGTGCAACCTTGCCAACCAACCAATTTTGAAAAGAATATGCCTATCTAGGTGTACCATAATCAACTGGCCTCGAAAATTTCCTCCATAGTTGCTGGCGACACCAAAAGGAATCAAGTTGCATACATCCGTAGCAATCAAGAAATATGCCATTTGTGGAAGGCACCCAATAAGACAATTGTAATTTCTGAATCTTGCATGAAAAATGTGCCTCGTCTCAAAATCAGCCCAAATTGGTAAAAAACTGAAAATCTTACCGTGGTATCAAGTGGTAGCACATGGGATCTTGGGGTTGGACCTAGAGCTGGATATGTTAGCAATGGGCTTCAAACATTAATTGTTCTCCTTCGACCCAGTCCAAAACATTATCTCCAAAGAGTTTAATTAACTTAACCTCTTCCTCACACGCTTGTCAGGTTGGCTTGGTGGTGATTTAGATGTTTGCACGTTTCTTCCATTATGTATTACTCAGTTTTAGCGACAACTGGTTCTTCCCTATTCTCTTTATCTCTTCGATCTGCGCATGCTATTTCTCCAACTCGTTCTCTTTCTTTTTTCATTCCGGTAGAGGGAGGGAATTTGGACTGAGATTAGGCCGGGCATTATGTAGTCTATAGGCAAAAGTTGGAATAACTGCCATGATTGTGCAGGTTTTAGGGCATGTTTGCATGCTTGGGATGGGTTGTGTTGGTTGTTCGATGAGGGCTGTTAGGGTCCGTGATGTGGGCAGACTATCGATTGACCCCTATGTATGGTTTTGGGAGTCCGACATTTCCAAAGGTTGAGGTGGAGAACAGAGAGGATTGTTGGGGGAACCGATTGGTGTATGATGGGTTCGATGAACCCCCAATTGCTGAGCTAGATTCTACTATTGGAATCCTTGTGCTCCATTTAACTAAATTGTATATTGAGTTATGGATATTGTGGAATGTGTGTGGTTGAGGAAGTAGAATTTGGATTGAGGGTAAAATGGGCGTTTCAACTAGCTTAACACGACCCAAGAAGAATCATAATAATGGGATAAAAATCATAATAACACGACCCAAGAATAATCATAATAATGGGATAAATGTGGATAAAACTCATGCATGAGGGGTTTTGATAACTCCAACAATGGGAGACTGGAGAGGGGAAAAGAGCCCTCTGAAGCACGTCACCATGAGATAGTGTGAGTGGCAGTCAAGTCAGGTCTGCGCTAACTGGTGTTGGAGGTGGATTGGATATCACCTCCTTCATCCGTGCTTTAATCTCAACTTTTTCCTTTTCAACCTTTCTTGCTCTCTGCCTCAACCACCTTCTTGATCACAAACTCCTCGATCAAATCTTGCATTGCACTTACAGTGTTCTTTCTTGATCCATTGAATCTCTTCCAAGGTTTGCATTGATACCAAAATAGTGTAATCTACAACTATAGTTGAAATTAAACGAAATAAGTAAATTGTTGGAAATTTAACGAAAAGTAAAAAATAAAATAATCAAACTAATAAATTTACGGAAAATGACTTTTAGGGCCTACTTTTTACATAAAATAGACAATTTAGATACCATAGTTAATGTAGGGGGTGTATTGTATCTGGATTTTGTGGGCAATTTAATAAATTCCATAGATTCTGAAAATCCAAGTGTATTCAATTTGGATTTTAAAAAGTCCACAAAAGTCTAGGGGTATTCAATCAGGATTTTAAAAAGTCTTTCTGAAATCCACAAAGTCTAGGGGTATTCAATATGGATTTCAGAAAGTCCACAAAATTTTTAGGGTATTCACATTCATATTTATGGATTTGGAAAATCATGGATTCTCATGGACTTTGTAGTGTTAGGTATAAATAACAAAGTTCAATAGTTTGCCAGCCTCCATATCAAAGATTTCAACGTGAAAAAAAGTCTCCCAAAGTTCTTCCTTGTGTCAGCCGCGAAGAGGTTGGTTCCCATCCTCTTGTTTTCTCGATTCTTTTTCTATCTTTGCATAAGTGTTCATAGTTGCATCGTTGATGATTTTGGGTTAGGGTTTGGATTAAATTAGGGTCTATAAATCTGAAAGTTGCGTTAGGGTTAAAACATAGAGAACTAGAATAGTTTACTGGGAACAGCCTGGGATTTTATTGTATATTTATTTACAATGCAGTTTGCGGTGCACCGAAAAGAAGATTCAGAGCTTATGAACCCCCTGTTGACAAGAATGCTAATGCGACCAATGTCCGTAAAGCTCGCAAGGAACAACTCAAAAGAGATGAGGCCATTGGGTACGTACAATATTCACACCTTGTTATATGACCAGTTTCAGAGTTTATCTTTGCTAACACGATTTGAACGTGTGCATGAAAGCTTTGCCAATCGGAATTGTAGTTGGGGTTGCAGCGTTGGCTGGTTTATACTTTTACTTGAACAACACATTCTAGTGTGCTATTTTATCAGCAAAGATTAGTGATATCTCAGAGGAAATCTTCAACTGCGCACAAATATCTTCTTTCTTGTTCAATCTTTGTTTCCTTTCTCCCTGTACTGTTCTAGTTAATAGGACTATCATTATCCATGTTTTGAAATCAAGAACAACTTTACTGGAATACCAAATTTATTTAAAAATCTATTTTGTCTTCTCAAGTGTGGATTAATTAGAATAAAATAAAGCAATGACTAAAAGGTTTGTGTGATCTATATAAGCATTGAATACTAGAACCCGGTTAGAGATTTCTGAGAGCACCAAATTGAAGTTGGAGGAACTCAACTTATGTAGTTTAAAGTGGGAAAAAGGGAGCAATGTGCTTCAAACCCAGTAATCATACTCACCTCCTTTTACACACAAAGAATTAATCAAGCTCATTGAGACTTCAAATCATTTGCATCTTCAAATCAGTTTGCACAAAGTAGCAAGACAACAATGCATTTGTGCAAACTGAAAATGCAAATGATGCACCACAAAGCAGAGCTCATGGCAAAAGAAGTAGAGTTGATTATGAACAAAGTAGCAACTCAAAAGGGGTAGCTACTCAAGGTGCAGTTCTGGAAAACTTATCAAGTGGCTTTGGTGAAATTGTCACCAGTTTTAAAACAATTTGTGGCATAATGAAGAAGAGAGAATCAACGAACAGAAATCTGTTAATTATATGCGGACTTTTTTTGTTTCATCACTATTTACCAACTTCTTTTTTATCTTGCAAATAATTAGAAATCTGTAAAAGTCGTTCATACAAAGTCCGTGGATTTTCATAAATCTCTAGAAAGTCTGTAGCAAAAGTCTATGGATTTAAGAAATCAGCAGAAGTACGTGGACAATTTAAAGAGTCTGTGGACAATTTAAAGAGTCCGTGGACTTTTCAAATTATTTATCAATTTCATAAGAATCCATATACAATACACCCCCCGTAATGTTTAATTTGTGCCCAATTTTATACTTTTATGACTATTTTATTAACACAGGTTAACTCATAAAGTTATATGACATATTTACTCTCCTAAATAAATAGAAAACCTAATTTTATAATTTTAAGACCAACAAGGACTATAGAAAAAGAAAAAAAAAACTTACATTAATTGTTATTGAACGACAATTTTAGTTACTATTTGTTATTGACCAACAATGACTACAGATAAAAAAAACCCTATGTTAATTGTTTTTTACCAATTTTAGTTACTCTTTGTTAGTTTTATTGATCAACAAGGACTACAGAAAGAAAAAAAAACCTAACTAACTACGTTAATTGTTATTGAACGACAATTTTAACAAGAACTACGAAAAAAACATTAGCCTGTTCACTGACCTGAAAATAATTGACATCATATGATAAATCCTAATTTTATTCAGGTCAGTGAACATGCTAATTTTTTTCTATAATCCTTGTTAAAATTGTCGTTTAATAACAATTACCGTAGGTTTTTTTTTTTTTTTTCTTTCTGTAGTCCTTGTTGGTTAATAACAAATAATAACTAAAATTGTCGTTCAATAACAATTTTATATTATAAATCCTAATCTTTTTTCAGGTCAGTGAAAATGTTAATGTTTTTTTTTGTAGTCCTTGTTAAAATTGTCGTTCAATAAAAATTAACGCATTTTTTTTTGTAGTCCTTATTGATCAATAAAACTAATAAAGAGTAACTAAAATTGGTCAATAACAATTAACGTAGATTTGTTTTCTTGTAGTCCTTGTTGGTCAATAACAAAGAGTGACTAAAATTGTCGTTCAATAACTATTAACGTAGTTTTTTTTCCCTGTAGTCCTCATTGGTCATAAAACTATAAAATTAGGTTTTCTATTTGTTGAGGAGGGTAAATATGTCATATAAACTTATGGGTTAACCTGGGTTAATAAAAGAGTCATTGTTAATCATAAAAGTATAAAATTTTGTGAAAAAGTAGGCCCTAAAAGTCATTTTCCGATAAATTTATTTCATTTGGATCAAGCCACCTACAACAATGGTCTAAAGGCCATTGTAACTAAATTTACTTGTCAATCAAGCTTCCTAAACCCTAATTTCGTTGCAAAGCCCTAATCCTAATTAATAACTGTGGGCTTACCGGCCTGACCCAATAACTAAACTTAAATCTTATTTCCATCATTTTTTTCACTTAAATATACACTTCTGAAAGGTTTTATGCTTTGCGTGTTTGTCAATTAGAATGCCTAGCCTCATGCTTCCATGTTAAAAACTTTTATTCGAATACATCAAAGCCTATCTACTTAAAATAACTCTGATAAAGGTTCACAACCTTTCCTAACTTCTAACACTGATTCCTCTGCTCTGGTTGATTGTTTAAAGAGAGAACCATTCTAGAGAGCCAAGCCAGCAGGCTAGGGGCCCATGCCCTCCATCATCTTAGAGATGCCCAATACCCTCCATTCGAACACAATCACATGGACAAGGGGTTCCTTGTCATTGTCCTTAGCTAGGGATGGGCACGGGACGGGATGGGACGAGATAGACCCATCCCTATCCCATCCCATTCATACGGGATCGGGATGGGACAGGATGGGATAGACCCCATCCCAACCTCGTCCCATCCCAAACGGATTCGGGACGGGATCAACATGTTCTATTTGTTGATCAAGATTTTTGATAATCTAATAGGTATAAAACTATAAACGGGTTCGAGACGAGACGGGAAGTAAATAATGAACTTGGCTAGTAATCCCCCCTACCTCAAGAGTTGATTGTTAATGCAAATCGACCTATCTACGGTCAATGTTAATGCATTAATGAATGCAATCCAACTCATTAATGCTGGGACATGGGTTCATTAACCAAGTAAAGTTGACTTTTTCTTGTTAGAAAAACCCCTCGTTTCTATCCTCTTAAAAAACAACTCAAACATAATCCATCATCAATCATGTGTGTCTCCACATTTTCTTCTACTTAGATTGATGCAGGTTCACATGCATTACACATAAATCACAACTTCAAATCTAAGCAGCTATATTTGACGACCGATACTGACTAGTGAATGCCACTTTCTCTCCGATTTTATGCTCTCTTTTTTAACTAATTAATTAAATCTGGTGCTATGACTTGTGAGAGCAATGCTAGAAGTGTTATTGAAACCAATTGATTAATCTAGAGATGTGTATGTGAGAGACAAATTGAGATGCAAAAATGTTATATACATCAAGGAATTTATTGGGCATCCAAATATTGCAATCCTAAAATAAATAAATAAATAAATAAAAATATTAATAATAAATATTGAAAAATTAGCTCGGGACGGGACGAGATCAGGATGGAATTATTCAATCCCATTAAGACCTGAAAAAATTGGGACGGGACGGGACAAGATCATGACGAGAACGGAATTGCGGGATGGGATGCCCACCCCTAGCTGTCCTGGTTCTAATGGCATGGCTGTCTAGATATTTGTTAACAGGAATTCTAAATGTCGAGGAAGCCAGCGAGGGGGGGGACCGTCCATCCCCCGGGATGCGTGTCGTCTGATTTCATGCGCGCATCCCGGGGGGGATGGACAGTCCCCCCCCTCGTTGATTTCCTCGCTGGCTTCCTCGACAGCTAGCCTCACTCTTTTGTTAAAGAGCTTGGCTAACTCGCGAGGAAAACAGCGAGCCCTCCATCCCCCTCGCGATGCGTGCGTCCCATCCCTTACATCTTATCTGGCGCTAACACGGAAGTTGAGTACCACGTGCATGTGCACTTCATTAGTTTATTAGGTATCATCAACTACTTATTGTTATTCGGGATGAAAATTCTACGCTGCCTAGTGGTCCTTGCCTGGAAGGTACCAGGCACGTGCAATAGATGGTACCAAGCACGTGGCTACCTTGAAATAAAAAAAAAAAAATTTGTCAAGGGATCTGAAACCCGAGACTGTCTGCAGAGCAAAACCCTTAGGGCTCAAAACGAAGATCAGATCCGCCGTTGCCTGGTGTTGTCGTCCTCCTCCACCTCCGATTGACGAAGTATCTCTATGTGAAGATGGAGTAGGGTTCGCTCAACTCTTCATCAACCAGGCGCATGATAAGAGGTAAGTGATGTTGGGACAACAGCAGGGAGTTGGGACAAGTTCATATTTTCAGTACACTTTAAAGTAGCTAAAAATTCTACATTTCATTAGTTTCTTATTGCAAAATGAAGTGATTGCGTGTTGCAACTGTTAAGAGCGTAAAAAAGTTGTGTTTTTTCTGGGAGTATTGTGTCACGAGCTGTGAAGAAACTAAGGGTCCAGAAAGTGGCGGGAAACAATCGATAATTGAAAACCTGAAATCAGTTAACGCGCGTGTCGTGCACATGACACACTTAAGAAGCCTTTCTCACGTGTTCAGCATGTGATCCTAAAAACGGTTAAGGAATTCACAAAAGCTGTTTCACAAAAGTTGTTATGGTTGTTACAGCAGGACCACTGCAAGCAGACTGTTACCGCATGACCACGACAAGCCTCACGATCTTCACTCACGCGTTGCCACTCCCTCCATCCAGCTAGTATTATGTATTAGGGTTTACCTATATAAGTGTAAGAAGTGTTAATGAAAAAGTAGGTTGTAAAAAGAGTAAGAGGTCTCTCTATGTAGAGAAGGTTCCCTTGTTTATCCTTGTTTGAGTGAATCAATTTGGTTTTTAGTTGTGATTCTTAGTTCTAATTTACTAGGATCATAACACTTGGTATCAGAGCGCTGGCTGAATGGGGGCAATCGAGACGCGAGCCAAAGAAATGGAGACTCACATGAGAGAATCGAAGAGACAGGTTAGTGAGGCTCTGAGCCAAATCGAGCTCTTGAAGAAGGAGATCTCGAAACTGGCCAAGAACGATGAGAAGTTAACTCAGAGCGGAGAAGAACTGAGGCAACACATTGACAATCGATTCGCACAACTAATGGAGGTCATCCAACATAAACAACCACCCACCTCTCCCGATATTCACACTGCTGCTAGTGGTTCACAAGTTCAAGGGAACCCAACACAACAGTGGCCTCACAACCCTACCTTCCACAATGAGCATCCCCTGACCATTTTCGTTTTCCTAAGGTGGACTTTCCCCACTTTGATGGCACCAACCCGCGTTCGTGGGTGAAAAAATGTGAGCGCTACTTCCTGCTACACAACATATCTGAAGCCAACAAGGTGTCCATTGCTTCTATACACCTTGATGGCAAGGCAGACACATGGTACCTTGACTACCAAATGGGCAAGCCATACATACCATGGCCTCAACTAGCGACTGATGTGTGTCTCAGGTTCGAAGATCCCATTAACGAGAACTACGTCGATGCTTTTAACAAGCACTACCAGACCACTACAGTGGAGGCTTATTATGAGAGATTTGAGGAGCTCAAATCTTGGATGGTGCTCAACAATGATTCCCTCAATGAATCTTATTTTGTGCTTAGTTTCCTAAGTAGTCTCAAACCACACATCAAGACCAGGGTTCAAATGTTTCAACCCAATAGTGTTGCTCAAGCACTCTCCCTAGCTCGAATGCAGGAATTTTGCTCCTCCTCCAAACCACACACCACCAACCAATCCTCAACCACTGCTCGTTCTGGCTTCTCCTCAACACCTCCTATTGGCTCAAAGCTTCCTTTCCCCAGTCAATCCTTGCTCAACAGACCCCCACCACCCAAACCACCACCCTATACACCGCCAATTAAACGCCTCACCCCTGCCCAAATGAGGGTCCGCCGAGACCAAGGGCTTTGCTATAACTGCGATGAACTTTATAAACCCGGCCACAAATGCAAAACTCAGCAATTGTACTTGCTGACCACTGATGAGGATTCCTGCGAAACAGATGGAGACCAATTCAAGGAGGATACTGAGGGTGACTGTGACAACTTAGTCAATGCAATTCAATCTGAGATGGAGCTTTCCATTAATGCTCTTCATGGCTGCCACACCTCGAACACCATTCTCTTGCGTGGATACATTAAGAAGGTCGCCATTTCCATTCTTGTGGACACGGGTAGCACGCACTCATTTGTGGACCCGAAAGTGGTTAAAGCCACTAGGTGGCATGTCCATCAGACTGCTCCTATGAGTGTACGAGTGGCCAATGGCCAGCAATTACACAGCACTGCTATCTGCAAGCCACTGACATGGACAGTACAGGGTACTTCCTTTAGAGGAGACGTGCGGGTTTTGTCTCTGGGTGAACATGAAATGGTGTTAGGTGTCGATTGGTTGAAAACCTTTGGCGACATCACGATCAATCTGCAAAAGCTCCAACTAACACTGGTCCACAATGATCTCAGGACGACCTTATAAGGCTCACATAGCTCCACCATCAATATGCTTTTCTCCCTCAAGCAACACAAATACTGCACCCACCTAAACCGTACCTTTATTGGCCATTTCTGTCCCATTGATGCTACCCCCCACTCACTCCAACCAACCCCACTCATCTCTGACCTTCTCACCCACTTCCATGACATTTTTTACCCTCCAACAACTCTACCTCCCCAACGTCTCTTGGACCACAAGATATCATTGAAACCCAACTCCACACCACCTTCCTTACGACCCTACAGACTTCCCCACCTTCAAAAAACAGTTGTTGAAGAACTCCTCTCAGAAATGCTTGCTTCAGGCCTCATCAAACCATCGCAAAGCCCCTTCGCCGCCCCGATTCTTTTGGTGAAAAAGAAAGATGGCTCATGGCGCTTTTGCGTAGACTATCGTCGCCTCAATGAATTGACAATTAAGGACCGGTACCCAATTCCTCTTGTAGACGACCTCTTGGACGAACTCCATGGTTCAACCATCTTCTCTAAGATCGACCTCCGCTCCGGCTACCACCAAGTCTTGGTTGACCCTGCCGATACTCACAAGACAGCCTTCCGCACTCACAATGGCCACTATGAATTCCTCGTTATGCCCTTCGGCCTCACCAACGCCCCTCCACATTCCAAGCCCTCATGAATGCCATTTTCAAACATCATTTAAGGCAGTTCATTCTCGTCTTCTTTGACGACATTTTAGTTTACAGTCGCTCCCTGGAAGAGCACTTGGTTCACCTCCACCACACCTTCTCCATCTTGCGTACACATTCCTTGCACGCCAAGCTCTCTAAATGTTCATTCGGCCAACCCTCCATTGAATATCTCGGTCACGTCATTTCGGCTGAGGGAGTGGCTGTTGACCAAACTAAGATCAGCGCCATGCTCTCTTGGCCACAACCTAACTCCATTAAACTCCTTCGTGGCTTCCTGGGATTGACAGGCTACTATCGCAAATTTGTTAGAAATTATGGCTCCATTGCTAAGCCTCTTACGAACCTGCTTAAGAAGGATTCGTTCCAATGGTCCCCAATTACAAGTGCTGCATTTGAGCAACTCAAGCAAGCTCTATGTTCCACTCCTGTTCTTAAGCTGCCCAACTTCATGGCACCATTCACTGTCGAAGCCGATGCCAGTACCCATGGGATTGGAGCAGTTCTAAGCCAAGACCAACATCCCATAGCTTACTTCAGCAAGTCCTTGGGTCCTCGTAATGCTGGTCTATCCACTTACGAGAAGGAATTGCTTGCCATTGTGCTTGCCGTGCAGAAATCCAAGTTCCTAATTCTCATTGATCACCAAGCCATTAAACATTTCCTGGACCAGAAGTTGACATCAGTTTCACAACAAAAATGGCTCTCGAAATTGCTCGACTACGACTATACAATTCAATATCGCAAAGGGGCCGAAAACAAGGCCGGTGATGCCCTTTCACGGCATCCTGCAATTGTCTCCAACTCTCCTGCTTTATCTATTTGCTCTGCTTTATCTAATTGTACTCCTGCATGGTTACAGGACGTCTCTCGCAGCTATATTGGTGATACATGGGCTGACTCTATCATGCCCAAACTGCTAGTGAAGGGAGATGGGGTACCCAATTATACCCTCCAACATGGCCTGCTTCGGTTTAAGTCCCGAATTTACATTGGATCAACTGGTCCCCTCCGTCAACAACTGATCTCTTCAGTCCATTGTTCCAACTTTGGCGGTCACTCTGGCATCACTGCTACATACCAACGCCTACTAAGGCATTTCTATTGGCCGGGCTTGAAGCGTGATCTTACCAAGTTCATCATTGAATGTGACGTGTGCCAACGTAACAAAAATGATCTCAGTGGCTACGGTGGCCTATTACAACCATTACCTGTACCCGAGAGAGCATGGCAACACATTTCAATGGATTTCATCGAAGGGCTACCTGTTTCCCATGGTCATTCCGTGATTTTGGTTGTCGTGGACCGCTTCACCAAGTACAGCCATTTCTTAGCTCTCACACATCCATTCACTGCCCCTATGGTGGCCCAAGTATTTTTGCAAACAGTCTACAAGTTGCATGGTCTACCTGATTCGATCGTCTCCGATCGAGACCGCACATTCACTAGCACTTTCTGGCAGCAACTCTTCGCAGCCCTAGGGACGGCCTTACCTATGAGCTCGGCCTACCACCCGCAAACCGATGGACAGACCGAGCGCACCAATGCCTGCCTTGAAACGTACCTCAGGTGTATGACAAGTCAGGTTCCATCCAAATGGTTTCACTGGCTATACTTGGCCGAGTACTGGTTCAACACCACGTTCCACTCGAGTTTGAAACTCTCTCCCTTTCAAGCCTTGTATGGTTATACCCCTTCACTCCTTGCTCTTCCACCTATTGATACAACTGATATTAGTGAAATCCAAACTTACCTCTAGGAACGCCAAGACACGCTAGGCATCCTCAAATAGCGGTTGACTAAGGCGCAAGAACGTATGAAACATTTCGCTGACCGCAAGCGCACTGAGCGATCCTTCACTGAAGGCGACTGGGTGTATCTTAAATTACAGCCTTATCGCCAGAATTCAGTCCATCTTCGCTGTAATTTGAAGCTCGCCTCGCGTTTCTTCGGCCCCTTCCAAGTATTGGAAAAAATTGGCAGTGTGGCTTATCGTTTGCTTCTCCCTGAAGGGTCTATAATCCACAATGTCTTTCATGTCTCCCAGCTCAAGAAACACTTGGGTTCCCACCAATGGAGCTTCCCCACACTGCCTACGTCAGACTCAAGTGGATCACTCCGCCCTGAACCAGTAGCGATATTGAACAGACGCATGGTTCCACGCCATAACAAATCAGTCACTCAGGTACTTGTCCAATGGTCTTCAGGTTCGCCGGCTGACGCAACTTGGGAAGATTGGGCCACTATCCACGCCCGCTTCCCAAACTTTCATGCTTGAGGACAAGCATGGTCACAAGAGGGTGGTAATGTCACGAGCTGTGAAGAACTGTGAAGAAACTAAGGGTCCACAAAGTGGCGGGAAACAACCGATAATTGAAAACCTGAAATCAGTTAACACTCGTGCCGTGCACATGACACACTTAAGAAGCCTTTCTCACGTGTTCAGCATGTGATCCCAAAAACGGTTAAGGAATTCACAAAAGCTGTTATGGTTGTTACAGCAGGACCACTGCAAGCAGACTGTTACCGCAGGACCACGACGAGCCTCACGATTTTCACTCACGCGTTGCCACTCCCTCCATCCAGCTAGTATTATGTATTAGGGTTTACCTATATAAGTGTAAGAAGAGTTAATGAAACAGTAGGTTGTAAAAAGAGTAAGAGGTCTCTCTATGCAAAGAAAGTTCCCCTGTTTATCCTTGTTTGAGTGAATCAATTTGGTTTTTAGTTGTGATTCTTAGTTCTAATTTACTAGGATCATAACATATTGCAGTTCAAAATTTGTTTCTAAAGTGTAGAACTGCCCAAACTCCTTGTTGTTAGAAATACTTGCTAAGTGCAGCTTAAATGTATTAGGTGAAGGAACTTCGACCTAAGTGCAATTGTAAAAGGAAATGTAAATTATAAGTGGGGGGGGGGGGGGGGGGGGGGGGGGGATAAAAAACAAGTCAATTAAAACTCTAATGGAAGAATAAGGAGCATCATGTCTAGCTGCATTTGAGACAATCTGACAAATAAATAAAAAGTAATTGGTTTGTTTTCTGTTGATAATTCTTAAGCAAGATACCTCAATGAGATCCAGTTACGTTGTATATCATCGAATCCGATGAATTTCTATTGATCAATTGTGTTATTGTATCCCAGGTCGTAGAGATCATTGGCCAAATCATGTCAAAGGATTCTAATTTTCCTGATGATCTGTTGGTTCTTTGTGAAGAAGATTATGAAACAGTTGTGCCTCTCCTAGAAAAGGGTAACTGTTCCAATTTGCTATTTATTTCATTATCACATCGAGCATGCTGCCGGACTTGGTATGAGCTTGTAGCTTGACTTGCTCTTATAGGAGAAGCAATTTACAGTTCAGAGCTTCTACTGAACGGGATAGTCATTCCGAAGCTTCAGTACAAAAGGTAAGTACTAGTAAAACTAAACCATTCCTAATGTAGAGGTTTCTATTTGCATCAATAAGGGGGTGTAGATGTCACTGCTAGATATGTCATACAACCTACAAGGTGGGTCAGATGATACTATCATATCTCTGTAGTCTCTTGAATTTACCCTTCTCAATATTTGATGAAGTCATTAATTAGATTGAGGTTATAAAATAACCAAGTTTATTGGATAGTAGACCCCCCCTTGTCTTCTATATAAGTTGTAGACGTTATCCAGTTTGAGTATTAATTAGGTGATTAGCATTACTAAACTCCTTTCTCTTTCATTGGGCAGACATCGTTTCTTCGCAGATCATGTTAATAAGAGGAAGAGGATTAGCTCTACTACAATGGCGAGAAGAGATGGCATCCAGTTTCGTCCTGTAAGCAAATGTAAATAATATTCAATTTTGTCGCCATTCAGATTCCGCCTTGTCATATATCTCTGTGTTATCACCAATTTTGTCATAGGAGGGAAGGTTTCTTTTTGTATCATGTAAGCATTGTGAAATTGTCAGCTTCCATCACATCTTTGTAATTAGAATTTTTGATTTTCAATATCTAGCTATTGAAGTTTGTCTTCTGTGAATCTAGTTGGACGGTATTGGTACATTGTTTCAAATGGCAGAAATATGAACAAGATGAGAAGCCCATGTAGCAAGAGCGTTGCATCTCTCTTTTGGGAAACAATAGTGATGTTCAATATAAAACTATTTGCACTGCTTCTGCATAAGCATTTAAATTTTAGTGCAATAAAGTAATTCATCGATTTACACCTGGATTTTGATGATTTCAAGTGGTTGGCCTTATTTTCGGTTTAAGCAGGATCAGCTGATATTCATGCATGTTCCACTTGTGTCTTGTTTCACTTTGTTTTCTGCTTGCATTTTTTTGCAAAAATTTCCCTCATACTATATCAGATTTGCAGTTTTCCACTCTCTACATCTCCCACTGCACTATCCGCTTCCTTTCTTCGTTCTTTTTTACCATTCCATCATCTTTTGCCTTGGATTCCCACTTCTCCCTTTTTCTTCCTACTTTTACTTTACCACCCAGAGGGATTGAGGACAGATCAGACTATAGTCCCGAAAATCATGACTAGAAAACCTAAGATTGTAACGTCAGATTCGTTGCTGCTGTTGTGGGCATTGTTGAGAAAGGTTGTTCATTGTTGTCCACATCTTGTGACAAGTCTTTGAAAAACTGAAGTGAATTTGTTATTGTAACAGTTGACACACCTTTGGCTTGCATGTGTATTGCTCTGCAAAAGCTTTTACTTCTTGTTTCTGTGATACTAAATAAAGTGATTTCACTTTTGTTGTTTTTACTGTTGGATAATTAAATTTTGAGGCATAAAGTCCCCAACTTTGAACCGGCTTGTGTGAGAACACTTCCATGGGACAAATGCTAAACCACAAATGAAAGACTTTCATCAAAGAAAACTTCTAAACAATAAAGATCTACCATCAACATCCCAACAAACTCCCAGAGTTTTGTTACCTACACAAATCATTGTGATCATGTCAATTTTCATTCAGAAATTACCGTTGGTTATCTCTAACTAAAGTAAAACATCTTAATTCAACTCCATCTAAACATGAAAATATATCATGTTAAGTTCATGAATTGATTAAAAAGTTCGGCAGTAATTAACATATTCAGGTGTTAATTAACCGGCACCACTATTAAAATCTTATATAGTTTGAAGACTTGCAAGCTCCATTGGAGAAAAAATAACCCTACTGAGTTGATAAATGACAATTATTCATTGTTATGATTGAAAAGCCTAGATAATCAGCTAAGCTGCTCCATTTCACTTCAACCTCCAACCTTAGGAGCAAATTCTTTGTTCAATCTAGCTAGTTAATGGGCACTCCATCTCTGTCATACTAACTGGCAGTCTGGCACCCTTATCCTACATGCACTACAACACCTAATTTGTTATCTGCTGTAAATATAGAGCAATTCTAGATGTCGAGGGTTTGGGCGAGGTTTTGGGCGAGGGAAGTGCGTCGCACGCGAGCTGGCTGACGTGGTGAAAAAAAAAAAAAAAAGTTTGCGAGGGAAATGAAAAATTTGGGCGAAAGAAGAAGAGGGAACTGATTCATTCCCTCTCTCGCTCCCTCTCCCTCTCCTCATTTTGGGTCAGAGACGAAGCAGATATAGAAGAAGCTCCCTCTCCCCATTTTCATTCTCAAGCTCAAGCTCAGACTTCTCTCTCTCCCCATTTTAGATCTAGGGTTTCTTCATTACGATCCCTCGATCGATTCATCGAACAGAACCCATCACAAAACACCTCCCACGCAGTTCGACGAGTTCACTCACTCTCACACACACACACAACAGTGAAACAGAGAGAGAAGCAGAGGAAGAAGAGATAATGAGCTTTATGAACGCCGACAAAACTTTCTTCTACATTTGGGGTTGAAAACACTCTATTACTTTGTCTTCTTAAACACGCATCTCTCTCGTTAGATGTTTGGGTTATCTTTAGAGTTTGGGGTAGTTTTCTTTTCTGTGTTCATTTAATGAAAAGCAAAAAGTTTTTATTTTGGTTGTTGGGTGAGTAGGGGTTGTGTGTTTTAGGGTTTGGGGTTGGAGGATTTTGGAAAAAGAGAGTTAGGGTTTGGGGGAATTTGGTCCAAATGAGCTGTTTTTCGTGTTTGATTCCAAGAAGAAGGAAGGAGGTGAGCAAGATCGAGGATAGTACTGGCATTCGATCCTCTTCGAGATATTCTTCAGGTTTGTTTTGCAATTCTTGCTTGTTTTGTTGTCTGAATTTTGGGTTCAATGTGGTTATTGTTGCGTGTTTAAGGAAATTTTGCAGAGAATGATAAGAAGAAAGAAATTGTTAATAAAGAGAAGGAGAGGAATAGTTCGAAGAGGGGTGCTTGAGGATTTACATTTCGTGAACTTGCCACTGCAACTACGAACTTTAAAGTGACCAACTTGATTGGGGAAGGAGGTTTTGGTAGGGTTTATAAAGGGCGCCTTGAAACAGACCAGGCAAGTTGTTTTCTTTAACAATTCTGTGCAAATTTGTTTGAATTATCAATCTTTTGGGTGCAAATATTGAAACTTAGAGCTTAATTGTGTGCATTTTGGTGATGGCGTTGTGTAGATTGTTGCATTTATAAAGCTTGATCGGAATGGGATCCAGGGGAATCAGGAATTCATAGTGGAGGTTCTCATGCTAAGTCTTCTACACCATTCGAATCTTGTAAGATTGATTGGATACTGTGCTGATGGAGATCAAAGGATATTGGTTTATGAATACATGCCAATGGGAAGCTTGGAAGATCATCTTTTTGGTGAGTCATCTTTGCTTTTTGGAACTTCTAGCTTATCTGTTTCTTTGTTGTTGTAGAGCCTATTAATCCTTCATGTTCATTTTTTGAATAAAGTATATCAATCTAGAAATCAATTAAAGGTCATTTATGCTTTTCATTCAAGTGGTTTTCACATTCTTCTTTGTAAACAACTGTATTGTTGCTATACCAAAGGAGTTTGATGGGAGGCTCCCTTGCTCTCTAAATGTTATTTTACTCTTTTGGGGCAGCTCCCTTGCTTTCTGTCAATTGCTGGTACAGACTTGTGAAGTCATGAAATAATAACTTAATCATTGCGCTGGCTTATTTGGGTATGAATAATTTGAGTCATTGCCAATGGTGCAGAAATTGCCAATGGTGCAGAGTCATTGCGCTGGAAGGCCCTTTATTACACTTTTCAAGGGCCAGGTTGAAGAAGAGAAGGGTGGAATTAAGGTACTTTGCTTAGTATATGTAGATGGGTAGTGATTTGTGAATAGGATTCCATGTTAGGTTGTTGGTATTGTTGATTGCATTGAAACTGATGGATTTAGTTTAGAGCTTGGATATATTGCTATATTGAGCTCCAAAGGTTTTATAATTGTGTGTGGGTTTACGTCGGTAAATCCAGTAAGCATGTTGATTCCATGTTTGAAGACTATAGGATTCTATCTAGCGTAAAACAATGCTAGATGTTTCTCGATAATGTGGGGGATGCTAAGCCTGGGGTGTGAATCGTGACATTGTATATTGTGGTATAGTGGCAGTACGAATTCGCATTCTATATTGCCTAAATTGAATTACTCATAAATGTGTGTTATTATTCTAACCTCTCCCTGTTGTTCCCTGCTTTACCTAATACTCATTTTGTTCCTCCTGAGAATTTCTTTTTCCTTGAAAACTTGTGTTCCTGAATACTGCTGATGAATACATCCGCGACTATTCAAGTTTTAGGGTTTTTGTTTATAAATGTACGTATTCAAGAGACTGCACCAATCTATGTTGTCACTTTACTTGAATTGGATATTATGTTTTTTAATTGGACTTGTAAATCTTTGATATTGGTTTATTTGTAACCTTGTTTCTAGCTGAAGTTGGAATTCATCAGCCCATTTTGTGTTTTAATAATAGAGTTGGAAGTTGTCATTTTGTGTTGTTATACCACAAGCCTGAAAGTGAACTTTTCCATTTATTTCTTGTCGAAGCCTTTGATAGAAGTTCTTGACAATATATGATATTTTGTTTAATTTAAATAGTTGGAGCTGATTGCGATGATGATAGAATATAATTGCTTCTATCTCAAGTTAAGGGCAAGGATATCACAGAGCTCATTGTATCTGGTCAGGAAAAATTGGCTTCAGTGCCATCTGGTGGTGGTGGTGGTAGTGGTGGTGTTGCTGTTGCAGTGGCTGCATCAGGAGCTGGTGGCGCTAGTCCAAGGAGGAAAAGGTGTTGCTGTTGCAGTGGCTGCATCAGGAGCTGGTGGCGCTAGTCCAAGAAGGCCTTTCCTTTGTTTCCAAGTTTTGAGAATACTCACAAATTAGGAGTGATGAATGCATTGCATTGACTCTGCGTGTGTTCTAGTGCATTGTCCTTAGTTTGTGTTGATGAAACCACCATTTTATTATTGGATTTTTTTTTTTTAATTTAATGAGAGTAACATTGCCTGGGATATTTTTTAAGGGAAAGCTTATGAGCTTATTAGTTGTACATTTCAAACACCAACTTAGAGCTAGATGGTATTCATGACTGATACTTATTGTGATATTGAGTGCTATGTGTGCTGCCAAATTGCTTCAAAGGTGTAGTTGAAAATCCCCAATTCGACAAAGCGTTTTTCTGCATATGTTGCACATTTATGTCTGGTTCACAGTAGCATATCGTCGTCACAACATGATGTCATGCCCATTGGGTGTATCTTGTGCAGAAATGCGGATTGCACTTAAGAGTACTGGCCCGTGGCATGGACAAAACTTTGCCAATTGCTCATCAAGGCATCAACAATGTCTTCCATGGCTCCTAAACTTTCCTGTTCCATTTAGGTTTGAAATATTTTAGTAGCTTTTACGTAGGTAAATTGAAATATTTTACTTTGTGGTTTTAAGTTGTAGAGTACTAGAGTTGCATCTGTAATTGCAAAGACCTGCTTTGCTTGCTTTGTTAAGACTTACTAGAGTGGAATTGAACATCATTTGAAGCTTAGTTTCTTATTGACATTTAAGGGCTTAAGATATTTGGTTGCCAGGGAAAGAAAATTAAATTTGGACTTTTTTCCAAGTGTTTGGTTCAAGGAAAAATAAATTCAAACTTGACATGTTCAAATGAAAAATCTTCACCATAAGCAAAATCAACTTAGGAACTCATACTCCAAAACTGGGTGTGATTTCTCACGAATCCCTAAAACAAAATCGAAGAAATAAATAGTTCAATAATTCAAAACATCTTTAGAATCCATCTTGCTTTTTCTCATATAACATAGCAAATAAAGCACTATGCAGTTTTCAGCACTGGAGAAGAAAAGAAAAGACCACCCTCAAGAAAAATGACTTCAGGCTCGTCATAGTTTTGATTCTTTGCCTAGCTGTATGCAAGACACCAAAACCTGGTGATTCTAAAAACACCATGCATTGTTTGGTACCCAAATTCCTATGATAAATTGGTTCCACTTCTTTGAACCAAAGTTCAGTCAAAGAGGCTGAAGCCCATGTCCTGCAATAAGAAAAATAAATATATTTAGGGTTCGCTAATATCAAAACACAAAATATTTGAAATCAAAGTTAAAAACTGGTGAAGGAAGATGCAAGCAAGGATACTAAGTGCAGAGGATGAACACTGTTAAAAAGAAACAAAGATTCCACAAAAAAAACTTACATCATCAGATTCCTTCTTTTCCTCAACCTTTTCCTCCTTTGACTAGCGCCACCAGCTCCTGATGCAGCCACTGCAACAGCAACAACAACAACACCACCACCAGATGGCACTGAAGCCAATTTTTCCCGACCAGATACAATGAGCTCTGTGATATCCTTGCCCTTAACTTGAGATAGAAGCAATTCTATTCTATCATCGTTGCAATCAGCTCCAACTGTTTAAATTAAACAAAATATCATATATTGTCATGAACTTCTATCAAAGGCTTCAACAAGAAATAAATGGAAGAGTTCACTTTCAGGCTTGTGGTATAACAACACAAAATGACAACTTCCAACTCTATTATTAAACACAAAATGGGCTGATGAATTCCAACTTCAGCTAGAAACAAGGTTACAAATAAACCAATATCAAAGATTTACAAGTCCAATTAAAAAACATAATCTCCAATTCAAGTAAATTGACAACATAGATTGGTGCAGTCTCCTGAATACGTACATTTATAAACAAAACCCTAAAACTTGGATAGTCACAGATGTATTTATCAGCAGTATTCAGGAACACAAGTTTTCAAGAAAAGAAATTCTCAGCTCAGGTTGCAAGGAGGAGCAAAATGAGGATTAGGTAAAGCAGGGAACAACAGGGAGAGGTTAGAATAATAACACACATTTATGAGTAATTCAATTTAGGCAATATAGAATGCGAATTCGTACTGCCACTATACCACAATATACAATGTCACGATTCACACCCCAGGCTTAGCATCCCCCACATTATCGAGAAACATCTAGCATTGTTTTACGCTAGATAGAATCCTATAGTCTTCAAACATGGAATCAACATGCTTACTGGATTTACCGACGTAAACCCACACACAATTATAAAACCTTTGGAGCTCAATATAGCAATATATCCAAGCTCTAAACTAAATCCATCAGTTTCAATGCAATCAACAATACCAACAACCTAACATGGAATCCTATTCACAAATCACTACCCATCTACATATACTAAGCAAAGTACCTTAATTCCACCCTTCTCTTCTTCAACCTGGCCCTTGAAAAGTGTAATAAAGGGCCTTCCAGCGCAATGACTCTGCACCATTGGCAATTTCTGCACCATTGGCAATGACTCAAATTATTCATACCCAAATAAGCCAGCGCAATGATTAAGTTATTATTTCATGACTTCACAAGTCTGTACCAGCAATTGACAGAAAGCAAGGGAGCTGCCCCAAAAGAGTAAAATAACATTTAGAGAGCAAGGGAGCCTCCCATCAAACTCCTTTGGTATAGCAACAATACAGTTGTTTACAAAGAAGAATGTGAAAACCACTTGAATGAAAAGCATAAATGACCTTTAATTGATTTCTAGATTGATATACTTTATTCAAAAAATGAACATGAAGGATTAATAGGCTCTACAACAACAAAGAAACAGATAAGCTAGAAGTTCCAAAAAGCAAAGATGACTCACCAAAAAGATGATCTTCCAAGCTTCCCATTGGCATGTATTCATAAACCAATATCCTTTGATCTCCATCAGCACAGTATCCAATCAATCTTACAAGATTCGAATGGTGTAGAAGACTTAGCATGAGAACCTCCACTATGAATTCCTGATTCCCCTGGATCCCATTCCGATCAAGCTTTTTAAATGCAACAATCTACACAACGCCATTACCAAAATGCACACAATTAAGCTCTAAGTTTCAATATTTGCACCCAAAATATTGATAATTCAAACAAATTTGCACAGAATTGTTAAAGAAAACAACTTGCCTGGTCTGTTTCAAGGCGCCCTTTATAAACCCTACCAAAACCTCCTTCCCCAATCAAGTTGGTCACTTTAAAGTTCGTAGTTGCAGTGGCAAGTTCACGAAATGTAAATCCTCGAGCACCCCTCTTCGAGCTATTCCTCTCCTTCTCTTTATTAACAATTTCTTTCTTCTTATCATTCTCTGCAAAATTTCCTTAAACACGCAACAATAACCACATTGAACCCAAAATTCAGACAACAAAACAAGCAAGAATTGCAAAACAGACCTGAAGAATATCTCGAAGAGGATCGAATGCCAGTACTATCCTCGATCTTGCTCACCTCCTTCCTTCTTCTTGGAATCAAACACGAAAAACAGCTCATTTGGACCAAATTCCCCCAAACCCTAACTCTCCTTTTCCAAAATCCTCCAACCCCAAACCCTAAAACACACAACCCCTACTCACCCAACAACCAAAATAAAAACTTTTTGCTTTTCATTAAATGAACACAGAAAAGAAAACTACCCCAAACTCTAAAGATAACCCAAACATCTAAAGAGAGAGATGCGTGTTTAAGAAGACAAAGTAATAGAGTGTTTTCAACCCCAAATGTAGAAGAAAGTTTTGTCGGCGTTCATAAAGCTCATTATCTCTTCTTCCTCTGCTTCTCTCTTTGTTTCACTGTTGTGTGTGTGTGTGAGAGTGAGTGAACTCGTCGAACTGCGTGGGGGGTGTTTTGTGATGGGTTCTGTTCGATGAATCGATCGAGGGATCGTAATGAAGAAACCCTAGATCTAAAATGGTGAGAGAGAGAAGTCTGAGCTTGAGCTTGAGAATGAAAATGGGGAGAGGGAGCTTCTTCTATATCTGCTTCGTCTCTGACCCAAAATGAGGAGAGGGAGAGGGAGCGAGAGAGGGAATGAATGAGGAGAGGGAATGAATCAGTTCCCTCTTCTTCTTTCGCCCAAATTTTTCATTTCCCTCGCAAACTTTTTTTTTTTTTTTCACCATGTCAGCCAGCTCGCGTGCGACGCACTTCCCTCGCCCAAAACCTCGCCCAAACCCTCGACATCTAGAATTGCTCGTAAATATATAATATGCTTGAGCATCTCCAAGTAAGAACTAGAGCCTTAAAAACGTCTCCAAGGCAAAAACACAAGTTCAAAACCTATCTGTTTCCGTTGCTAGAACATATTGGGGTTGGTTTCATTTTTCTTACTCGTACGAGTCCTAATACATACTGTAATTACACTCCATAATTTTCTCTATTGATAGTACTAGCTAGTCAGTTGTCTTGGGGGCATTCTCAAAATAGGACTCATTGCCTTGCTACTCCTATTGATTTGTTGGTAGCACCTATTAGTTAGACCAAGCATATGAAAATTAAAAGTGAATGCAAGAAAAAAAAAATCACCGCACCCTCGAGTACATGCAGAGTGGTGCAATTAGAATATCTAAGACCCTAGCTACATGCATACATTGGGGGATTATAACATCCAAACAGAACATGGTTACAACTTACAAGGAAAGAAGATTGAGAAGAGAAGCAATATTAGTTTACAATTCCTACCACAATACAGTACTGAAAATCTGCTCACACCATCCTACTTGGAATTTAAAATATATTACAACTCCATAAACAAATTGTTGCATCAGATGTCCATTGTGGTTTTCTTCTTATCTTCTTCTTTGTTGCATGCATGGAGTCTACCATGGAGTACGACCCCTGCGGGGATTTTAATTTGAGTTTTCTCTAACTAAAATTCTCTCCTGGGAAGCTTGATAGAAATACCAAATCTACAGAACCAAAGTTGTCCTTGCAGCCAAGAACATAACCCCGAGTTGTATTTACTTATCAAACAACAAAAGTTTAGTTTCAACCCTGTTTTCAGAAGGAAATGTTGATTGCCAAACAAAAGAAACCTCATTTTACATGAAATCAAAATGTTCAACTAAGTTCCCCAACTTCTTTTACTTGGGGTGTTTTGATAAAACATGTTCATATGGTCCATGATTCTGGTACTCAACATAGAAAATGCTACTTGGAGGAGGCACAACATTTGTAACCCAAGGAGTCCAGCCCACAAGGTCTACTACAACATCAATATGTTTGCATGATGACAATGGTTGGGAAGTTTTTCCATGGCCTACCCAAGTAAGTTTTAGCTGTTACAGTACCCAATGGCACGATGACACAATCTTGAATCGAAATCCTAGTGTTCTGATTGGGGTCCTTTTTTCCCTGGGCAGTGATTGTGATAAATTGGTTGGGCATTGGTTGTCTGGGTTGGATATTACACTTCTGGAAAATAGAAGTTGCATTTACACTTAAGGTTTTCTTGCGTTTCTTTCACTCTGTGATAGGAGGTGATTGCGTGGAGGACGACGATGGAGGTGGAGGCGGAGGTGGAGGAGGCGGATATGATCTTCACGCGTTTTGAGCCCTACGGTTTCCTTGCGTTTCTTTCACTATGTTTTTACACTTAATTCACTCTTTTTTTTTTATGGGTTGCCACCTCATCACCAGACACGTGCCTGATACCATCCAGGCAGCGTAGAACTGCTCTATTAGGGATTAAGACCTTATTAGGGTATATTCCCTTTTTTGTTAGCTTCGACTATGAACGCAAAGTTAGTGTGTTTATCCTTGCTTATTTTAAATCTGATTCCTATTGATTGAATTGCTACCATGGATCAATGCATATTAGAGAAGTGGTATCAGAGCATCAATCAAACCTGGTGACTTGTAGCATGGCCCAGAACAATGAATTTGGATATTCAATTAATCCACTCTTTCCACCCTTTAAGTCATGTTGAGGACCTCATCATGAAAGAGATATGCCTTTGGTAAGAAACTTGACTCCATGGTACAAAAGTATAGTGCTAATCCACAATTTTGCAACTGTGCAAGTTTGAGCAGGTCAAGACGCCTATTTCCACCAATCACCACCCACTCCAAACTCACTCAGACCCCTATCGATCAAGTAGACTGCATCCAACTAGGCATGTTGTTGGCATTAGTGCAAACCAAGTCGACCTGATTGGTTTGGCTCCCTTAAATCTCAATTTACACTACACCAAATTGACATTTTTGTAACAGCCCCAAAAATAGTATCACTTTTGAAGTGTAACAATCCACCTAACAATTTTACACACTTTCACAAACAAAATGATACAATAATTGTATCACCATGAAGAGTATGGTTATAAAAGTGATACTATTCATGGTGATCCAACTTATTGTATCATTTTTTTTGTGTTATTGTTTTTCATTTTTTTGACTAAATTTAGTTTTGACTTGAAATTGTTTGGTGAATTGTAACATCTCAAAAGTGATACTTTTTTTAGAGTTGTTACAAAAGTGCCAATTTGGTGTAGTGTTACTCAATCCCCCTTCCCATGTTATGAAAAGGGAAAGTTTTTAGAGAGTATTTTTCCCGTGACTAAAATGGTGATACCCCCTTTTGATATTAAAAAAAAAAAAAAAAAAAACACACACACACACACTTTTTCCCAACCAAATAGGTTGCTACACATCTATTTATTAGTTATTTTTTAGATTGTAAGAGGTGGAATTACCTTCGGAGATGTAAAAAATGGATGCTTTGCAAGTGGGATAAGTTTGTTCCTATTTTTTGGATGTTGATGTGGCCCAAAGAGAGTTTACAAATCACACTGTAAAGGAATGAGGCTGTCAAAAAGATGCTATTTTTCTTGGATCGTCGGGTAGTTTGGATTGAAGACCAAAGGCAGAAATCATGGTTTTCAGCAAGGCCCAACCTATGTCCCTCCTCATTGCTGCCAGATCACTCCGATCAGTTTTGGAAAACAAGGAAAGGCGTGATGGATGCCCCACAAGGTATGACCCTCCCTTGGACAGTTCTGATCAGATTGCATTGGGTTTGATGATTTTGAATTACCTAATAGTTGGTGTGGTCTTACTAGAAATGTGAATTTAAAACTTTTGGATGTATGTTACGAGTTGTGGGGCGAAATTCATTCATGGACCTCAATCTGGACATTCCTGAATGTGATGAATCGATAACATTAGTGTTTTGGTTGATTGGTTGAACAAAATTAATAAGATTGTAGCATATGAGAATTTATCTGGTGAGATGTGTGTGTGGTTGTTGCCAAGCTCAGTGGTGGTGGGATAATTATACGTATTAGATATAGGGGTGGACTCAGAATTTTAGTCGAGGGGCGGCGAAATGGAAAATACTTATTAGCTGATAATAGTAGTTATCAATGGTAAAACCAAATTTTTTTTTTCTATCTAGGCTAATAACTAATAAAAAAAAATACAACTATAAAAAATCAGTGTTCTAAAAAGCGCTAGGCGGGCGGCGAGCAGGTGCGTAGCGCCTTAGCGCCTAGGCGGTCTTAGGTTTTGTATTATAACTTTAATAATTTACAAAAGTTAAGCATAATACCTTATCAGTTACATCCAATTTAATGCCAAGATACATATGAAAATTTAAAAAACATGAAAAATTAACAATCATGAACAAAATTTATTAAAACTCAAATGACTGAAGTTTGTCATGATGGGTACTTTATACAAAGTTGAATTTGTGGAAAAATATTCAAACATACTCTTTTATTTTTCTTCAAATTGCATGAATAACCTCAGTCATGTTTGATAAAATCTACATTACTAAAATTGGTACCGACAGATCCTTTGAGAATTCCATTAAGTAATCATGTTTTGCTACATTTAGACATATACTAAATAAAAAATAATAAAATTGTTTATTTCTAAAAAAGAGGAAAGAAAAATAAAATAAGAAAACAATCAACCTTATTTAAAATAAAAAAAAATAAAAAAAAACTCGCCCAGACCGCTTAGACCCTGCCTAGGCCGCCCAGATCCCGCCCAAACCTGCCTAGATAGCCTAGACCCGCCTAGACTGCCAAAACCCGCCCAGCCATTAATCTGAGCGTTTTTCTAGCCCCTAGGCCGATTTTTAGAACGCTGTAAAAAATACATTGCACATACCAAATTGGATCCAGTGTGGTCCAATTTAAAGCTAAAATAAGATCACTATCGATAACCTTAGCAATGAGCAAACTAACATAATAACTAGATTATATAACTAATATCACAAATAATTAGGATAAGTATCTATGTGAAGCTAAATTTTTTTTTTAAATTTGTGAACCTAATATGATCATAATACAATTTCATAGAAAAATAGTTTATATGAGGCTTAAATTTTGTACGAGTTGGCTAATGGTATATATTTTCATTGAATTCTATAGTTATTATTTTAGATATTAATTTTAAATATTTTTTTGTTAAAGGTTTTATACCATTGTGAAAAATAATTCATTTCCTTAATGTTAATAAATTTTTATTAAACTAAACATTTTTTAATGTTTGCAATTACTAATGAAATTGCATTGAAAATAAAAAAAAATGCACTCGAAGAGTATCGAATTCGGGTCTTTTACTAAAAATGATAAACCTTCAACCACTACACCAACAAAAACATGTTGACATATGTGTATAAACAATTGTCATATTGTATTCTACATTATATAATCGATTTTCTTTTTTAAGATTAAAGTATATATACTAAAAATATTTTAAAAATTGAGGGGGCAGTTGCCCCCTCGCCCCTTAGTAGGTCCGCCCATGATTAGATAGATGTTCAGGGCAAGCAACATGTGAGAGGATGTAAGTATATTTTACTGGATAAGTTTTTACCCAAGTCATATGCCAGGGATCTCTTTCAGTGCCTATACAGTTTGAAGGAGGCCTTTGCAACCGTGGCTTGAGGAATCCACCACGTCAAAACACATGTTCGATTTGGCTTATTTTCCTAATGAAATTCACTTCACTTTCGGTGGACGGCGCAAGCTCGAGGAAGAGCTTCTTTAAGGATGTGATTCGATGCCCAAGTATGGTATCATGTGTGGTTGCACCTAAATAATTTATCTAGTATCATTATCCTTGTTATTTTTTACATAAAATTATAAACATGGTTATTCGGGTTCTTTTATCTATTGGTTCTTTATGAGATTGTGTGATCTTTTACTTTTCATGCAAATTGCCTAGTTTTAATTGAATCAGATTCCTGTTTGTTTTAATTGCTTTGTTGAATCAATCCACATCGTTATCAAAGAATTCAAAGATGAAGCCAACCCATTAATTCCATTCATAACTGGAATTGGGACTTCCTTGCCGTCCTTTACGAACATCCATTTTATGGGTGGGATATGATGTTGAGGTCTAGCCCATTAGGGTGGATCCAACTTTGGTAAGTAATCAAATATAATTTCAAGTTTGGTTGAATAAGGAAAAAATGTTTTCAATAAGAAACATAAACAGAAATAAATAGAAACAAAGTTCTATTTGAGGCGGTGTTAATTAAATAGAAACAAAGTTCAATTTGCAGCTGGTTAATTAAATAGAAACAAAGTTCTATTTTGGTGGCTGCAAACAAGTATAAATAGGTGCATAATACAGGGTTTTATGATATAATGTTTTCAGAGAAGCTGCTGCGTGAATAAGCAACAGAGAACATAGTATTCTCTTTGGTGTTTGGTGCGGCTGTGTGCGCGTGGACGGTGACTTTGTGTCTGATTCTTTGGGCGCGATTTTGTGCGATAAAGTGTGATGCGTGGCTGCGACATCGACTTAGTTTTGTTGATTGATTTGGTAGAAGAAGTTGAAAGAGCTTTTGGGTTAATTTGTTGTGAGGTAACCCGTGTTATTTACTCATTGTATTACTCAAGCTTTGGGCAAAAAGTTTGAGAAGTTATTGTACTTCTTCTTATTTGATTAGTGGATTCTCTCGGATTTGCCCCGTGGTTTTTCCCTTCACATTGAAGGGATTTCGACGTAAATCTTGATGTCTCGTGTATTATTGTTTTAGATTATTTCCTTGGTATTGTTTTATTGGTATTTGTCCCAACAAAGTGGTATCAGAGCAATTGTTGGGAGATTGTCAATTAAGAGAGTTGACATGGAGAATAACAACAATATAAGGATGATTAGCCTTAATGGATCAAACTATGTTATTTGGAAAGGCAAGATGGAAGACATATTATACTGTAAGGATTTGTACCCTCCAATTGAGGGAGATGCAGCTAAACCCAAGGATATGTCAGAAGAAGAGTGGAAGAAATTAAACAGAAAAGCTATTGGTCACATTAGGCAATGGTTAGATGATTCGGTATTTCATCATGTGTCAGCTTAGACGTCTGCACATGCTATTTGGACCAAACTCCAGAATTTATATGAAAGGAAAACCGCTGCAAACAAGGCCTTATTGATCAGGAAGTTAGTGAACTTGAAATTCAAGGAAGGTAGTTCTATTGCTAAGCACTTGAATGAGGTGCAAAGTGTGGTGAATCAGTTGTCCAACATGAAGATAATGTTAGATGATGAAATGCAAGTACTATTACTTCTTAGCTCATTACCAGAAAGTTGGGAAACATAGGTGGTGTCGGTTAGTAATTCGACACCGAATGGACAACTTACCATGGAGTTGGTTACCGGTAGTTTATTTAATGAAGAAACTAGAAGGAAGTCTGCCAGTACTGATCATTCTCAAGCACTTGTAACTGAAAACAGGGGGAGAGAAAAATATAAGAAATATCATGGTTATGATAAGAACCGTGATAAGTCAAGAGGGAGATCAAAGTCAAGAGATAGAAGTTTCAAGTGTCATTATTGTGGTAAACCATGTCATTTCAGAAAACAATGTTATAGTTACAAAAGAGATTTGAAAGAGGGAAAAGTGAAGAATGATGATAGTAAAGAAGCTATAACTGCTGTTACTGATGAACCCATGGCTCTTTTGTATGGCGAAGGTTTTGCATGTTGCAAATAAAGGAAGCGAATGGATTATTGACACTGGTGCATCTTATCATGCAACCCCAAGGAAAGACTATTTCACTACTTATAGAGCAGGAGATTTTGGCAGTGTGAAGATGGGAAACACTAGCAACTCTAAAATAGTGGGAATAAGTGATGTGTGTGTCCAGACTAATACGGGGTGCACATTGACTTTGAAAGATGTACGTCATATTCCTGATCTTTGTCTGAACCTGATTTCTGGACTTGTTTTAGATAAACAAGGGTATATTAATTATTTTGGTAATGGTGCATGGAAGCTTACCAAAGGTTCACTTGTTGTGGCAAAGGGTAAGGCGTGTTGCACACTATACAAGATTCAGGTGAAATTGTGTAAGACTGGTTTGAATGCAGTTGAAGATGGTTCTTCTACAAACTTGTGGCATAGGTGACTTGCACACATGAGTGAGAAATGTATGTAACTCTTAGAAAAGAAAAAATTAATTCCCTCCTTGAAAGGTACTCCTCTTAACCTCTGTGATTATTGTTTATTTGGTAAACATCATAGAGTTGCATTTCGTAGATCATCAAAAAGAAAATATGGCTTGTTAGATTTGGTTTACACTGATGTTTGTGGTCCCATTGAAGTAGATTCTCTCTGTGGTAGTAGATATTTCTTGACATTTATTGATGTGCATCAAGAAAGGTGTGGATATATTTTCTCAGATCTAAGGACCAGGTTTTTCAGCAATTCCAGCAGTTTCATGATAAGGTGGAAAAAGAAACAGGTAGAGTTTTGAAGTGTCTCCGCAATGATAATGGTGGCGAGTACACATCAAAAGAATTTAAAGCTTATTGTAGTAAGCTTGGTATATGGCATGAAAAGACAGTTCCTAGCACTCCACAGCATAATGGGGTAGCAGAAAGAATGAACTGGACTATTGTAGAAAATGTGATATGCATGTTTCGCATGGCTAAATTGCCAAAAGAGTTCTGGTCTGAAGCTGCTAGTACAACTTGTTATCTCATCAACAGGTCTCCTTCATTTCCTTTAGATGGTGACATTCCAGAAAGAGTGTGGAAAGGGAAAGATAGTTCATACTCTCATCTGAAGGTATTTGGCTGTAAAACATTTGTTCATGTACTGAAGAAGAAGAGATTAAAACTGTATGAGAAGACATCTTCATGTATTTTCATTGGTTATGGAGATGAGCAGTTTGGCTACAGATTATGGGATCTCGAGAATAAGAAAACTATTAAAAGCAGAGATGTGGTATTTTATGAAGATTATACCATTGCAGATTTTGAGAAAATTGAAAAGCCCAAGCAGATAAATAATGAAGTAGCAGATCTTACACCACTTCCTCCTCCTTTGTCGCATGTTGAAAATGGGGGAGAGATAGTTGGTGACCATATGCCAGAAAATGAAGTTGTTAATGATGATCATGTAGAAACAGATGAAACTGTGCATGAAGAGCAACCCCTTCAGCAAGAAATAGCAGAGCCTCAATTAAGAAGGTCTACCAAAGAGTGTCAACCTTCAAAGAGGTACCCCAGTGATGAGTATGTTTTCCTTATAGAAGAAGGTGAACCGGAAAATTTTCAAGAAATACTAGATCATAGAGATAAAGATAGTTGGATGAAAGCTATACAAGAAGAGATAAGTTCCTTGCATAAGAATGATACTTATGATTTAGTTGAGATTCCAAAAGGTAGAAAACCTTTGAAGAACAAATGGGTGTACAAATTGAAAAAGGATGGTAATGGAAAGAATGTGAAGCACAAAGCTCGGTTAGTGGTAAAAGGCTTTGCACAAAAGAAGGGGATAGATTTTGATGAGATATTCTCACCCGTGGTGAAGATGACAAAAGTAGTTCCAAAAGGAAAACATGAGTTCTGTAGAGAACTCATTGGAATGGCCTAATATGATTAGGCGGTGATTCTTCCCTAATGGTCTGGAAGGGGAGATTTGTTGAGGTCCAGCCCATTAGGGTGGATCCAACTTTGGTAAGTAATCAAATATAATTTCAAGTTTGGTTGAATAAGGAAAAAAAGTTTTCAATAAGAAACAAAAACAGAAATAAATAGAAACAAAGTTCTATTTGAGGCGGTGTTAATTAAATAAAAACAAAGTTCTATTTGAATATAGAAACAAAGTTCTATTTGAACGCTAGTTAATTAAATAGAAACAATGTTCTATTTGGGTGGCTGCAAACAAGTATAAATAAGTGCATAATACAAAGTTTTATGATATAGTGTTTTCAGAGAAGCTGTTGCGTGAATAAGCAACAGAGAACATAGTATTCTCTTTGGTGTTTGGTGCGGCTGTGTGCGCGTGGACGGTGACTTTGTGTCTTATTCTTTGGGCGCGATTTTGAGCGACAAAGTGTGACGTGTGGCTGCGATATCGACTTAGTTTTGTCGATTGATTTGGTAGAAGAAGTTGAAAGAGCTTTTGGGTTAATTTGTTGTGAGGTAACCCGTGTTATTTACTCCTTGTATTACTCAAGCTTTGGGCAAAAAGCTTGAGAAGTTATTGTACTTCTTCTTATTTGATTAATGGATTCTCTCGGATTTGCCTCGTGGTTTTTCCTTTACATTGAAGGGTTTTTCACGTAAATCTTGGTGTCTCGTTTATTATTGCTTTAGATTATTTCCTTGGTATTGTTTTATTGGTATTTGTCCCAACATATGAGGGAGCTTGTTTGAGAGTTATATTGAAATTATTTTGGTTTTCTCACATCTGCATTCTCCTCTCATTGTCTTGCCAAGAACTTTGTTTCTCTAGATGGTGGTGTTTGTTATTAATGATTTCTAAATAAAGTCTAGTACCCTATACAGACAACTATATATGGACATATTATTTGCTGATATGCAGGTTCTGGTTCAACATCCCACCAATTTGTATTCTGTGAATGGTGCAGCCGTTGTGCTTGCAGAAAAAAGTCACTTTGATGTTTCAAAAGACATATTTACACAGGTTGGTTATATTTGTGCTTGAGATTACGACAAAAGTATTCGTACGAGGTTGCTGATTTAACTATATTGAAACACAGGTACAAGAGGCTGCTAGTGGAAGCATTTTCGTCCAAATGCCAGATGTTTGGGTAAATTTGGCTCATGTTTATTTTGCCCAGGGACAGTTTGCATTAGTTGTGAAAATGGCAAGTCAATGTTATGTTGTTCTCTCTTTTTTTCTTTTTTTTTTTGCCTTTTTACTTATGATTTTTCTTGCTGTTTTTCAGTATCAAAATTCTCTCGGAAGTTTTATTACAACACAGATACTCAAGTTCTTCTCTATCTAGCACATACCCGTTATGAGGCTAAGCAATGGCAAGATTGCAAAAAGACTTGGCTTAGAGCCATACATCTGGCACCTTCAAATTATACCTTACGGTTTGCTGTGGTGTTGCTATGCAAAAGTTCTCTGCATCTACGTTACAGAAGACAAAGAGGACTGCAGATGAGGTCAATTCTTTTCTACTTACTCTATTTCTCACAATTTAGTTTTCCTAGCTCCTTGGTCCTTCGATACATAAAAGTAGAGCATGAGTCAACCCCAGATACACATCACACACTATGAGAAAAAAAAAGAAACAAAAGGACTTGTATGTCTGATTCCTTGTTTTTGGTTTTGTAAACTGAGTAGTAGGAAATTTAATAGCTTAGTTTCTATTTATTAGTTATTTAATTATACTCCTAATGAAAGTACAAGAGGTTATAAGGAGACCTTTACATGTTAAGTTATATTTCATATTTTGAAATTCTTAATCAATCGCATGTATGTGTGAATGTGTATTTAGGCTTCCACTATTGTCATTCCCCATGGAGGACTGAAAACAAATTTTTTTTTTTATCACCCTTCTGGTATTCAATTGTCATTAAAAATGTGTAAAATAATGTAGGTACGCTGGCCAGTAGAAGAATTGAAAAATGCTGTTCAAGTGTTTAGTCAGCTGTCTGCAGCATCAAGCTACCACTTCCATGGGTTTGATGAGAAGAAAATAGAGACTCATGTTGGATACTGCAAGCATTTACTTGATACTGCAAAGGATCATTGTGAGGCAGCTGAACGGGAAGAGCAGCAGAATCGGCAAAGACTGGAGGTTGCTCGTCAGGTAACCCTAGCTGAGGATGCACGCCTTAAAGCTGAAGGGCAGAGGAAATTTCAGGTTTGTTGGTTAATTTGTTTGTTGGCTAGATGTTGGTTTACGCACTTGCATATTGATTTTCCATCCTATGTATTTACGTATGTTCATTTTTTAATGTATACTTTGTGGTGAAATTTACTTATGTTCATTTTTTTAATGTATTCTTTGTGGTGTAATTTACTTATGTTCATTTTCTTAATGTATATTTTGTGGTGATGTGGGGTGGCAGTTAGAACGGAGAAAGCAAGAAGATGAGCTAAAGAAAGTAAGGCAACAGGAGGAATAGTTTGAGCGTATAAAGGTGAGCGCCTTTTCTAAACGGCGAGGAAATGGGCTAGGGATGGGTGGCCCTCGCTGTAAAGAAGGGCTCAAAGGTGAGATGTCTTTAATTCATTTTATTGGTTTCTGTGACATGCCTCTTTGGGAGCATTGTCTACGTAACATTTCTCAATTGAACCTACTTTCTTGATACTGTATCTTATTCTTTGAACAATTTAGATGCAAATAATAAAATTTCTTTTCAAAGCAATCTGGTTCATACCAAGTCACCGAGCCTTTATGTTAAATTTTTTATTATTGATTTCTATTGTGAGTAGGTAGAATTGACAGATCTAAGAGTACTTTGGTTTTCAAAATGTCATTGCCCTGCATGATATTATTTGTCCAGATCTCTGGAACCATTGTTATCAGATAGTATTACTGTATGACTATTTATGTAGCTTTAGATGTGCATTGTGCATTCAAATGTCAATTTTTTTTATCCATGTGCAGGAGCAATGGAAGAGTAGTGCTCCTGTCCCTAAGCGCAAAGATAGATCACAGCTGATGATGAGGATGGTGGGCGTGATAGAAAAAGAAGAAAAAGCAACAAGAGGAGAAAGCGTGACAAAAAGTCACAATATGAAATGGATGAAGCTGAGACCGAAATGAAGTACGACAGTGAGGAAATGGATGATGCGGAAGAGAAAAAACAGATGAACGACCAGGGGAATGATGCAGCTGAGGATCCTCTGGCTGCAGCTGGGCTTGAGGATTGCGATGCTAATGATGATGTGGTAACACTTTCTTATTATTTCGCCAACATCTTATTTAAAGAAAAATTAAGTCTATTGATGATCTTATGACAATCTTAACAAGTAATGAACTGGGCAAGATTTTTGGAATGAGTTCTTCTTAGGATCACTATTTCTGTTACCAATAATCACTGCTTTTGCACTCAAATTCTTTTGTTTGCCTTTTCATTACTCCAGGGTGCACCCTCGTCTGCTATCAACCGACGTCAACAGGCATGGTCAGAATCTGACGAAGATGATCTTCCTCCAAGGCAGCCAGAGTCTAGTCCTAATAGAGAACATTCAGGCGAGTTGCCACATAGTGATGGGGAGCTTAAAGAGGAGACAGACATTCCAAATACAGGTGCTGCTTATGAAGAAGATGAAGATTGAGAGTCAAATTCATGGAGACCCCTCACCTCCTATATCATGGCAATGACCAATTGTTGCAAGTTCAAATCTTAACTCGAGGGGGCTGTCTGAGGTGGCTATGTAGCAAGTTTGAAAGACCATCATTGTCTCTAGGAAATAATAAATTCTCTCACCTCATGGATTGCTTGAACAAGTCTTACTCAACTTTGAAAAGGATTGCAAGTAAAGAAAGAAAAGAAATGCTTCAATGTTGTAGCCCGGACAACTCTTGACACTAGTGCAAAGAACTCAATGAGGTCCTCTTCAAATTATCAACAAGCAAGAGGAGGGTTAAGCCGGACAGATGAGAGGGGTGATTTAGAAGTTCAAAAGAAAACAGTGGGATTGGAAATTAGGTTATAAATTGTATTTTATTACTGATTCCTCATCAACTTGTTGCTCCTTGTAGAAATAACAATAAATCATTATGTTACTGATTGTATTTGAAACTGGAGCTTCTTTTGTGGAATTTCATCATGTATTCTTTTGAGGAATTTCATGGTTGTAACGATGTTTAGAGCATTGTTACTATGTCACTGAAAATAACCTCGACTCTTGTTAAGGCATTAGACTGGCTTCTTATAAAAATTCAATAATATGTAAAAATTACTTTTTAGAATTAAAAAAAAAATTTAATTATAACTTTAATGGCATATATATAATATGTATAGTTTATAAATAATTAGAGCACATTAAATAAATTATGTTAGGACTTAAATATAATTCATCAATGCTTAAGACGGGATGGTTTTGATTGTAAAATTATGAAATGTGAAGGCAAAATGGAAAATAAAAATTTAGATGTAAGGTTTTTTTTTTTAAATATATAGAAAATTGGGAGCTTCAAATAAATTACGATAGGGGTATAGGTGTAATTTATAAATATTTGTGAGGGGTTGGTTTGAATTGTAAATATTCTCACTTTGAAGGGTAACATCGTAACATGTATAATATTGTTTGTTGTTGTGAACAATTCATCAATGATTAAAAGACATAAATGTCTCTTATCAGTATTCACTCACAAATTTTGCTCATAAATATAAAAAACTTGTAAGGGTACAATAGGAAGCAAAATTTAAAGTGGGAGACAAAGTGGTCATTGTTCACCCGATTTTTTTGTAAATATGGTAGAATTGGGAGTGCATTTTGGGAAACAAAAATTAGAGTCGAAGACATACATGTTTTACTATTCATTTGGGGAAGAATCGTTATGCAATTTAAATAGTCATGCCCTAAGAGAAAAAAAACCGCTTCCTTGCCCCCTCAATCCTCGTACCCCTAACTAAGGATGATGACACCCCTTCTAAGTTATAAGGGTGTAAGGATGTGACCACCACTTCCAAGTCATAAAGGAGCGAGAAATTTGAGACAAAAGATGTACTATTTATGAGCCAAAAAGATTGCAACTACTTATAATAAAGAGAATTCAAAGACTCATTCGAGAAAAAACCAAATGTTATGCTCCCTTGAAGTTGAAGTCCTATTTGCCCCTATTTTATGTTTTTTCACATCAATGATCTACCCCCAATCACGTTGTTTTTGTTCCAAAATTAAACAATGTAACCGTTATAGGAATGTACTATATAGCTCAACATCGTTGTTTTTGTTCCAAAATTAAACAATGTACCCGTTTTAGGAATGTACTATATAGTTCAACATCATTGGAACCACTTTGTTCGACCTTGGGTTGGAAGATTCAAAATTGCTTCAAAATTCACTTCCTTGTTGATTGGGTAACTTCGCTTGAGCGTTTGATTGACAGAAAATTGTATTTCAATGAGAAGTCATAATCTTTTGAAATGTGGTGTTCTTATTGCCTGAACGTGTTATTCGAAGATTATAACTTCCCATTGGAATGTTGACATCTCCATTATATTGTTTATCCTTCGTGTAGGAGGCGTTCTATGTCTTCAGCTCATGATCATTTTCATTCATTTGGAGAATGTTTTCATTTCGCTCATTTAATTATTGTTTGTTCATTTTCCTCGATTTATCGAGCCATATAGGATAATTTAGAAGCCCATGCCTCATCCTCCAAGCCTAAAACACACACGAGGAATAAGGTGTGAGATCCACGATTGTCTTTAAAGTTTCAAGTTTGAGTATAAAGCATAGTTTGGAATTCCCCATGACTTTAAACTCCAATTTCTTATGAAGTATATATATATATGTACCTTTGTTAATATCACCCTTTAAGGGAAGTTTGTTTTGTGCGTGCTTGTTCAAGAAAAGTTTACCTCTTCGTTATTATCAAGATACTTAAAATTGGTCTTTGCAAGTTGTACACTGGTGTAATTTATTTATGAAATAGGTTCCATCTTGTGCGGGAGTTGGAAGGGTGCATAACATATAAGGAGCAATTAATCAAAGATATTAAATATGTCTTGGAAGACCAGGAGGGTCAGTTGAAGTAGACCAAAAAAGACATGCATTAATTTTGAGACAAGGTTGTGTAGTCGAAGTGAACTTGCTCTGAGAAGGAGTAAAGGATGTAGAAAATCAAATTTGTCATATATGTCTCACATAGGCTAGCATATGGGACTAATATTATCGTGTAGTCAAATTTTGTGGACTAAGATGCTACCGCGTGAGTGGCTGTTGTTGATTTCTCGTAGAGGCCTCCTCCAAGTATTGTGTGCCTTTTGGATTGTTGCTCATCATGTCTATTTGTATCCAAAGGAAACATTCCATTATAAGAAAAGAAAAGAAAAAAGTTCCCAACTTGGTCTATCTATTCCTTATTAATAGTTGACATAATTTCTTTCAGATTTCCCTAACCTTGTTGCTATGTACCCAAATGCATCATGTACTTTCGCCTATTTCCCCTATTTATGTGGTACAACTTTATTTTTGGGAAAACATTCAATTTAGGCCGATTATTTGCATACAACTCTATCATTAGGAATTACGAGTAGTGTATTCCCACTTGATGTGCTTCACTACTACTTATGAGTCTACGAACACGGTCAGTTCTTAAACTCGTCGCCCATGTCTAGTCCCACAATTAAAGCTTTGTATTCGGGTTTATTATTTATGTCCAAATATTCCAATTTGAAAACGAGTTCATGTATTGAGTTGTCAAGTGTCACCACTATTCCTAATATCCCTGCTTCATCATCTCCAGTGTACCCATTAGTGTAACATTTTCCATCCCAGATCTTCGTGCAAAAGATCCAAATAGTTAGTTTTATTTGGCCCTGATACTAATGGAATATTTCCTTGTATTGTAAAATGGATGCACTACCCTTCCTATAAACTTTTTAATATTTGTTAAAATTTTAATTAATTTGTATTGTAAAAAAAACCATTTTTTTAATTCATTTTGAAAACCACCCATCTCCTCCTTAAAACTATTACTTTTTTCCAAGTTGAAGTTTTCATTTACTTGACTGGCCCAACCAAGGCCTAGTGGAATAAAAAAGGGAATTAAACTAACGATTTTGAGCATTTGGAAATGAATAGATCGATACAAAGTTTTGGTGGTTTGAATTAGATAGATGAGGAATTTGGAGAATGGATAAGAAAGTTAATGTTGCTATTGCAGGTTCTTTTTGAAAAATCCATGTGTTTTTATAGTGGTGGTGGCACCCAATAATTTTCCTTTTGCATTTTATTTTATTACTATTTTTGTTTGGTAGCAAATCAAGCGAAAATGGTGGGAGGGCGACTATATTGGTGGAATACATATATGGGCTCTTTAAATAAAAGTAAAAAATCACTAAACTTATAAAAGACCTTTTACTTAAAAGCAGATGTAAATCCTTGATCTAGAAATGCACCCACAGAGCATAAACTTGGGCAATCCATCACTACCACATGATACACCGCCATGTTACATCGGTAGATGTCGGATGCCCCTACCATTTCCGCTTAGTTACACCACCATTTAAGTTACACCACTACTTTGCTTTTGTCTGCTTACCACCAATTGCCATGTATCACAACGATAATTTTCTAGAGTGATTAAAAAGGTATTTGTGAATTGTGTCAAAACTTTCATTGTTCTAGTTAAAATATGTGATGAAATTATAAATCACATACCAAGTGTTTGTAAATTTGGTCATAGGCTTTAAGAAAATCATTTAATGGTCGTCCATGCCAACTCATGAAAACCGAATTCAAAAGCATAAAGACCAAAGTCAATGGCAACAAGTCGTAACGAGTTTGTCCTTGCTATCAAGAAGAATAAAGTACAACTTGCATGTTTGAAACCTAAAATTTTGGAGATTTTCAATTGATTTTCTCACTCAACCAAACATGATCTAATTGGCACTTTATCTTGTTTTACATCTTTCTACAAGTATCCAACAAGTGTCTTGATCGATTTCAACTAAATTTCCTTAAAAATCAAATTAATTAATTTATTTATTTATTTATTTTCTTCCACGTGATTCAACTAAACACATTGTAGTCAACTTCTCTAGGGTTGCAACACCATTCCCAATTTGTTTAAGCGAGGAACTGCAAAATTAAACAAATTTCACTATTTTTTTTAATCTAAATCCATTTTCAAAAAATAGACTATTGAACCCTTCTACTCTCATTGACCAATATCACTTACATCAATTGTTTGGTCTCCCACTTCTCACTTATCTTATTCTCCACCATTCCCCTCCGACCTTTATTTCACATGAAATTTCACATTATAAAAGCATTAGGGGAATGTGTTGGAGAATGGATGGTGAAATATGTAGAGATTTCTTTTGGTTAGGATGAAGTTGTCATGTGGATGTCCAAATCTTCAAATAATTTTCTCGAGATCCATAGATGATAGTGTTTTGTGGGCTTGACGTTATGGACCTTGGGCTGGAAAATCATTAGTAATGCATGTGTTATCTTTCAATGGACTTTGTTGCTGAATTTAGCCTTATTGTGTCATTTTGTGCATATTTGATGATTAATAATTGAATTCTTGCATTATACACAAAATACACGTATTGAGAGTATTTTATTAGATAATAGAATATAACAAATATAGAATTAGGGGCTTAAAATGTATCATTTATAAGGCTATCAGTGACATTGTCCAAGATGGATGTCAAAAGTTCCTTAATACACATGTTGTCTGTCATGTTGAACTCTTCTAACTCAGAATCGGAGCTAGATGTTTGGGATTCTTATCTTAATCTCCTAACAGTTCTTTCAGGCTCTGGATGCTACTCTAATAAGTCCTCACTAGATCTCCTATGACGCATGAACTAGTACCTAAGATTAAGATAGAAAGGAAAAAGTTAATAAAATAAAACAAGAAAAATAATGAAGTAATTAACAATTTTACTAATCCCCGGCAAAGTCGCCAAAAATTGATGCATTATTTTACTAGCACACAACTTAATACCCTGTTTAATAGTAGTAGTAAATAATAACTAGGGATCGTTGTAGATCGAGGATTAGATGGCTCGCTAACTAACACTAAGGGTAAATAACAAACTAAATAAGGAAATGCTGGGGAATTGAATTTTTCTAATTTTAAACTAAGGAACTTACTAAGAAGATTATTGTAAGACTATTAAGACTTAAGGGAAGTAGATGATCAGAAATTAGCTACGGGTTTTATCTCCATACATCAAACAAATGCTCATGAACTACACTCTAATAATTCATTTACTAACTCATGAATGACAATGCTCAAGATTAACCATGTCTGCACTGCATTAACCTTATTACTTTTTCAAATTCGTTGAATTAAACTCAGCGTCGCTTTCAAATTATTTTTTTCATGCTATCTAATCAGGAATCGCAAGTTAGATGAACAATCTAGTAGCATTAATTTCAATGGAAATATGAACACTGACTAGGCAATTACATGTATGAACAATATTTTGATCTTAACCTAGGTTTTACTTAACCTTACCAACATTCTTTGGTATTTAGTATTTATGAATATATGATTATAACTATTAAGTGAAACTCTTGTATACTCTAACATCAATCGTAGCATGCTTACTAAGTTAGTCACCTTTACAAACATACAAAGATAAGTTCTCTATTAAGCAGTTAAACAAAACACGTTCACTTATTAGCAAGGAAATAATGAATCTAATTAATCCATAAACGCCAAAGGTGTACCAGTTGAGTTGATAGAGGTATGACGGATGAAATCACACGTCACGGGTTCCAACAACATGCAATTGGGGTTAAGAGTAAAACAATTAATCCAGAAACACATGTTCGGGGCTTCGAATTCACCACCTAACTAAAAATAGGTTTAGCTAGACATATTAATTGTGATTGAACAACAATCCATAATTAAATATCAAAATAAAAATAAGAAATGAGTTAAGAAATGAAATAAAACATTGTTGCATGCGTGGTGGTGGTGAATAAAATCTGTGTGGGTGCAACTAGTGCATGATAGGGATGAAAACACCTTCTCCTTCTCTTCTTCGAGTGGTTGTGACTGAAGAACATTGTTGTGAGGAAGAGAGATCTGGCGAGAGAGAGATGGACATGAAATGGAGGCGGTTGGTGTGTGGTCAATTTCAGGCTGGCTGCGATCGATTGTGAAGGTGATATAAATCTGGACGGCAACTCTGTGCGATGATGGAGCTGTGGAGTATGAGGCAAATTGTGACAGTGAGATATTAACCAGGCGAGAGAGATGTGGATGGCGACGGAGGAGATGAGGCTGTCGACGGTGATGGATTTGGGGGCTGGTGATCAGACGAAAATGAGAAAGTTAGGCGATGGAGCGTGTGATCGAGGGGTCTGTTGGAGAGAAAGGGAAGAGGGCAAGGAAGAAGGGAAGTATGTGTGAGGGAAAAGGTGGACAGTGATGGATGACTCTGGCGGCTTGCCGTAGTTGCTGTCGCGAGGAGAATGTGATGATGGCGATTCGATTGGTGGCTGAAGGGCGACTGTGAAATTGCTAGTGGGGACGTGTTCTCTCCAGAGCCAGGTTTTGTTGCCTTTATTGATTTTTTCTCTAGGTTTCTTGTTTGTCTAGTTTCCTTTCGCCATTAGTCTTCCTAATTTAAACCAAGCCTACACAAACACAAAAATATAAATTACTACCAATAATAACACAACCTAACTAATATGGTGTGGGTGAGCCCATGGGAGGATAACTCTAAGATGGTTCTCTTTTAGCTTAATTTATTTTCAAGTTTATTTATTAGAGAAGCAAATAGTTAGATTGATCTTGTAACTTGTCTATGTCATGAACCAATGAGGTAAGTTAGATGTTTTATGTTTCATCATATGAATTCAATTCATGCTTTCTTCTCCTACTTCTTAAGTTCAAGATATTAGATAAGTATCTATCATTGCAATTTCTCTAACGAGTTCCTACTTATAATGTTTACATATTATTTGTCTAAGTTTCATTTGATTTGTTAGATATTTGATGTTTCATTTAAGTATGAATTTCTTGTATGCTTTTAAATCCACATTTGATTATTAGATTATTAATATAATTAAAGCTTGTATGCTCATAAAACCATATTTTCCATCTGAAGATGAGACGAGAATCTACCTTAGAATGTGTTAATAAATTTCGAATGATTAATCTAAGAGTGGCCTAAAGGTGCCATCTACTAATGATGGTAAATTCAAAATTCTAACTCTCACATTTAGGTTTTAGTTTGCAATTTTATTTTAAACACTTCAACAATCACTTATTTTCTAACTAGGTTAAGTTTCAAAAAAGATTTGAAGATTATTTTCGTTAACTTTATAGCTCTCCTTGTGGGATTTGACATGTATTTGCCGTTATCTAACTCAATAGATAACCGTGCGCTTGTTGTATGATTTGAGATCAATCAGTCTTACCCCTGTGCATTCAATATCCAATAGCAGCACAGGGCAAGACAAAATCATTCGAGCTAAAATCCAGCTTGCTTCACCATATTCCGAAGTACCATGGCTTTTCTATGGAGGATCCGACTAAGCATCTCAAGGAATTTTAGGTTGTATGCTCCAGTATGGCACCAATCACTATGGATAAGAACATCCTGAAGCTGATAGACTTATCTTTTCTCTGGTTGACAAGGCTAAGGTTTGGCTCTATGAACTACTTTTCAAAACAATATACTCCTGGGATAGCATGAAGAATGTGTTTTTAGAGAAATTCTTTCTAACTTCAAGAATCATTTTGTTGAGGAAGAAAATCAATGATATTCAACAAGGTTCAGGAGTATCATATTCAACATACTATGAGCGTTTCAAAACTCTCATAAGATCAAGTTCGCAACCTTGATGAAGGAGAAACTCTTGATTCACTGTTTCTATGAATGATTATTTTTTTATGAACGCCATATATTGGATGCAACAAGATGAGCTTTAGTTGATAAAACCCTAGTAGCAACAAAGACCTTGATTTCAAATCGAGCCTTAAACGCCCAACAATATGAAGGAATTCAAGAGCCTTCACGACAAGTCCATGAAGTAAGTATAACTTCTAATTTAGAAGCTCAAATTTCTAACTTACTTCACATGTATCTCAGGCTCTGGGGAAGCGGAATGTGTTAGGAGTTGCACGAGTTTGAAGCATGTGCACCATGTCAGGACATGCATCTGATCAATGTCTTCAGCTGATTGAGAATGATGGTTGGGAGAGTGTCAATGCTAGGGATTTTCAGGGACAAAATACTATAGGAATAACCTTCTTCTAACACTTATAATGAAAGTTGGAAAATCATCCCAGCCTTGGATGAAAGAATTCATAACAACCTCAACAACAAGCCTATACTAAGCTACCCCTGGTTTCTTTCAGAGGCAGCAAGAACCACCTCAGTAAGGTTCAAGTACATCTTCTAATTACGATGAGATTTTTCAACAATTAATTGCTTCTAATGCTTCTTTGTTTCAAGGTCAACAAAACCAAGCCAAGGATATAACAAATTTGAAGCTACAGATGGGACAAATAGATAAATTCATGAGCAAGGCAAACTTCCTAGTTCTACTTTAAAATCCGAAAGGAAAGTTTGAAAGTGTAAAAGCCATTACACCGAGGAGTGGTAGGAAAATTGAGGATGAGGATCCAACCACAACATCAGCTAAGCAGAGCCAACCAAAGCCGAATCTGAGCAGTCTTTTCCCCCACATTTGAAACACCAAAACCCCAAGGTAAGAAGGTGAACATTTTAAATTAGATTCTCGTTGATCTTTCTTTGTCATTTCTGTCTTTCCTGCACATGTTTGCTAAGTCTAAGAAAAATGAATAAGAGAAGGAAATCTTGGAAACCTTTCAGAAACTCCAAGTTAATGTTCCGCTTCTTGATGTGATTAAGCAAGTGCCGAAGTATGCAAAATTTCTTAAGGAGTTTGCACCACAAAAAGATGACTTCATGACGAAGAAGTGGTAAGATTGAGTGAGAATGTTTCCGCAGTTCTTCAGAGGAAATTGTCGCCTAAGTGTAAAGACCCAGGTAGTTTCACTATCCCTTGTTAATTGGTAATACCAAAATTGGACATGCGATGTTAGAGTTAAGTGTTTCCATTAATATTATGTCATATTCTGTCTATTGCTCTATGAATCTTAGTGAGCTTGAAAATGATGATGTTATTATTCAATTAGCTGACCATTCTAATGCATGTTTCGATGTTTGTTGGAAGATGTTTTGGTGTAGGTTAATTATATGATATTTCTGGCGGATTTCTATGTTCTTGAGATGGATGATTCGGCATTTTCAACACCTTCGCCTTTTATTTTAGGTCGTCCATTCATGAAAATGGCAAAGACAAAGATTGATATGTATGGAGGGAAATTAACCATGGAGTGTGATATTATTGACATTTTTGAAGCAATGAGGTATACTATTGATAATGATTTTTGTTTTTCTATTGATGTGATTGACTTTTTAGCCCAGAGTTTCTTAGACATCAGGAACGAAGATGGACTTGAAACCACCATCACTACTGTGTCCGGATATGAGAACAATGGAGTTCCATATAACACAAATAAGCGTAAGAAATTGTAGCTGAATGAGCATGAAGAGATTCAAAATGAAGGATATGAGAGTAAAAACATTTACAAGGAGACAACCAAAGTCTTTCCTGATCAGATGATCCGTGGAAATGTTTTTGTTGTTGGACAAAGTCGTGTTTTTTCAATCACATCTTAGACTCTTTCCTTGTAAGTTATTATTAGATGGGTTGGTCCTTTCATTGTTACAAATTTTTTCCTCATTGTGCTATACATGTTAAGAGTTTCACAACCGGTAAGGAGTTCAAGGTGAATGAACATCGATTTAAGCTCTATTATGAGTCCTTTTTGGAACATGATGTGGATAACGTATCACTCAATGTTTTCGTTTATTCTGAGGATTAATTGGAGACACCGTCAGGCTACATGACGTTAAAACAAGTGCTTTTTGGGAGGCATTCCAATCAGATTTGCTTTATCTATCCCATTATTTCATTTTTCGTTATTTTTGTTTTGTTTGTTTGTTTTTTTTTCTCTTTTAAATATTTCATTGCATATGCTTTATTCTTTAAACATTGATGACAATGCTAAGTTTAAGTATGGGGGGGAAACAACGTTAGTTTTTGTTTTTTAGTGATTTTTGTGTTGGTTTAAAAAAAAAATTAAAAAAACAAAAAAGTGTCAGTCTATAATAAAAAAAAGTGTCTTTTTTGTTCTGTGTTAGTATTAGTGTCACTTTAAAAAAAATAAAAAATTTCGTAGTTGTTTTGAGTCTTAGGATACTTTCTAACACAATGACGAGATTTGGTTTTTAATTGCATGTGTTTAAGGTGATTTATAAGCATGATTTAAGGTCTAACATTATTCTTTGGTTAATGTTTATTCATGGTTATCATATGCGTGTTCACATGTAATCAACTGAGTAATTGGTACTTATAGCATGCTTAATTTAATTTAACTCAATATAACATTTTTGTGAGTTTTTGATCATATTGTTATTTGATATTGAGAGTTTTTAGTAAGTTCATATTTCTCTTTTTTGTCCATAATAATTCGTTGCATGGTCTCATTGTTGTTTGCTTTGGTTGCTATTTGGATTGCTTTCATAATTTAGAACTAAACATTAGAACTAGTACAAATTTTGTTAAAAACATTATATTGAATTGCACGACATGTTTGACATGATAAATGAACTTAGTTTCCACCATTGCCAAATAAGTCTGTATCCCTAATCAATTTCCTTTAGATTAACCCCCATTCAGCTCATCATTAAGCCTTTTTGTTTTGTTACCATCATTTTCATACTTAACCTTATCAGAAGAGTGAATTATAATTTGATTTGTAAACTTTATTGTGGTTCAAGGCGTGTTAAAAAACAAGTGTGGGAGAAGGTCCTAAGGAAAACAATTAAAGAATAAAAGAGTTACCAAAGAAAAAAGGTTTTGCAAAAAAAAAAAAAAAAAAAAAGAAAGATTGGTACAAAGTTATAGAATGGATACAAGCTCCTTGTCTATACCCATTCAACATGTCTATACCCATTCAACATTTCAATACTATACAGATAATTGATTTTTATTCATTTTATATTAGTATCAAATAACGACTGAAAACTCTTCAGTAGGCCACCTATTTCGTTTCTTGCATGAGCTGATGTATCAGTATTGCATTTATGTTGTATGTCTTGAACCATGTGATTATTTGCTAATGTTTCTAATTTCATTGAATGTTTTCACCATTTTATTAAGCCATTTCTAATTTTCTTATCCGTTCTTTCTTTTCCATTGACCTATTGGCTCCATTACAACATGAATTAATACCTTTTGATTATGTGTGTTGTGCGATGTCATGATGTGGAGATTCGAATGAGGTATGAGTATTGGTGTCACTAGTTCTTGCATTCAAGTTGAAGCATTCCTTCAATGAGATCATATATCTGGAAAAAAAATGTCAGAAAATGCTTTTCTTTTTTGATATATTTTATGTGAGCAATTTGTTTCCATTTTATATCAATCCTCTCGCATATAATTAGAATATGAAGAGTGATTTAGCCAGACAATCAGTGAAAAAAAGTGCATCCAGTGAGATTTTTGGGTTAATTCTTTTTGGCACGTGTTCGAATTTGACCCGTTGCATGCATTGATTTAATTGTGGGTCTTCATATCGTTACTATGAATGTGTATTAATTTTTGAATGATGTGGAATTTACATGTGTTGTAAAGAGTCTATGTCATGATCTGTTCCAAATGTTTGAAACAAATGTTGGAAAATTTAGGTTGCGTCATTGAGTTTTTTATTTTGTTTATTTGATTTGTTCGGAGACCAACAAAAGATAAGTGTGGGGAATTTGATAAGAACATCTTTATGCAATTTTCTTGTTGTGTGTTCTCCATACTTTCTTAGCTAGTGCGTGTTATTTTTTGTAGTAATTTATGTTTTTGTGTTTGTGTAGGTTGGAATAGCAGAATTTTGTCAATGGTAGCCTGATTGGATGGTTAAGGCTGTGGTGGTTTAACCCCCACGTCTTGGGTTCTATACCCACCGGCGGCACGCTTGCCTTTCAAAAAAAAAAAAAAAAAAAAAAAAAAAAAACAGAATTTCAAAATAGAAACTAAAAGATGCAAATTGGTTTGAATTAGAAAGACTAGTGGCAAAAGGAAATTGCACAAACAAGGAAACCTACAGAAAATATATATAAAGGGAACAATACTTGGCTCTCGAGATAACACACCCTCGCTCGCAATCTCACAACCATATTTAACTAGAGTCATCCACCACCATCCACCTTTTCCCTCCACATACCTCCCTTTTTTTTCGCCATCTTATCTTTTTATCCAGCAGACCCCTCGATCACGCGCACCATCGTCTGACTTCCTCATTGTCATCTGATCACCTTCCCCCAAATCCATCACTATCGACAACCTCATCTCCTACATCGCCAACCACATCTCTCTTGCCTGGTTAATTTCTCACTAGTATGATCCATCTCACACTTTACAGCTCCATCATCGCACACAATCGGCATCCAATCTTCTGTAACCTTCACAACTGATCACATCGCCTTCACCTCACATCCATCTCTCTCGCCTGATCTCTCTTCCTTGCAACAACCTTCTTCAGTCACAACCAGTAAGAGCAAGAGTAGATCGAAGATCAGAAAGAGAGGAAAAGGAGATGTTTTCATCCCTACCATGCGCTATCTGCACCCACACAGATTCTATCCACCACCACCATGCAAGTGACAATGTTCTATTCCATCTATTAACTTTTTTCTTATTTTTAATTTGATATTTAATATGGATTGCTATTCAATTACAAATGATATGTCTAGCTAAACCTATTTTTAGCTAAGGCTGAATTCGAAAACCCGAACATGTGTTTATGGATTAACTAGATTCAATATTTCCTTGCTAATATGTTTTCTGCTTAACTGCTATATAGAAAACTTAACTTTGTATGTTTGTTAAGGTGACCAACTTAGTAAGCATGTTAGGATTTGGTGCTAGAGTATAAGAGAGTTTCACCTAATAATTATAATCTTATATTCACAAGTAGTAAATACCAATGAACGTTGGTAAGGTTAAGTAAAACATAGGTTAAGAATAAGATGTTGTTCATAATTGTAATTGTTTAGTGAATGTTCATATTTTTCATAGAACTTAATGATCTTGGAGTGCAGTCACGATTAATCTTGAGCATTGTCATTCACGAGTTAGTAAAAGAATTATTAAAGTTTAGTTCATGAGCATTTTTTTGGTGTGTGGAGAGAAAACCCTTAGCTAATTTCTCATCATCTACTTCCCTTAATTTTTATTAGTCTTACATTAATCTTCTTAATAATTTCCTTAGTTTAAAATTAGAAAACTCCAATCCCCCAACATTTCCATTTTTAGTTTGTTATTTACTCTTAGTGTTATTTAGCGAGCCCTTTAATCCCCTATCTAGAACGATCCCTACATATTTTTTACTACGATCACAAAGCAGGGTATTAGTTGTGCGCTAGTAAAATATTGTATCACAACCATGAGTGACTTCAAGGTTGGGAAAATCATTGAAAAGATTTGACGACCATGTCTGTTGTCTTTTTGTGCATTTGTACACCCAACTGATCTTTCTAGAGTTTGTTTTTACCTCTCTTATCATCCATAACAATTATGATTTCACCATGTTTCAACCAAACACCAATGAAATTCAAGAAACGACCAACTAACGATGAGAACCTGGTCAAAACCAGAATTAATTGTGGATCAAACACCTTGTTTTGGTCTGATCCATGTCTCCTCGATCAACCTCTTCTAGATCTTACAATCAAACATTCACCAAATGATCTCATTGATAAGAAGGTATGTTTCTTCTTTGATTTTTAGAAATTGACCTGGAGATGGGAGTTGTTCCACACTCTTCTTCCTCTTTATGTTATCAATAATCTCAAAGTACACATTTTGCTTATTGATGATGAATTTGACTTCTTCATTTGGAGTACCTCCATTAACGGTTCAACAAAAACAAGGTCTATTTATCACCATCTCTTTACCTCCTCCAATAATCATGTCTCTTCCCCATCTGATCTGCACACTATCAAGCTTCTTCACATAATTAAATCACAGCCTAAAATTATTTTTATGTTATGGCTTTGTTCTTAATGCACTACCTACCAAGTTAGCCTATTTGTTAGGTAGTGCAGCAAGGTTAAAAATGCAAATGAAAGCATCACTCACTTGTTTTGGTATTGCTGTCGTACTCAGGAAGTGTGGGTTTAGTTTAGAGGTGATGGGTTTTCATTTTGAAGATGATATCATCTTTCCTTGATTGGTAATGACTGGTTTCATGTTTTAGTTAATAAACAGTCCAAGGATGTACTCAAATGCTTGCTACCGGAAAATGTATTTGTGAATTATGTCAAAACTATGTAAAAATTACGATGGAATTGTTATCGTAAATCGAGTGATTAGGGTTACGTTTGTGTTTGCAAAGATCATCTCAAGGTTATTTACTCACGATGTCAAAGGACAAGAAGATTGAAGGCAACTCATGAAGACAAGTCAAAGCTATGAAGACCAAGACTCGCCAAAATAGTTTATGGATGACCAAAATTCAAATTAAGTGCCAAAAGCTGTTTGGAGACAAAATATGTGAGAGCCAAAATTCAAAGTTTGAATTTGGATTATCCTCTTACATGAAAATGGATACCCTTTAGGATATTCCCTTTTGAGACATACCCATGTGCCAAAAGGAGATGCTCATGTCAAGTACAAGGACATGTGAAAAGGATAAAGTTTTTGTTTTAAAAATAGTTGTCCGAGGCAGGCAAATCGACCTCACATCAGCAGAGAGTCGTTATGAAAAAGCAAGGAGTCGTTCTTATTCTAGCCATTTTGAAAAGCCGGTGGTGAAGACCATGAAGTTGACTTCACTCTCTTCAGCTGAGCCTATAAACATGGCTCACGTCCATTATCTTGGAAATATCTTTCATATTGGAAAATTTGTGTAGTAATCATTTTATCCCTTCTTTGGCATTCCCTTTGAGAAATCCATTCACCAACTCAAAACCCAAAACCCAAATCCCTTGTGGGAGATCCATGGCATTTTTGGAAGAAACTATTTCACCATTGATGGGCTATTTGGTTATCTAAAGAGAAGAAATAAAGAATAATTGAAAGAGTTTTGTAATGGTATATGCCTCATTTGGAGAGTTGTTGAGTCTTCAACTACTTCATCTCATCCTTGAGTGAATTTTCCATTGGGGGAGTGGCGTAAAGAGTTTTTAAGCTTCTCATCCGACAAACAAATGTCACTAGAAAAGAAAAAAACTCTTTGAATGTTAGCCTTGTCTGAACTCACCTTCACCCTGTGTGGGTCTTTAAATTCATGGAGTGGATTCTTACAAGTAAGTAGCACCCAGTGATTCCAAGTAGGTGGTAAGCCTTGGCTATGTTGCATTCCATGATGGTGTGATTATTGGCTTTTCGATAAATCTCATGGAGCACAAACACATCCAATTTGTATACCCGGAACCCCAAGCACACCTCCATAAGATTTGGTTGTGGTGCATCCCATTAGTGATCGCGAAGGTGTTTGTAAGACTCGTGAAGTAGGACACTTGGTTCATGTTGGTTAGTCCATAGGAGCATGATGATTAGACCTTGCGAGGTTGTGGAACATTGACTGAGAGTGGAATTCTTTTTTGATAAGGTAAAACAAAGTTGAGGCTTGTGCGCCAATTCGACTGAGAATGTAACTAGTTAGAGTCAATCAAATTTCGGCTTAAGTGAACCTCGTTATATCGTTGTTTTTTTTTATCTGGTTTGTTTTTATTTCCCCATATTCTATTTACTTTTCGTTGCATGCTTAGTTAAGTTGTATTTACTTTTTTAGCTTTAATTGCTTGTATGTTCAACTTGCATGCTTAGGATTTCTTTAGGGGATTTTACAAAATATTTTTCATTTAGTGTTCACTTTCAAGTAATCAGCTAAACTTGTGAACCTTGCACTGTCGACTCTCCTCGAGTCACAACATAAGCCTTAACATGTTTAGGCGAAGATCTTCAAAGTCGAATACTTCGGCTTATTTTTCAAAACAAAAGCAATTTTGGAAAAATGACTATTCACCTCCTTTAGTCTATATTAACCTAGTGTCTGTGCACTCTTAGTAAGTATCATAACATGACTCACACTTTCACTACTATATTCTCATATATGTTGGGGCATTTGAAAAAATAGAAATTGTTTTGTGTTCAGAACAACAAAAAAACTCCATGCATTACCATTAGTGAAGCCATTGCTGAAACTATCATTATTTTTAGATCATTATATAAGAACTAAGCTCCTAAACCATATGGCAATTGTGTTCTTATTTGTTGGGAGGCTCCTACCGATGGTTGGGTGACCCTGAATGTCAATGGCTTTTGCTTTGGGAACCCGGGTGAATCAGGCATTGGTGGTATCATATGCAAACATATGGGCGAATGCATTGCTGGTTTCAGTCTGTATATTGGATGGTATAATAAAAATGTTGTGGAAGCGATCACTCTTTTAATGGGGCTTAGACTTGATATTTACCATGGTTTTAAGTTCATTGTCATTGAATCGGATTCTCACGTTGTCATGCAGGCGTTGACAAACGACAAAAAACCAATGTGGCGAGCAATTTCGACACTAATGATGTTAGTATGAAAATGTAATTAAGAACATCTTATTAATATTATCCTCTTAGTTTTGTTAAAACAAATTATTTGGGGTTTTAAAACAAACACCAATGGAGCTTCCATATGCACGACAAATTCCACTAAACACCACCATGACTTGCCTTCCGTAAATTTCTAAAAATTTGTCATTGTATTATCTGTGAGAAAAAAAATGAAGTCAAGGTGAGTTTCCCCCGGGAAAACACAATCATGTTTAGGGAACATAGGCAAAGCCCTCATTCTGACCACTTTCCAGTCATTGTTTCCGAACTTTGTTACTTGATTTCCATCGTTTTCTAATCCCTTGCTCGATTTTGAACAAATAAAATAAAACCCTAAATTGGCAACATTTTGAGTGTATGAGAATTGTAATATGGTTTTATATATATGGGGTGGAACATAGATGTTTTTGTTTGACAATTTTTAATTTGGTGGTTTATCTAAGTGGAAATGGTGGGTGCACAAAACAACTACTTGTGAGACTAGGAAAATTGGTGTCGTTGTTAAGGGAGGCAATAACACAAAATTTGGGTGGATTTTTGGTGGATTGGGTTTTGGGTTTATTTGGAAAATAAGTCTTTTATTTGGACTTAGGCAAATTTAATCTCATGAAACAAATGTTGTACTTTTCGATATTCGTGTTTGTGATGATGGGTGCACCTGTGAGTTTTCCTCAAAATTTGTTACTAAATAATCATAAATAATTTAAAAAAAATTGCATGGAACTTTAGGCTTATGTGCTTGTACATACAAATGCTTCATTAAATAGGAACATGATACAATAGATAAGAAAATGCACAAAGGCGAAAATAAGGAGAGTAGAAGAAAAGGAATAGAGAAGAAGAAGAGGTGAGGAGAGAAAGAAGGCGGGAAGGGGTAGTGAGGCCAACGGCGGGGTGAGGTGGTGTTGTTCCTGCAAAGAGATGAGAAGAAAAGGAAGAGAGGAGAAAAGGCGCGGGAAGGGGCGGTGCGGCCAACGGCGGCGGGGTGGGGTGGTGCTGTTGTTAGTTGTTGTTTGTGAGATGAGAGAAGAATAGAGGGTGGAAGAGAAGAGAAGACCCTTTTATTGGTGGTTTCCTTTAGTAGATCAAAAAAGGGTTGGTGGTGTCAAAGATGGGAATTAGTGGTGCCAAAATTTGAGAGCTATGGAGGAAACTCTTGCTTCGATGATTTTTTATTTTTATAAATTTTTTTTCCAGATATGCAAATCAAATTGTTTATCTCTAGATTGATTAATTTTTTATCAAAAGGGTTAAATGAATGCATGATTTTGCTTCCAGGAAAACCCTTGGTTCGATTTTGATACTTTTGTTGTCTCGATTTGGTGTTATAGGCTTTGAATCTAAAAGGGTCTGTTTGGTTGCACGAAAACCAAACATGAAAATTGAAACCGTTTCTGTGAATTTGATTTCAAGCCCCCCTCGAACTCGGATTCTCATGAGTAGTGGGAAAACAATCTCATGAAGAATCGATGCAAAAATCTACATAATAGGGGAAATGATATCTATTTTCCATAGAAAATGTCTAACAAAAAAAAACCCTAAGTTCTCGGGTCATATCTTGAGTTGGGTATGTTAAAAACTCAACTTTACAATGTCAAGATCCTTTCATTTTAATATTAAATTGCATATTTTCTTTTGTGTGTAAAAACTTGATTGTGTGCATATGCCCATTAAGGGTTGTGAATATTATAATATTTCATCCAGTGCTACTTCAGTGATCAAACAAGGCCAAAATGAAAACCCTTTTGATTTTGCTTCAATCTTAGTTTTAAGCAAAATTGTGATAATTATTTTTCAGACCAAAAAATGAGATAATATTAAGTTCTATTTGGGAGGAAGACGAATAGATTTCACAGATTTTTTGAATTTTAATCTTGCTTAGCCCAAGGGATTATGTTTTTAATATATTTCCTGCTCAATGCTCACCTATAAATATTTCAAGACGCGTTCCTCAATGGAGTTGTTGCATCTGTAAATCCTCCCATCGTATTTTCCTCCGTTTGGTTTGATTTTTGTTGCTCAGTCAAATGAATATAGCAAATATCAAATGTGACAAAAATTCTAATGTGCCTCTTTTTGGTACCTCATTTATTTCTCTTTTGGTTTTTTTGACACTTCTGCTCTTTTTGTGGATGGTGTTTGTGGTTGTGTTAAAGAGAATGGGTAAAAAGTGTAAAAAAAAAAACCCAAGAGAGACCAAAAAACCCAAATGAATGTAGCAATATCAAATGTGACAAAAATTCTAGGGTGCCTATATTGTGCCTTTTTTGGTTTTTTTGACACTTCTACCCCTTCTGCGAATGGCGTTTGTGGTTGTGTTTTAAAGAGTAGGGGTAAAAAGTGTAAAAAAAAATCCAAAAGAGGCACCCTAGAATTACGCCAAATGCGAATATTATTTAGTTTGAGTTTGGTTCGGTTCATCACTTTGAAAGAACTTGATATTTTCACCATCTTTAGTTTGAGTTTGCAGGGTGTTCAGCCCTATGAGCTTGCAATCATTTCCTAGGAAGCGGTACTTTCAGAAACTCTCACTTTTCGCAAATTATATTTTTTCTTCTTTTTTTAGATGTTTGAAATGTTGAAGTTTAGTTATAGATTACTAGGGTGTCGACACGCCCTACGTGCGCGAATATTCAATATATTTTTATTTTATTTTATTACAACAATTCAATAATAAGAAAAACTTATTATTGAATTTCTAAAAAAAAAATTATATATAATTTTAAGGGATTATGTATAGTTTATAAATAAATAAGGGGCTTCAAATAATTTATGTTAGGGGCATAGGTATAATTATTCAATGTTTGAGAGAGGCTAGTTTTGATTGTAAAAGTATGAAATGTTAGGGCAAAATAAAAATTTCAAAAGTTAGATTTAAGGGTTTTTTTTTTTTTTTTTATAATTTCTAGATAATTTGAGGGTTTCAAAAAAATTATATATTGGGCCTAGGTATAATTAATGAATATTTACAGGGGTTGGTTTTGATGGAAAATCAAAAAAATAGATGTGAAGGCTTTTTTGTAATTTATAGGTAATTGAAGGGCTATAAATAAATTATAGGGGCTTAGCTATAATTAACAATATTTGAGAGGGGCGAGTTTCTATCGTAAATAATTCAAATTTAGAAGGTAAATGGTACATAAATGTTTTAAAACTTAAATTACAAAAATACCCCTGATCATTGTTCACCTACTTATTGGTTTTCTTGTAAATATAGTGGAGTTTGGAAGGTATTTTGGGTATTAAAAAATCATGACGAAATCCACAAAAACACTATTCCTAAGGGGACCTCTCATTATACCGAACAAATTATTATTTGAAGCTAGAGTTTTAATTACACTAAACATTTGAACTTATATATGCATGATCAATGCCACTTCTTGAGGAACGCCCCTTTTTTAGCAATGAATACCTCATATTTCCTGAAGGTCAATCATCCCAATTTGTGATTTAAGCCTACAAAACTATTTTACAAATCTCAACACTACCATATTTAAAAGGAAGTGATAGATTAGTTTCTGTTTTCTTGACCTTAACTTGCACAAGGAACACATATGAGCCAAAAACCACTGTTGTGGCGGCCGATAACACTCCGTTGCTAAAGTCATACAAGGCGTGAGAAATGTGTAATGCTTGAAATTAGAGTTCTACAATGTACCTTAGTTCCTTAACCTTGTTCTATATTTATCATACAAGAGTCTTTGTTCAGCTATGCCTTTGGTGGTGTGGTTTACGAAAAGATATCTGTTAGAGATCATTTCCTTGTGGAGTGTTGTTCATGCAGAAGAGTTTCCATGCACGACTTATACTCTAATATTAGTTTCCTAGTAGGAGTTAATATGTTGCTGACCTGCCCGTCCTAGGTCAAACTCCTAAATACTTGACTTATTTGGCCTTACGAGTACTGGGCTTGATCATATGACTTGTGGGCTTAGTAGGGCCTTGCTGTTTGGGTCCAACTTTCTGGTACCTGCCTCAGTGGGCTTGGAGTAATTTGGTCTCTATTTTTCAGGCCTTTGGGCCAGACCAGGACATACGCTCACTTGGAGGCCCATGCTAGCTTGATCATCATGACACGTGTACGGTGTGGATAATCCAGTAATCTGCACCGTACACGTGTCATGATGATCAAGCTAGCACGGGCCTCCAAGTGAGCGTCTGCCCTGGTATGGGCCAAAGGCCAGGAGACAAAGCCCAGATTATTCATAGCCCATTGAGACGGGTACCAACACGTTGGACCCAATCAACAAGGCCCTATTAACCCCATAAGTCACATGGTCAAGCCCAATACTCGTAAGACCAGATAATGCAAGTATCTAGGAGTTCGTTGGAGCAGACCAGCATCGCATTGACTTCTACTAGGAAACAAATATCAGAGTATAAGTCGTGCATGGAAACTATCCTGCATGGACAATACTCCACAAGGAAAGGATCTCTAACATATATCTTTCCTTAAACGACGCCCTCAAAAGCATAGCCGAACAAGGGCTCTTGCATGATAAATAGAGAACAAAGTTGAGGAACTAAGGTATGCTATAAAATCCAATTTGAAGCATTACATCTTTCTCACGCCTTGTCTGACTTAGCATCGAAGTGCCATCGGCTGCCACAACGGTGGTCATTGGCTCATGTGTGTTCCTTGTAAAGGTCAAAGTGAAGGAGAATGGAAATTGATCTATCAGTTTGGCGCCGTCCGTAGGGAACGACGAAGTTCCTAAGAAAACAAAGATAATACCCCTTCATTACAATCCGAAAAGATGGTAGCCACAAGGTCTCGTACTAATGAAGAGATTGCCGAGCTTTCGAATGCTCGAGTCGGCGCAATACCACCAACTTTAGTGGTGCCAGCTATGAGGGGAGAACTGCCCTGGGCTCCCGCATCGGTTGTGCCCATAACGGACTCTAAGGTGGATCAGTTATTTTCCCAAGTGCAATAGATTGCTTGAGTGGTGGAGATACTTGCTCATTAGAACCCACTACCCGTAGGTGGTGACACAGAGGTTGAAAGGACCATGTCTCCACAGGATAATAGAAAGTGTGTTCAGAAGAGCTACAATGTCCTTTCTAGCTCTCAGGGGGACCAATAATGGCAAAATCAAGAGACCGGATAAGTAAATGGAGACCGGACATTTGAGGCTGACAAACCCAATACACAGAATCCCCTCCGACTTGGGGCCACCAATCCGGATGTGTTGTACAACCTCATCGTCCCCCCGTTCACGGATTAGATCCTGAACATGCCACTGCCAAAAAAGTTCAGCCCCCCAAAGCTAGAGTTCCATGATGGACAACAGACCCGTCTGACCACCTGCGTTATTACCATCATGTGATGGCGCTGAAAGAAGGATCTGAAGCAGTAATGTTCCGGACATTTCCCACCAGCCTGAAGACAGCGGAGTTAACCTGGTTCCACAGTCCTCCTCCAAGGTCTATTGACTCGTTCCAGACGTTGTCCAAAACGTTTATCACTTGCTTTATTGATAGCCGACGGATCATGAAGGGCACGCATCACTTGCTCAACCTCAAGCAGAAGCCAAACGAACCACTAAGGGAGTACATCACCCGCTTCATTGATGAGTTAACTCTGATCAATGACTGCAGTGACAACACCTCAGTCACGACCTTTACTTAAGGTATGAGGGGAGGCCAATTCTATAACTTCCTCACCCTGGAGCCTCCGATGGATATGGCCGACTCGCTAAACAACACTTAGAAATACATCACCCTTGAGGAGATGTAGGCCGTCAAAAAGGGGAGAAACTGAAAAAAAAATATTTTCCTAGCCCTCAAGATAAGAAAAATTGAAAAAGTCGGAGAGGACGAAAAAACAAGAGGAAACGGAGTGATAGAAAACAAGATTCTAGCCGGGGGAGGCAAGATAGAGCCTCCAACTTCGTCGGATCCAAATCCTACACTCCTCTCAACTATAGCCTGTCATACATCCTCAATACCATTAAAAATTGGGGAGAAGTGAAGTGGCCCTCCAAACTTCCGGGAGATCCCTCCAGGCGAGACAACAAGTACTACTCCTTTCACAAAGACAACGACTACGACTCCAAAGAATGTAAGAATCTCATAAGCGAGATTGAGTATTGGATCAAGAAGGGAAAACTTAAAGAGTTTATGAGACCGGATAATAGAAGACCAAACAAAGGAAATAGAAGAAGCCGACAAAGAAATAAAAGAAAAGGCGACATACATCATATACATCCTGCATGGGGTGTGTTCAGAAGGTGAGCAGTTCAACAGGTCTCGAAAGATGACGCTCTGCAAGATGCAAACTCAGTGCACCTATGAAGACCGACAAGTGCATTACGTTCGTGTTCAGAATCCAATTCCGTCACTGACATTCACGGATAAAGACCTTCAGGGTGTCCATTCTTCTCTTAATGACGCCCTAGTTATTCAATCCTCATAGCGAAGTAGGAAGTGAAGAGATCCCTGGTAGACACTAGGAGCTCCCTAAACGCCCTATTCCTTATTGCGTTCCGCAACATGTAGCTTAAATAGGAGAACGTAATGCCCGCTAGTCACCCCATGATATGATTTAGTGAGGAGAAGTGCTTGCCTATCGGGAAGCTCAGGCTAACGGTAGTGGCGGGAGAGCCACAACTGCAGAAAGTCCTGTTTCAGGAGTTCATGGTGGTTGATACCCTATCCACCTACAATATCACCTTGGGAAGGCTTTGGCTCCATTAGATAGAGGCGGTAGTTTCCACTTTGCATTAGTGCATCAAATACCCCACCAATAAGGCGATAGGGACCATTCGAGGAGACCAGCCATCAGCAAGAGACCTGCCACTATGCAACATTAGAGTAGCTGGACAGTTAGCAATCGCAGTGACATCTCAGAGCCCGGGCTCAGAAACGAGACTAGAGTCTCCCCCTTGGACGAAGAGACTCCAGTCAGTTTGAGGGAAAGACCTAATGTCAGCTAGCCAGAGGAGGAGTCAGTCATGGTCTACCTTGACAACCCCAATAACAACAGAGCTATCCAGATAGGTTCCCGCCTGAGCAAAGCATTGGCAGAATGGATGACGAAGCTGTTAAGGGTGAATCAAGACATCTTTGCCTGGATGATGTGGGACATGATGGGAATTGACCCCTCCGTAATCACCCATCGTCTAGAAGTTGACCCTAAGCGAGAACCAATTAGGCAGACGAAGAAACCTATGGTCCCTGAACGAATTAGATCACCAATGAAGAAATACAAATGCTATTTAACGCTGACATGATTAAAAAAAACACAGTACCCATACTGGCTGGCGAACACCTTCCTAGTGAAAATGAAGAATAGGTAGTGGAAAGTCTGTGTGGATGACACAGACTTGAAGAAGGCTTGTCCTAAAGACAACTTTCCACTTTTCCGCATTGATCAAATTGTGGACGCCATGTCCGTACACAGCCTTCTGAGTTTCATGGACGCTTATTCCGGATATAACCAGATGCAAATGCACCCCTAGACCAAGAAAATATCTCTTTCATAACTGAAAGAGGGATATATTGCTATCGGGTGATGTTGTTCGGCATAAAGAACGCGGGAGCAACGAATCAACGACTGGTAAATCGGATGTTCAAGGAGCAAGAAAGCAGGACCATGGAGGTCTATATAAACGACATGCTGGTCAAAAGTCTCCATAGTTCAGATCACATCACTGTCCTTGCCAAAGCATTTAATCAGCTCCGCAAGTATTAGATGAAGCTCAATCCATAGAAATGCACATTTGGGGTTGAGTCAGGTAAATTACTAGGTTACATAGTGAATCGAATATGGATATAAGTCGATTAAAAAAAGATTCAGGCTCTTCTCAATATGAAGTCTCCGACCACCGTTAAGGAAGTTCAAACCTGACTGGGAGGGTCGCATCACTCAACAGGTTTATCTCCAAATCATCAGACAAATGCCTCCCTTTCTTCAAAATTCTAAGGGGAAGTAAATGGTTCAAATGGAATGAAGAGTGCGATCAAGCATTCCAAAACCTGAAAGCATATATGGGAAGTACAAAGTTACTTTTGAAACCAATATCTATCTGTCTCAAAGCATGTTGTCAGTTCTACCCTTGTTTGAAACGATAAAGGAGTAAATAGACCAGTGTACTACGCTAGTAAAACCTTTGTGGAAGCGGAGACAATCTACCCAGACATAGAGAAATTTTCCTTGGTCAGTATTGTACAAGCAAGAGTAGTTAGGCAATGGTTAAATGGTCAGTTGAACTAGGGCAGTTTGATATCAACTACGCCCCAGGAACAACCATCAAAGCTCAAGCACTGGTGGACTTCATTGCCAAACTTACTGGCGGTGGAAAATAGGAATCAGATAACTAGAAGCACAGGTCTGACGACCAAGGATTGATCCTGCGCTGGGACGGGTCATCCACAGTCAACAGAAGTAGAGCTGGAGTCATTCTCCACTCTCCAGGCGGGGTGATTCTGGAAAAAGTTGTCAAGTTTGGCTTCCCCGCCTACAACAATGAAGCAGAGTACGAGGCCCTCTTGTTCAGCCTAAAGCTAGCCAATGGGATCAAAATAGATGAGCTGACCGCGTACAACGACTCTCATCTGGTAGTCAACCGGGTCAAAGGGGAGTTCATTAGCAAAGATCCCAAAATGTTGGCTTATTGCGAGAAAGTGATCAACACCTTAAGCGGATTCAAAAGGTTAGAGTTCCAACAATGTCCCAGAGACGACAATGAAAGGCTGACGCTAACAAAAAAGGCCTCAGCTACGATTAAGACCTCATGTGGGCTCATTGAGTTCCAAGAAAAATCAAGTATGGAAGAAGAAAAACCAATGATGCATGCGCGACGGGGAAAAGACAAGTTGGATAAATCTCATAATTGAGTACATCAAGAATGAAGTCCTCCCAACGGAGAAGACAAAAGCCAAAAGGCTAAAAAATAGAGCAGTGCGATACAGTCACCTAAATGACAAGTTATATAGAAGGTTGACCGCTAGACCCCTACTCAGATGCATGGCCCCCTCTGAGGCGGACTATGTTCTCATAGAAATTCATAAGGGCATCTGCGAGAACCACCCAAGTGGGAGAACTCTGTCCCACAAGACCCTAACATTAGGGTACTATTGGTCGAAAATGCAACAGGACGCCAAGGACATAGTTCAAAAATGCGATAAGTGTCAGAGATTTGCACCATACGTCCACATGCCCGCTCAACCCTTAACTCTAATGACCATCCCATGGCCTTTCGCATAATGGGGAATGGATATTGTTGCGCCACTCCCCATCTCCGCCAAAAAGAGGTTCCTCCTCGTAGTTGTAGATTACTTCACCAAATGTGTCGAAGTGGAGCCCCTAGCCAAGATAGGCAAAAATTAAATTGAGAATTTCATATGGGCATCCCTCATCTGCAGATTTGGCTTCCCAAGGACACTAGCTAGTGACAATGGGACTCAGTTTGAAGGCAAAAAGGTTAAAAGCTATGTGATAATCTTAGCCTTAGCCACCACCACTCCTTGCAAGGGCACCCCAAGCCAATGGACAAGCGAAAGTCACAAATAGGATAATTTTGGAAGCGCTCAAAAGAAAACTTGATGCGGCAAAAGGCCTGTGGGTCTCAGAGTTACTAGGAACCCTCTGGGCATATTGGACCACCAAAAGGTCCCCTAATGGGGAAATATTGTTCGCCCTAGCTTAAGTATCATAAGAAATGATCACAATAGAGCTAGGAATGCTGACCTTTAGAACGGAGAAGTACAGGTCGGATGTTAATGATGAAGTTTTGCGCGTCGGACTAGACCTCATCGAGGAAAAAAGAGACGAGGCTTCCGCCAAGATAGCTGCCTACCAACAGACAATGGCTCACTACTATAATAAGAAGGTCAAGCCACGAGAGTTCAAAGTGGGAGACTGGGTACTCAGAAAAACTCAGCAAAACTCTAAGGAACCGGGCGTGGGCAAGCTAAATCCAAACTGGGAAGGGCCCTACAGAGTGACCAAGGTAAAAGGGCCAGAAACATATTGGTTAGAAAACATGAACGGTAAAGGCCTTAAACGGCCATGTAATGTAGAACACCTAAAGAAATATTATCAATAAAATGTATTTTCTTTTACTAAAGTGCTGTCATTATTCATTAAATCAAGCTAGGTATCTAGTCAATCTATTACAATTTGATTTAAGTATTAGACACGCTGATTCAATTTCCAGGTCAGACCACTAGGTGAGTAAAATAAGTCAGGACACCCAAGTCGGACTTATACATCTAAGGCCAGTTGAGCATTGTCCGACCATAGACAATAATGGCCCGACTTGACCGAAGTTTAGTTAGATCATGAAGATTGATGAAGACAACTTCTAGTCCACTCTAATGCCTAGTCCACCAAGAACGGACAAAGATGGCTTAGAAAGTGGGAGCCTAGTCAGAGCTCATAAAACCTGATCAAGATGGCTTGCCAGGGATCATTGTCCGACCATAGACAATGATGGCCGAACTTGACCAAAGTTTAGTCAGTTTGTTAAGACTGATGAAGACAACTTTTAGTTCGCTCTAACGCCTAGTCCGCCAAGATCGAACAAAGGTGGCTTAGAAAGTGGGAGTCTAGTCAGAGCTCATGAAGCCTGATCAAGATGGCTTGTCAAGGATCATTTTCCGACCCAGTGTTCTAAAAAACGACCTAGGCGCTAGGCGTTAGAGAAACGCCCAGATTAATGGCTAGGTGGGTTCTGGGCGGGGTCTATACAGTCTAGGCGAGTTTTTTTTTTTTTTTTAATAAGGCTGATTGTGTTCTTATTTTATTTTTCTTTCCCCTTTTTTTGAAAATAAACAATTTAATTATTTTTTATACAGTATATGTCTGAATATAGCAAATGATGATTACTTAATGGAATTTTCAAAGGATCTGCAGGTACCAATTTTAGTAATGTAGATTTTATCAAACATGACTGAGGTCATTCATGCAATTTGAAGAAAAATAAAGAGTAGGTTTGGATATTTGTCCACAAATTCAACTTTGTATAAAGTACCCATCATGACCAACTTCAGTCATTTGAGTTTTAATAAATTTTGTTCATGATTGTTACTTTTTCATGCTTTTAAATTTTGCAAATGTATCTTGGCATTAAATTGGACGTAATTGATAAGGTATTATGCTTAACTTTTGTAAATTATTAAAGTTATAATACAAAACCTAAAACCGCCTAGGCGCTAGGCACCTGCTCGCCGCCCGCCCACCGCCTAGCGCTTTTTAGAACACTGCTCTGACCATAGACAATGATGGTCGAACTTGACCAAAGCTTGGTCAGTTCGTTAAGAACAATAAAGACAACTTCTGATCCGCTCTAACGCCTAGTCCGCCAAGAGCGGACAAAAATGGCTTAGAAAATCGAAGTCTTGTCAGAGCTCATGGAACCTGATCAAGATGGCTTGACAGGGATCGTTGTGCGACTATAGACAATGGTGGCCGAACTTAACCAAAGGTTAGCCAGCCCAAAGATGTTGATGTAGACAACCTTTGATCCCTTTAAAAGTCTGAACCAAGAATGCATAGCTTCAAGAGCACATACAAGTTGAGTGATCAGAACTCACAGGAACAACTTAGCTACACAGTTCTTAGACTTAGCGGAAATTTATGTATACAAACCAACACCATGGCAAAATGACATAGGAAAAATTCAACATGAAAAGTCTAGAAAATACAAGTACAGACATTTACTTAACAAAATTTTCTTCCATTAATGATTCCAAATTTATCGTTTGGAGAATCAGTTTCAACGGCTAGGAGGCTAGATACATAGAGGAGATATTAGGGGGTGGAACGACGACCTGAAGAGCTGGCTCTGCATCGTTGTTTGAAGGCGTCGGGTCAGAAGCTTCTTCTTCTTCTTCAAACTTCGCATAAGCAGACTTTTTGTAATAAGTGAAATCAAGATCAGGGTGGTCATATTCATTTAGCTCTAGTAGCTCCAACCTACCCTTGATGACTTAGGTGAAATCCAAAGTCGCCTGACCTTCAAACAACTTCTGCTCGTGGGCTTTAGACTCCGCCAAACTCTTCTCCGCCTTCTCCAGCCTGGCCGCAAGTGTAACTGCCTTAGATTTTTTTCTGCCAATTTCTCATTCAGTGGGGGGTGAGCTCATCTAGCGCAAAAATAGCCTGATCTTTTGCCTTACGGACACAGTCAAGAGTGGCAGCGACTTCGGATTCAAGCTTCTGGCGTAAGGCATCCCATACAGACTCAACATGCTTTTTTTCAACAGCCTGAGTTTGTAGTTCGGTTTGTGCCTTATTCGCAGACTCGTGAGTGCGCCTCAGCTCCTCCTGAACACGCCTCAACTTAGCCTCAATGCCACCCATGGTGGATCAAGCTTTGGTTAGGTCCACTCAGATGATGCCGAACGGGTACAAAACCTTGATCGTCGTTCTCATCAGGGCGAAGGACGTTGGCCTTCGAGTGACTCCGAAAGTGATCCATCTACTGTCTTCTCCCCGTTTGAATGATCATGGGGCTTGCCAGCTCCATATGCTAGTTTGTCTGGGTTCTCTGCTAGATGATTTCAAGTTCTGACAAAAACATTGTTTTCTGGCTTATTTTAACTCCTAGTATTTTATGCTAGATAGTCATCCGAATGTCAAAAATTTAAGACTGGCGAGCAATAAGTATAGTATTTCTCTTCTTCTTTCATGTCCGCTCATTGTGGTGTTGCACTGAATTGTTGTTCATCTTTCTGCAGAGAATTTTTTCGACTCCAATTCTTTTTTAGGATGAGGGGTCAATAATGGCAAAGTTTAATGACTTGGTCTTTATGCCCATCAAAAATGTTATGCAGCCGGAGTGGGTTATTTGAGAATTTTCATGAGGCTCCCACTCTTTAGAACGTGGACCAAAGAGATCGATGATCGTCCTTCGAGGAAGAGGAAGCTAAAGATGCCCAGTCCAACCAAGAAAACAGAGTTGGATGCAGCTTTGCCACCTATTATTCGGCCCAAGAAGAAGCATGCTAATTCTAAAACTGCTCTATCTTCTCAACCACTGATTCCTCTGGAGAAAGAGGTGACTATTGCGAAGCCGAGGTTGGCTCAGTCTGTCAAGAAGATATTTCTGGAGAAGCAAAACACTTCACCTGAGCATCCTGTCCCCGCCATTGACTTCAAGGGGGATCATTCAAAGCAGGCACGCGTTGTTGGTTTCAACCAACCGAGCGCGGAGCAGGCTGAGCTTCTAAACATCCCATCAGTGCGGACTGCAACAGCTATATTCGTTGGAGATGGCGAAGCTTCTCCTCCACAATCTGTCAGATTTTCAGATGTTGCTCCCATTACTGAAACTGTTTTGCCCATTTTTGTTTACCGTTCTGCTGAAACGGTTGCTCCAAGAAGTGATTTTACTCCCTTTCTCCCGCCCACAGACCTTGACGCGGACATCAAACTGAGCCCCAAGCTAGGATGACTGCGGCTGGGAAACATAAATTCGTAAAGAGGGCTCCTAGCACTCTGCTGACGTCCAAGGGTGGAGCCTGTTTTTTTTTTGGATCAGAGTGAGCTGCATCCTGCTGCTCGGATCAATCTTGGAGCAGAAGATCCGCAAATGGTTCGAGTGGATGAATTCTCAAGAGCCGATTTCTAAGGGAGCGACAATGGCAGAATGCGCCGATAAGGGACAGAGGCACTTGATGTTGGGGATTGCCTTGCTGAATCAAGCTGCTATGGCTGGGACTGAAGTGGATTCAGCGAGTGATAGAGTGTATGGCATGGAGAAGACTTTTGCCAATTTGCAGAAATTGTAATCTGATGCACTTTATCGAAATGAGTTCCTGAATAAACAGTTGGAAGAGTCTGGTGCTGAAACACATTACGAGTCCCGTTTGCAGGTCACGCGGGCAAACTTTGAAGCCAAGCTGGAAGCTTCAAAAACTAAGCTAGACTCTTCCAGGGCTCGCTTGGTGTCTGCTGAGGCAGGGGAATGTGCGGATATGCTAGAAAGCGCTAAATACCTTCTAGGACGGGGAAACAGAGTCCCGATTAGAGCATGCCCCAATGCAAAGTGATGAACCCCTTCGAAGGACTCACTGGCGTTTGATCTGAACCCAATGGGAAGAGTTCCAGGTCCTCAAGAATTCAGTATTTGTCCTGGAGACTAGCCAGGCCAGTTTCATCAATCAACTTGTCCGTAAAAACTCATAACCAGATAAGGCCTACTTCTCAGTGTAATTAAGTTCACTCCTATACGCCATTAAAGAAGATATTAAACTTCAATTATATTTGCGAAAACAAAAGTTTAGCAAAGCTGGAATGCAGAAACAAGAGAGCAAAAAGAAGTTTAAGAAAATTGCAAAAATATTAAACTCAACTCTGCAGAAAAGGAAGCTTAAATAAAAGCGATGATTCGCGTTTTTTAGCAGTCAGTACTCAATTAATGATGTGTGCCACTTGAGAAAATGTTTCAGACTCAATCATCACGACTATACAGTTCCCTCATGAATTGACTTAGTGGACGTACAAGCTAGCCCACTAAATCGGGGGAACAACTGCTGATACACCAAACCGTCCAGTAATTCGTACCGTACATGTGTCATGATGATCAAGCTAGTATGGGCTTCCAAGTGAGTGCCTGCCTGGTCCAGCCCAAAGGCAAGAGAAAAAATTCAGATTACTCCAAGCCCACTGAGGCGGTAACTAGGAAGTTGGGCCCAATCAACAAGGCCCTATTAAGCCCACAAGTCCCATGGTCAAGCCCAGTACTCGTAAGACTAGATAAGGCAAATATCTAGGAATTGACCTAGGACGAGCAGGCCAACAACGAATTGACTCCTACTAGGAAACAAAATCAGAATATAAGTCGGGCATGAAAACTCTCATGCATGGACAACACTCCACAAGGAAAGGATGTCTAACAAATATCTTTCCTGAAACCACGCCAACAAAGACATAGCCGAACAAGGACTCTCACACGATAAATAGAGAATAAGGTTGAGGAACTAAGGTATGCTATAAAACCCAATTTCAAGCATTACACCTTTCTCACGCCTTGTCTGACTTTAGCGTCAGAGTTCCATCGACTGCCACAACGATGTTTTTTGGCTCAAGTGTGTTCCTTGTGTAGATCAAGGTCAAGGAGAATGTAAAATGATCTATCAGGTTCATCACGTTGAAATATCTTGACATTTTCATCATCTTTTTGTTTCAGATTACAGGATTTCTTGCCCGATGAGCTAGCAATCATTTCCAAGGAAGCGGTACTTTCACAAACTCTCTCTTTTCGCAGATTCTATTTTTTCTTCTTTTTTTAGATGCTTGTAATGTCAAAGTTTAGTTATGGATTATTTTTGTTTGAAGCCAGAGTTTTAATTACACTAAACATTTGAACTTATATAAGCATGACCAATGCCACTTCTTGAGGAATGTCCCATTTTTAGCAAGGAATATCTCATATTTCCTAAAGGTCATTCATCCCAATTTGTGATTTTGAGCCTACAAAACTATTTTACAAATCTCAACATTTTTGCCATATCGAAAAGGAAGTGATAGATCAGTTTCCGTTCTCCTTGACGACCTGCATAAGGAACACACATGAGCCAAAGTCCATCGTTGTGGTGGCCGATGGTACTCCGATACTAAAGTCAGACAAGGTGTGAGAAAGGTGTAATGCTTGAAATAAGGGTTCTGTAGCGTACCTTAGTTCAACAACCAAGTTATCTATTTATCATGCAAGAGTCCTTGCTCGGCTATGCCTTTTCGTGTTTAAGAAAAGATATCTGTTAGAGATCCTTTTCGTGTGGAGTGTTGTCCATGCAGGAGAGTTTCCATGCACGACTTATACTCTAATATTTATTTTCTAGTAGGAGATAATGTGTTGCTAGCCTGTCAGTCCTAGGTCAAACTCCTAGATACTTGCCTTATTTGACCTTACGAGTACTGGGCTTGACTATATGACTTATGGGCTTAACAAGGCCTTGCTGTTTGTGTCCAACTTCCTGGTACCTGCCTTAGTGGGCTTGGAGTAATCTGGCCTTTGCTTCCTAGCCTTTGGCTGGACCAGGACAGGAGCTCACTTGTAGGCCCGTGTTAGCTTGATCAGCATGACACGTGTACAGTGCGGAGTACTTGACAGTTCGGTGTATCATCAGTTGCTCCGCCCGAGTTAATGGGCCAGCTTGCCAGTCCACTAAGTCACGTTATGAGATAACTGGACAATCGTGATGATTGAGCCAAACCAGTATTTGATTTCTTAAAAAATTGCGAATCCTCGCTTTTATTTAAGCTTCCTTATCTGCCGAGTTGAGTTCTGATACTCTGATTTGTTGTTTCGCTGTTGCGTTCTTGTTTGCCAACTTTTGTTTCTGTGAGTGTAATCGAAAGTTTGTACTTTCTTCAATGGCGGATCAGAATCAGCTTCCTGATAAACTAGTAGCCAAAGGCTGTGCATTTTTTGAAAAAAAGGTTAATTTCATAGGTGGATTTGATGAACCTCCGCGAGAAGTATCAGATCCCCTACGATCTGGATCTTTTTAACTTGGGAGCTGGTTAGACAACCTTGTCTCCTTCAAGTGGATTCATTTGCTTGCACATGGGTATATTTCAATCAGGAGTTCATTTTCCTATTATCGAGGAACTCTGACGCTTCTTAGTATACCTTGGTATTTCGCCCGCTTCGCTGGTGCCGAATGGGTACAAAAGTGTGATCGTTGTTCTAATCAGGGCAAAAGATGTTGGTCTTCGAATGTCTTCTCGGTTGAACAAGCATGTTGTCTATGTGTTGAGGTCACTAGCTTGTTTGGGACCTTTGCTTGATGACTTTAAGTTCTGATAGAAGTATTGTTTTATGCCTCTGCGAACTCGAAGTATTCGAGCTTGACAGTAGTCCGATAAATCGGAAATCCAAACAACTGAGTGAGTATAATACCTTCCTTGCTTCGAATTGTGTTGATGAGTGTTATTCGTGTTTTTTTGTTGAAAATTTTTTGACAGCGCCCCTTTCTTTAGAAGATAAAGAAGCCTTGGACCAATTTGATGACCTGCCCTTCATGAAAATGTAGGATGTTCTGCAGCCCAACAACATCAAATGCAGCGGACTGTGGGGTTACTGGCATGAGGCTCCCACTCTCTTCAGAATTTTGAAATCTAAGCCCGCTGACAGAACTCATTCGAAGAAGAGGAAGCTCCTGAAGGTCAAGATTCCTAGTCCTTCAAGGAAAGCAAAGTTGGATGCAATACTCCCCCCATATCTGCTTTTGAAGATGCCCCGTTTGGCGGCTAAGACTTCTTCCAGGCTATTGGCCCTGTTGGAGGAAGGGTTACAAGTTGCGGGCCAAGGATTTGTTGCGTCCATTGGGGAGAAAGTTGTTACTTCTAGGAGACAAGATGCTTAGACTAAATCCCCCATTTCCCTTCCCGACCTCGAGAATGAGTATTTGAAAATGGTGGGGTTGGATGATGTGATGAAGCTGAGCACTGAGCAGGTGAAGATCTTGAACAACTTTCTACTGACTGTGGGAATGGCATCTTCATCTGACGTTGGCCAGACTCGTCCTTTCCCTTTGAAGGATTTCAAATATGACCCCTCATTGGATCAAGAGTCCTCTCGGTTTGGCAAAAAGGTCGCCTGACCGTCGTCCCTACGGTGAACGATCCCCTTTTCGTCATCCATACTACATTCCCTTTGGTTCTCACCCTCGACTTGAGATCAAGGTCGATCTGAGGAGTTGTTCCCTGCCTTCCTCCCCTTCAACTACTACTGAATCAGCAGGTGAAAGGGTGTTAGCGGCTGTGAGTAAGGGGAAAACCATGGAAGAGTCCCTAAACCCAGCGAAGGGCGGTGATAAATGATAACGGTCCCAAAAGATCTCCATCCAGATGTGTGGATCCATCTCTTTGCCCTAGATTTGGTAAATATGAGCAACCAGGCCTGACATCAGGAGGTGGACATTTCTTATGCTTCCAGGAAGCATATTAGTAGTTGGTATGATTGGCTGGCCAATCGTGCTCCGAAGCCAAGAGGGATATATGCTTGGCGAGCGTATAAACAAGGGGCAGAGACATCTGATGCTGGGTATGTCGTATCTGAATCAAGTTGTCATTGCTGGGAAAGATGTAAAAGCTGTTCGTGAGAGAGTGTACACCATGGAACGAGTTTTTGCACATATGCAGAAGTTATACTTTGATACTCTCCACAATATTGAGTCACTGAAGAAGTAGTTCGAAAGCCAGAGGCCCGCTTAATTGGATGTCAATTTAGAGGCCTTGCGGGCAAGAATAGAGGCTCAGAGGGTCCGCTTGGAGTCGTTTGAGTCCGAATAGGCCAAGGTGGTGTTCGTGAGGGATAGGTTGGAGGAAAAGCTAAATTATGCCCATCACCACTTGAAGCTTGCTTAGGAGACCGTAATCGAGATGCAAACACAAGGAGTTCGAATGGTTGTCCGATGTCAGCAGTTGGAGGCTGATGTTGCTTTCAAAGCTAAGAGTGCAAGGTCGACAGAAGAACAACTCCACCTGGCGCGTAATGAGCTTAGCTTAGTTAAGGACAAGCTAAATACCAAGCAATCCAAAGCTGATGCCCTGACGAGTAAGCTGGAGCAGTTAGAGCAAGAACTCACAGAGTCAAAAGCTCGTGAGATGGGGCTTCTCAAGGCCCAGGGCATGTTCCAGTTCAGCAGAGTTGTGAAAGAAAGGCTAGAGCTGTTAGAGCTAATGGAATAGGATATACTGATTGGGATCTCTCTTGCTACAGAAAGGTGACCTACGCAGAGTTCAAAGAAGCTTATGATTAATCACAAGAACAGAACAACCCAGGTCAGGGTGTTGATTCTGTAGTGCGCGCGGAGGCCTCTCCTGCCTCTTCTCATATTAAAGCCAACCCCACTGTATTTGAACCTTCTCCTAATAAGTAAAATTTGTATTTTTTGAACATCAATGAAAGAAGATTTCTTAAGTAACACTTTGTACTTGCTAGACTTTTCTTGCAAAATAACTTTTGTGTAGCCTTGCCATGTTGTTGGTCTTGAGACAAGAAATTTTGCTAAGTCAGGAAACTGTCTAGTTGATCTGTTAATGAGAGTTCTGACCGCTCAACTTGCGATTGTTCTTGTAGTCAAACAATTTTGGTATAGACTATTAAGAGATCCAGAAGTTATCTTGGGCGAACCTTGTAGGTTGGCTGAACTCTGTGCAGCGGAGTAAAAACAATATTGGCAAAACAAAGATAATTCGAATTCACAAGTTAATCACACTTTTGATTCCTTAAGCCATCTTGATCCGCCGTTAGCAGACTAGGCTGTAGGGCGGACCAGAAGTTGTCTTCATCAGCCTTCATGGGCTGACTAAACTTTGGTCAAATTCAACCATCATTGTCTATGGTCGGACAATGATCCCTAGCAAGTCATCTTGGTTGGGTTCCATGAGCTTTGACTAGACTTCCATTTTCTAAGCCATATTTGTCCGTTATTGGTAGACTGGGCATTAGAGCAAACCAAAAGTTGTCTTCATTAGTCTTAATGAGCAAACTAAACTTTGGTCGGGTTTGGCCATCATTATCTATGGTCGAACAATGTTCATTGGCAAGCCACCTTGATCTGGCATCAAGAGTTCTGACTAGACTCCCACTTTCTAAGCCGTATTTGTCTGTTCTTGGCGGACTAGGCATTAGGGCAGACTAAAATTTATCTTCATCAGCCTTAATGAACTGACTAAACTTTGATCAGGTTTGGCTATCATTGTCTATGGTCGGACAATGATCCTTGGCAAGCCATCTTGGTCAGGCTTCATGAGCTCTGACTAGATTCCCACTTTCTAAGTTGTCTTTGTCTGTCCTTGGCGGACTAGGCATCAGAGCAGACTAGAAGCTATCCTCATCAGCCTTAATGAACTAACTAAACTTTGGTCGAGTTCCGTCCATCATTTTCTATGGTCGGACAATGATCCCTGGCAAGCCATCTTGGTCAGGTTTCATGAGCTCTGACTAGATTCCCACTTTCTAAGCCGTCTTTTTCGTCCCTGGCGAACTAGGCATTAGAATGGACCAAAAGTTATCTTCATCATCCTTAATGAACTGACTAAACTTTGGTCGAGTTCCGACCATCATTGTGTATGGTCAGACAATGATCCCTCGCAAGTCATCTTGGTCAGGCTTCATGAGCTCAGACTAGACTCCCACTTTCTAAGCCGTCTTTTTCGTCCCTGGCGGACTAGGCGTTAGAGTAGACCAAAAGATATCTTCAACAACCTCAATGAACTGACTAAACTTTGGTCAAGTTCGGTCATTATTGTATATGTTCGGACAATGCTCCAATGGCCTTGAGTGTATTAAGTCTGACTTGGGTGTCCTGACTTAAATAACTCACCTAGTAGTCTGACATGGAGATCAGACCAGTGGGTCTGATGCTTAAATCAGATTGTTATAGATTGATTGGATACCTAGATAGATTTAGTGGACATCAGTGAAACTTTAGTAAAAGCCAATACCTTTTATTGAAAACATTTCTTTAGGTGTTCTACATTCCATGGCCACTTAAGGCTTTCACCACTTATGTGATTGTTGGGTGACCTCCATTTGTGAGCATTGCTATGGACACTGTAAAGCATGTTCCTCAAATGTGTATTTTCAAAAAATGTGTTTTGGCCTCGCTGAGGGACAAAGAAGGATCTCTGTTGGTGGAGTCTCCGAATGTTTTGACATTTGCAACGATGAGTCTTAACAAGGCCTGCTATTTGATAAAGCCACCTGGTTTGAATGAGCATCTAGTGGTTCCATGTGACCTTCAAATTTATTTTTACATCGCGAAGAAGAAGTATGGACTTCCCCTTTGGGGCCAAGTTTGTCCTTCATCTTCTAGTGGAGCTAACTCTGCTTCACCCTAGGCATCCCCCTTTTGAGGGTTCACACCCACAACCAACTTTGGGTGGACGTTTCTTTTGCTTGATTTTAAGTTCTCTTCTGAAGGTAGATTGACGGAGCAATGTATCGACGTGTGTACCGACGGATCCTTACTCACGTTTGCTTAGATACTTGTAGTATATAAACTTTTGTACTAGTTAGTTGGTCAAGCTTTGTAACAACTTTTTGATAATCATTTAAGTATTTTTTTTTAGAATTCGCTTTTCTTGTATGCCCAATTGTGGGACATATTGGCTTGCGCTAACAACTCTCCTAGACTTTTAAAAAAAATGAGACAGTTTAACTTTGAGTAGGGACTACACTAATGTGGTCCTGAAGGAGACGCGTGTGGTCCTGACGATGATCAGTGAAGAGTGATCCTCATGTGGGCGGGCCGTGTGTAGTTCACTCGACAAAATGGCATGATTCGCCGACGACCAGTAAAGAATGATATCCTCGTGTGGGCGAGTCGTGTCTTGCTGGTCGCCCGGTTTCTGGCTCATTGTTTAGTTGAGTCTTGGTGGTCAGGGCCTTATAATGGTCCGTATGGACTGGAACGATTTGATGTGTTGAGTCGTCCATATAGACTTCCATGGTTATGCTAATTTGCTCCTTAAGCATTAGCTTAACAAGTCGTTGATACGTTGCTCCCACGTTATTTTGACCGAATGGCATCACCAGATAGCAGTATATCCCTCATTTAGTTATGAAGGATGTCTTCTCTTGGTTTGGGGGATACATTTGTATCTGGTTGTATCCGGAACATGCGTCTATGGAGCTTAGAAGGTTGTGTATGAACGTGAAGTTTACTATCTGATCAATGCAAGGATGTAGAAAGTTATCTTTCAGACAAGCCTTGTTCAGGTTTGTGTAATCCATAAAGACTCTCCACTTCCCATTTTTCTTTTTTCACCAAGACGATATTTGCCAGTCAGTCTGGGTACCTCATTTACTTAATCATGTCAGCGTTAAGTAGCTTTTGTACCTCTTTATTCATGATCCTATTTCATTCGGGGGTTATGGGTTTCTTCTTCTACCTGATTGGTTTCTGCTCTGGGTCAACTTTCAGTCGATGGGTGGTTACAGAGGGGTCAATTCCTACTATGTCCCACATCGTCCAGGCAAAGATGTCTTGATTCTCCCTCGACAGTTTTATTAGTTGTTTCGTCAATTCTTTGCTTTGGTGGGAACCTATGTAGACGGCTCTGTTGTTATTGGGGCTGTCAAGGTAGACCGCGACTGACTCTTCCTCTAGCTGGCCGATATCAGGTTTTCCCTTCTGACTGATTGGAGTCTCATCATCCGAGTGGGGAAACTCTTTTCTCTTCTTTGGGCCCGGGCTCTAAGATGTCTGACCCGCGGGCCCAAACTGTGATTGATAACTATCCAGTTGCTTTAATGTTGCATAGTGGCAGTTTCTTGCTGACGGTTGGTCTCTTTGAATGGTCCTTTTCGCCTGATTAGCGGGCTTACTTAACGCACTGATGCAAAGTGGAAACTACCGCTTCCATCTGATGGAGCCAATGCCTTCCCAAGATGATATTGTAGGTAGATGGGGAGTCGACCACCATGAACTCCTGAAATAGGAGTTTTTGCAGTTGTGGCTCTCCTATCACCATTGTCAGCCTAATCTTTTCGACAGGGAAGCATTTCTCTCCGCTAAACCCAATCATGGGGTGATTGGCGTGCATTAAGTTCTCCTCTTTCAGCTGCATGCTGTGGAACACATCGAGGAATAAGACGTTCAGGGAGCTCCCTATGTCTACCCAGGATCTCTTCACTTCCCACTTCGCTATGAGGACTGAGATAACCAGGGCATCATTATGAGGAGAATGGACGCCCTAGAGGTTTTTATTCGTGAATGACAATGACGGGATCGAGTTCTAAACACAATTTTATTGCACTTGTCGATCTTCATATGTGGACTGAGTCCACATTTTGCGAAGCATCCTCTTTAGTGATCTGTTGGATTGCTCACCTTCCGAGCATTCCCCGTGCAGGACATATATAATGACAACTGACTTTTCTTCTATCTCTTTAATGGCTTTTTTTCTTTTCTTCGCTTGATCTTGTCTTTTTTTTTTGGCTAAGACATTTTTCTAGTTTTCCTTTCTTAATCCAGTACCCAATCTCGTTTATGAGATTCCTGCAGTATTCAGTGTCGTGGCCACTGTCCTTGTGAAAGGAGTAGTATTTGCGTTGTCCCGCCGAAAAGGATCCCCCTGCTGTTTGGAGGGCCATTTCACTTCTCCCTAATTCTTAATGGTATTGAGGATGTTGGACAGACTGGAATTGAGGGGAGTGTAGAATTTGGATCTGACGAAGTTGGAGGCTTTATCTTGCCTCGTCCCACCAAAGCCTGGCTTACCGTCACTTTGCTTCCTCTTGCTCTTTTCGTCCTCCTCCAGCTTTCTCACTTCCTTCTTATTTCGAGGGATAAGGGAATATTTCTTTTCAGTTTCTCCCCCTTTTGGTGGCTCACGTCTCCTCAAAGGTGATGTATTTATGAGCGCTCTTTAGGAAGTCCGCCATGTCCATTGGAGGCTCCAGGGTGAGGAAGTTGTAGAATTGGCCTTCCCTTAGACCTGAAGTAAATGTCGTGTCTAAGGTGTCATCATTGCAACCGTCGATCAAAGTTAACTCATCATTGAAGCGGGTGACGTACTCCCTCAGTGTTTTGTTTGGCTTCTGCTTGAGGTTGAGCAAGTAATGCGGGCCCTTCCAGATTGATTGGCTGCCAACAAAGTGAGTGATAAATGCTTTGGGCAACGTCTGGAATGAATAAATAGACCTTCAAGGAAGACTATAAAACCTGGTCAGCGCCGCTTTCTCCAGGTTGGTGGAAAATGTCCGACACGTTACTACTTCAGATCCTTCTTTCATCGCCATCACATGATGGTAATGGTGCAAGTGGTCAGATGGGTCTGTTGTCCCGTCATGGATTCCAACTTCGGGGGCTGAACTTTTTTGGCAGTGGCGCATTCATGATCTAATCCGTGAACGGGGGGACGATGAGGTTGTACAACGCATCCGAACTGATAGCCCCGAGTCGGAGGGGATTTTGTGTATTGGGCTTGTCATCCTTAGATGTCTGGTCTCCATTGATCGCTTTGGTCCCCTGATTTTCACCGTTCCTAGTCCCCTGAGAGCCAGAAGGGACACTGTGGCTCTCCTGAACGAGCTCTATATTCTCTTGTAGAAATGGTCATTTATGCCTCTCCGTTATCGCTTATGGGTGGTGGATTACAATGCGCAAGTATCTCCACCACTCGAGCAATCTGTTGTATTTGGGCAAATAGTTAATCCACCCTAGAGTCTGTCATGGCTGCAACAGGAGTGGGAGCCCGAGTCAGTTCTCCCCTTGTGGCTAGCACCACCGGAGCTAGTGGTACTGCGCCAACTCAAATGTTCGAAGGCTTGGCGATGTCTTCATTATTACGAGACCTAGTGGCTACCATATTTCTGGACTATAATGAAGGGTGTTATCGTTGTTTTCTTAGAAAATTTTTCGTTCCTCACAGACGATGCCAAACTGATAAATTAGTTTTCATTCTCCTTGACCTTGACCTGCACAAGGAACACACGTGAGCCAAAGACCATTGTTGTGACGGCCGATGGCACTCCGATGCTAAAGTCAAACAAGGCATATGAAAGGTGTAATGCTTGAAATTAGGGTTTTGTAGCGTACCTTAGTTCCTCAACCTTGTTATCTGTTTATCATGCAAGAGTCATTGTTCGGCTATGTCTTTGGTGGTGTGGTTTAAGGAAAAATATCGGTTAGAGATTATTTCCTTGTGGAGTGTTGTCCATGCATGAGAGTTTTCATGCATGACTTATACTCTAATATTTGTTTCCTAGTAGAAGTCAATGTGTTGCTGGCCTACCCGTCCTAGGACAAACTCCTAGATTGCCTTATTTAGAGTATTGGGCTTAACTATATGACTTATAGGCTTAACAGGGCCTTGCTTTTTGGGTCCAACTTCTTGGTAGCTGCCTCAGTGGGCTTGGAGTAATTTGGGCTTTGTTTCCTAGCTTTTGAGTCTGACCAGGACAGGCGCTCACTTGGAGGCCCGTGCTAGCTTGATTATCATTACATGTGTACAGTGTAGAGTACTAGACGATTCAGTGTATCATCAAGAAGTATTCTTTTGATGTTGTATATTAATTAATGTTCACGCCAGATCAATCTAGAAATTATATTATCTCTAATATAATCTATAACTAAATATATTATCTCTTGAAGTACTGTTGAGGTATAGACCAGTAGTGAGGAGGTGAAGCATTGGACCCTAGGTGTGTTAAAGAGCTCATCATTTGTATGTGCAATTGTGACTACATTTGTTGCTAGTATAATGTGAACCTACAAAAATAACAAATGACAACATTTCGTGGCCATCAGGACAATCTGACAAGGCGAATGTTGGCAACGTGGGTGTTTATATGATGTTTAAGGTGTTGTGAATACAAATGCATCTAAGAGGAAGCATGAAGAACCCCATGGTATGTTTCTTATCCTTGAGGATTTTCTACTCTTTGTTTTTTCCTTTTTTTAATCCCTATTGCCTTATTACTTATTCATTTTAGCCAAGGAGAAACTTGCAACATACTGTAGGATCAAGTTAACTTAGCTTGAATAAGTGAGCTCAAGCGAGTAATCCATTTTAAAGCACAATCAAAACCTTATTTTTGAAGTTTTGTTTTTCTCTTTGTTACAATAAGAGCCATGTTTTTTTATACCAATTAATATTAGGTTCATTTATGGTAATTAGCTAGGGTCTAAAACAATCTAAGCTCACGTTTCACTCTATACACTATCATTTATTTTTGTCTAAAACACTAACATTTCACACACACACATACAGGTGGGATCCGGGAACAAACATTTATGACAAAGAAATTTACACACAATATATATATCGTTGGATAACATGTAATCCAACGGTTAGATTTAGAATGAGTGGTCACCTAATAACTAACTAATGATGGAGCCGAGTCAAGCCAAGCCAAGTTGGATAGAATTTAAAATTCCTAACTTATAAGGAGATTAATAGTTTGTCAAACCTCAGTACTTTCTCTCTCCCCCTCTTTTCTCTCAAATTTTGTGCTAAGGTGAAAAAATAACACAAAAATAGAGTACTCCTAAATTCAAAATAACACAAAAAATAATCATTATGTTCCCTTAAACCGATGTAGATTGCCAACATGACCACATTGATTCCAGTTAAGAGACTACCATGGCAGACCTATGTTGCCAAGATTATAGCTAAAAACCAAAAGCCATGCACACACAAAGGTGTGAACTAACATGATGATTCCAATGCTAATAATCATCGGAAAATATTCTTCTGTGTTTGTAATAATTTGATTTGATGTTGGAGTAATGTATATGCAAAATGTCACTTAGTTTTGTATATAAACAATTCAATAAAGGTATATGTAGGTGCATGAAAAGTGCAAAATAAATTTGCTTGAGTTTTGTATATATACCATTAAAAAAAACTTGAAAAGTGATTGAAGTTTGGAGGTAAACTTTTAATCTAATCTCTAAATGGAGAGATGTAAGGCATGGAATAGCACAGATCCATCAATGTAAAGTACGAATCTTCCACACCAAATATTTAGGTGTCTCTTGAGCCAAATTCAAATCAAAGCAGTTATGGGACGAATTCATAGAATATTTAGGTCTGCCATGGTAGTTTCTTAACTGGAATCAATGTGGTCATGTTGGCAATCTACATCAGTTTAAGAGAAAATAATGATTATTTTTTGTGTTATTTTGAATTTAGGAGTACTCTATTTATTGTGTTTTTTTTTCTCACTGTATCACAAAGTTTGAGAGAAAATAGAGGGAAAGAGAAGGTAGTGAGGTTTGACAAACTATTAGTTTCCTTATAAGTTAGGACTTTTAAATTCTATCCAATTTGGCTTGGCTTGGCTTGGTTTGGCTCGACTGAACCATTAGTTAGTTATTAGGTGACAACTCATTCTAAATCTAACCGTTGGATTATATGTTATCCAATTATATATATTACGTGTAAATTTCTTTGTCATAAATGTTTGTCCCCGGATCCCACCCGTATATATATGTTATCCAACCGTTGGATTAATTGTCCCATCCTGAGGGGTTTATCTGTCTTCACCGAGGTATGCTTCAATCGGGTATCCACTTTCCTGTTATCAAAGAGATTTGGGAGTCCCTGGCATACCTCGACATTCTACCCATTCAACTTTTGTTGAATGGGTATAGGACTGTGATTGTCATTCTGATTAAGGCTAAAAAAGCTGGCATTCAAGTATCATCGAGGGCAATGCAATTGCTTACTTCTCCTCATATAAACGCGCACGCCGTGTGTGTGCTAACATCGGCAGATTACTTCGGCAACTTGCCTGATATTTTAAATCCTGGCAAAAGTTATGTTTCATGGCTCTTGCGGACTCGTCATACTTTGAGCTTGTTGGTTGTCGGGTCGAGCGTGAATTCAGATTACTGAGTAAGTTCAACTCTTTTTCCGTTCGTGCTTGTGTTAACTGCATATTAGATTGACCTGTGTGGTTTTCGTAGGTAAATTCCCAACTTTGCCACTTTCTGTGAGGATAAAACAACTTTGGATGCGTTTCACAACATGCCTCGTCTTCCAGTAGAGGATATCATTGAGTCTTCTAATGTCGAGTGCAGGAGACTTTGGGCTTATTGGGTTGTGAATCCTACTCTTTCGGGTAAAGAAGCCAAAGCCTGAAAGTGCGTCTGCTTCGAAGAAGAGGAAACTTCCCAAGATTAAGGTTCCAAGCCCTTCAAGGAGGGAAGAAATAGATGAGGTACTTCCTTCTCATGTGCATCTAAAGAGGTCTCGTGCTCTGCCTAGACCTGTCCACAGGCGCTTGGCCTCGTCCGAGGGACGTGATGCTGTCGGACAAGTGCCTAATGAGACTGTTGTTTTCGAAGGGCGTGATGCTCAACCCAAGGTCCCTATTTCCCTTCCTGACTTGGAGAGGGGGTATTTGCAAATGGTGGGCATGGAGGATGTAACCAAACTGAGTACCAAGCATACAAAGATTCTGAATAAAATGTTGCTGCAGGTGGGGTGGAAGCTTCGTCTGGTTGTCCCTTTAAATGACTTTGAGCTCCACCTTTTTCTAGATCATGAACCCATTGAAGAGTCGTCCGATCGTCGACATCATTGTGAAGGGTCCCTTCCTCATCGCCGGTCTTGTGCTCAATCTCACTCCCATTTTCATATTGAATTGATTACGGATCCAAGGAATAACTTGCTTCCCTTTTCCCCGTCAACTGATTCATAATCGGAGCGTAAAAGAGAGTCGGTTGTTGTGGGCAAAGGGAGAGTTGTTGATGAAGGCTTTGATGCATTGAAGACGACCAAGGGCGGTGCTGGGGTTATTCCAGTTCTGAAGGATCTCCATCCAGAAGCTCAGATCAGTCTATTTGCTCCAGACATAGTAAGGATGAATAACCAAGCTTGGCATCATGAGATTGACATTTCTTACGCTTCGAGGAAGCATATTAGCAGGTGGAATGACTGGCCAGCGAACTGTGCTCCGGAGCTAGTGGGAGAGACGCTAGGAGAGCGTATGGATAAAGGGCAGAAATATCTCGAGCTGGGGTTGTCGTACCTAAATACAATGGCCGCAGCTGGACTGAAGTTTAGGCCGCTCGTGAAGAAGTGTATACTCTGGAGCGAGTATTTGTAAACCCTGTAGAAGTCATACTATGATGCTCACTACGAGATTAAGTCATTGAAAAAGCAACTTCAAGCTTTCTCAGATACTGAAGCGGAGTTCTGGTACATTAGGTCGGAGGCTCAGAAGGTTCACTTAGAAGCGCTTGAGTCCGACTTGGCGAGGGCAGTGTCCGTAAGGGATCGGTTTTAGAATGAATTGAAAAAATCCTTGTCCATTGTGACTTGCATCTTAACCGTGAGACTGTGGCTAGGGTGCAGGCTGAACTACAGGCTTTGCATACTGAAAGGGTCAAGAAAGAGTTTGAATGGACGGTCCAATGTCATCACCTAGAGGTCGACGTTGATTTTAATGCCAAGAATGTGCAGACCACTGAAAAATAGTTCCTTCTGGTGCATAATGAGCTGAGTATCATCAATGATAAGTTGGGTGTTGAGCAGTCCACGATTGACTTGCTTTTAGGCAAACTAGAGCAGCTGGAGCAAGAGCTTGCCGAGTCAAGAACGCGCAAGTATAACCTCTTTAAGGCCTAAGGCACGTTTGAGTTCAACAGAGTCGTGCATGGAAGGTTGGAGTTGCTACATCTGATGAAGGGGGAACATCTCGACTAGGATCTCTCCTATTATAAAAAATTGCATACGTAGAGTTTGGAGTGGCCTTCGCTTCGTTTGAAGAAGAAGGCGGCCTTGATGAGGGAGATCGAGAGACAACACGTATAGATGTGTCTCTTGTTTCTTCCCCTGCTAAGTCTGTTTTGTTGTATCTGACTCTCCCGTTGATAAGGGGGAACCTTGTATTTTCATTTTGGCTTGCAAATGAATAGTACTTTGCACATGTTTGTTTTTTCTTTGTTTTTTCTGCTAGCATTTACCTGCTTTATCTTATTTCGACATTAATTTTCAGGCGGTAGGCTCTACTAGGCTAGGAAGCTTCATGATTGATTCGCTGGTGAGAGTTATGACTTCTTGTGCTGCAATAGTTCGTGCAATTCTGGTCAGACTCCTTTTAGAGATCGGGGAGTGTAATACACCTTTTGTGTGAAGGCTAGGCTGTCTGTTGAACCAACAATTGTTGTTGCTGTTATTAGCGAATTAGCCAGATTATGGTCCCAGCACATGCATTGATGTAGATGAATAAACAATAGTCCTCACGAGTCGTCTGAGTCGAGTTTCCAGAGCTCTGACCGGACTTTTGACTCGTCTTTACTTGTTATTCTTAGAATAGGCTTAATTGGACTGGGGGTTGTTATCGCCAGTTGTAATTGACTAAATCGGGGTTCAGGTTTTGGCGACCATGGTGGTCCTTGGCAAGCCATTTTGATCAAGTGTCGAGGGCACTGATTAGACTCCCACTTTCCAACCCATATTGATCCGTTCATGGCGGACTAGGAGCAAACTAGAAGTTATCATCGTCAGTCATTTTAACTAAATTTTGGCGGGGTTCGGCGATCATTGTCTGTGGTTGGCCAATGATCCCTTACAAGCCGTCTTCACTAAGCTACCTGAGCACTGACTAAGCTCCCACTTTCGAAGCCGACGTAATTTGCGCGTAGCGAATTAGGCTTCGAGCAGACCAAAACCATCGTCATCAGCAGCCAATGACTAAGCTTTGGTCGGGGTTCGGCGATCACTATTTGTATACAAGTAGTGACCCCTGGCATGACATTTTAATCAGACGTCGAGAGTGCTAACTAGATTCCCACTTTCTAAGCCGTCGAAATTCTCTATTTGCATACTAGGCTTCGAGCAGACCAGAAGCCATCGTCATCGGTCATCACCGACTAAGCTTTTATTGGGTTCGGTCACTATTGCCCATGTTTGGACAATGATCCCTGGCAAGCCATCTTGATCAGGCATTAGAGCGTTGACTAAGCTGCCACTCTCTAAACCATTGACACCTTTTTAGTTTAACAGACTTGGCGTTAGAATGTACAAGAAGCTATCATCATAGGTCGAAATTGACTAAGCTTTGGTTAGGTCGGGCGACCATTATCTATAGTTGGACAATGATCCCTGATAAGCCATTGCAGTCAGGTGTTACAAACGCTGACTAAGCTCCCACTTTCTAACCCATCGTCGTCCGCTTTTGGTTGGCTAGGTGTTAGTAGAGTTGAAAACCAAACCGACGGTTCGATTTTTCACCTAAACCGTGAATCGAACTGACTTTGATCGATTTTGAAATATTCAAACCGAAACCGAACCAACCATTAACAAAACCAAACCGAAATCGAATCGATTCTAATTTATGCAAACCGCAATCGAACCAAACCGACTAAAACCGAAATAAAACCAAACCGACCGACTATTTTAAATATATTATATTATTTTTATATAAAATATATAGTAATTATTATATATATTTGGTCGGTTCAGTTTTGTCAGTTAAAAGCACATAGAAACCAAAAATCGAACCGACCACTTCAGTTTTGAATATTTTTAAAACCGAAATCAAACCGAACCGAACTTAAACAGAACCGATTGGTTCAGCTTTGATCGGTGTTGTCGACTTAATCGGTTTGGCAGGTTTTTTGTTCAACCCTAGGTGTTAGAGCAGACCGAAAGCTATTGTAACCAATCGGAGCTGACTAAGCTTTGGTCAGAATAAGATTTTTGGCGTGTAAGTCTGACTTGGGTGTCTTGACTTACTTAGTTTGTCTGGTGGTTTGATTCCAGAGTCAAATCGATTGATCGGACTAATAATGGATTGGTCGGCTGTAACAGTGGAATAATAATATAGATGATGTCTTGGATTTAATGATAATACTTTGTAGGTGCGCTCCTTATTATGTGGGCGCTCAGTGCCTTTGTTGTTTGTTCCTTGGCATGTGCTGGGTCGGATCTAGCAAGGCATAAGTTTGGGCCCATTAGTGGAGGAGCCAAATTAGAAAAAATCTTTGTGGATTAGCATGTCAGGGATACGACGCATATTGCAAGACGGTTCGGTATCGATTACTCCCCCCAGCTAATGTGGATGTTTGCAGGGTCATTAATTTGAAATATGTGGACTTGTACAGTTGCAATTGGAACCGTCATTTTCCCAATTTTTTGTACGTCATTTAATACTGAAGTAACTGTTAGCTAATGTTGCTTCAACTAATACGCTTATATATAGGCTTGTTATTCTGCGTTCAAGCACTGCATCTTACCAGAGAATTGGCTTTGGATTTTCCAAAGGCTGAAGGAAGATCTCTCTCACTGGAGTCTTCGAAGGTTTTGACATTTGCATTGATGAGTCTTGATAAGACTTGTTATTATGCGGTGTTGCCTGATATGGGTGAGCATCTCACTTATCCCATGAGATCTTGTAATATCTTCTTACATTAGGAAGAAGAGTTAATGTAAGAAGAGTTACGGACTTCCTTTCGAGGGTCAAGCCTATTTCCATTTTTCGGTGCTCAAGCACTCTCTTATCCGTTACTTTTGTTAGGGGATGGTCCTCGCAGATAGTTTATGGTTGATGGGAGCGTTGGAGGTTGTGACTCTCGTCCCTGGGGTGGTATCTCTGCGTCACCCCAGGCATTACACATTTGAGAGACGTCCTCATTAGGTAGCAATGTGAGACCTCGACGGTCCATTTGTACAGGGATATTTTTGTCAGCTTTCTGTTGCTTCCTTCTGTTCCTCTTCACGAGGCAGATTAGCAGAGCAAAGAATCGAGGGAGTACCTCGCAGCCTTCTTTAAGTACTTTGCTTGCTACTTTAAAATCATCCATGTGAGGTGATTCGATGGAGCATTGAATTGATTGCACTCTTTCGTCTTCTGTTGCAGACGCTTTACTTTCACCACATTCTCTTCTGGAAGTGGATTAGCAGATCAAAGTCTTTACCTTTGTTTCAGCGGATAGATACTTTCCAGACTTAGATACTTGTAGTGTATAAACTGATGTACTAGTTGGTCGGTAAGCTTTGTAATAACTCTCTTTGCAATCAATAAAATCTATTTTATTTCTATAATGTGTCCTGTACAAACAATTCTTCTAAACTAAAATGAAAAACCAAAAACAAAAAACGAAATCAAAACAGCAAATAATTTTACTCCGAGCGGATACTAAGCTAATTTGGCCCTGAACGAGGCACAAATGTTCCTGGCTCAGATTGCATAGTCCCTCTAGCAAAGTGTATTTTTTTAAAAGCTAGCGAAGTTACTGAATAGTTGACTTCGTGTTGGCGGGCAGTTTCTTGTTGATTAACAGCTCTTGGAATAGGTACTCGTTTGCTGAAGTATCATTACTTAGCTCTTTATTGTCTGGATTGCGCTGCTAGCTCTGACTTTTGTCTATCCGCATAACTGAACTTTGGTTATCGGGGCTCCTCCACTTTCATAGAGAGATTCTCCTCTTTTATCTAGGCCTAGTGCCTGACATGTTGGCTTTGTGGGTCCAAGCTTCAATTGGAAACAAATCAAATCCCTTTCCTCTATCTTGCTTTTAATGACCTGACAAGGTTCCTATAAAGTGTGACACTCTACCGAGTACTTCAATTGTCGACTAGTTTATTTTCGTTTCCAATCCCTTTCCTCTGTCAATTCTTACGCCGTAGCACCGCTTTTGTATGGTTGATGGAATCCTTCCGTTTGTCTTGATCTTATGTGTTGCAACCTTATTGGATAACCCTCATTGGATCCGACTGTAGGACGTTTCCAATCGCTATCCGGCATAGTTGATAGGATTCCCTTGGTAGGAGGTGCATTCGTGTCTGTTTCTGGTTGGCTAGCTCTCCTGATGAGTTCTCCCCTTTCATCGTTTCCTATTGGTTCTCCTTCTATTTTGGTGGTTGCTTTTTCGTCCCTCAAAGATGTTAGACCCATTTTCCCTTAGTTGTGTTTTCGATTAGCTTGTATTTGTTTGGACAAGAAGGAATGGGGCATCACGTTGCAAGCACGTGATGCAGCTTTTCCTCCAAAACTTAAATCCACAATGTGATGATCTTTTCTCGTCGCTTTACCCTCATGTTTTGCATGTGATTGTTCCCCACTCGCTTTTCATGTACTAATCTTGTCACGAGTTCAACACGTGATGAAACTTTAGGTATAATCAGATGATAAGATTGAAGTTTTTGAAGTCGAGAACTTTATCAAAGAGGTGGAAGAAGACACGTTTTTGAGAACTTTGGTGATTTTGAACTTGCAACCTTTGAAGTTACAATAGATGGTGGTATTGTAGAAGATGTTCTATTTTTAAGTCAAATCAAATATACATGTAGCATGGAAGTGTCAAATAAATAGGTAAGATGCTCCATTTCAAATACATTTGGCAAGAAAACCTACTTAGTTTTGAAAATTTTCGACATTGGAGTGGTTAAATCATGCATATTGCAGCTATGAAGTAGTGATGGATTTTGTTCCTAGTATGTAAGTCCTATCACGATTTTTTGTGGTTTACAATTTTGCGATTGTCACAAAGTTGTGATAGTGTGTTAGACCTCACAAGTATGTTACTGTCATGATGCCATGTTGTTTTGTTGTCAATTTATTTACTTAAATATCTTTTATGCAAACTACTAAATGTAGTAAGGGGTTTTTGTTCGTTCTGATTGATACGTCATTTGCATTTGTAACTACCCGTGCAAGTATACTAATTTAATAAGTAGGTTGTTAATAGTGTTTTATTTTAATAAATGAGTGTTGTTAATATAAAACTACTTTCTACGATATCACAAGCATGTACTAGTAGAAATCAAGTCCTACAGTGGTGCAGAAAGTTTGGAGGCACATGAGTTTTGTAATCATCATTTGAAAGTTTAATAAAGTTGAAAGTATATGAAGGCATAAATTACTTCTTAGATGTGATAGGAAAGTAGCTTGTCCCCTCATGAGAAGGTTGTGAATTAATATACAAACAAAATGGTAACTGGGATGAAAAATGTCATAGTAAGCCTTCAAAGAAGTGTGGTTGCCAATTCAAGTTGAGATGTCTAGAGCAGAGTTGTGTGTCATATGTTGTTAATGTCCTATGTGGTAGTCACAACTATTTGTGTATGCACTCAAGTTTAGTTGGATTTATGAGCCGTGAAGGTTCCAAAAGAGATCACTCCAACGTTCGGTGGAAAGAAACAGCTGGTTGTTATTTCTCTTTAAAGAAAAATTGTTGATATATTTTTGGTAAGAAAATAATGGAAAAGTACACTTTTTGTATTACTCAGTGGGTAGTATGTCATATTTTGTATTTTTGGTACTACATGGACGGGTATACTTTTGGTATTATTTAATGGATATATTTTTTGAACGAATCACTAATATTGTGATTGCACAAAAGGATATAAATACTTACTCTTTTGTATTACTCTGTGTTGTGAACTTGTGATCATGATATTATTGTAATGAAAAAATAATGTTTATGTGGTCTACGAAACTCTCGAACACAAAGTTGTAACAGTCGCAACCTCGTCATGTTTCACATGTTATACGTACTAGCTATGAAAAGCTCATTTGTTATAGAGACAACCTTATATTTTACATTTATGAAAAACTATCGGTTATGAATTTATGATAGAAACAACTTGGTAGTTTGAAAAGCTCTCGATTACGAAGTTGTGACAATCGTGGCATTATGTTAGACACAACTTGGCACTTGAAACAATCATTGAAAATACCAAAAGAGCGGTTTCATTCAAAATGCAATCAACAATATCATGAGGTAGATCATCACCACTATTTAATATATCATCATCACCACCACCACCATGAGCATCTCCGTCACCAATAGCACCCTCCTCCCCACGTTTACCACCACGATCACCAATTTACCACCACTATCATTACCTTCAACCCTATTTCGATTTATGCAAGATTTAGGGTTTTTGACCCCCATTTTCTTACTCAACTACGTTAGATCTAGAGGTTTTCTTTTCCAAAGCTTTTTCCAATCCACACTTGCGATTTGAATTTGTAAGATCCGATTTGATTGGTTTGAATGTAGTTGCCTTCTTCAATTTCATCTTCCTGAAACCCTATAGGGTTTGAAAAAGACAAAGGGTTTCGAGTTTGAGAAATAAATGGGTGAAAAAAAAGTGATTATGTTTTGGAAAAAGTAAAACAAACCCCATTCTTTGGGTTCATTTAAGTTTGGTTGAGTTATTTTGTTGGGCTCTAAAATAAAATGTTTGGAGTTTGAATAAGATTACCTATACGATATTAGTCCTTAAGCAGTATAAGAAGTGTATAAATATTGGCTGAAGGATTTAAAATAATAATAATAATAATAATAATAATAATAAAACAAAATAAATAAACTAACTAGAGGCAATTATTTAATTGTGCTATGAAAAGCTAGAGAGCTTTAACAAACAAACAACTTGTTTTCTTCTTACCGTTAGGTTATAACAACACACAACAGAGATGGTGGAAGCAGGGGCGGAGCTAGGTTTGCAGATAAAGGGGGGCAAACAGTACATAACTATTTACGAAAATACTAAAAAATTGGATTTTTACAATCATATTTTGCAATCAGGGTGACATGGCGTGATCATGAAAAAATGATGATTAATTCAACCATACAAACAATATACATGACATGATAAATTCAATTGTAGCTAGCTAATTAAGAGCTTCCCTTTTTACTTGAAGAAAACAGAAGCAGGCATAGTGGTATAAGATGAGAGTTGGCGAGGAGCATACCTCTGGCTTTGAGGTAGCAGGATGGTATAGTCCAAGTCCAAGGAGTAGTAGCAGCAGTAGCTTGACTGGACTGGATGGATTCAAATGAATTTGTCGAACAACAATTTTATTTTTGGAATCCTCCTTCCTCTTCTCCTCCTGCTTTATCTGTCCGTCCGTCTCCTCTTCTTTGAAACGCACTCCTAAGTCAGAGCCTCCGAGGATAACACTTACACAACCAGTCCATTCTCTTTTGTCTTCTTATTCTTGTCTGTTTTCTCGAAAGGGAAATATGTGTATAGAGAGAGAAAGCTTTCTCCTTTTGGGCTAGCTCAGGTGAATCATACAAACAACAACTTAACTGAATCGACCTACGACCATCGTGTTTTTCCAACCGCCCCAAACCGAACTGATTACTTTTAATTTTGAAAGATCAGAGATAAAGCAAAGCAGATCTGGATCCCAACCCCTAATTAATCTAATGTGTTAACTAATTTTTTATCACTCTTACCACCATATGCTAGCTGAGTCAGAAATAAGATAATCTTATTCTTTCTTTCTTTATTTTTTTTAACAAAACAAAAGAAAATCAATGATGATGACGATGTAAAATTTCCTTGACCGGTCCCCAACCCAATTAAAAATTTTAAAATGAATATAATCACATGGGAAGCAAACCCACCATGTATAGTACCTCTCTTCTGGTTTCTTTGTTGCTCTCTGCGTGTGTAGGGGGTGAATGGATTAAAATGAGTTGATAGGAATTAAGAGAGAAATGAAGAGATTAAAAAGAGAGAAAGAAAGAGAGAGGGTGGGAATTTAAAAAAAAAAAAAGATATTTAAAAAATAGAGAGATTGAGTGGGATTGGGAATGGTGAGGGTGGAGTTAAAAAAAATTGTTGTTTTAATTTTTAGTGGAGTTAGAAGTCAAGATTTCATAAAGGGGGCAACATAAAATTTTAAAGAGGGGCAATATAAAAAATATAAGTAATTTAATGAAAATTTTTAAAAATATAAGGGGGCCAATTGACCCCCTTACCTAACACATGGATCCACCCATGGGTGGAAGGAGGAGCTTGATCGAGCTCAAACAATGAGGTGGAGGCAATGTGTTACAATTGCTTATTTTAGCGCCAAATTCGAATAAAAAGCAACTCTTGAAGCTTTTAGTTTTTTTGACTGGGAGGGTATTTTCGTAAGTCTACTCACTTCAATATAGTAAGAGATGCATATATGCCAGCAACTTGTAAGGCTAAAATTCTTCAAGGTATATATATTTATTAGCTACTGGATTGGGCAACAAGTAATGAATGTATGGGAAGGCAACGCCTACCTCGCACCACCAATTCCTCTCTCTCGCCCCAATCTACTCTCCCACACCACCTACTTACTTCTTTATCACACCACCATACTCTCACACACCACCTATATAAACCAATACCCATTCATTTTCAACCTTTTTTTTTCTCCCTCCCTCCATTCAAATCGAGAAATTCTCCCTCTCCCACAACGGTTTCTCCCTCTCCCACATTCAAAATCCCTTCAAAACTCTCCCCACACTCAAATCCCTTTCAAATCTCTTTCCTCTCCCTCGAAAATATCTCAAAATCCCATTCAAAATTGAAACCCTTAAGAAATTCAAAGTCTCCAAAACCTAAAAGCTGAAAAACGATTTGTTTAGTTCGAAAATATCTTGCAAAACGATTCTCTCTTACACTCAAACTCTTCGGTAAGTAAGTTTTTCTTTGAGTTTAAGATTTTTGTTTGTGAAGCATCCATTGTTTGCTTTTGTGTATTTGTTTCCATGTTTAAAGTAAAATTCTTTATGTTTTTTCTGCAATAATGTTGGATTTTTCTAGGCTCAAAATTGGTATTTTTCTCCTTAGAATGTAGAGAAATGAGATATATATTGTTGTTTACATCCAAATTGGCTATAGTATTGCTTTAAAATAAATAGAATATTGTAAAAAAAAATTGTCTTGAAGTATTTGTTTCATTTTATTTGAAGGTTTATCATGTCTTCTATTGGTAGGGATGATGGAGGTAGAAGACGACCGATGACAGTGTCTGCTCGAAAACAGCGAGTAGAAAAGGGCAAAGAAGTGGTAGAAGAACGAAAAAAATTAAGAAAGGAACAAAATAGGGAGAAAGAAGTTAGGAGGGAGATGAAAGAGCAACAAATGGGGATTCAAATAGAACATCATGAAGCATACAGACGAGTAGTTGTATCCCGAAGTCAAGCCCAATCACAAGGGCAAGGAGGTTCGAGTGGTGCAAGTGTTGGACATCAACATGAGGAGTTAGAGGAGGAAAACGGGGATGAGGATGAAGCTAGGGATGAGAAGGAAGCAGGTGATTAGGAGGAAGTAGGGGAGAAGGGTAACGAAAGAGAAAAATCCATACGAGATTCTTATCCCGGTGGTCCTGTGGATTGTTCCACATTAGTCGATTACCATGGCCATATTTGTCGTGCCATTTTGGGATGGTGAGCTGGTAAGTCAATATTTTTAGTTGGTTAAATTATATAAGCGCGTTATGTATATATATTTGGACATTGAATTACTTAATGTATATGTTTCTTGTATTTAGGAACGAGGCGCATTGCGGTGTCGGCATCAATATAGGAACTTCATCAATTGGGATTTGAAAAAAAAGTCGAAGGACGTAAAGAGAATGGTCTACAATAGTGGTATGCATCCCTTGGTTAAATATCATAGGGTACGTCCTGACAATGTGATCATTTGTGTTTTCGCGGAGCGTTGGCATCCTGAGACCAACACTTTCCACCTACCTTTTGGAGAGATGACCATCACCCTGGACAATGTATACCGTATAGCTCATGTGTCGATTCTTGGTAAGTCGATTAGAACGACGAGTGCAGTGATGGTAGATGAGCGTGTTGCATTATTGGTGGATGGTTTGGGGATTAATAGTAAAGAAGCAAAGGCCCATTGCAAGAAGCATGGGAAATCTGTGAAAATGAGGTTTATTTAGGACTACTGTTATAGACAAGCCACAGACACTGATTATCTAGAAAGGAAACAACAAGTGTGTAAGGGTTACTTGTTGTTTCTTCTAGGTATGACTCTATTTCCTGATAAAAGTGGAACAAGGGTTCATATTGAATATTTGAAGATGTTGATGGAGGTGGCTGATGTAAACAAGTATGCATGGGGCATAGCAAGTTTGGCACTCATGTTTCGTCAATTAGGCGGCGCTACCAGAGAGGGAACGAGGCAAATTGCTGGATATTTGCCTCTTTTGGAGGTATGTTTCGAAAACAAAAAAATTCAATTACCCTAATTATATATAATAATTTCATAATCTTTATTTATGTTGTTTTCTTTTATAGGCATGGTTATTTGACCACTTTAGACTATGGGGTAATGCAAAGCAGTTGTGGGATGCTAGACTCCCCACCATAGCTAAGTAGGAACCCCCACACTTTATAGGGATTTTGGACGAGCAAAATCATTACTCTTAAGGAGCTTCTTGAGACTTGTCTCCTGAAGAGGTAAAAATGCATTTTTAAGTTAAACAAAATTTTTGTATGTGTCATATATTAATAACCCAATTATTATAATTCGCATGTACTTTGGGACCCTTATGTGGAGTCCAAGAGAAACACTCCCCTTCATGCCATCATATGGTTCACGAGATGTCTGTTGTGCCTCGATATAAAAAAACTTTATCACCCTGATAGAGTTATGAGACAAATGGGAAAGGTACAAGTCATCCCAGTCCACTCGAAGGTGGCATTATAGTGTCGTGCCACCTAACCAACAAGGTGTCGACGCGAAGCTGCCATGGGAGAGTGCGGTGGATTACTTGAACTAGTTTCACTACATTTCCCATCCCTTCGTACAACCACCGAACAAGAGGAGAAGTTTTCCCCTAAGAATACATTTGTTTATTTCAAATAAGAGGGTAGGTACTTACATTTTACCTTTATGTATTTTTTAAAAATTTACATGGTTTGCACTAACATCTAATGTTTCACTGCAGGAAATTGCTATTGGTCATGCCCGTGACTTGATCAACGCCTCCATTGAAGAAGGGGCGAACGCCGACAAGTTAATTTTTCTTAGCCGACAAAATAAAATACGGGATTTGCTAGATGAAATGTATAAGCTCGTTACAGTGGAACAAGCGGAAAAAGAGCCTGACATTCGCACTAGTGTTGACAATGATGAAGTTGGCGGTGGAGGAAGTAAGTGTCGAACCAAGTCGAGGCATGAACAAAGATTCTATGTTCGGAGGCGATAAATTTTTTTTTTGTTCGGTGCTTTTATGTTCTATTCAGTGATTCTATATATTCATGGTCGTGGAAGAATTTTGTAAACTAAATATTGTTATTTTTATTCAAAGCTTGTAACTTAATTTTTCTATTCAAAGTGTGTTACTTAATTATGATCTATTCAAGTATTCTATGTATTCATGGTGGTGGATATGAGAATTGAGAGATTGTTCTATCACGTTCGAATGATGGGAAGAAAACAAGTTTAAGAACAAAATTTCAAAAGAAAATATCAGAAAAAGAAAGAATAAGAATAAGAAGCATAAGAAATTATCAGAAAAAGAATAAGAAGCATAAAAGAAGAAGAAGAAGCATAAGAAGAAGAAGAAGAAGAAAAAAAAAAAAAAAAAAGTATAAGAAGAAGAAGCATTGAAGAAGAAAAGGAGGAAGAAGAAGAAGAATAAGAAGCATTGAAGAAGAAGAAAAAACATTGTAGAATAAGAAAAAAAAAGCATAACAAGAAAAATAAGAAAAAGAAGAAGAAGAAGGAGCATAAGAAGAAGAAGAAGAGGCATTGAAGAAAAATAAGAAACATTGATGAAAAATAAGAAAAATAATCATAAGAAGAAGAAAAAGTTTAAGAAAAAAATTTCAAAAACATTTGCAGGAATTAGTAGTATCATGGTTTAGTCGCATTTGGGACTGCGAACGGAACATTTTTTAAAAATTTGTCTCTGTTTGCATTTGGCCCTGCGCGGAACTTAAATTCGGTCGCAGTATGTGCTGCGAAGGATCCAAGTTTCATCGCAGAGCTTGCTGCGACGAATCAAGTTTTGTTCGCAGTGCCCTCTGCAAACACAACTTTGGTTTTCAAAATTTTTTTCTGTTCGCATTTGCCATAGCGTAGAACCAGGGATTAGTTGCAGTAGAGGATGCGAAACTTCTTAGATTCCTCGCAGTGGGTACTACGAACTATTGAGAAATAATCGCAGCGCCTGCTGGGAAGATAATTTTTTTTACTGTTTGCAACACAGAATGCAAATGTTTCTTATTTATGCGCAGATTATGCTGCAATGACTCCCACATTCTGCGCAGTACATGCTGCGAACTATACCAATATTTTCGCATTCCCTCGTGCGAACAGTAAAAATTTGAAAAAAATCCAGACCCTTCCAACGTGGCCAATGCGAGCTTTGTGTGTTTAGTCGCAGTGCCCACTGCGAACAGACCTGAAACCCTGCAAATTTTTTTGATAACAAAAAATTTCGAAGTTTTTCAAACTAATTCAATTTTATATTTAGTTTTCAAATTTTTTTGACCTAAAACCTCGATGTGATAGTTCCATGGGCTTAGATTGAGATTACTTGTTGCATGGTTTACGGTCATTTCCACCTTTTTTATATAATTTTTATCTGATTTTTTTTACTGATTTTGCAAAGTCGCATTCTGGCATCAAACATAAACAAAATATCAAAGTAATTTGAGAAATTCCGTAAAATATATTAACAAATTCTCGAAACATACAAGTCTTCCATTAACAAAAAAATATACGGTGACTTGTCGTACAAAACAATGCTTCGAATTTCGTTTACATTTGTCATTTACAACTTTTCATAAAATGGTTAGCAATATACAATATGTGCATCAGTCTATGGTCACCACCTCGGTCGACTTCTTCGCGCTCTTCTTATTCTTCTCATTACACTTGTTCAACGTCGTCGCACCAATACCGAGCTGGACATCGAAAGTACTCTTCAACAAGCGGGTCGAAGGAAACATTTGACGCGGCCAGGTTGGTATTGTTGGGGACAATGGTGGGTTCGATTGCATATGCAGAACGATATAATGACTGCTCTGAATCAAGTGTGCCATGAAACATACGCGTCCTGAGTCAAAATGTGGGGTTGGGTAAACATAAGGAAAACAAGTCGTGCTTTGGTTCCCATAACAAACGAAGACGCACTGGTAACGGGTCGCTGCAAGCTCTAACATGTCGGGGTCCATAAATTAACTTTCCCTATCAATCCGCACCTGATTTTCTGGAATCACCAAAGCTTATTTCACAACCTTTACCCCTTCCTCGTGCCACATTGCAAGCCTTAATGCTGCATTACACTTAAGCTCCATCAGTAGCTCTTTCCACATTTGTTTTCAACCGTTTTCGTCATCTTATTGAAGGAACATGGAAATGCATCGAAAGTCACAGTTACCATCGCCTGGGACGTTAACAACGTCGCAAACATAATCTTGTATCCAAGACAGAATCTGCCGCATCAATCTATTGTTATGAATTATCGCCTTCTCCTTTTTTACTGACACTTTCTTACTCTTGCCTTTCATTTCTTCTTGTGTAATGGCGTATTTGTGACCCGAAGGATCCCGTTTAGTGGACTTCTCGTGCTTAGCCAACTTCTTCTTTTTCGGTTTCCCCTTTTTAGCCAAAAGTGTTATTGGTTCAACCATGACACTATCACTCGAAGAAGTCAACTCGATAAGCTTCCTCTTCATGACCAATTTCTGATCAAAACTTGACTCATTGAACCTATTCATAAGGGTGTCGAACACTGGGTCTATAATTACATCGCCACATTCACGAATAGGGGTTGTGCCAAGCTGCAGCCCATACTTGTCAATGGTGCGTACTGAAATTTGCCCTGTGGGAGTTAGATAATCTGTAAGTTCATGAGTGCAAGGTAATCCATGCGTCGTTCGAAGCACACAACCACACTTTACAAGGTCAACCCCCACACTTTCACACCTCAGAATTTTTGCATTTATCAAATCAATTGCCCTGCACGCCACCGACCCATGAAGTAGAGGAAAATAGAGTGAAGTTATGTTAAACCTTCACTTTCGTCAGACTATACTAGAATGACGAATCTATCTCAATCAGTTAGACTTCGATCATTTCATGCATTAAGAAATGTTCCCTGGGAGTTTTCCAACGAGTGCTTCAACTTCGAGTGTGCACCTTCAACTCGACCCGTTGTGCGTTGTCCAAAATGCATAAATTTATTCGCCCATGCATACACAAAGTACTCCTAATGGGGATACCATAATGTTTTGAGATATTCCAAACACTTGGGGTATTTTGCCCATCTTCTATCAAACTCAACTATGGCCTTGTTCCATTTTTCTTTTAAACTTGATCTATACAATTCTGAAAATGAATCTATAAAGTCAGCCCACCGGTCATTGTCCTCAAAGTGCTTCTTACAAATTTTATCCACATTTGTATTGATGTGCCATGTGCACAATAATCTCTTGGCCTTGGGGAAAACTCACTCAATAGCCTTGATCAAAGTCAGTTCTCTATCAGTCACAAACACACTTGGCAGATTGTCTGGCTCGAAAATTTTTGCAAGCTTCTCCAATGCTCAAGCATAAGACTCTTTCTTCTCCAAACACATGAAATAGAATGCAACGTTGAAGGTCTTCCCAGTCGACGTCACACCAACAATCTCAAATAGCAGCATCCTATAGCGGTTAATTTTATACGTGCAATCCATAAACATTACTTGTGGTAAACACTTTGCCAACTGAATAGATTTAGGATGCGCCCAAAAAATGTTTGTGACACTATTCCCCTGATCAATAGAAAATCACTCTATGTATTTGTGCTCCCTCAACAACTCTTGAGTATGTTTCAAAGTCGTCCTGCCTCTTTGTTCCAGTAACTTTAGCCGACACACTAGTTTGTAAATATGCTTCCGAGTCAAGGTATTATTCGACGACCTCTCTTTCAGCCGAGACAAGATGTTCTGAGGGCTCACACCGACCTTCGCCAAATTCCTCACATAAATAATCTCATCTACGTTCAATTTTCCAACAAACGAATGACCAATGAGTGACTCTGATCGAGGATGATTGTGGGTTCCACATCTCACTTGCAATCTCCAATGGTCATTCTCCAGTGGAACCCCTTCCAACTCAAATTTGCACCCACACTTCTTTGTACTGCTGGATCGAATAGGATTCTTTAACCTTTTATGAGGCTTCCCCCCCCCCCCCCCCTTCACAAACAAAATGGACTCTTCCCTTCCTTCTTGGATTAGCCGGTTCCGATTTAGTGATAGTAATGACCATTATCCCTACCGATCCCTTGTACCCAACTTATCAGTGTAGACCTTGATGAGAATACCTAAAAAAAATTATAACTTGTTAATAACAACATATTTATAACAATGACAAATGGTGAAAACAAAAATAAGCAAAAGCTTACATAACTCATCCGTAACAAATAAATGACTATCATCAACGAGTACTAATGCTCTTTCTTCATTGTTATTGTCAACATTATCATCAACTTTTTGCATAATGATTCAATTTATAATTACTTTCATAACAACATTATCATCAAATTTTAATTTACTTAACAATATAATGGTGGTTACCTTTAAATGACTCGTCTATGGGCTTTCAAGATCGTTAAAAGACATATTCATGTCTATTACATCCATTATAAATTCCTATGCATCAATGCACCATAAAAAATCAATCACTAATTTTGAAAAAAATATAAAATAAATAAAATTTACATGCAAAATAAATGAAATTTTCTTTGGCAAATTACCTCCATTGAAAAGGATTGTCCTTGCTCTTTGGATTGTTTTTTTCTTCACCCTCATGAAAACCCTTAGAATCTTCATTTCTAACATCATCAACTTCACTAAACCCTTTCATTTTCATCTAATGAAGTAAACTTAGTCTTCCAATGTGATGTGGACTTTAGTGAAATGCAAAGGAAGAGGGAGACAATGCAAAGGAGGAGGAAGATGAACACGATTTAAGGGCCAATGCGAAGAGGAAGAGATAGGAAAGAGGAGAAGAATGCAGCCTTGCGAAGATGAGAGGTTGGTTGTGGAGTGTGGGACGAATTGCAGCAGGGAGTGCGAAGAATGAAGGAGGGAGATAGCCGGTTTGGTGCGTTTTTTTCGTTTTTCTGTTTGAGATTCTAAGGTTTTAAGCTATTTATTGGTGGTGTGAGAAAGTAATGAAAAAAATGGTTTGGTGGTGTGAGAGAGGAAGTGGTGGTGCGAGGTAGTCGTTGCCGTATGAGAATAGTAGGCTCTAGCTAATTATAGCAGAAATTTGTGTCTTGTTAGTGAAGAAGTCTCGTAATTTGATTTATATTGGACTAGTGTATCAGCGTTGGAACGGGTATAGTGTCATGCCTTTAGTATACCACTCTGATCCTTGGTTTGTGCCTTTGGCACTCCCCAAATAGGCCACTAAATAATAAAATATCTAACAAATTATGAGTTACCATTAAAAAGAAATCAAACCTATTGTCAAATGGTTTATAAAACATACTTGGATATCAGTAGTTCTATTAAATGAAAAATTGAAATTTATAAAATCACTCCAACAAATTTTTGTCCTTTTATGTTGGGTTTAAAAATTATATGTAAAAATTGTATTGCTAGAAAGGGGGAGGGTTAATGTTTGGGTTGGATCAGGTTTTGAGTTAAATTGGGGCCTAGGTTCCATTTTTCGGGTTGCAAATTGGCGTGGGGTTCTATTTGGATTGAATCGGGGTTTTTTGTGAATTGGGCTTTAAGTTGAATTAGGTTGTAGGTTCTATTTTTTGCTGAAAATTGGGTTTGGGTTTCTATTTGGGTTGGATCATGGTTTCTGATTTAGTTGGGCTTTGAGTTCTATTTTTTAAATTGACGATTGGGCTTGGGGTTTTATTTGGGTTGAATCAGGGTTTTGGATTCAATTGAGCTTTAAGTAGAAATATGGACAATTTCAAAATTTCGTAAGTTGTGCGAGGGATTTTTCGAAATTTCTAAGGACACCATGGACATACGAAATTCACCTTTTTGAATTCTCGTTACAGATAGAGATTGTTTTTGGTATCTCTCTGTGTGATTTTATGTTTGTTGAACCTCTTGTAACATAATGGATCTTTTATCCATGTATCAAAGTTGAATCAATGTGTCTATCACTGTTATCAGTTCAACCCACTTTTTTTTAATGATTTGTCCGCCTTTCTAATTGAAGACCTTATTTTTGTACCAACTCAAGATATGCTTATAGGAGTATGACTATATATTAACGATTAGGAATCATCGTGGTATTTGTGCAAAGAGGTATAATCCGTGTAATCACACAAGCTATCAAAATGAATGTTGCGATCAATTCATTTTCTTCGTCGATTACGTAAATATTGGTGGTAGTAGTGCTCTGATCTAAGGTGAATGAAAGTGGTCGATGGTGACGGTAGTCTGGTTTAATGGTGGTGGTTCGCACCACCTAGCTTCATAAAAGAAGCTAGGTGGGGTTCGCCGATGGTGTGGTAGTGCGAGGTAGTGGTGGCCAGTATTGCTGCTAACAAGGGAGAAAACAAGGGCAAAATTGGAATTAAGAAAGTAAGGTTATAAAGAGTAAAAGTCAAATGATTTTTTTCTAGCCAATAAGGTACCAACTCAGCAGTAGACTTGTGGCAGATGGAGTCACAAGTCCAGGGTTCGAACCCCGCCGACAGTATTTCGAGTGGAAAGGGTTAAGGAATATAAAAATAAAAAAAATAAAAAAATGGCTTTTTCTCTAAATGTTAAAAGAATTTTATTAGTAAAAGAAACCTAAGTTGGGTCTGAATTTTATCAACAAAAACTTTCGTAAATTGGCGCTTTAGCCAAATTCCTGATTCAAGGGATGAATCTTATATTTTTTTACTTTCCATTGACGACCATTTAATTTTCATTTACATTTAATGATACTATATACATATGATTAAAGGAAAACTCTACATCATTTTAACTCTACTTGAGATGAAATTTTGATAAAAAGTAAAGATTCACATCACAAACATGTTAAAGTTTTAGCATGTTTCAATGTATACCTCGGGAATAGAGTTAAAATGAAAAATAATGGATTTTTCTATTATAACCACACAGCTAGTGGAGCCCACCTTGGGCACAGGCCGATCTGATCGACCAATGCCCATTATTCAAAGGAGAGGTCCTTAAACACCCACAAAGATCGTTTATCAAGATATTTAATGGAGTTTACCTAAACACGTATCTCGAGATACAATGTTAAAATAGGTTAAAACTTTAAAAGTCTTTTTTTCTAGTGTTAATCCATAATTTTTCTAAAGATTTTAGCTCAACAATTTATTTTTTTTAGTAGTATCCTTCAAGTGTAAACAATAACTTTATGGATCCTAAATAGGAGTAGAAAAATAATTTTTCAAGTCCCTAAACTGCCAAAGCCACCCCTCCAAAACCACCAAGAAATACAAAATAAAATAAAAACACAATATTCTGGGTGTGTTTGGTTGCACTAAATCTTATGTCATGGGAATCCATGAGGAGACCACCTAACCTAAGCTAATTTGATGTACACTCACCAATCCATCATTTGATTTTGTCATCAATGGTGGGAATGAAAGTCCCATCACACTCCTTGGTCTCCAAAAGCATGGAATTCTCATATTCATAGGACTTTCATTCCCACCATTGATCACAAAATCAATATTAATGGTGGATTGGTGATTGAACATCAAATTAGATAGTCCCCTCATGAATTTCCATGGCATAGGATTCCATGCAACCAAACACACCCTCAGTTAAAACATATTATTCCATTTCATTCCCACCATTGATCACAAAATCAATATTAATGGTGAATTGGTGATTGAACATCAAATTAGATAGTCCCCTCATGAATTTCCATGGCATATGATTTCATGCAACCAAACACACCCTCAGTTAAAACACACCATTCCATTTCATATTTAATAAATAATTCAATTAGTAATACACTTACTACAAATAATTTAGCTGACGACTTAATAGAAAAAAAAACACTTATTCGATATATCTAGACAAGTTCAACAACTTGTGTCCATCGTCAAGATTAAACAATAGCAAGTAATCAAACCACACTCAAAGTTTAAAAGAGGAAAAACATAATGTCTCTTTGATTTTAGTAACTATTTCCATCACACATTTACATGCATCCATATATTCATATTCATAAACAACATCTATGAAGTCCATAAATAAGGCATTAGATCCCTCAACTATATCGAGTATGTGGCATGAAGGTGGTACCACCTTTACCACATTACATGCTACTACTTGATTTGTGCATGACACGTCACAAGGGATAACAATAAGGCGGTGCCACCTACCATCTTCTTGAAGATGGGCAGCTACCTAGGTGTGATTATAATAACAATGACTAAAAACACTTATTTTGAGGCTGTTTTTGCAGTTTAAGTTTCAAATGACATTCGTTAATGTCAATAGCTAGTGGACTAGTTCTAAAATATTACAATATATCATTAATAGTTTCGCTTTTTCTAATGGTTTATCTACACATTCATAACAAATAACACCAAACTAATTATTGAGGATCAAGATGATGCTCTACAAAAACATAACAAACGAACTTATCAATCACTAAGCATCAAAGCTAGAAAGTCATCAATGTAAAAGATCGTCTAAAGGAGACAGACTGAAACATAATAAATTTGCTTACACAGAAAATCTGATTTACCTTTTCTTTCAGATATGTGAGAGGCTGAGAGTAGTTTACAACATGATCCATCAAACACAAGTATGAGCATAGAAAGGAACATACATCTGTAGATCTCAAATAGGATGACGACAGTAGAACCAGAAACAAACAGAGCTTTATTATGTGTATTAAGAATATAGTGTCTATTCATACATATCCAAAATGTAAAGGCCCACCGATATATAACAATGTGCTACAGCCTCCCTGGTATGTAAACACCCTTTTCCTTCGAGAAATTTATAACAAAATGTAAACACCCTTTTCCTTCGAGAAATTTTTTCTATATGGGATGATATGATACAATTTGTACTAGTACATATAACTAAGAATTATGGATATTTCTAAAAAAATTTCTTATGAATAAGTAAGCAGAGCTTCTTGTCCAAGCAAATACTCTTTTTCATTCAAAGTTTCTTTCACTGCTCGATAAAACTCCAACCACGACGATGAGCATACATCTATTTGTCCCCACAAGAAAGTTGGATTCGGACTTGCTGGGCAGGCAGTGACTAAATCCAGCACTGAAGAGGCTGGCCTCAGCTGCTGAGGAAAATTAAATGCCAAATTGTCAACCTTGTGTTCATATATCTTTCCATTCCTATCCAATTTATATCTTGACGTGCCCTGAAACTGCCCCTTTGCCTCCCATGGAACCCTAGGAACACCTCTCAAGTTCCATCTGATCAGTATGACATTCTCTGAAGGCTGCCAGACCCTGAAGACCTCTAGGAAGATCTCGCGAAACAAAATCCTTCCATGAAAACGTAGAGCCCAAAATATTAACTTGTATTTCTCAATTCCAGTGAATGTGTTTAATGGATCAACAAATGTTATGTCATCTCTGACAAGATTAACACCAATAAGAACTAAATCAGAAATCAAAGTTCTAAACAGCCATAATGCTAAATCTACAAATTGTGTAGTGAACAGTTCCTACAAGCTAATAAGAAAATCAGTTCAGAAATGTTAAAAGAGATGCAAGAATTTTATAGTGCTTTGATTTTCTCAGTAAATATGTGGAATACCAACGTTTTTGGTTCTAAGAAACTATTGGTACATCAAAGACTAATTTTGGTTCTAAGAAACTTTCAAATTGAGTCTGATATTTACAATTTATATCTATTGTTGGACTGATTTCGGTTTTTTCATTTTATAACTTATTTGGGAGACTTTAGAAGTGTCCAAATAGAATCCAAACAGTCTTAAAAAGTCCCTACCGTAGTTTACATCATCATCATCATCATCAAAGCCCAATCCCGATACTCTCGGGGTCGGCTACATGTATTTTGGTTCTCCAAGCAATGCAGTCTTCCCACATATCCTTGCCTAATCCAAACTCAAAGATGTCTTCCTTCACCGCCTTCATCCAAGTTTTCAACAGTCGTCCCCTCTGTCTACACCCACCACTAACTTGCCAATCTAAACATTTTCTAATTGGCGCCGTGCTTGATCTCCTCCGCACATGACCAAACCATGATAAACGTCTTTCACTATTTTTTTTCATTTATAGGCGCTACACCTAAGTATTTCCTAATTTTCATTTCTAATTTTATCCTTACGTGTTTTATTACAGATCCATCTTAATTCTTAACATACGTATTTCTGCTACCGTCATTCTATACGTATATTATCCCGTAATAGCCCAACATTCTGAACCGTAGAGCATGGCTGGTCGAACAATTGTTTATAGCATTGTATCTATTATAGTCTAGATACCTTAGGAAAATTATTTTCCATTTTTTAGTCGGTTTCGAGTTTGTATGTGTGGAGTTATCTACACAACGAGCTCCTAATACGAATTTTAAACAATCAATAAATCAATTAACAATCAAATCAATCAACTTTAATTTATTTGCTAAATTCTAGCAGCAATAATTTACCTCACATCTCAGATTTTCTGAGTTTGTGATTTTTTCCCTTCTGCTACACCAGTTACATCATTTACAGAACAAACTCCACAACATTCTTGACTTTTCCATGAAATTGTAAAAAAAAAATTAAAATAAAACAAAATATTCACATCTCCAATGAGTAATTGGTTTACTCTTCTTCTTTTTTCCCAACCAATCATGTGCATTAATGAATGGTTGCTATGTGTAAGGTAAGGAATAAAACCATATTAACTGTATTTCGTAATCATTTTCGTGCACAATATCAAGTGGTCCAAAGGATGGGTAACCTTGACTAAGAACTTCTGGCTGTCACTTGTGACTACCCATTAGATTTCTAGGTTTGGTCCACCAATTGGGGAATTAGAAAATTTAATTAACTTTGTTTGGTCCTCATTGTTTTAGAACCAAAAACTTAATAATTAGCACTTAGCAGCTTCTACAAACTGCTAATTATCAGGCAATTCTAAAATGCAATTGGAAAAGTATGACAAGATGCCAAACAATAATTTCTAGTTTCTATCCATTTAATTAGTTTCAGAAGTAACATCAAAAAATTACTATAGGAAAATAATAAAGACACTTCTTTAAATGGGGTGTCTTCTGAAATAGTGGAATATGTTTTCAATAGGAAATCTTATCACAGTAGATATATTTCTATTGTGTTGGCATCTTTGCCCTAACAACAGGAAAATGATTGTTGCGTTGAAACTTAAAAACAGTGCAATATTATTCATGGGAAATAGAATTCAACTAACCACCCAACATTTTCACTCTTTTGATTTTACTCCTCAACGCCCTAAATAATTTCTTTTGAAATCCAACTCCATATAGGTAGCTAACATCTTCGATAATCATGTTTTTATTACGAACCTATTCAACAACTCACTCATGATAGATACAATAAGCAAAGATTTTAGATTTTTAATGCAGGACATCCTACCATGTACTCAGTACATATCCTTTATCATTCATAATCTCACATTCAAATGGAATTTGAATGCTTCATCTTGAGAGATAAGTGGGTGAAACCTGATAACTCAAAGTGTTACACAGGGACAAAAATTTAATTGTGTAACTGATAACTTATAAACTATGGGAAAGAATGGGTGAAACCTGAGTCATTGGGAACTTTTAGTGGAAGGGGCTAGTAATCAGATACGTAGATGTGAGCTTTTAGTGAATAAGTGGCTGCTGTTCAAAATCTTTTTGACATGTCTAATGTTGCCCGCTATTTCTATTGTTCTCCTCTTTCTTTTCAGTCAATACTCAATAGAATAAATCCTAATTTTTCCCAAGGAAAAAAAAAACATACTGCACATCAGATCCAAAATTATCTAAGAGAGATCAATAGCCTAGGTAAGCCAGGAAAAAAATATGTCTTGTACTCCAATTGTTTGGTTGAGGCCTCCATTACCTCACAAGTGCTTTGGCAAAGGCGATCTTCATAAGTTTACCTTAATCACCGAAAGAGTTGAACGTGGATTCGATCCCCCAGGAAGCACCACTGAAAATCATAAACCCCATTGCATCACCATAAGTCCCATCATTCTTTATTCTAAAAAACCGCCAAGACCCTTGTATATCAATGGCCTCATTCTTTAGTTAAAATGGAGGATAAGGCAAATGAGCTCCGTAGCCTCAAATTCCCAGAGTTCATAACATGACTCTGGTTAGCGAACCATTTACCAACTCCCCCGCCCCGGGTACTCTTTTTGAAATAACTCTAACGGAAAGAAACAAGACGAGCAAAAGGCTACAGGCAGATTTCAGCTTATAAATAGAGGCATTGATTCTTTGTTCATTAGAACTTGTGATTTCTTTGAGATTAACGCAGCACGATTAAAAAAAAAAAGAAATCTGCAAAGCCTCTATGAGCCAGTTCTCGTCCAATTTCAAAAGACATCTCTCCTACACTTTTCTCAATTGTTGAGCAAGCTTCAAAAAGAAAAGAAGAATACTTAAGACTTCCTATGTGAGCTTAAGTTAGATGAAACAATTTCCTTGTTTGGAATCTATGCCCTAGAGAAAAACCCCTTTCTCACCCCAGACTTTCATACTTGTATCACTTCTAAGTTATAGAGAAGTGAGAAACCGATCTCAAACCTTCTCTAATCCATCTATTTGAGAAACATCTGTATACACTCAAATAGTGTTATTTATTACTTGTCGAAGTCTTATTCCAAGCGGGTTTTGACCTTACAAGGTCATGGTTGTAGTTTCGAGAGAGGTGTTCTCATTATAGCAATTTTAGCAATTAGGTTTGTAGGAATACGGTATGAAAAACGTGTGGCGCACAATTGCCCTTCCACCGAGGAAAAATTAATTGTAGCCAACCAAACCCCAATAAGGTGAACCTCGTTATGTATTTGTTCCGCGTGGTATTGTCTTTTACTCTCTTTTTACATTCACTTGTCAATTCTCATTTACATTGATTATTGAGATTTATTCTTAAACTTCTTCAACTTGTATGATTTAAACTGAAAATAGTGGGGGTATAGTTATCAAAATGTTCGTATTATACATCCAAAACCTAAATTTCACATATGTGTGTCGTAACGTATTTGTATTGATACAATTCAAAAATAAATATATGGACGTAAAATATTGATCACATATTAAATTTAAAGCATATCAAAGGCATAAATAAGACTTATTTAAGCAAGGAGGTCTAAAAAACACTTCCATTGGCTATGACTTGTGTAACACATAGAAGCAAGCAATTGCTTATCATCCATCCACTCATTCACCATTCACTTGTACAAGGATAGTACTACATCCCCGCATCATCCATATCGGTGTATCGTAAGACATGCTAAGATATCATGTATTGTATCGTGTATATCGTAAGATATTGATAAACGTGATTCGGGGTTTTCCAAACTTAGCCCGCTGGCTAAAATCAAGACTTGGATCATGTTTTAAAAGTGTTTTCATATCTCTCCATTTGATCCCAAGCCTTGATTACATCTAGAAACCTAGAGTTGAACATAATCTTTCAATACTTTAGGGTTTCAAGCCAAATGACTAGGCTAACTTTTCATCCTTCAAGCAAAAGTATGTGTTTTACTGTTGTTTAAGCACAACGAAGAACTATTAGTAATCAACTCCTTGAGAATTGTAACACCATTCCCCGAGATCAACATTCTTCTACATAGTTTTTCAAAGATTAAATCAAATCGAATTTCAACAAAAGAATATCCACCCCTTCCTCTAGTCCATCTGATCTTAGCATGCTTTCAAAGTTGACCACCATTTTCTATTAGAGAACTAGGGTATTCCCCATGCTTTGAACACTCAAATTGTTTGATAGTTGAATTTTCAACTTTGGCCAGGGGTATTTCAGTACATAAATTTCAACCAAACACCTTCTCATCCCTCCTCTATGTGATCCGTTGGATCTTTATATTTGAGTAAATCTCAGTTGTCTTTCATCTCCAACCTAAAACATCATTCTAATTTGTAATATAGATTGATGTTCTATGCTATTATATTGGTGACTAAGCTACGATCAATCGCCAATTAATCCCTCATTACTAATAAAACATTATAAAGTTTGAATTAATCGTTTGAATAATCTCTCACCGAGTAAACTAATATTTCTCTCCAATTTCTTAATTATTCGCTTGCGAAACTTACAATTAATCGGTGATGGTAATATGTTATAAATAAACGAGAAAAATTAATGTTATTTTTTTATTTTATCATAATCTCACCAATATCCTACTCATAGGCAACACCAAGATGTGTGAAGAGGATAGAGAGAATGAAATATCAAAGAAGATATATAATATAAGAAAAGAAAGAAAAATGACCCAACAAAATAACAAGCAAAGCTAAAGATACTGAAAGTTGCATCTTATCTAACACTAGCATAGTACTCATGCCTACAACAATTCACATTAAATCTTCCTCATGTTTCCCTTAAAATCAAAACTTCACCAAAATACAAAGCTTGGATTCTTTGTTTAATGTGATCTAGTATATGGCAACATGCCACTGAACATCTTTGAACAAATATTGAAATACTTCCAACATGCATTTTTATTATCATAATAAATAACATATTTTTAATATTTTATCATTTTCTATTGATCGATGATTTCATTTGAAATATCTTCACAAGTGCATTTCAATGATACCAAGTTTACCAAAATTGGACAGGTAAATAAAAAATTATGATTTTATTTCATGTTTGAGAATCTAAAACAAAAAAAATAAGAAAAAAATTCTTTTTCCGCCATGTGTACATCATATGTTCTTCTACGTAGATTTTACTTGTACCTATTCATTTTATTTTTCTCTTTTAGATACATTTTAATTGCAACTCATATCATTATCTAAGTACGAATATTGACCCTTAATCTTAAAGTGGATTCAATCTCAACTTTCCCAACTTTTAATCCTAGCCGGTAGGTATCTCTTTCTCTTATCATATAGATTGGATTTTTTTTTTTATGGTTTGCTTAAATTGTGGCATGTGATGTTTGTTACTTTAATACACAAAACATTTGTTTTTCTTTAAATAACAGATTGTTTAGAAAGATAAAGAAAATATGTTTATATAAAACATCGACCGATTAATGTCTACATACCTAATTTGCCACATATGTCCACCATTGTCGAGAATTTATCAAGAGTAATGGTTGGGAGGGTGGGAATTAGTTGGGCAGGAATCGCTTCTCATGCCATTTGGAGTGAGTAAAAGAACTTGATATTCTGAAAACTTTCTACAATTTGAAATTTGGCACAGTCGTGTTTTATTAAGATTCCTCTAAATGCAATTCATGCAAAATTTCCCCAAACAAAACTGAATCATTTAGCATATATCTATGAAATATCTTCTGAATTGGAAGAAGAAAACTGAACCGCAGAGAGTCGCCAATAATCTCAAGGCCTGAAATTGAATTGAATGAATAAAAGAGTTACCTGTAGATGTCGTAATTGAGGTCTTTAGAGAACAACAAAGGCATGTCTTCGCGAAGAGTCCGTACAGCCAGACCCAAGTTAACGTAGAATTCATTCTTTTGATTATTATTATTATTATCATTATTACTACTCTCCTGCGCATTTGGACAGGGGAGAGGGGGCTTCTTGTTGTCCTGCGCACGCCGTGTAGTCGACGGTGATTCGAGTTTGGTGAGTGGAGAAGAAGTAATAATAGGGTTTTGGGAAAGAGAAGTAGAAGTTGTTGTTTGGTAAATGAGCTTTTCTTTAAATGAAGATTTGGTGGATTGAAGTAGAAGAGGTGGAGAGAGATTTGCTAGTGAAAAAGCCATTTCTTGGGGAGATTGTTTTAGCTTTTTCTCATGGAAGGGAAGGAACAGAAGAGGCCGAGAGAGAGGTGTGGTTGGCTTTGATCATTGTAAGGTTAATCCAAGGGAAACTTGATTTAACTTGATCATTGTAAGGTTAATCCAATTTACAACCTCGAGATACACATAAACAATTTAGAGATTACATCATTTTTTTAAGATCACGGGTCACCATGGTTGCAAAAACCTGATTTCCTATTATTTTTGTTTTCCAAAATGACTCACCTGCTTGACTTCAACGTGGTATAATCTGCTTACTTTTATGTCTGAATATCCTTGCTGTTTATTGTCATTTTGAAACCTTCTAACTTTTTTATTTTTCATTCTTGTTCAAAACCATTACATTAACACTAATGCTACGGTTGGTACACAGCTCCACACCAAGACTGGGGTGTCACCCACCCAACTTGTCACCCACCCAACTCCCTTCGGTCCCCCATATCCTTGCTAATGCCGTAACGGACAAACAACTCGCCTCCCACTCCTCAATTTCTCATCCACAGACCCAGTTGATTACCTTCCCCATTGAGACTAGAACCCCCATTTTGGATCTAATCCTGGCCAACACCAGTCAGCCCGAAACCACACTTTTAACCATAGATCTAACCAATTACATCCACTTCCCCTTAGTTTGGACCCGACCATGATCATTGTCCATTTTGATGCTTCTTTTTTTTACTCATCCAAACAGGGAGGCATTGGTGTTACAACTTTTGACATTTCTAGGCAGGTTTTGGCCACCGTAACTTGCCCAATTGTGGGCAAAGTTTCGGATAGCACTATGGCAGAGGGATACACGGCTAAGGCAGCTCTCCTTCTCATATAGGCGCATCAATGGAAGACTGGTTTACTTTTTGGTGATTCAGTGAATTTGGTTGACCTCATTTGTGTCGACGACTCTCAAACACCTTCTTTTATGAATTGGGTCTAGCGTCCATTTATATGTAATATTAGACGCCTTCCCCTTTTGCTTCCTTTTTGGCAATGTAAGTATATTAGTAAAGACCTCAATATAGAGGGTCACAACTTAGCAGCAGTCGCAGGACGACTTGATTGTAAAAGTACTTAATTAATATATTTATGCTTAAGGCTTTTAATAAAGAAAAAAAAGAATTTATGATGCAAAAATTTATGACGGTTACATAAACTTGGTTGCTTGGTTGACTTTACGAAAACTTGTTATTGGAATTTGAATTCAAGACCTCTGCATCCTAGTTATAAAATTATGCAAAACTTTGCGGGACAAAATCCCCCGCATTACTTTGCAAAGCTCTAGTACTCTCAACTCCCCATAAGTAGCCCCAACCACCCCCACCATACAACTACCATCGTCACTGATGATATACCAAACCATCCTTTAATCTGCGTCGTACACGTGTCATGATAATCTCATTAGTAGAGCAATGTGGGTCTGATTAACCACCTAATCTAGCAAAGCCTAGACAACACTAAGCCCATTTTGGCAGAATACAAGAGGTTGGACCAAATTGCAACGCCCTACTAATCCCACACATCACATGGTCAAACTTAATACCCGTAAAGCCTAATCAGGCAAGTATCTGGGGGGATCGACCTAAGAAAGGCAAGGCCAGCAATAGATTGGTTCTGACTAGGAAACACAGATTATAAGTCGTGCATGAAAACTCCCTTGTATAGACAAAACTCCAAATGGGAAGTTTCTCCCACAGATCTTGGAGCACAAGTCATATAGGGAAATTCTCTTACATGGACAACTCCTAACAAGGAAATGATCTCCAGCAAGATATATTTCCCTAAACTACGCAACCAAAGGCCTAGCCGAGCAAGAACTCTTAGATTATAAATAAGACACAGGGTTAGTGAACAAATGTATGCTATATATAGAACCTAATTTACAGTTGTAAACTTTTCTCAAGCCTTGTCTGATTTTAGCATCGGAGTGCCATTGGCTGCCATAACAGTATTATTTGGCTCACGTGTGGTCCTTGTGCAGATCAAGGTCAAGAAAAACAGGATTCAACTAAATCAGTTTGTCGTTGTCCGTGGGGAACGATGAAGTTCCTTTGAAAATAGTGATATCACCCTTCCCTATAGTCCAGAAAAATAGTAACCACGAGATCTCGCAACAATGGAGACACAGTTGAACCCTCGAACACTCGAATAGGTGGAACGTCACCAGCTCCGCGGCCCCGCGGGGGAACAACCTCAGACCCCCGCGTCGGTAGCAGCCATGACGGACCCCAGGGTGGATCTACTGTTAACCAAGATGCAGCAAATCTCACGAGTAGTGGACATACTCAGCAAAACCCTCCACCCGCTGAATGAAATAGGGAGCAGCGAAGACACCAGAAAACATGTTCAGGAGAGCCACATTGTCCTTGCGGGACCAGAGGAGGTAGAGCGGCCAACGGAGACTTGACATCTAGGGACAACAAACCTGCCTCGCAGAACCTCCTTTAGTTTGAGGCCACCAAACCTAACGTATTGTTCAACCTTACCGTCCCCACATTCATGGATCACATCATGAACAAGCCGTTGTCGAAGAAATTCAGCCACAAAAGCTAGAGTTTTATGACTGGATAGCAGACCCCTCCGATCACTTGCGCCACTACCAGCAAGTAATGGCGCTCAAGAAGGATCTGAAGTAGTAATGTGCAGATCATTCCCAACCAGCCTGAAGAAGTCAAAGCTGACATGGTTTCCCAACCTCCCTCCGAAGTCCATTGACTCATTTCAGACGTTGGCGAACGTTTCTCACCCGCTTCATCAGCAGCCAACGAATCAGGAAGTGCCCGCATTGCCTACTCACCCTCAAACAAAAGTCGAACGAGACATTGAAGGAATACGTCACACGCTTCAATGATGAGTTGACCCTCATCGACGGCTGCAATTACGACACCTCGGTCATAGCCTTCACTTTAGGTCCGAGGAGAGGCAAATTCTATGATTTCCTCACTCTAGAGCCTCCAATCAATATGACAGACTTGCTGAAGGGTGTCCATAAATACTTCACTCTCGATGAGATGTTGGATGCCAAGAAGGAGGTGGAGTCCAAAAAGAAACCCTTTGGATCTAGAGATAAGAAGGATGGAAAGAATCAAGAAGACGGCTACAGAAAGAGGAAACACAGTGATAACAAACCCAACTCTGGCTGCATAAGGCAAGATAAGGCATCCAACTTTGTCGGCTCTAAATCCATCACTCCCCTCAACTCCAGTCTGTCCGACGTCCTCAACTCCAGTTAGAATTGGGGAGAATTGAAATGGCTCGCCAAACAGCAAGGAGATCCCTCCCAGCGCGCTAACAACAAATACTGCTCCTTTTACAATGAGGGAGGTCACGACACTGAAGACTGCAAAAGTCTCAGGAGCGAGATATAGTACTGGATCAGGAAAAGGAAACTCAAAGAGTTCCTGAGCCCGGACAAAAGGCAAGACCAGGCAAAGGAAAGGGAAGATGACGTCAAGGAGATAGAGAAAGAAGTTTTTGGCATCATATATGTACTTTATGGAGTCGACTCGGAAGGTGAGCATTCCAACAGGTCCCGAAAGAGGATGTTTCTTGAGATGCGGATGCAGCCCACCTGCAAGGACCGACAAGTGCAGTACGCACCTATTCAGAGCCCGATCCCACCACTGACATTCATAGACAAGGACCACCAAGGCATCCATTTTCCTCACAATGACGCCCTAGTCATCTCGGTCTTCATTGCAAAGTGGGAAGTGAAAGGGCCTTGGTGGACACAGGAAGCTCTCTAAATGTCTTGTTTTTCAATGAATTCTACAATATGCAACTCAAGGAGGAGGACTTAACACCCACCAATCACCCCATGATCGAGTTCAGCGGAGAGAAATGCTTCTCTATTGGGAAGATCAGTCTGATGGTAGTGGCGGGAGAGCGACGATAACGGAAGTTCCTTGTCCAAGAGTTCATGGTGGCCGATGGTTTTTCCACCTACAACATTATCTAGAAGGCCTTAGCTCCATCATATGGAGGCAGTAGTTTCTACTCTGCACCAATGCATCAATTACATTGCCAACCAGGCCCAAGGAACTATTCGAGTAGACGAACCTGCAGTGATAGACTACCACTACGCAATGCTAAAACAACTGGATTATTAACAATTATAACTCGGCCCTGCGGGACAGACGTATCAAAACCCGAGCTCAGATAAGGGGGGAGAATCACTTTGCACGGAAAGGGACAAAGCTTCGACAACCGAGGCTCAACTATGCGACGAGCCAGAATTCAGCACTGGGGACACCATCAAGTCCAGTATAAAGCTAAGTAACAACACTTCAACAAACATGCGCCTACTCCAAAAGCTGGTAACCAGCAAAAAATGAACCACCCACACAAAGTTCGCTTTTCAGTGACTTCACTAGCTTTGGTGAAACGTGACACTTCACTGAGGGAGCTACACAGCCTAAGCTAGGACCATGTGCATTTCTTTCAGGGCCAGATTAGCTTAGTCCCCGCTCAGAGTTTTATTGTTTTGATTTCTTTTGTCTTTCCGTTAAGAAGATTTGTTCGCACAAGCCTATATGATACAGATTCATTCAAGGAATAAATCGTGAATTATAGGAAACATATTTTACTGATTACTAAGAAAGTTGTCACAAAGCTTGCCCCCGATTGACTAGTACAAAATTTTACACACTATAAGTATCCAAGTCCTGTGCGAGTATGGATCCGTTGAAACGCACATCAAGACTTCGTTCAATCAATCTGCCTCCAAAAGAGGATTCTGAAGTGAAAGCAAAAGTACCTAAAGTAGGTTACATGCTACAGATATGCAAACGATTCTTTGCTCCGCCAATTTACCTTACATGAATGATTTGAAAGTGGCAGCGAAGACGCTCGAAACAGATTGGGAACACCTTGCTTCGTCAGTCTGCCGTGCGGAGAGGATTCAAAGGTAAAAGTAGAAGAAGGCAAATGAGGATGTCTCTCAAACAAGGAATGCATGGGGTGATGCAGAGTTAGCACCTCAGGATTGCAGGTCGCGTCCATCAGAGCTCTGCTCCGCAAATCTGCCCTCCAGTTGTGGCATCACGCGTGAAGCTCAATAGATACAGTAGGAACAACCACACAAACTTGGCTGCGGGTGTTATCTTTGAGATTGGATGGTGCGAGACGCCCTCGGACCACCGGAAGATGAAAGAAAAACTCGACACCTGAGGGGAAGTTTGTAACTCTTTTTCACAATGTAAGAAGAAATTACAAGGTCCCATGGAACCAATTGGATACTCACCCAAACCAGGCGACATCACATAATAGTAGGTCTTTTCAAGACTCATCGCTACAAATGTCAGAATATTCGAAGACTCCAACAACAAAGATATTTTTTTAGTCTTTGGAGAACCTAAAGCATATCCTCTAGAGATATGTATTTGAAGGACATGCTCTACAACATTCATGGCAATGCTTGAAATGGTGAATACCAGCCTATATATAGGCGCGACGGTTCACAAAATGAAGTAAACCAATAGTTACATCAACATTAAATGTCGTACGGGAAATAAAAAAGCGACTGTTTCAATTGCAACTGCACGAGTCCACATTCATTGAACTAATGGCAATGCACACTACCCCATTAACTGGGGGGAGTAACCGATACTAAACCGCCTTGCAATCTATGTCGTACACATGGCACGGCGATCTCTCCAACAGGTCCCAACCAACAAGTGGGTCCAAGCTAGTGCCCCGCCAGATCCGACCCAGAATACGAAAAATGACCTACTACAAACAAAGACACAAACTGGAATGCATAACACGTCTACGGTGATATTATCAATAAGTTCAAGGTATCCGCTCTACTAAAATTTCACCGTTGTTCATTGAATCTAGATAAAACTCAATCCGGTCAATCCATGATGATCTGGCTCCAGAATTAGACTTATTGGTCCGACTTACGTGTCGGACTATTAGGCAAATTAAGTAAGTCAGGACACCCAAATTAGACTTACACTCCCAAGGCCAAGCAAAGGCCCAATCTGATCAAAGCTTAGTCAGTCCCAACTGATGACGATAGCTTCTGGTCCGCTCTAACGCCTAGTCCACCAATAGCGGATGACGATGACTTAGAAAGTGGGAGTCTAGTCACAACTCTCAACGCTTGATCATGATGACTTGTCAGGGATCATTGTCCAACTACAGACAATGATCACCAAACCTGATCAAAACTTAGTCAGTTTCGACTGATGATGATAGCTTTAGATCCGCTCTAACACCTAGTCCGCCAAGAGCGGATGACAATGGCTTAAAAAGTGGGAGTCTAGTCAGCGCTCTTAGTGCCTGATCACGATGACTTGCTAATGATCATTGTCCAACTGCAGACAATGACCACCGAACCTGATTAGAGCTTAGTCTGTTTCGATTGATGATGATAGCTTCTGGTCCACTCTAAAATCGTAGTTCGCCGAGCGCGAGTGCATATGGCTTAGAAAGTGGGAGTCTAGTCAGCGTTCTCAACACCTGATCACAATGACTTTCCAAGGTATTTTCCAACCACAGACAATGATGGCCAACCTGACCAAAGCCTAGTCAATTTCGACTGATGATGATGACTTCTGGTCCGTTCTAACGCCTAGTCTGCCGAGTGCGGATGACGATGGGTTAGAAAATTGGAGTCTAGTCAGTGCCCATCGAGCCTGATGCGATGGCTTGCCAGAGATCATTTTTCAACCAAAGACAATGATAGCCACTACTAACCAAAGCTTAGTCAATTCCGACTGATTATGATGACTTCTGGTCCACTCTAACGCCTAGTTTGTCGAGCGCGGATGATGATGGTTAGAAAGTGGAAGTCTAGTTAGTGCTCATCGAGACTTATGATGATGGCTTGCCAGGGATCATTGTTCAACCATAGATAATTATGGTCGAACCTGACCAAAGCTTAGTTAGTTTTGACTAATGGCAATGGCTTCTGGTCCGCTCTAACACCTAGTTCGTCGAGTGTAGATGACAATGGGTTAGAAAGTGGGAGTCTAGTAAGAGCTCATCGAGCCTGATGACGATGACAACAATTACTAGTCTGATCTATAGCATGGCCTGCAAAGGGAAAATTATAATGGTGGATCACAAAGGTGGACAACGGCCCAGTCCGAACAATCTATTACCAGCCAAGATTATCCCCTCGTATGGAGTTTAGCCAACTTACAAGACTTTGCCGATACAACCTCTCGATCTTTAAAGAGTACAAAACATGACTCTCATCAGCATATCAATCCTACGGTTTCCTGACTCAGCAAAACCTCTTGTCTAAAAGCTAACACCACGATAAGACAGAGAAGAAAAAAACTAGCAGGAAAAGTCAAAGAAGTACAAAATTCTACTCAATGTATCATCTTTCATTGATAATCTGAAAAATACAGAGTTTATTCCTCGTCAAGAAGATATTCATATACAACGGAGCTAGACTTGGCAGGATAAGAAGCAGGGGATGTGTCCACGCACTACGCGTTGTCGCTTGGACACCCTAATCTTGATCACCCTATTCTTCTGATTGATCGGAAGCTTCTTCAAACTCTGCAAAGGACACCTCTCTCTAGTAAGAGAGGTCCCAATCAACATGCTCCTTCTTCATCTACTACAATAGCTCCAGTCTTCCTTGCACAACTCTGCTGAACTTGAATGTTCCCTGGGCCTTGCATAGTTTCTCCTTGTGTACTTTTGATTCAGGGAGCTCTTGCTCCAGCTTGCCTGACAGTGCATCAGTCCACTCAGGTCATCCTTGACAACACTAAGTTCATTTTGCGCCAAAAGGAATTGCTCTTCTGATGTCTTCACACTCTTGGCATTGAAGTCAACATCTGCCTCTAATTGCTGACATCGAACAGTCCACTCAGACTCCTTTTTGGCATTTTCCTCATTCAGAGCTTGCATTTCATCTTGTGCCTTGACTACGGCCTCCTAAGAAAAATTGTAAGTCACGACGAACAAGGTTCAGTTCTTCCTCGAACTTGTCCCTCGCGGACGCTGCCTCTGCCAAATCGGACTCGAGCGTTTCCAAGCGAATCCTTTGAGCCTCCAATCTTGCCTACCAGGCCTCTAGATCAACGACCGTTTGGGCATGCCTCATTTCTTCAGGCTGCTTATTCAATGATTCAATTTCATGGTGAGTGTCAGAATACAACTTCTACAAATTTGCAAAGACTCGCTCCATGGTATACACTCTATCATGAGCAGCCTCAACTTCCATCCCAACGACGACAACTTGGTTCAGATATGACATCCCTAGCATGAGATGTTTCTTCCCCTTGTCCATACGCTCTCCCAGTGTATCACCTTCTAGCGTCGGAGCACAATTCACCAACCAGTCAGTCCATCTACTAATATGCTTCTTAGAGGTATATGAAATATCAACCTCCTGGTGCCAGGCGGGGTTGCTCATCTTTACCACATTTGAGGCGAATAAATTGATCCGCACATCCGAATGGAGGTCCTCAGACACCGAAATCACTCCAGTGCTACCATTCATTGTCTTCACCGTTCCAGAGTCCTCCTCCACCGCTTTCCCCTTGCTCGCAATGACCGGTTCTCTCTCACGAGCCGACTCAGAAGCAGTTGAGATGGAAAAAAAGAAGTAAGTCATCTCTCGGACTCATCGTCAAATCAATGTGAGGTCGAGATCAGGACAAAGGTAAATATGAGCAATGTGGAAGAAACTTTTTTCCCTAAAGATGGCAGTCAAACGATTCTCAACAAGATGAGAATACTCGTGATCCAAGGAGGGGTTGTACTTGAAATCCTTCAACAACGAAAAAAGGAGTCTAACCCACATAGGACGAAGCTACCATACCCACCTGTAGCAACAGGTTGTTCATGATCTTTGCCTGCTCAGTTCTCGACTTCGTTGCATTTCCAACCCCCACCATTTGCTGATACGCCTTCTCCAAGTCGGCATAGGAAATAGGGTTTTTTGCCTGAGCATCATACCCCTCGGACACAACAACTTCCACCCCAGCGAGCGAATCAAGATCTTTCCCTATAGCTTTGCGTTCCTCTCTAAAGGGGTCGAACGCTCACGAGCAAGCTTAGTCGCAGTATGAGGCTTCTTTGAACGCACAGAAGAAGAAAGTGACTCATTCAACTCTGCCCTCCCTGACGGGATCATAATCTTAACTTTCGGAAGCTTCCTCTTCTTCGAAGAGGGTTTGCCTTCAAACTTCGGTTTCAAAACTATAAAAAGAGTGGGGGCCTCATGCCAGTAAGCCCACTGTCCGTTGTGCTTGATATTAGAAGGCTAGACGGCATCCTCCACCTGCATTCTAGGTATATCATGAAATTTATCCATGTTTGTTTCATCATCAGAAGAAAGAGGCGTAGTTGGAAATTTCCCTATAGCAAAATGGATAACGATTCAATATGCAATCAACACTAGCGGGATCGAAAACCAAATCAAACTTACTTTGTTGCCTGAACTTTCGCTCAATCGGACAACTAGCAAACTTAAAGTACTACGAGTCTACATAAGCCATGAATCAATATTTTCGCTAAAAATTGAAATCATCCGCAGATTGCCAAAACAAGCCAACGACGTCAACACGCTCGTTTATTCGATAAGAGGTGAGTAGTTGGATCACCCTCGGAGACACACGGACACCAGAGTTCTTCACCCTAATCAGAATGGTGATCCCCATTCTATACCTATTCGACAACAGCTAAACAGGCAGAATGCCGAGGTACACTAAGAAGCTCCACATTTCCTTGATGACAGGAAAATGGATACCCGATTGAAGCATACCTCGGTGCAATCAGATACATGCATCCTTCTGGAAAAGACATTGGTGTCTAGCAGCTCCCAATGTGAAAACCACCAAATTATCAGGGATCCCATACTTCTCGCGTAGGCCCTCCAGAATTGACTCAAATATTGACCTCTCATCGAAAAACTTACGGCCTTTAGCAAACAATTCATTAGAAAGTTGATTCTGGTCCGCCATGAAAGAACATACAAACTTTCGATCTCGGAAATTAAACAAAGTCAAAAATGTGGAAAGCAAAACGACAAAGCAAAGTCTCTAAGATCGAAAGAGTAAAAAAGCTAAACTTTGCAGAGAAGGGGATCCATATAGAAAACAGAATTCCCACCTTATATTTTGAGTAGACGCAGACCCAATTAATGTCGCGCGCTGCTCGAGAAAACAAATTAGACTCAAACATCATGACCGCTCAGGTCCTTCATGACATTACTTAGTGGACCGACGGGCTGACCCACTAACTCGGGGGGAGTAGCTGATGATACACCAAACCATCCTTTAAGCTGCGCTGTACACGTGTCATGATAATCTCGTCAGCAGAGCAAAGTGGGTCTGATTGCCTACCCAATCTAGCAAAACCCAGATAGCACTAAGCCCATTTTGGCAGAATCCAGGAGGTTGCACCTAAATTGCAGCACCATACTAAGCTCACATGGTCAAGCCCAATATTCGTAAGGCCTAATCAGGCAAGTATCTTGGGGATCGACCTAAGACTGGCATGGCGAGTAATACAATGGTTCCGACTAGGAAACAAATTACCGAAATATAAGTCGTGCATGAAAACTCCCTTGCATGGACAATACTCCAAATGGGAAGTTTCTCCCGCAGATCTAGGAGCACAAGTCGTGTAGGAAAACTCTCATACATGGATGAATCCTAATAAGGAAATGATCTCCAACAAGATATATTTCCCTAAACTATGCCACCAAAGGCCTAGCCAAACAAGGACTTTCACATTATAAATTAGACATAGGGTTGATGAACAAAGGTACGCTACAAAACCCAATTTAGAGCTTTAAGCCTTTCTCAAGCTTTCGGTCACCACAACGTTGCTTTTTGGCTCACGTGTATTCCCTATGCGTGTTAAGGTCAAGGTCAAGAAGAACAAGATTCAACTACATCAATCCTCACTACCACGACCACCATACCATAACCATCACCACCACCACCACCATTCCACTACCGCCACCGCCTCCACCTCTATAACCACCACTACCATAGTATAATCACCTCAACCAACACCACGTTACCATTACCACCATAGCCGTTACCATCACATGCCACCACCACGATCACCATAACATAGCAATCACCACCATCACCGCCATTATCAAACCCACCGTTGCCACTATCACCACCATAATAAAACCATCACAACTACCACTACCAACTTCACTAGTACCACCATAACCATCGTCATCATCACCACCACAACTACCACCACCACTACCGTAACATAACCACTACCACACTATAGCATAATCACCACAACCACCAACACTTTCACTACTACCACTGCCGCAACCACCACAACTATCACCACCACCACCACAACCAACATGACCACCCCCACCATCACCATTATTTTAACAACCACCGCCATTGCCACCACGACCACCATCAAAGCCCACATTCACAATCACCATCACCACAACCACAATCATCGCACCATGACCATACCACAATACAACTACTACCATCATCAACACCAACCACAATCATTTTATGATTTGCATCGATTCTCTTTAGTTACTACCAAGCACTCGTAAAGTGATGCATTGAAAACTTATGCAATGCAAACTAATGCATTTGCATTAATTTGCATAATACATTTTCTTATAGTGTACCAAGCGGAGCCAAAGTATATCAACCGTGCAAAAAAGCACGACCACAAACTTTTGATGTAGCATGTACCTGTACCTACCGTATTATGCCTTCAGCATGCCACCTTGGTCATATTTGCTCTATTTGAAACTTTGTAAGTTTAACTGAATGAAGCTGAATCGGGTGGTTAAGGGAACAACTCCAACCCTAAATTGAACAGTTTCAATCACTCAAAAAACAAACACAAACCTAATCATATTGCATCCATCTGACTGATCCATTACTACATTACCAAATAGTAGGACTTCAAAATCAAGAGCATAAAAAATTTACTATTAACTAATAGAACATGAAATAATTATACTTGATTTCAAAGTATATGAGAAGCAGCACCAGTGGTAGTTGGTGTAAGATCAATTTATGAATTTTTCTCCCACTTGGATCAACTCTACTCTCACCTGCACTCAATAAAAAAATATGTAAATTCATCATAAATAATTAATTCCATCGCCAACTCAAATAAAAAATTAGATAAGAAAGAACCCAAAGAGAAAACCTAGTAAAGAAATTGATTTAGGATTAATTCTAAAACGTAAATAGAGAAAGCAAGCAAGGGACATAAAAGGCAAACCCATCTACAAAAACAAAGGCTTCACATAATTCTTATGATCTCTTACCATAATCTTCAACGCCATATAATCAACAAAAAAAACAACACCAGTCCATTTCACCAATCAACTCAATCTAGTACCCCAAATGTAACTAAAAAACCCAAAAAGATACATTGTATGGGTCAAATTTGTCCAACTATACCTTCCACACCCGGTAATGAATATCATCTAGGATTAGAAGTGATGATACATCAAATTTTCACTCGATCGTGGCCATACATGTGGCGCAAACCATCATAAATGAGAGGACTATTACGAAGGAGATAGGTCATGGCAGGAATCACTTCCCCAAGGACACATTTCAATGAAGGAGGAGACCGTTATAATAAACGTCCCCCTTCACTGCGTTATTCAAGCTTAAGTCTTGCACATAGTTGAATGCACTAATTATATAAGGTAAAGGAAATGGTATGAGAAAGGGATCTGATTATTCTACAAACACTATGAAAGTTTAATTGAACTCTATCCAAATTAAGCTTTCTCCTACAGATTTACTAACTTAAGCATCGGAGTGCCCTCAGCCACCAAAAATGTAGTATTTGGCAATCTAACCTTTGTTTTGCAGGTCGAATTTCTAGGAGACCAGATTTGAACACATCAGTTTGGCGCTGTCCATGAGGAACGACAATTTCCTTAAAAAATGAAAAGCCTATGCTTGATCACAATTAAGCAACAAGACGGGAGCCTGTACTTGGATATGTTGCCATCGTCGCATTAGCTGTCATAAACATTGTGGTTGACCACAACTAGATATGTTACGATCGTCCAGAGATGTTTCCAATACCAATGGTAGCAAGAGTATGATTCTTGTCGAAATATTTATAAAGAACAGGTTAATTTTGAATCCATTTGCCTTATGGATCTTATTCAAATGGATAATAGGAAAACCGAATTTACATTTTTTCTATATAGAGAAGGAGATTTATATAGAAAACAAAATCCCACGGGAAGGAGATCTATATAGAAAAAAAACTCTCGCCTTTTTTTTAATCTTTCGAGCAAATGCACGCCCAATTAATGAAGCTCGCCGCTCGAGGAAACAACTCAGACTCAACCATCATGACTGCACAGTTGCTTCATGAAATGACTTGATGGACCGATGGGCCGGTCTACCAACTCGAGGGGGGGGAGTATCTGATGATATATCAAACCATCATTTGATCAGCACCGTACACGTGTCATGATAATCTCACCAACATAACAAAGAAGACCCGATTGCACGCTCAATCCAGCAAGGCCCAGACATCGTTAAGCCCATTATTGGCAAGATCCAGAAGGTCGGACCCAAATTGCAACGTGCCACTAAACCCACACATCACGCGGCCAGGACCAATACTCGTAAGCCTTGATAAGGTAAGAGTCAACCCTGATAAGGCAAGTATCTGGAGGATCGACTGAAGACAGGCGTGGAACAATACTTTGGTTCCGACTAGGAAACAAATACTGGAGTATAAGTCAGGCAGGGAAACTTTCCTGAATGGACAACACTCAGAAAGGGAAATCTCTCCCGCAGATCTAGGAACACAAGTTGTGTAGGGAAACTTCTCTACCCAACAAGGAAAGGATCTCTAGCAAAATCTCTTTCCCTAAACTACGCCACCAAAGGCCTAGTCGAACAAGGACTTTCACACTATAAAAGGGAGATAAGGTTGATGAACAAACGTACGCTACATAAACCCAATTTACAACTTTAAGCCTCTTCTAAGCCTTATCTAACTTAAGCATCATAGTGCCATCGGCCTAGATACTGTGGTCTTTGGCTCACGTACGTTCCATGTGCAGGTGTAGGTAAAGGCGAGGAAGGAGAACAAAAATCAACTACGTCAAAAGTTATTACAAAGCTTGCCCAACCGACTAGTACACAAGTTTACACACTACAAGTATCTAAGTCCGGCGCAAATATGCATCTGCTACCGCGCACGTCAAGTTTTCGCTCCGCCAATCTGCTTTCAGAGAAGGTGGTGAAAGTAAAGTACTTGAAGAAGGTTGCAACACGCGCTCGATTCTTTGCTTTATCGAATTGCCTCGCAAGGATGATCTGAAAGTGGCAGCATGAACCACGAACCGAAATACATACATCTTGTTCTAGGGTTGTTAATCGGTTCAAAATTATGGTAAAACCGAAATCGAACCGAGTTTAGGTTCTGTTTGGTTTTTCAATTTTCAAATATAAAAACCAAAACCGAACCAAACCGTGCGGTTCGGTTCGGTTTGATTTTTATTCGGTTTTTCATAATAAGTTGTTCACTTTGTTTTCAGTTGTTCATGATTTCATTGTGGGATAAAAAATGAGTAGATGGGAATTAAAAAAGAGAATGAGAGTAAAAGAAAGATGAATAGTGGTGAGAATTAAAAATGAGGAAGAGAAATGGTGGTTGGGAATTGATTTAAAGAGAGAGAGAGAGAGTTAGAATTAAAAAAGAGAAAGGGAGAGCGAGAAAGAGAATTGAATTAAAAATGAGAGGTATGCTATGGGTAGGGTGCGTTTGAAATTGGGATGGGTGGGAAGAAAGAGAGAGAGAATTGAATTAAAAAAAAGGAGAAAGAATGTAGGAATTGAATTAAAAATGAGAGGTATTGCTATGGGTATGGTGCATTGGAAATTGGAATGGGTGGGAAATGGGAATTAAAATTAGAAATTAAAAATCTTTTGGAATCAATTGGATGCTCACCCAGATCAAGTGGCATCGCATAATAGTAGGTCATATTATAACTCATGTTGTAAATGTGCCAGAACATTCGAAAACTCCAGTAACGGAGATCTTCCTTCAACCTTTGGAAAGCCCAAAGCATATTATTTGGTGCGATGCATTTGGTTAACATGATCTACAACAATCATTGCAATGCTTGAGATAGAAAATGACTAGCCTATATATAGGAGAGGTGGTTTATGAAGTAGCGTCAGCCAACAATTACGTCAGCATTAAATGTCGTACGAGAAATAGGGAAACAACGGTTCCAATTGCAACTGCATGAGATTCATCAAATTAATGGCCCTGCGCGCAGCTCCATTAACTTAGGGGGTAACCGATACTGAATCGTTTTGCAATTTGCACCGTACACATGGTAAATTGATCTACAAAGATTTTTCCACTTGGGCCCCGCCAACTAATGGGCTCAAGCTTATGCCATGACGGATCCGACCCATCACATGTAAAGACACAAACGGCGAAGGCCTTGAGCGCCTATGGAATAAGGAGCGCGCCTTCAAAGTACTGTCAATAAATCCAAGGCATCTGCCCTACTATTATTCCGCTGTTGTTCATTAAAGCTGGTCAATCTATTATCAAGTTGATCAATCGACCTAGCTTCGGAATCAGACCGCTATGCGAATTAAGTAAGTTAGGACACCCAAGTTAGACTTGCATGCCCGAAATCTTATTCTGACTAAAGCTTAGTCAGCTTTGACTGATTACAATAGCTTCTGGTCCGCTCTAATGCCTAGCCCGTCAAAAGCGGACGACGATGGGTTAGAAAGTGGGAGCTTACTAATCATTTGTAACACCTGACCGCGATGGCTTGCTTGGGACCATTGTCTAATTATAATAATGGTCGCCGAACTTAACCAAAGCTTAGTCGGTTCCGACCTATGGGGATATCTTTTGATCCGCTCTAATGCCTAGTCCGTTAAACGGGTGCCAACGGTTTAGAGAGAAGCAGCTTAGTCAATGCTCTAATGCATGATCGAGACCGTTTGCGAAGGATCGTTGTCCAAATATGGACAATAGTGACCGAACCCGACCAAAGCTTTGTCGGTGACGACCTATGACAATAGCTTCTGGTTTGCTCGAAGCCTAGCTCGCCAATAACGGATTCCGACGGCTTAGAAAGTGGGAGTCTAGTTAGCGCTCTCAATGTCTGTTAAGATGGTTTGCTAGTATCACCGCTCTTATGCAGACAATAATCACCGAACCCTACCAAATCTTAGTCAGTGGCCGCTGATAATGATGGTTTCTGGTAAGCTCTAACCTAGTTCGTTGTGCATGGATTTCGACGGCTTAGAAAGTGAGAGCTTAGTCAGTGTTATGATGCTTGACCGTGATGGCTTGCCAGGGATCGTTGCCCAATTACATACAATGATCGCCGAACCCTGCCAAAGTTTAGTCAGCCCGACTGATGATGATAACTTTTAGTTCACGCCAATTCCTAGTCTGCCAAAAGCGGACGACGATGGGTTGGAAAGTGGGTGTCTAGTTAGTGCCTTTGATGCCTGATCACGACGACTTGCCAGGGACTATCGTTCAATCACAAACGATGGTCGCCAAACCTGACCCCCGGTTTAGTCAGTTATAACTGGCAATAACAACCTCTGGTCCAACTAAGCCTATTCAGCCAATAACAAGTAAAGACGAGTCAAAAGTCCAATAAGAGTATACGTCATATGTGGAAACTTCAACCTATGAACAACACTCCGATAGGGAACCTTCTCCCGCATATCTAAGAGCACAGCTCTAACAGGGAAACTTACCTCCTCAAGATGACTCCTAATTAGATAAGGATTTTCAAGAAGATCTTTTTTCCCTAAACTACGCCATCGATGGCCTGGCCAAATCAGGACTCCAACACTATAAATAAGTCAGGAGGTTGGTGACAAAGGTACGCTAGAAATTCCCTGTTTACAACTTTAACCCTCCTTAGATCCTTGTCTGACTCTAGCATCGGAGTACCATCGGCTACCACAACGGTGGTCCATGGCTCACGTGCATTTCTTGTGCAGGTTAAGGTCAAACATGGTGCGAAAATCGATTGCATCAAGATGTATAAGAGATGGTGAAGTTTAATGAGGAGACTAGAAATTGTATTTAGGGTAAAATTGTTGGTTTGCAATTGAGTGGAGTTTTTTAGTTTATTGGGAAAATGGACTATTGTATAATTAGAGCGCTGGTGTTGGAAAATGAAAGTGGGATGGATAGATGATGATTATAAGAGATTTGAGATAAATCAAAAGGACAATTTAAGTTCAATTGGAATTAGATGGAGTGAGGTGTTGGATAATAAGACACTAAATAATATGTGCTTAACATTTATAGGGTAAATAATTGGGCTTATGAGATATTGAATATAGTTGCTCAATTTGATCAGCCACATGCACACATGTGTGGTTGGACTTCACAATTCGGCATACTTGGACATTGACTTTGATTAAGTGTAAAATACGTGTGTAGCCTCAATTACAAGTTTCTTGATTCTCTTATATTCTTGGGTTCCTAAAAACAAAATCACATACTAATTTATACCTTACTAATTATTTGCGAGCTAAAAAATATAATTCGGGAGTGACACGCCTAATTGTGCATTTTCAATGCTTTAAATTCCTTAAAATGTGAACTTTGTAATTGAATGAAGAAATTGCAGAACTTTACGTGAAATAAAATATTTTTCAAAGAATAAAATTATAAATTATAAATTGTCATGAAAATTATTAAAATGATGGTATTCTGACATTCATCATATAACTATACTTCTTGTTTGTTTGTTTGAAAGTCTGTGTTTGATTAAGATCCATCCATTCATTTCTTCCTCTTGCTTCCCTCCATGCAATCACACCCATCCATTTCTCTTTGCAAGTTCTTACAATGTATTAATGGCAAAGTCGACATTGTCTCTTCAAGAGATTACAATTTCCAAAGATAGCGACTTTTGGACAACAACAATTTCGCTAAGGACACCACCACCCCTACTTTCTGAAGTATACCACCACATTTCTTAAGTACACTACCACTTACTGAAGAACACCACCAATATAAACAAAAAATCTACCACCTTCTATCTCTCTCAAGGAACAACACCCACTGCACACCTCACCCCACTACCACTACTGCTGCTTCACCCCGCCCGATCGCCTCTTCTCCTTTTTTTTTTTTTTTTTTTTTTTTTTTTTTTCTTTTTACTCTTCTTATTCTCATCTCTTTATGTTTTCTATGTTCCCTCGCCTCCTTCTTATTTTCTTCATCTCCTCTTCTTCTTCTCATTTTTATTTTATTTTATTTGATTATTTCCGCCCTCGAGCAGACCCTCATTTGCACGAATCTACTCGAGTGCAGAAAAAACCAGATCGAGGAGAAGAAAAAAAAGTTAGGAAGAGAAGAAGGAGGCGGGGTGGGTGTTGCTATCGGTGGTGGAGAAGAAGGGAAGAGATGAGAAAAATAAGAAAAACAAATAAGAACAACAACAACAACATAGGAGAAGCGGGAGATAGAAAAGATGGTGGTGCAACTGGTGGCAAGGTCGTGCGGTGGTCGTGGTTGTTGTTCCTAATAGAAAAGAGAGGAGAAGAGAGGAAAAAAAAGGAAGAAAAGATGAAGGTGAGATAAAGGTTTATAATGGTGGTGTCATTTAGCACATCCAAAAAAGTGGGTGGTGGTGTCCTTCAGCAAAACTGATTGTGTTAAAAAGTCGATGCCATCTCCAAAACAATGATGCTAATTGGTTATGATACCATTATTACCCCCAATATATCCCACCTTGTTGCTAATTTGAACAATCCATTTTGCTCTCTTCTAATCCCCATATTGTTCTATTGTGTTCATGTTCTATCAACTTTGTTCAAAGATTCATTTTACTATCTTGAACTCAATTTCAAAACTCAGTGTTGCTTGAGATTTCAAACACACCATTATGCTTACTCCATCACCATGGCTTACAAAGGAAAGATGCAGGTTGTCAGTCATAAGGAGGAAGATGACTCTAGCAACCAATTTTGGGAAGATGAGAGAAGAAAATTAGGGAACAAATGAAAGAAGATATGGCGATTCCTTCAACCCCATGTGATACAAGTGCATAACAACTAGATGATAGTGGGGAGATGGCCATACTAGCTCGATGTTTCACTAATTATGAAGTTGATTACTCTAAAGCAGTTCGATCTATAGAGGAACAGTGGCAAACAACACTTGATTTTTTTTAATGGATTAGTCAAAATGATGCAGATGGAAACATAATTTACATGATCAAGTTTTTCCTTATGGAACAACTAATGAATATAGTTTCTTCATGAAGGGCTATGGACTTTAAATGGGGCTTTGTTTTAGAAAATTCTCTTAAGGTGGATCTACATAGTTCATATTATTATATGTTATAGACTGTCGAATTATAGGTGAGTGAAGATTGATTAGACCCGATTAGTTGTGATTATTAGAAAGAAGACTAGAGTCATAAACACGTATCTAATTACATGTTTATGTCTTGACATGTATTACTAAATTGAGTATGGTTATTTATGTGTAGATACTAATTTAAGTCCCACTATAATTCTATTATTGATGATGGGCTAATAATATAATTAGAACTCTATATATATGGTTGAGGTCCTCAATCCAAGCTAATTCTCTATCTTCTACTTTTCCCATCTGGTTTGAGAAACCAAGAAGAAAGGTTCTGGAGGTGGAAGATCTATTTGATGCGTGTTACTAGTTCGTGAGGGTCGCTACGAGGACACTCTTCATCAATGGCGACTTCAGGTACGCATTGATTAAAGTTTATCTTCATTGATTATTGACATGAGGTCTTGGTTTATGATTTGTTCAAACAAGTGGTATCAGAGCCTCCTTGTCAAAATCATTGAAGAAAACATACGATTTATTGTTTTCCTATTGCTTGATTAATTTATCAATCCTCACGTGGGTTTTACCCAAACCATAGAAATCTAGTTACTGGATCTGGTTATCTCGGCAATTAGATTGTGATTTAGCCATTCTATAATCGACGCCATACGGATTTTTTGGGTGGTTGGTGAACAATTTCATACACATTGAATTCAAATTTTACAGTTTAATAATAATAAAAAGTTGTCAAATCAGTGTTTTTTCTTCTTCTTTTCACTGTTATAGAGATAATTACAAAGCTTAGGATTGGTCTTCAAACACAAACAGTGATAAGAGGAGCCAAGTTTGAAGATCAATCGGGAGAGGGAGGACCAACAAACATCACTATGTTGTTTTTTTCATCGTTTTGAATTCGACTCCCCACTGTTCGTCTTCCTCGTTTTGAAGACAAATCCCAACCAAGACAAACAGGTCGATCTCAGAGAGAGATATGTGGAAAACAACTCGAATTGGGGTTCGATGTTGTTTGATTCGTTGATATGTTTTCTGTTTTTCTCTTCAAATCACAAGGAAAGGTAAGGAATACGTTGAGTCAACTTGGTTTAGCCGGGTTGACTCCATTTTAGGCTTGAGTTGGTTTTTGGTGTATGAATTTGGATTATGCACTTCGTATTGATGAACCCACTAAGCCTACTAACTCTAGTTCAATTGAAGATAAGGTTTCTTATGAAAAGTGAGAGCACTCTAAACGCATTAATCTTATGATAATGAAACACTCTATTTCTAAAACTTTTCATGGTGCAATGCCTAAAGAGAAAAATGCTAAAGGTTTCCTATGCCAGGTTGCAGACCAATTTGTTGCATCGAAAAAGGCGGAGGCAAATACGTTTTTTTAGCAAACTTGTTACCATACGGTATACTAGCAAAGGAAATATAACATAGCACATAATGGCAATGTCTAATCTTGTTTCCCAAATGAAAACACTAAATTTGGAACTTTCTGATGATATCTTTGTGCACCTCATTTTGATTTCTTCCTACAAAATTTAGTCCCATTAAGATCAGTTATAATACTCAAAGGGAAAAACAGACTCTTATTGAGCTCGTTGCTCAGTGTGTGAAATAAGACGAATTATTAAAACGATAAAAGATAGTAAGTGCTCACATGATGACATTTTCTAATGGCAATTCAGGTATCAAGAAAAGGAAAAGAAAATTAATGTTAAGTGATGTTCACATAATTATTACATAATATACCTCATAATTTATATTTGTTAGTGTTTTGAATAGTGTATTTTAGTTTAATTATTTTATTTTTGTATTTTTGTAGGATTTGGAGTTTAAATGACAAAAGTGCATTAGCATGGCGAATTTGGAAATTCATAGACAAATTGATGAAGTGGAGCGGGAGACACTCAAGCCAAAGATTAAGAGAACCAAAGAAACAAAATAAAGGAAATTAGTTTTGAATTTTGGTGGAACAAAGGAGTAATATGGATGAACATAGCCAAATCCACTTTTCCTGTTATATTTGGTTTCCAATTATATTTTGGTTTCCAATTATATTTGGTTTCCAATTTGTATTTGGTTTCCAATTATATTTTGGTTTCCAATTATATTTGGTTTCCTTTTGTATTTGGTTTCCAATTTATATTTGGTTTCCAATTGTATTTGGTTTCCAATTTATATTTGGTTCCCAATTTGTTTTTGGTTTCCAATTATATTTGGTTTCCAATTTGTATTTGGTTTCCAATTGGGTTTCCAATAAGAAGTTGTTTCTTTCAACCATAAATACAACAACACAGAGGGAAAAGAGGCACACAACGCATCAACAGCCGAGTACGCATCGCCAATCCACCACGCGTTGCCATGAAGCTCCACACCGCTATTGCTGTCATCACCTTCACCATGTGTCACTAAACTCCAAGCAAGGCAAAGAGATGAACTCCTAGATGTAACACACTTAATTGGTATTTGATTCGTTTTATGCTTTCACGATGAATAATGATGTTTATGATTTTCACTTTTATTTAATATAGGAGTTAATGTTATTTTAGTGATAAAGATTTCATCAACTTCTTCATAGATTATTATTCCAGTGGTTGTCTTTTTCTTCTCCATATAAGCTTAGTCACGCTTTTCTTATGTGTGGAATTTTTAAGGATCAATTGATTTCGGTAGGTTAGTTATATATGATCGTCTTTTATTACGTTATTGTCTCCGGATATATCGTAAATTTAGTATATCACATATGACCAACCTTTGTGCTTTCTAGAAAAAGTGAAATCTAAAATCCATTTACATTAGAATATATTGGTGCATTAAAGACTATTTTTCCGATTATGTTGTTTGGCATGTGAAACACATAATCGAGTCTTCATAGCGAATCAATACTAGTTGGCGCGTGAAATCTAGGAGGGATTCTTGGAACCTTGTGATTTTTCTAAACTTAATTTTTATCAAACTAAATTCAATTTCATATTTTAAAATTGCTAGAATTTCTTACATTTAGTTTCGCGTAGCTTTTCTTCCTAGACCTTGTTTTGTAGATACCCCAATCTTTATTGCAATTGACCGCGTGTACTATTTGGGCATAATCAAATTTTGGCGCCATTGCCGGGGAACAAGCGTAATTATATAAGGGAGGTTTTGGGTATTATCTTTCTTGCTCATTGTTTTATTTTATTTTATTTTTAGGTTTTAGGTCCAGTTTATTTATTTTTTGTATTTTTTTATTTCTAAAAAAATTTCAAAAAAACAAAAAAGAACATTGGGGGAGTGTGAGTTGGAATAGAGACCACTTAGGGAGACTAATTAGGGTCCCAAATTTAGAACACCCACAAATTCACATTGAGACCAAATTAAGTTCTAATTTTAATTCTAACACCATGAGTAATCACGAAGATGACCATGTTCGGTCGCTAAAGGACTATCTCCACCCCACGCGCACTGCTACTCCATCATGTATCATGTTTGCACCAAATACACCAAAGCTAGATTTTAAGCCGGGTATGATACAATTATTACCCACTTTTCATGGTCTAGAGAGTGAGAATCCTTATGTTCACATTAGGGAATTCGAGGAAGTTGTGGCCACTTTCCACAACAAAGTTGAGGCCGTATATTCGGTTAGACTAAGGTTTTTTCCTTTTTCCCTTAAGGAAAAAGCAAAGAGTTGGCTATACTCTTTGCGACCAAGGTCTATAGGTTCGTGGGAGGAGATGACCCAAGCAGTTTTAATAAATATTTTCCTCACCACAAAACCAACGATCTAAAGAGATAGATTTCTACCTTCACCCAAAAGAATAACGAGACATTATAGGAAGCATGAGAGAGGTTCAAGGATCTCTTGAATACATGTCCACACCATGGGTATGAGAGTTGGCACTTTGCCAATTATTTTTATGAGGGGCTCACCAGTAGAGAGCGTTAGTTCGTTGAGATGATGTGTAATGGAAAGTTTTTGCAAAAGGACCCTGACAAGGCCATTGAGTACCTGAAAGACTTGGCTGAAAAGGCTCATACTTGGATTGGTCCAAGTGCTACTGAGAGCACGGATAGAACACGCCCAACTGGAGTCTACCAACTTAGGGAAGAGGACAACCTTAGAGCCCAATTGGATAGAGTAACTAGGGAGTTAGAGGCACTTAATACCAAGGATGGTAGGCCCACACATACTGTTGCCAGAGTTGAGCTACAAGACGCATGTTTTATATGCGGGGAGTGAACACTTCGCACAGGATTGCCCAACCTTGACTGAGATGAGGGGTTTATGAGGAACAATGTAACACCTTAGGGATGTACAAGAAGCCTTACTCACCATTCTCTAACACTTACAATTATGAATGAAGAGATCACCCTAACTTAGGCTGGAGGTCCAAAGCAGACCAACCTACACACTCACAGGCACAACCACCTAGGTCATACCCTGCACCTTCATACAATGCGCAATCTAACAGAAGTTCCTTATCAGACACATTACATGCATTTATAGAAGCACAAGGTAAAACTAATAAAAAATTTGAGGTTGCATTGACACAGTTGGCTGAAGAGAACAAGGAGATCAAAAACCAGATAACCAAGCTGACATGTTCATTAACAGTACAAGAGTGGGGCCAATTTCCATCACAACCTAAAGCAAATCCGAAGGCCCAACTTATGGCACAAACCTCTACTTCAGACCCTCAGAATGTCAAAGAGGTTAATGCCATCACTACTCGAAGTGGTAAGATTTTAGATGGATCAAGCTCGTCCACGACTATAGGCACCTCCCCAAGTGCAAAGGAGAGCATCCTTGAGGATGAGCCCAACAAGAACATTCCAGTTCCAGTTCCTTTTGCTCAAGCACTACGACCTACTGGAAAGAAATCGGAAATGCATGGTGAGATTCTATAACACTTGAAACATGTTAAAATTAACTTACCTTTGCTGCATGTGATTAAACAGGTACCAACTTATGCGAGGGTTATCAAGGATCTATGCACTATCAAGAGAAAACATCATGTCAAGAAGACTGCCTTCTTGACATAACAAGTATGTGCGGTGATTGAGTAGAGGACACCACCCAAGTACAAAGATCCAGGGTGTCCTACAGTCACCTGCCAGATTGGAACTCATGAGTTCGGCCAAGCCTTGTTGGATTTAGGAACAAGTGTAAATCTGATGCCATATTCTATTTACTTGCGACTGGGTCTAGGAGAGATTAAACCCACATTCGTGGTACTACAATTGGCCGATAGATCGATTATAAAGCCAAGAGGAATAATCGAGGATGTCTTGCTGCAGATTGATAAGTTTTACTATCCCGTCTACTTTCTTATTTTAGATACTCATTCTGCGGTTAATATGGAGTGTACAGTTCCGATTATTTAGGTAGACATCTTCTTGCCACAGCTAACACTCTTATCAATTACAGGAATGGTCTAATGAAACTGTCTTTTGGGAACATGACTCTGGAAGTCAACATATTCAATATTAGCAAGCAACCACGTGATGACGACGAGTGTCATCACACCTACATGATAGACATGCTGATATAAGAGGAGGCGCTCCTGAGCGCAGATTCTGAAACCTTCGAGTACCTCCGTTCTATTTCTGATTCTAAGAGTTCACTTTATCCTGACAATGCTTTTGATATTTCTGTTGTTTCAGGGTTAAGGGATAAAGGATGATGGCAATGGAAATCATGCTTTGAGGAGTTACAAAGGAAAGACAGAAACCACAACTATACACCGTGGAAACTCCAAAAGTTGACCTAGCTCCACTGCCTGAGGGACTTAAACATGCATTCCTCGGACCAAGTGATACCTTTCCTGTTATTATTTCTTCCATGCTTGATAGCCCACAAGAAGAAGAATTGATTAATATGTTACGTGAGCACAAATCTGCATTAGGTTGGACTATAGCTGACATCAAAGGTATTAGCCCCTTAATATGTTCCCATAGGATTCACTTAGAAGAAAGAGCTCACCCCCGTAGAGACCCTCAAAGAAGACTTAACCCTACTATGAAAGAGGTGGTGAAAAAGCAAGTCTTAAAATTGTTAGATGCAGGCATCATTTATCCCATCTCTGATAGCAAGTGGGTTAGTCAAACTCAAGTAGTTCCCAAGAAATCTGGAATAACATTGGTGACTAATGATGAGGGGGTGCCTGTTCCTACTAAGGTAGTGACAGGGTGGCACATGTGCATTGATTATAGGAATTTTAATTCTGCCACTCGCAAGGATCACTTCCCACTTCCATTCATAGACCAAATCTTAGAGCGAGTAACTGGTCATTCTTTCTATTGCTTTCTATATGGGTATTCAGGATATTATCAGATTGAGATTGCATTAGAGGATCAGGATAAGACTACTTTCACATGTCCTTTTGGTACTTATGTTTTTCGGTGTATGCCATTTGGTTTGTGTAATGCACCGGCTACTTTTCAAAGATGCATGATGAGTATTTTTAATGACATGGTTGAAAAATATATGGAAGTATTCATGGATGATTTGTTTGTTTTTGGTTATTCCTTTGGTTCATGTTTACTTTACTTGAAGGATGTTTTAATTAAGTAGATGTGAAGAGAAGGGTTTGGTGCCTAATTGGGAAAAATGTCATTTCATGGTTTCCTATGGAATAGTTCTGGGACACATAGTTTCTGATAAAGGAATCGAGGTTGATAAAGCTAAAATCGAATTGATTTCTAAATTACCTACACCTAAAAGCGTCAAGGATGTGAGATCATTTCTAGGGCATGCGGGTTTTTATAGAAGGTTCATACTGAATTTTTCTGCCATCTCTAGACCATTAAGTAGCCTCCTGGTCAAAGATGTCGTGTTCCAATGGACACAAGAGTGTGAGGACGCCTTCCGAACACTCATTGATAGGCTCACTTCTGCCCCCATCATGCAGCCACCGGATTTGAATTTACCATTTGAGATAATGTGTGATGCAAGAAACTATGTTGTGGGGGCAGTCTTGGGACAACGAAGGGAAGGGAAGGGAAGCCCTTTGTTGTTTAATATGCTAGTCAAACACTTAATGATGCTCAAAAGAATTATTCGACTACTGAAAAAAAGTTGCTAGCTGTAGTTTTTGCTTTAAATAAATTTTGTGCTTATTTGATTGGTACACCTATCACTGTTTTTACTAACCATGTCTCTCTTAAGTTCATTCTTTCTAAAAATGATGCTAAGGCAAGATTGATTAGGTGGATTTTACTTCTGCAGTAATTTGATCTAACTATAAAGGATAAGAAACGGGTCGAGAATGTTGTGGCGGATCACTTGTCTCGTCTGGAGTTCAATGACTCTGCCAATGACCCACCCATCTGTGATGAACTTCCTGGATGAACATCTATTCGCCGTTACTCAAGTACCATGGAGGTGCCAGAGGAGATCTCTCTGGTTGCCCCTGTCTACTTGATTTGATGTTTTCCACCCTATCTTTAGTTTAGGTTTTTTCTTTTATGTTTTTCTTGTAGTGTTTCAGGTTATTTTAGGTGTTGCTACTGGAGTCACTCGGAGCCCCTCATCCCATGTGTTCCTTTCTCCCGTCGGTATGATTTTCTTATATTTTGGTGACTGTGAGGACATTATCTATTTGAAATTGGTAAAGCGTCACCATGGTAATATCACTCTAATCCTCCTTTTCTTTTTCTTTCATTTGTCATGATTATTATTTTATGCATTGAGGACAATGTTTGGTTTAGGTTTGGGGTTGATGGTGGCTTATTAGATTTTGATAGGGGCATAATTAGGCTATTTTTAGTACCATATTTATATATATATATATATATTTAGCTATTACTTGTTAATTATGGTACTAATTGCTATTTTCATGTTTGTGTAGGTTTCCAATTACAATATTTAAAATAGAAGCAAATTGGCCATTTAGAAATACTAATTGCACAAGGAAATCACACAAGCAAGGAAATCACACAAACAAGGAAATCACACAAGCAAGGAAATCACACCAACAAGGAAACCACATAAAGAAGAAAACAAAGGAAACCACATAAAGAAGAAAACAAGAATAAAAAGGGGACGATTCCTGGCTTTGAGAAATCATCTATCCAGCAATAACATCCATCCACAGCCTCCACCTCATCTCCATCACACCCATCGTCCTGAACCCATCATCAATCATCCTCGCAACAACAACCCTCTCCCTGTTTCGCTCCCATCACAGCCACACAAACACCATCTTCATCTCCTTCTCACCTGATCTCTCTCTCAGCCGATCGCCTCCACCAGCCAGATAAAACCATCGTCTCAGACTCTCAGTCCCTTTCTCTTTCGTTGTCTCTGATTATTGCTACCCATCGTCACCTCGCCAAACCCTAGCCGCCGGTGTCCTGAATCCATAGCCCCCTAATCACAACCTCCTCGACAACACCCATCTGATTTCCCTCTCTCTCATTGTCCCTCGTCATCCCCTTCTCTCTCACACTCTGATTCACAAGAAGATTGAGAAGTGAGGAAGGAGAAGATCGTGAAGAGGAAATGAAGAGAATTTTTTTACCGCTATTTGTAGCCCATCTGTCCACTCAGTACCACCACGCACAAGCGACAACGTTTTCATCTCCAAACCTCTCTTTTACTTATTTTAGTTTGATATTTGATTATGTATTGTTATTCGAACATGATTAATATGTCTAGCTAAACTCTTTTAGTTGGGGGTGGATTCAAAGCCCCGAACATGTGATCTATAAATTAATTGAATTTAATCTTTCTTGCTATTAGTGATTGTGTTTTGCTTAACTGCTTTATAGAGAAATTTTCTCTGTATATTTGTTAAGGTGGCCAACTTAGTAAGCATGCTAGGATCTGGGCTAGAGTATAGAAGATTTTCACCTAATTGTTATAATCTTGTACTCATAAGTAGTAAATACCAAGGAACGTTGGTAAGGTTAAGTCAAAACCTAGGTAAGAACAAGATGCCGATCATACTTGTAATTGCCTAGTCAGTGTTCATATTTTCCACAAAACTTAATGGTCTTAGATTGTTATTTAACTTGCGATTCCTGTTTAAATAGCATGATAAGAATAGTTTGAAAACGACGCTTAGTTTAATTCAACGAGCTTGGGAAAATAATAAGATTAATGCAGTGCAGTCACGGTTAATCTTGAGCATTGTCTCTCACGAGTTAGCAAGTGATTATTGAATATTGATTTATAAGCATATGTTTGGTGTGTGATGATAAGCCCTTAGCTAATTTCTCATCTTTGCCACCCCTTTAGTTTATTATCTTTATAGTAATTTTCGTAGTTATTTTCATAGTTTAATTTAGAAAATCCAATCCCCTTTTATTTAATTAATTAGGTTGTTAGTTGTTTTTTAGTTATTATTAGTGTTAATTGACAAGCCCTCTAATTCCCGATCTAGAACGATCCCTATTTATTCTATACTACAATCACAAAGCAGGGTATTAAGTTGTGTGTTACTAAAATAGCGCATCAATTTTTGGGGCTGTTGTCAGGGATTAGAAAAGTTGTTGATTACTTAATTAGTTTTTATTTTTATTTTTTTAATTTTATTGATTTTTTCTTCTTTCTTTCTTTATCCCAGGTACCAGTTCATGAGCAATTGAAGATCCAGCGAAAACTTAATAAAATACGATTCAGAGCCTGAGAAAACATTTAGAAGACGAAGGAGAGAAACAAAAGAGCCACAAACATTTAGCTCTGAATATGAATTTGAAGAGTTCGACATGGGAGACAATAGATCTATTAAAGAACTTTTGGCATCCACCTTGGACAATGCCGCACCCTTGTGCATTCAGTATCCATTAGCCGCGCAGGGCAAGACTGATTCATTTGAGCTGAAATCCAACCTACTTCATCATATTCCGAAGTATCATGGTCTTTCTATGGAGGATCCAAATTAACATTTAAAGGAATTTGAAGTTGTATGCTCCAGTATGACGCCAATAAATGTGGATGAAAAAATCCTAAAGTTGATAGCATTCCGCTTTTCTCTGGCTGATAGGGCTAAGGATTGGCTCTATGAACTACCTTCCGGAATAGTATATTCTTGGGAGAGCATGAAGAAGGTGTTTCTAGAGAAATTCTTCCCAACTTCCAAAATTATCTTGTTGAGGAAGAAAATAAGTGGCATAAAACAAGGTCCAGGAAAATCATATCCAGCTTACTATGAGCGCTTCAAAACTCTCATAGCAGCATGTCCACAACATCAGATGAAGGAGGAGCTCCTAATTCAATACTTTTATGAGGGATCGCTTCCTCTTGAGCGACAGATGTTAGATGCAGCAGCATGAGGAGCTTTGGTTGATAAAACTCCAGCAGCAGCAAAGACTTTGATTGCAAACCAAGCTTTAAATGCCCAACAGTATGAGGGAATTGGAGAGCCGTCGCGCCAAGTCAATGAGGTAAGTACTAATTCTAGTTTGGAAGCTCAAATGGCCAATCTTACCTCACTTGTGACTCAGGCTCTAGGGAAGCCAAATGTGCTAAGAGTTGCACAAGTTTGCGGGGTGTGTACAAAGCCAGGACATCCATCTGACCAATGTCCTCAACTGATTGAGAATGGCGGTTGGGAGAATGTCAATGCAATAGGTTTTCAAGGGAAAAATCACTATAGGAATAATCTATATTCGAACACCTACAATGAAGGTTGGAGAAATCACCCCAGTTTTGGATGGAGAAATTCAGAACAACCTCAACAACAGACTTCGAATCGGCCACCCCCTGGTTTCTTTCAAGGACCACCTGATCCACCTCAGCACAATTCAGGTATGCCCCTTAATTATGTTGAGATTCTGAAATCATTAACTATTTCTCAACAGAACCAAGCAAAAGATATAACAGATTTGAAACTACAAATGAGACAGATAGCTGAGTTTATTGGACAAATTCGCGAGCAAGGAAAACTTCGTAGTTCTACCACTCCAAATCCGAAGGGCAGGTTTGAAACTGCAAAAGCAATTACATTGAGGAGTGATAGGCAAATTGAGAATGAGCCAATAGTCCCTAAACAGAGTCGAAATAAGAAAGCTGAGTTACAGAAGGATGATCCATCCATCATTGAAACACCAGAGCTCCAAGGTAAGAAGGTGAGCATTCCAAATTCAGTTTCTGCTAATCTTGTTCCACCTTTTGTGCCTTTTCCAGGTAGGTTTGCCAAATCTAGAAAAGATGAACAGGATAAGGAAATTTTGGAAACTTTCCGAAAAGTCCAAATCAATATTCTGCTTCTTGATGCTATTAAGCAAGTGCCTAAGTATGCAAAATTTTTGAAAGAGCGTTGCACAACAAAGAGACGACTTCGAGACGGAGAGGTAGTTAAGGTAAGTGAGAATGTCTCTGCAGTTTTTCAAAGGATATTGCCACCGAAATGCAAGGATCCAGGTAGTTTTACTATCCCTTGTTTTATCGGTAATACTAAAATTGAAAATGCAAGGTTAGACTTAGGTGCCTCAATTAATGTTATGCCGTATTCTATTTATCACTCTATGAATCTTGGGAAGCTAAAAAATGATGGTGTTATTATTCAATTGGCTGACCGTTCTAATGTTTATCCTCGAGGTTTGTTGGAAGATGTTTTGGTGCAGGTTAACCATTTGATATTCCCAGCAGATTTCGATCTATGTGCTTGAGATGGAAGATTCGGAATTTTCAGCACCTTTGCCTCTTTTTTTAGGGTGCCCCTTCATGAAAACTGCGAAGACAAATATTGATGTACATGCGGGGAAACTGACCATGGAATTTGATGGTGATGTGATTGGCTTCAACATTTTTTAAGCCACGAGATATCCTGTTAAAAATCATTCTTGTTTTTCTATTAATGTGAATGACAATTTGGCCCAGAAATTGTCAGACCTCAGAAACGAGGATGAACTTGAGACCAACATCACTACTGCCGTTGGATATGAGAGCAATGGAGTTCCCTATGACACAAAGAAGTGGAAGAAATTTCAATTGTATGAGCTTGAAAAGATTCAGGATGAGGCTTATAGTAGTAAAAGCAATTATAAGGAGAACACCATAGTTTTTCATAATCAGATGATCCATGGAAATACTTTTGTCATTGGAATGAAAGTCTTGTTTTTCCAATCATGTCTTAGAACTGGTAAGTTACGTTCTGAATTGGTTGGTCCTTTTATTGTTACTAACACTACACCAAAAATACCCATCAGCAATGGTTTGGGACCGTGGGGTCACGGCTTAGAGCCGTGGGCAGTAGAGGCGTCGCGAAATCATCATTGACGACTATAAACCGTGGCAACACATGTTAGCAACAGTTTTATGTTCGGGACGCTTGATGATTTAGCCACGGTTTTAAACCGTTGCAAGCATGATGACCACGGTTTTAAGCCGTGGCAAGGATGGCCACGGTTTTAAGCCGTTGCAAGCATAATGGCCACGGTTTTAAGCCGTGGCAATAATTAAGTACCACGGTTTTAAGCCGTGGCCAGTCAAAACAAATTTAAAAAAAAAAGAAATCTGATTTGTTGCGAGGGTTTGAAACCGTTGCAAATTAATATAATCGAAAAAAAATTACATTGTTTTTGCTGCTGCAACAAAATCACAGCCCCACACCTGCAAAATTTTGTTTCTCTGATTTTCGTACCTCTAATAAGCTCAATAACAACAACTACAGCAAAAACCCACTTAATTTAAGCTGCACCAAATGGCAGCTCTTAAATGTTACATGTATGTAATGGCAAAATAATCAGGTGCATGCCACAAACGCAAGGATAAAGCTCCTTATGATTCAAGTAAAATAAAAATTGACCTTAATCATCAGGAATCACCGTTCCATAACCAGTAAACTGTTCTAGCATAGGCAGACAAAACAAAGAGATACAACTCCATGTGATTCTCATAATTCGTCACTTACACAGAATCCATATAGTCAGAGTAGCTTATGGAGCTTTAAAGACAGACACTTAATGTTACTGAATCCATCAACACAAACCATGAAAATGACTAAGAATCATCTGTAGCAGGTTGGGAGACTCAACCAGTAACTTGCTCACGGTCTCAGGTGAACATACCAAGTACTTCACTTGACCAGATGGTGCAAGGAAAACTTCAGCCAATTCAAGTTTATTTGAAGTGAGGCTAGTGATGTCCATGGTTTTGCTGAGAACCTTTAGTGCAAGAGTGATGGCTTCCTCCCGGGTGATCTCGTCCTTGTAGTCTTGCTTCAGCATGGACTGTGTTGCTTGGTTGTTTGCTCCTATAGCTGTAGCCTTCCACCCACCATAGTTTCCACTGGGATCACTCATGTATAGCTAGAAGCCAAAGTTCTTGTCCCATCCTGCAAAAGTAAATTGCCATGGAATCATTTCGTTCATACATAAATATATAAGCGGTCCTTGAACATTTTCATAGCAGAGAAAAATAAGCAACCGAGAATCATTTACTTTGCTTCTTAATAAAATTTGGAACACTATCCCAATACCCCATTTCTGTTAAGTTTCTGATTAAGAGCATTCCAGAGTATCAAATCTATAAATAATGAACCTATGCAGTTTACTAGTATTAGCTGAGACTTTGCAAGTGTAAATCAATTAGGCAGGAAAAATTTCAAGCCAAGACTTTACTAGATAATTTGAAGTAATGCAATCAAAACAAGTTGTCATATTCTTGTCAGCAGCAACAATTCTGCATTGTTCAGCCCTAAATGGCAAATCGGGATTTACACGAATAATGGTGACACTTGAGCTTAGCACCAGCAGTGCATGCCTATTGGTTAATTTAAGTTGATGAAAGTGGATAACAAACTCAGTGGGGACAGGGCATTCTCCAGGCAGTTAGTGCAGTAAATTTGCAGAAGCACCCTGTTAACTAATGATCCCATGTTTAAGGAACCAGAGAGCTGAGAGTAGTAATTAAAAGTTATCCAACTAAAACGGACAACAGGACAAGTAGGTGAAACTCACTGTGGTGTATTGGGCTGGCTAGCAGCACACACTAGTTGCTGGAACATTTTCCTTTCATTTATAGGGTCCATTCCTGAGTTATGAAATATCGAATTATCACAAAGTTGAAAATGTGATATATATTTCTGCAACAAAATGTGTGATAAACATAGAATGCTAGCAACTAACCTTGATTTATCTCATCAACCACTCTAAATGGGCAGTTAGTTAGGTCTTGCAGAGAGACTAGATAGAGAATGGTTGAAACTGAACGTTCCTAGAAATGGAAAGTTAAAGTTGTAGTGAGAAAAATGAAAGATACGTCAGGTTGAATTTATAAGAAATATTAACAAGTGCACTGTGATACCCCTCCAGACTGATGATGAGCACTTAGAACTTGAAGCTGTCCTGCTTCCCTGAAAGTAATAATACCAGTCATCATTTACAAGTGGAGCCATTTATATTTCCAAATGAAAATAACTAGCTTCTAAAACAAATCAGTGGTAAGAGATCAGTTCAGAAAAGCATTTGGTGTTCAAATGCAACGCCAGATGCTGATATTGAAGCAGCATAGGTCATTTTGACATTTTTTACACTCAATGGTCATAGGGCATACGTGCAACAGTTTTCATCCTTACAAAAAAAATAAAATCAGCTCATCAACATTTTCAGCCCCATGTAATAGAATAATATTGAAGTTGAAGAATGGTCATAACATGGCATCTTCCCATCATAATACCTGAATTTGACTTTGATAAGGATCCCATATTTATCAAAGTCCATGTCATTCTCATCTGAAACACATGAGCAGGAAGGAAAAAAAAATGAATGGGATTATTCTTAATCAAAACTTGTTAACATTTACGGAAATGTGATTTGATACCCAAAGAAACTTCTCCCGCAACAGCCATCTCTTGGAAGTTGTGACTGAAAGTGTCATTGATATGAGAAACAAGATTTCATGAATGGGTGAAAGAAAGGCATTAACATGAATGTGATTTATGAACCAATACAACATCTATAAATTCTCAGAACACTTTCTTTTTCTTTCTTTACATTTTCTGTTTATGAAGATCAGATGCAAATTCAAATAGCAGAATCATCTGTACACTGAAGCTTAAGCCTCAGCCTCGCATTCCTGTTCAGAAACATCATCAGATTGTTAAATGAACCCCCGTCCACCAGAAAGGGTAAATATAGAAGAATAATAAGAAAAAAAACGCGTAGATACTATCTGCAATGAAATCTGACCTTCCATGCAAAAAATGTCCCCAACAATAAAAAGACCAAAGTAAATGTGTTATGAAAACAAAATTAACACTAAAATTTTTAAATCAGTAGAAAAATACCATTTAGAAATATTTTATGTATAAAACAGTAGTAGTGGCCAAAGAATAAACTGGCACAACAATTGCATGGCATTATGCCCCTAGTCTGGAAAGTGGTAGCTTACCTGTATCAGAAAAGTTATGTTTTGCTAAGATCATACTAAGAACAAAAGCTCCTACTGTTCAACTTGCTTTGATGAAATCCAAAGGGATTCAATCTACGGTGGGAGACTGGATCACTGCAAACAGTTTTACATCATGGGAGCGACACATGTGGGGTATGGTGGTAGAGATCTGACTTTTACCTTGTACAACATCTCCAATGCAAAATGGAGCTTTGAACTTAAGCCACTCCAGCAGAAGTCTAAATCTTGGATTGAGAAGTTTTGACCGATTATAATTCTCTCCAATTGTTTAGTCCAAGTTTATTCTATTTTAGACTAAAAGTTAAGTGGTAACCCTTTAAGTGCTGCCTAGAGAACAGCTAAAATTAGTCCGATACTCCAATTTCAGGCCAAAGTTATCCTTTTCTCTAGATTTTTCTTTTAACTTGTAACGTTAGTCTTCCATTGGATCTGTTTTTAGGATAAAAGAAGTCCAAATTTCAGAAACATACTAATCTTACCTTTCTAGATGCTCAAAGTTTTATATTTTACGACAACCTATTACAAAACCTTTAACCACACAATCCTCAAAGACCATAATCAAGTTCTAGAAGCTCTCAGAGCCTTGATATTAGCAAATAAAGGTTTATCAACAAAGAACATTAGAAAGTTTATGGAAGATGAAAGGGATTGTAGTTTTTGAGCGAGCTTCATTATTATAGTGATTTCCCCAGGTACTATCCATGTTTTTCCTGCATAAGGTTGATGATGTGAACCTTCGCGGAAGCAATGAAGTCCAGAATCAGAGGGACTGACGTAATTGTTAAATGATGAATAAACATATGGTGGTGGCAGATTCTGTAAAGTTTACATCTTAGTTGCTTGTTCTCCCTATTTCACGTCATACGTTGCTTTAAAGTGCTTTTGATATTCCAGTTATCTGCTGTAGTGGAAAGACATTTCTTCAACTACCACTATTACTATTAGTGTTTCCTGACTCAAGGAAAAACTGCAATGACTCACCAAGTGAGACTTCCTTTTCTAAGATTCCCAACCTTCATGAAGACTGAGCCACTACTGTGTAGACAAACAGACTAATAATTGTGAAACAACATCAATTTTATCAAGAGGCAACACTCTCAGAAGACACAATACTACTTAGCAGAGTGTGAGATAGATGTTTAAAAATCAAAACTCAAGGTTTAGGCAGAACATGTTCTAACCTCTAAGACTTCGTCAACTACTTGAAGGTCCAAATTCCTAGGTACAAATCCAGCTCCAATCCCTTGAATTTTGTGAGGACCTGTGTTTGGCAATAAAAAAAATGATGTGATATAGATGCAAACAACTGTGCTAGAAAATAGAAATGATGTTTCCATTGCTTTACCAGGTGTTCCACTAGAAAGAATGTTGCTTTCTTTTGGTTCAATACCAATAACCTGAAATGTGAAAGAATCAAATGAAATATGAACTATCAGTACCCATGTTAAGTAAATCAGACAGGAAATAAATGTTTAATGCAGTAACATTGTACTTCTACATCCCTCCATGATACCCATGTCATGCAACACATGATGGACAAGGGGATACGCCACCTGCCAGATATGTATAATTTTAGTTTTCTCATGAAAAAAATAGAAAAGGAAAAGAACATGTTACCTTTACATTAGGGTTCTTTTTTTTCAGGAACCGACCAACCCCAGAAATAGTACCACCAGTTCCAATCCCTGCAACAAATATGTCCACTTTGCCTCTTGTATCTTCCCAGATCTCTGGACCAGTTGTCTCAAAGTGAACCTGCAATCAATAAATTTTGAATCTCAAAAAAAGAAAAAAAAATGGATATGCACAAAGCACAGTACCTTCAATCTAAGAAATTAAATATAGAACAATCCTCCTTTAATATGATAAGCTAACAACTAAACATGGTTGTGCGAGAAATTGATTTTTCCGCACTACACAACTAAAGATCAGGTGCTCAATAAATCAATCCCAGCTACATGGACTTTTATTTTATTTTTTAAGGTAAAATTTCATTGAAGAGAAATGACAAGTTAATAATGTCCCAACTCCATTGTCAAAGTTCAATTTCTGCTGGAACAAAACCACCAGACCTATAGCTAATTTTAAAGCATCTATACAGAAGATACCGTATTCTTCTAGAAGAATATGTATATCCAATAGGATCAGCTTATGAAATCTATTCTACTTTTTTACCATCCAAGCATCCAAATATTTCTGGCCTAAAGATGTGGGGAGCCACCCTTCAACAGTTGGTGTCAAACTGATGTACCACTTTATAGGTAGGAAATCCTGCCTCCATGAATTAAGAAGTTGTGTCCTAACTCTGGAAGGTTAGCTGTATACAACATCTCAATTGCAAGGGAAAGAAATACTCTGTAGAGAAAGTGAGAAACAGGTTGATAAATGCCAAACCGTTGGATTTGCAGAATTGTCAAATTGTTGAAGCATGTATGCATTGGGTGTTCTCTCCAATATGTCTTGAGCCTTCTGAACATCACCCTTCATACCCTTTGATGCGTCAGTAAGAACAAGGTCCGCTCCAAATGCCTTAAAAAGAACTCTTCTTTCCATACTCATAGAGGCAGGCATCGTTAAGATGAGCTTATATCCCTTCGCCGCAGTAATAAAGGCAAGACCAATGCATGTGTTTCCACTTGTTGACTCCATCAGAACAGTCTACAAATGCAAAAAAAAAAAAAAAAAAAAAAAACCAACAGATTCTTGAGAAGACTCCGTGTGAGTGTGTGTGGTGGGGAGGCTAGCTAGTTGCATAACAAGGATGCAGACACGTGTGTCTTGCGGCAATGCAAAATGTCAGGCCCGCTCACCCATTAAAATTAGAACATCGCTCAATCAAATGTGTCAAATTATTATCTACACAAGTATATGTAATAAACGTACCATCCCCACGATTATTTGTCCGTGCAAGCTTGAAACTGATATAACAGCATCCCCCAGCCTTTTCTCATAGATATGAACAAGTTCTTCATTTCCAACCCAAAATTCCTATGAGATCACAACATCATGCAGACATTATAATTCAAATAACAGAAGATTCCAAGATGAGTTACCTTAATCCAATAACAGAAGATTTTTGAATCATCACAAAAGTCAGTGAAAAAGTGTCAAATTTTTGCTAACAAAGTAGTCAAGTGCATTATTAGCAATTTGATATATGTAAAAGTTGAGATGGAAAGTCAATTACAAGTTGGTTAAGCTTCACTGGGCTGATGGGGGCTTCTTCATATTGGGTAACTCCCTCCCCAGATTGATTTTTATCAACAGAGGACCTATAACTTTCTTCTTTTCCTTTCAGAACTTTTTCAGATGAATTGTTTTCTGACTGAAAATAAGTACATGTTGAACATGGAATTTATCAGCAATTGACCTTACACACCAGCGAAAAGAAAAAGATTATCTAAACAAACTAGAGGAATATAAAAGTCAAAGTATTAATGCCATAAGAAAACAAGGTATTAAGGTAAATTTGGTTTGCTTGGAATTCAATTCTCAGGGAAGTAGAGTGTAATTACTAATTAGTGCTTTTGTGATCTGGGATCCCAAATGGAAGTTGAACAGTTCCAAGGTTCTCACTGCATATGAAGAATGTAGGCTAGCTGCCAAGAACACATACAAGCTTTCAATTGTGAAAATACCCTTCAGATCAGAAGTGCTTATCTAAACCTAGATGTTTTGTGCCCCCAAAAAAATTTGCAGGTTAAAAAATAGATCTGAATGATTCCTTTTGCAGGGGAAACAACTATGAATGAATGAGAAAAAGGTTTGTAGTATCATTCTACTACCCTTGACATCCAACATCCTTTATTGATCTAAGCATGCTTCAAATATGTATATTAGGCAATATACCTCACATATCTTAAATTTCTTCATTTGTAGTATCATTAAACAAGGGCAACAATGATAAATCAATCAGATTATCCCTTGAAGTGAAAATTTTTCACTAAACCACAGATATGTACTTCACTTCAACACTAAACTTTAGTATCTAGTATCTACATCAATTCACAAAGTAGAAAACATACAAACAAGGAAAGAGACCACAAACCTAAAAAATTCCATGGAGTTGGTGAGTGGAGTAGTTGTAAAGGAAAAGAGGCAATCCTGGTGTTATTTGCCTCATTGAATCCCTGTACCTTGGAGGGAGCCCTGAAAAATCAAAATCACAAACAACACAATATCAGATCAGATGTATCCACAAATCATGCCTACCCATTAATCAATAAAACCCAATTTCCAAAATTCAATAAAACCCATCAATACCCATGGATCAAAACATCAAATTAAATTCAAATGATCACTCAAATCAATTAACAAAGATCAATAAATTAAAAAAAAAATTGAACTTGAACAACAAAAAGCAAATGAAATTGGGGGAAAGCTTACCAAAGAGTTGCCTCTTCAAGTTCTTTTGCATGGTATCATTATTGCAAACAAAGATATACCCACCAACTGGTTCACTCCTTGGAAGTGACTCTGATGGTGGAAGAGTCTTAACCGTTGTTCAGATTTTACGACTTCTTTCGACTTAACTTGTTCAGATTTTACGACTTCTTTCGACTTAACTTGTTCAGATTTCACTTCATCCATCGAAACCACACCGTTGTTCTCTTCTACAAAACTCAATCGAAACCTTACGTTTAGTACATCATCGAATACAGTAGTGATAGAGAACGAACGAACGAATGAATGGTAAAGGATGAGATTCAGCGAATTCTTACCTGCTGAGTCGAGCTGAAACGAACGGATGCTGGATTGGATCTCATCCTCGATGTCTGCAACAACAACAACAAATCAGGCAACTGGTGAGAGGAAGAGATTGGGAGAGGAAACCCTAACTTTTCAACTTTGCAAATGGGGAGAGGAAGATATGAGAACAATAGACTATTCTGCTTGAAGAAATCATGCTTGGGGTGCCATGAAAGATGAAGAAGAGAGGAGCTTTTGAGAGAGATTTGTGAAGAGGGAAACACTGCGCCAAGGAAGAAGAGAGAAAGAGAGGGGGCAAAGAGGAGGAGAGGTCAGGGGAGAGCATTCGATCTGCTGTGAATGAGGGGGGAAAGAAAGCGAGACTGAGAGGGAAGCAAATGTAGAAATGGGAGGGAATCGAGCCGCGTGAATTTTAGTTTTTCCCGCGACTTTCATAGCGTTGTAGTGCCTCCACACAGGCACGTGAAAAGCTAATAGCCACGATTTTAAACCGTTGGCAGTTAGCCACGGTTTTTGGCCGTGGCAACCCTTTTGGTGTAGTGTATAGCCACGGTTTTTTATTTTTTTAGCCACGGTTTTAAACCGTTGGCCATTATAGCCACGGTTTTTGGCAGTGGCAAATAAACCAACGGTTTAGAACCGTGGCCATCTCCCTGTAGCTAAACAGGCCTTTTGGTGTAGTGTAATATTTTTCCCCATGGTGCTATACAGATTAAGAGTGTCACAAACGGGAAGGAGTTTAAAGTGAAACATCATCGACTTAAGCCCTATTATGAGTCATTTGTGGAGTATGACATGGAGGTCGTATCACTCCATGTTCCCACTTATTCTGAGGATTAATTGGAGATACCGTCAGGCTGCACGACGTTAAAACAAGCGCTTCTTGGGAGGCTACCCAATCAGATTTGCTTTCTTTATCCCTTTATTTTCTTTTCGTTATTTTTGCTTTTGTTTGTTAGTAGTTTATTTTTCCGCGTTTAAATCTTTCATTGCATGTGCTATAATCTATTAACATTGAGGACAATGTTAGGTTTAAGTGTGGGGGGAACAACGTTGCTTTTATTTTTTATTTTTTTTAAAAACAAGTGTCAGTCCAGTAAAAAAAATATAAAAAAATATTGGTTTTTATTTTCTTTGTTGGTATTAGTGTCATAAAAAATAAAAATTATAGTTGTTTTAAGTCTTAGGATACTTTCCAACACAATGATGAGATTTGGCCTTTAATTACATGACTTTAAGGTGATTTATAAACATGATTTAAGATCTAATATTATTCTTTGGTTAATGCTTATTTATGGTTATCATATGCAAATTCACATGTAATCAACTTAGTAATTGGTACTCATAGCATGCTTAGTTGAATTTAACTCATTATAACCCATATGTGAGTTTTGAGCCTATTGTTCCTTTGATTTTGAGAGTTTTTAGTTAGGTCATCTTTTATTTATTTTGTCAATAATAATTCATTGCATGATCTCAATTTTATTTGTTTTGGTTGCTACTTGGATTGCTTTCATAATTAAGAATTAAACACTAAAACTTGTTTTAATTTCGTTCAAAACATCATATTGAATTGCATGACATTTTTTACATGATAAAGGCACCTAGTTTCCACCATTGCCAAATAAATCTTATCCATGATATATTTCCTTTAGGTTAACCCCGTTGAGCCTGTTATTAGGCCTTTTGTTTCATTACCCTCATTTTCTATCCCTAACCTAATAAGAAGAGTGGAGCATAATTTGATTTGCTGAGACTTTATTGTGGTTTAAGGTATGTTGAAAAACAAGTTTGGGGGAAGACCCTTGTGGTAGACAGTTCAAGAAGAAAGAGTTGCAAAAAAAAAAAATAAAAAAATATTTGTACAAAAAGTTACAAAAGGGATACAAGTCCTTATCTATATCCATTCAGTATTACAGTACCATACAGATAGTTCAATTCTTTTCAGTAGATACAAAATAATTGCTGAAGCTCTTCATTATCAATGGGCCACCTCGTCATTTTCCCACTTATGTCTTGAACCATATGATTCTTTGCTAATGTCTCTAATCTTATTGCATACTTTCACCATTTCTTCAAGCCCTTTGAAAATTTCATATCCGTTATTTCTCTTCCCTTGACCCCTAGCCCCATTACAACCTGAATTAAGACCTTTTGATTGAGTGTGTCTTGCAATGTCACGATGTGGAGATTCGAATGAGGTATGAGCATATGGTGTCACTAGTTCTTGCATTCAAGTAGTAGCATTCCTTCCATGAGATCGTATAGCCAAAAAAAAAGAAGTGAGAAAATGCCATTCTTTCTTGTTATATCATATGTGAGCTATTTTTTTCCCTTTTACATCAATCCTCTCACATATAACTAGAATAGGAAGAGTGATTTTACCAAATAATCAGTGAAAAAGAAAAGAGTGCATCCAGTGAGATTTTTGGGTTAATTCTTCTTGGCACGCGCTTGAGTTTCACAGTCACTTGGATTGATTTAATTGTAAATTTTTATATCATTTCTATAAACGTGTATTAATTTTCGAATGATGTGGATTTAATCTTGTGTTTACAAAGAATCTTAACATGTCATGATCCGTTGAAAATCTATGAGACAAATGTTGGAAAGTATAGATTGAGTCATTTGAGTCTTTTATTTTTGTTTCTTGGATTTGCTCGAGGACTAGCAAAAGATAAGTGTGGGGGAATTTGATAGGGGCATAATTAGGCTATTTTTAGTACCATATTTCTATATTTATTTTTAGCTATTACTTGTTAATTATGGTACTAATTGCTATTTTCATGTTTGTGTAGGTTTCCAATTACAATATTTTAAAATAGAAGCAAATTGGCAATTTAGAAATACTAATTGCACAAGGAAATCACACAAACAAGGAAATCACACAAGCAAGAAAATCACACCAACAAGGAAACCACAGAAAGAAGAAAACAAGAATAAAAAGGGGACGATACCTGGCTTTGAGAAATCATCCATCCAGCAATAGCATCCATCCACAGCCTCCTTCACCTCGTCTCCATCACACTCATCGTCCTTAACCCATCATCAATCATCCTCGCAACAACAACCCTCTCCCTGTTTCGCTCCCATAACAGCCACACAGACACCGTCTTCATCTCCTTCTCACCTGATCTCTCTCTCAGCCGATCGCCTCCACCAGCCAGATAAAACCCTCGTCTCAAACTCTCAGTCCCTCTCTCTTTCGTTGTCCCTGATTATCGCTACCCATCGTCACCTCGCCAAACCCTAGCCGCCGTCGTCCTGAATCCATAGCCCCCTAATCACAACCTCCTCGATAACACCCATCTTATTTCCCTCTCTCTTGCTGTCCCTCGTCATCCCCTTCTCGATCTCTCACACTCTGATTCACAAGCAGATTGAGAAGTGAGGAAGGAGCAGATCGTGAAGAGGAAAGGAAGAGAAATTTTTTACTGCTATTTGCAGCCCATCAGTCCACTCAGTACCACCACGCACAAGCGACAGCGTTTTCATCTCTAAACCTCTCTTTTACTTATTTTAGTTTGATATTTGATTATGTATTGTTATTCGAGCATGATTAATATGTCTAGCTAAATTCCTCTTAGTTGGGGGTGGATTTGAAGCCCCGAACATGTGCTTTATAAATTAATTGAATTTAATCTTCCTTGCTATTAGTGATTGTGTTTTGCTTAACTGCTTTATAGAGAACTTTTCTTTGTATGTTTGTTAAGGTGGCCAACTTAGTAAGCATGCTAGGATCTGGGGCTAGAGTATAGGAGAGTTTCACCTAATTGTTATAATCTTGTACTCATAAGTAGTAAATACCAAGGAACGTTGGTAAGGTTAAGTCAAAACCTAGGTAAGAACAAGATGCTAATCATACTTGTAATTGCCTAGTCAGTGTTCATATTTTCCACAAAACTTAATGATCTTAGATTGTTATTTAACTTGTGATTCATGTTTAGATAGCATGATAAGAATAGTTTGAAAGCGACACTTAGTTTAATTCAACGAACTTAGGAAAATAATAAGATTAATGCAGTGCGGTCACGGTTAATCTTGAGCATTGTCTCTCACGAGTTAGCAAATGATTATTGAAGATTGATTTATAAGCATATGTTTGGTGTGTGGAGATAAACCCTTAGCTAATTTCTCATCTTTTCCATCCCTTTAGTTTATTATCTTTATAGTAATTTTCGTAGTTATTTTCATAGTTTAATTTAGAAAATCCAATCCCCTTTTATTTAATTAATTAGGTTGTTAGTTGTCTTTTAGTTATTATTAGTGTTAATTGACAAGCCCTCTAATCCCCGGTCTAGAACGATCTCTACTTATTCTATACTACAATCACAAAGCAGGGTATTAAGTTGTGTGCTACTAAAATAGCGCATCAGATATTTTGTGCAATTTTCAAAAATCTTTGAGCTTAAAACATATTTTACAATTAAACCGAGTCAATTTTTGTGTTCTACTCAATCTCCATTGAATACTTAGATGATTACGGTAATTGTGCAAAATCTTTATGAAAATGCATTCGAAATCTGACCTCTTGGTGAATTTAAAAAAAAAAACTAAATAAAAAAGGGGTTTTGAGTCTTTTTAATTTTAGAGAATATTTTTGTTGCCTTTAATTTTGAGAAAACACATATTAACACGTGTCACATAATTATATTAGTAGAAAACATGATATTTTATATTATCCTTATGTTAGATGTATTTTGTGAAACTTTTCAACTCGACTATTCGTGCACTATAAGCCAAGTCAACATGATTTGAAGTTGATTAGTAAGATATTGAATTAGAAAACATTAGAATAATAGTGGAGACTTAACCCTTGTGAGTTTTGAGCCATTCTTTATTTCTTGAGGGTTATTAATTACACTCTGATTTTACTTGAGTCCGCATTATTTCGTTGATGATCTCATTATTCTTGATTTTCTTATTGATTGCTTTAAGAATGACATAAAAATTGAATTTTTACACTAGAACTTCTTGCTTTATTTAGTTGAGATGTCCTAGTACTAACTAGAACTTATGAAGTGATATAGGCATTTCTTTCTTTAAACTATTTTTTAGCCTTTTAGCCTGCCCAATACTAAATATCCATTTGCAGCCCTTTGAGCCTTTAAATAGCCTTCTTTTTGTTAACCCCATTCCCAATACCTACTCCAATCAAGGAGTAATACCTATATTATTTTATCCTTACCCAATTTTCTGAGAATGTATACCGTGAGATATATTTATGGAATGGGCAAATAGAAAGAATTGAAAATAGATATTTCATGCGCTCTCAAAGTAAAAGTGTTTGATTGTATAAACGGGGAAAAGCATGTAAGAAAATAAAACATTAAAAAAAAAGAGAAAAAAAACGGTTGAAGGAGAAAATAATGAAGAAAAAGTTAATGGTGTACAACATTTATTTCTTCTTCAATGCCCTATGTGTTTATTCAAGGGTGCAGCCATTCTTAGGAAATTTTTGTATCATTTTTATCCATTATTGTTTGCCATAATCCAAGCCCCATTACAACCTAGTAAAAACCTAATTGATCTTAAGTGAAAGTTGGTTCAGTAGATGTGGAGATTGAATAGGCAAGAACTATGGTGTTTGATTCAACATTCTCAAAAGTAATCAATATTCCTGTCCATGAGATCATATTCATTTCACTCTTTGAAAATTCCGTTTTTCATGATGATTATATGTGAGACGTTTGCATTTTCCATAATTTATATCATTTTCCTCACATATAAACTGAGTGCCCAATCTCTGAGTGTTTTATTTTTGAGTGACATGAGAGATTTGTAGTCGAAGCATACTTTCTAAAGGTCATCTCGTCACATCTTTACTATGAGATGAAAAGTTATGTTGATAAGGCTTCTCACACACACACTTTGAGTTGAGAATGATTATGAAATTTATTTAACCTTAAGATACTATTAAATAATTGTACTCTATTGATATACTATTTAACCTTTATTTAACCATAGTTTGTTGTTTTTTCTTGAATTTTAAGCAATCAAAAAATTACTCTAAGGAAAATAACGGGGAATGCTCATGTTATTGCATTATGTTTTTAGAAAATAGATTTTGTTTTATTGAGTCGGTAATGTTTGGGGGTAACATTTCTGGAAACCCTCACGAGACTATAATTCGTCCTCTAGAGGTAATCTAGAGGTTTAAAGCCTTGTTGCACGTTAAGGTAAGTGCAACCGTGATTCCTACGAAAGTGAGTTAGGATTTTATTCTTAATTTTGTTTTGCTTGAGGACTAGCAAAATATAGGTTTGGGGGTATTTGATGTTCACATAATTATTACATAATATACCTCCTAATTTATATTTGTTAGTGTTTCAAATAGTGTGTTTAGTTTAATTATTTTATTTTTGTATTTTTGTAGGATTTGGAGTTTAAATGACAAAAGTGCATTAGCGTGGCGAATTTGGAAATTCATAGACAAATTGATGAAGTGGCGCGGGAGACACTCAAGCCAAAGATTAAGATAACCAAAGAAAAAAATAAAGGAAATTAGTTTTGAATTTTGGTGGAACAAATGAGTAATATGGATGAACATAGCCAAACCCACCTTTCCTGTTATATTTGGTTTCCAATTATATTTTTGTTTCCAATTATATTTGGTTTCCAATTTGTATTTGGTTTCCAATTATATTTTAGTTTCCAATTATATTTGGTTTCCTTTTGTATCTGGTTTCCAATTTATATTTTGTTTCCAATTTGTTTTTGGTTTCCAATTTATATTTGGTTCCCAATTTGTTTTTGGTTTCCAATTATATTTGATTTCCAATTTGTATTTGGTTTCCAATTGGGTTTCCATTAAGGAGTTGTTTCTTTCTACCATAAATTAATACATCAACACAGATGGAAGAGAGGCACACAACACATCAACAGCCGAGTACGCATCGCTAATCCACCACGCACTGCCATGAAGCTCCACACCGCTATTGTTGTCATCACCTTCACCATCTGTCACTAAACTCCACGCAAGGCGAAAAGATGAACTCCTAGATGTAACGCACTTAATTGGTATTTGATTCATTTTATGCTTTCACGATGAATAATGATGTTTATGATTTTCACTTTTATTTAATATAGGAGTTTATGTTATTTTAATGACAAAGATTTCATCAACTTCTTCGTAGATTATTATTCCGTTGGTTGTGTTTTTCTTCTCCATATAAGCTTAGTCACGCTTTTCTTATGTGTGGAATTTTTAAGGATCAATTGATTCCGGTAGGTTAGTTATATGTGATTGTCTTTTATTACGTTATTGTCTCCAGATATATCGTAAATTTAAGATATCACATATGACCAACATTTGTGCTTTCTAGAAAAAGTGAAATCTAAAATCCATTTACATTAGAATATATTGGTGCATTAAAGACTATTTTTTCGATTATGTTATTTGGGATGTGAAACACGTAATCGAGTCATCATAGCGAATCAATACTAGTTGGCGCGTGAAATCTAAAAGGGATTCTTGGAACCTTGTGATTTTTCTAAACTTAATTTTTATTAAACTAAATTCAATTTTATATTTTAAAATTACTAGAATTTCTTACATTTAGTTTCGCGTAGTTTTTCTTCATAGACCTTGTTTTGTAGATCATTTTTTCTCGTGGGATCGACACCCCAATCTTTACTGCAATTGACCGCGTGTATTGTTTGGGCGTAATCATTAAGGCTAAGGGAACTACATCTGATGGGATCATAAGTAAATGTGCAACATGAACATGATAAGGTAGCCACGTGTTTCTTTTACAAGAAAGCGGGACATGTGAAGAAAGATTCTCTCAAATATCAGAAGTGGCTCGTAAAGAAAGGTGATAATTTTTGTTTTGTTTGTTCTGAATTTAATTTAGCTGAAGTATCACACCATTCTGGTGGATAGATACAGGTGCAACTATTCACATCAGTGTTTCCATGCAGGATTGCATAAGTAGTTGGAAACCAAATAATGTCAAAATGTTCATTTACCTGGGGAATGACAATAAAGCTTTTGTAGAGGAAATTTGAGTCTTTAGATTAAAATTAGAATCTGGTTTTTATTTGGATTTGGATGAGACTGTTTATGTATTGTCATATAAGTGGAATTTAATTTCTATTTTTAGTTTTGATAATTGCAGTTATACTTTTGCTTTTGGAAAAATGAAATTTTAGTCTCTTCCAAAATTCCAATGTTATTGGTACTGGATGTCTGATTGATAATATATATAAATTACACTTAGATGTTTCCCACTTACCGTCAAATGAAACTTTGCATTTTATTAATTATGGTACTAAGCGAAGATTAATTAATGAGAACACTTCTATGTTTTGGCATAAGCGTCTAGGTCACATCTCTCGACCGAGGATTGAAAGGCTTGTGTCCACTGGAGTTCTTGGTACCCTTGATTTTATGATTTTACGATTTGTATTGAATGCATAAAAGGGAAACAAACAAACACTAGGAAGTTAGGTGCTCATAAGAGTTCAGGTGTCTTAGATTTGATACATACTGATATTTGTAGTACATTCCCTACGGCTTATTAGAATGGTCAACGATATTTTATCACTTATATAGACGATTACTCTCGTTATGGGTATCTATACTTAATACATGAAAAATCACATTCATTGGATATGTTCAAGGCCTATAAAGTTGAGGTTGAAAGTCATCATAATAAGAAAATTAAGGTCGTTAGATCTGACCGTGGTGGTGAATACTATGGCATATATGATGATTCAAGTCCATTTGCAAGGTACTTACAAGAGTGTGGCATTGTCCCTCAGTATACCATGTCAAAATGGTGTATATGAGAGACGAAATATGACCCTAAAAGACATGATCAGGAGTATGATTCGTGATTCTACCTTACCAGAGTCTCTTTAGGGAGAGGCCTTAAAAACTGCAATTTATATCCTTAATAGAGTAACCAATAAAACAATCAACAAAACTCCATATGAATTATGGACTGGTAGACGTTCTAGCATTAGGCACTTACATATTTGGGAGTGTCAAACTGAGGCTAGGGCTTACAGGTCTCATGAAAAGAAAAGTGGACTCCAGAACTGTTAGTTGTTATTTTATTGGATATTCAGAAAGATCAAGGAGATTCAAGTTTTATTGCCCTTCTACTAATACCTTAATTGAGACGGATAATGTCAAGTTTATTGAGGATGTTGAGAATAGTGGGAGTACACAATCTAGAAATATTAGTTTTGAAGAAGAACGTTTTGACATTCATATGATGGATATTCAACCTGTTAATGTGATCATGCCTGTTCTTGAACAAGATGTGGATGCAAATCACGAAGATATAGCTGGATTGCCTTCTGCTAATCCAAAAACACCTCAACCTCCTAAATTACAAATGCTTAAAGAAATTCAATAGGGAGAGAAGATCTGTTATTTCGGATGATTATGTAGTTTATCTTAATGAGCATGAGTTTGATATAGGAATTGAAAATGATCCTATCACTTTTCTACAAACCAAACAAAGTGATCACTCTTCACATTTGATGAATGCTATGTTAGATGAGTTAGTCTATGAAGGCAACAAGGTTTGGGATCCCGTCGAGTTACCTAATTGGGCGAAACCAATTGGACGCAAATGGATTTTTAAAACCAAATGCGATTCTAAAAGTAACATTGAAATATATAAGGCACATCTTATCGCTAAAGACTTTACTCAAAAGGAAGACATTGATTATAAAAATATTTTCTCTCTAGTTTCTACAAAAGTCTCTTTTAGAATTATTATGGCCCTTTTAGGACATTATGATTTAGAGCTCCATAAGATGGATGTTATGACTGCATTTCTGAATGGAAATGTTGAAGAAACTATTTATATGAACCAACCACAGGGTTTTGAGATTAAAGACTCAGAATATAAAATTTGCAAATTAAAGAAATCCATCTAAGGCTTAAAGCAAACATCTCGTCAGTAGTATAAAAAGTAAGATCAAGTAATTTTGTTATTCGGTTTTGACAAAAATTTGGTTGATCAGTGTGTTTATCATAAGATTAGTGGGAGCAAATTTGTTTTTATGGTTTTATATTTTGATGATATCCTACTAGCTAGTAGTCACATAGGCTTGTTACATAAGACTAAGAAAATTCTTTCAAAGAGTTTCCAAATGAAAGATCTTGGTGAAGCATATTTTGTGTTTGGCATAGACACTATAAGAAATCTAGCATTAGGTGGCGAAATTATATGTGACGCTTCAAAAATTGTCAACATGGTTTTTTCCATGAGGAATTTTGACGAGTTGTAACATATTTGTGCAAGAGAAATTTTGATTCTCAGTTCCTTACATAAACATCTCACAATAGTCACACAAGAGAGCGGGGGAAAATTGGCGCCTAAATGAAATACATTTGGGGAGAAAATGTAACATCTCGTCACATTTCATCCAAACCCAACCCTAGAGTGAAGAAACATTCCTCACTGAAATTTTTTAAGGGCATAAGCATAAAAATGCAACCTACATCTACTTCTTCTCCAACACAAACTCGTTCCAAATCTGCGCATAAACCGAATACCAACACAAACTCTCTATTTCAAATCAAAGTTTTCACCTAGCTTTGACTCTCTCGCCCAATACATCCTCTCTTATCTAGCGTAGCCTTTTTTCCCAACGCAACCTTTCTCTATGTTTTAGGTGAATTTTCTTCACCAAGTATTCTACTAAAATCATAGGAGATGTAGTGTGCTACTATTACATTTACGTGAGTAATACATATTCCTTCAACTTTGCTAAGCGAAGTCTTTCATAGCAAAATAGAGATCATCTCGTGATCTCGGCTTGACTAACAAAATCTAAAAAAATTACGATCAATTCATTAAGCATTTCCCTTTTAGAGGATAAATTATCACATTTAAATTATGTATTAGATATACTAATTTTCCATTTGTTTCTTCACCATCAATCTCTCGTTTTCAATCATTAAGGGGTTAAGAGATTTTTGTTGTTAGGGTTTTGTGCTCAAGGGATTTATTTTTAAGTTCAAGGGCTTTTAGATGTTTTTGTGCTTGAAGGAATTTTAGGGGCTTTCGGTAGGAGCTTTTCTTAGGTATTGTGGTTTGTTACATAGGAAAATATATGCACTCTAGACAACATCCATGTTTTTACAACATTTCATATCTAGTTCAGAACAATGAGCTATGCAGATAACATGTACTTCGCAGTTCAAAGTCACATTCCCATAGTTCAAAACACTGGGTCTATCTGTAGTGTAAGTTGGTGAAGTTTCCCTTTTATTCTTTTAGGTTCAAATGGGTAGATCAACATCTAATTAAATGTAATATCTCTTTGTATTGCGTCCTTCAGGTTTGCTCAGTGCATCATCCCTTTGCTTTATATTCTTTCTAATAAAATCATTTTATTGGTTTGTTTGACAAAAATAAAAAGGGTAGGTCTTTCTGTGTCCATGTGTTGTAAAGCTTGAAATAATCTTACAATAAGAATCTATATACAATTTGCGGAGTGAGTGTTACTTTGGCTTTTTACCAATGACCTTCATCCTTGAATATTCGGTTAATTGAAGCACCAAAGCAGGCCTTTCTAGGTGAAGGTAGAAAGTTAGATATGCTATAATTCGAATAACTCAGAACATTATAAATTTATTGCACTTGAAATTGTTTGTTTTATTTTCTTTGGGAATTTTGTGATTGCTTGTTACTAAAAATTATTTATTTAATTTCTTTTGAAACTCTGTCTTTGCTTGTTGCTAGTAATTGTTTGTTAAATGCTAAAAAAAATGGTTATGTATTTTTTGTTGAGCGCCAACTAATTTTTTTAGAACATTTATGTTTATTTGGTTAATGATCTCAATTGTATTTTCCTAATTCTAAATCCAAAAAGAAATGATAGTGAGTTTTTTTTCTCCTCATTGCATTCAACACATCCTTTCTCAATGTCTACTGCATTATTGCCAAGAAATCACGAGTATAAGCTGGTTATTCCCATACGACATTGATTAAAATATAACTTTTTTTCTTAATGAAATTGTCTAACATCTAACTTTGCTTGTCTATTATCATACAAAGTATCAGCAATGGCGTCTTTATTTTCTTGTTTCGGAATTTGTTTTACTGATACTTGCACCAATTGTTAGTAATTGGTTTCCATTTTATTATAGTAGCTCAATGGTAGTTGGAGTTCTACTTGTGGTTTTGATCCTTCTCTTTCAGGTACTTGGTTCCATCAATTTTTCCATTAATCTGATCTTATTCTTCTACTAATACTTTCTAGTTTCTATTGTTGTGGGGTTCTTTGTTTTTATTATCTAAAATTCTTGTTGAATGCAGGGTATGAAATCATTACCAACTGGCAGGAAAAACACCTTCCTTACAATTTATGGATTCGTGGTTAGTTACTTTGGTTTCTTAATGACAATGGGTTATTACTTTCTCAGCGTTTTATGTTTTTCCCATTAATGAATGTGTAGAAGTGTAGATGCATAATCATAAATCTCACAATAAGTTGTCTGAAGATGCATGTCAAACAAAATAGGAAATTGAGTATTAAACTTGTTCTTGGTTCAATAAATTTCAACTCCTCAATAGTTAACTTTTTGTTACATATTTTGTTCCTTTTCTTTTCTGTGTTATAAGTAGATCACTGGTATCTTGATACAATGACATAACTTTTTGTTTGGTGGTGATATTTGTTATTTCACTTATTCCAATTAGTTGGGCTCTTTGGAACAAAATAATTTCAGAGTGGTTTGTTTGTCCAATGATCAAATTCTTATGTTATTAAGGAGATTGCATGGAAGTGGGGATATGTATATTATCAGATCATAGATATCTTACTTAGCATTTTCTTGATATCCTACTTATCATTTTCTTGTTTGATTGTCTGGTCTTGATACATGAATATAGTCCAACATGTGTTTACTTGAACATAAAGCATGAAAATTCTTATAGAACCACTATGGATTTTGTGAGTCTTGGTAATATGGATACATATGTATTCTAAAGATTAATTAGTACGCATATTTATGTTTAATGCAAGCTTTTTTGGCAACTACAATGCAAGGTCGTACCAACAAAGGTTCCTCCCACCACGATCCAAGCAATTCTAATAGTAGTGGTGTACATCACGATAATCCATATTTTGATGAACTTGGTGACCATGATGATGATGAATGATTCAAGGAGGTTGTGGGTGTGAAATTAAAAAATGATATATGTAATGAAAGAATAGAATATTAGACTCCACTTTTATTTGGACGTCAACATGGTGTTACTTGATATCATTATTTAACTTTTGTAGACTTGTTTGAGGATGATATATGCAATGAAAGATTGCAATATTTTGGGATGAATGGAAATTCGACTCCTTTAATTTTTAGATTGTGCATGACGCGTAACATTTGAGAATATGTGCTAATAGGCAACTACAATAAATGGGTGAAGAACGAATCATTACAAATATAATGTAAGTATGAGAAAAAATTTGTCACATGCACGTAGATATTTTTAATGTATTAAATCACTACCGTGACAAATTGTTCCTCACGTATAAATTACATAAGTGAGGAAAGATTCCTAATAGAAAGTTACTACACGTGATGCCAACATTTCATCAAACAAACAATGGTAGTGACAAAAAATTCGTCACCCATGTTATAATGGTATACCCGTACGCTAAGTTTATGTAAGGAATAACAAGAACATTAGTTGACTGTCTGTGATGGGTGAGAATTTGTCACGTAATACTTTCCTTAACGCCCTTTATGTACCGAACACTAGCGACCAAAATTCCTCACATTTGATGAAACATGACCAATTTTCATGTTTCAATGAGGAACAACGTTCTTCACCAAAGCGCAATTTTCTTGTAGTGAGAGATTCATCGTGACAAATCACTTAGTATAATTGGCTTATCACGACAAGCTTATGTCAAAAGGGTACTAAGAGATTTGACATACACAATTGTAAACCAGGTGATACACCCATTACTAAACGCGATAAGTTAAGTTTGCTCCACACCCAAATAATGATTTAGAAAAGGCACAAATGAAAGATATCCCTTATGCATCTAATGTGGGGAGTCTTATGTAGGCTCATATTTGTATATGTCAAGATATTTTGTATGCAGTTGGAATGCTTGACAGATATTTGAAAGATACATGTATGGATCATTGCAAAGCGGCTAAAAGAGTAATGCGGTATTTGCAAAGAACAAAAGAATTTATGCTCACATACATGAAATCTTATCACTTAGAAGTGGTTGGATATTCGGATTTAGATTTTGTGGGGTTTGCCTTGACACTAAACAATCCACATCAGGTTTTATTTTCATGCTAGCTAGTTGTGCCATTTCTTGGAAAAGTGTCAAACAACAATTTTTTTGTTTCATCCACGATGGAAGCCGAGTAAGTTGCTTGTCATGAGGAGTCCAATCATGCATTATGGTTATGAAACTTCATTTCAGGCCTTCACTTGACGAGTTTCATTGAGAAACCATTAAAGATCGATTGTGATAATTTGTTCTTTATTCCAGTAATGAAAAGACTTTCGAAGCGTCAAAGTACATTGACATTAAATATCTTGTTGTTAAACAAAGAGTTCGAAATCATCAAATTGCAATTGAGTACATTAGTTCAAAATCATTCACCTGACTTCGAGTTTGTTCCATGCTGGATTCGATTTACTGAGTTCTATCATCAAAACCTGGTCTATAGGAAGGAAGTAACACTAGGGCCAACACAGTGGGTTATTTTGTTGCAATGGATCGGTCTATGTATGGTCTATACGGTATGGAGGTAACTTCCTTCTCCATCCATTGGAGTTAAAGTCATTTTGAATCTTCCTTCTCAAGAAGCAAATGTGTTCCTCTTTTGTTTGATAAAGCCAAAAGTCCTAGACTTACTATAGATGAAGTATTAATCTCCTTCACAAAGGGAAGGTTGTCTCTTCTAATTGTTTCAATAGGAAGTCTTTTGGTTATCGTGGTAATTTCAAACATACGCTACTACCCCACCTTTAATTCAAGAAGGGTTTATGATCTGTCTCACACACCACCAACTTCCAATCTTCCCATTCCACCAGTTGTCCATGGAGATTCTTTTCAACCCACAAGTTCATCACCACTAGCCCTTCATTAATTTTCAACCTACGTTCTCTACTAACCAGTGCCAACCAATTATCTCTGATCCATACGAATTCTCTCTAATTCATACCAAAAACCATTTATTTTAAGTATAAATATGAACGTACCATCTCATCATGTCTCCCTAGTTTAGAAGTTTCGTCTAACTCAAACCCTAATCCTTGATTTTGGGTTCCAATTACTATTATTATTATTATATATACAAAACAGGATGATGTTTGAAGTGGGAGATAAAAGATGGCTGAGATTTAACCAAATATATGAATCTAACGGATCACATAGAACTCAAAGCACAAGAGTGCGTGGGTTCGATTCTCATACCCAACATTTTGATATTTATTTATCGTGATATTTAAAGTAGACTAAACTCTATTTATCATGTTAAACTTTTATTGTGCCAACGACATGGGGAATACCCTAGTGTATCTTACAAATCAGAATGGTGTTTGGGGTTGGAGATAAAAGACGGCTAGGATTGAAAGTTGCGGAAGACGTTGATGGTAGAAATTAATTATCAACAATAGCATGTTTGCAAATAAGTTGCAAGTAGAAGGGCAAAAGAAATTAACAAAAAAAGTGAAAAGTTTGTGGAATGCATGTGGCGGAGAGACAAAATTGTGTTTTTTAAAATGAAAATCGTCATAATCATCTGCTTAGTTGTTGAATTTTAGTAAACTCGGTATGGTTGAAATGCATTTTTGAAGATCACTAATACAAACGCTCAAAGTTTTGAAACTAATCATTAATACAAACACTTAAAGTTTTAAATATACATTTTACGCTATATGCATTTTTTCCAAAAAACAATAATTGTAATTCCCCCCACCTACCCAGTCTCTCTCAGTTTTTAATTCCAGCCAAATCCACCAACTAATATCTATTTTTTCCTTGAAATTGGATCAAATCCACCCTCTCTTTCTTTTCTTTTAATCTCATTGTCTTTTTTTCTCCCTTATTTCAATCCTTTTTTTCTCTCTCTCACCATGGTTGAGCCTCATTTGACAACAACAAGAGAGAAAAAACAGAGCAAATGAAACAACTATTTTAATCCCACCCAATGGGGAAGAACCCCTTATCTTTTCTCCACAAGATTGGGTGGCGCCACCCATTTTCCTTCTATTCTGTATTCGCCACCACCACCAACCCTTCCTGCACAAATGAAACAGCTCTCACCAGATCTCATACCAGGCATTCGAAGTGGATGCTTCTTGAAAGTGGATGATTTGGTGAGGTTGATGCATCCGAATATGATTTTATTTTTCTTCGACTATCTCTTACAAAGTGAAATAAGAAAGAAATAGAATGGGAAAAAGGGAAAAAATCGAAACAAACAGAAACCGCACTGAAAACCGAATCTCAAGTCGATTCGGTTCGATTTTGATCCAATTTCAAACCAACCGAACCGATTAACACTCCTATTTAGAATGATAGAATTCATTATTAATTGATAAGGCTAGTACTTTAGCAGCAAAGGTAGAAGCAGTTGAACAAAAATACTCTACTTGAGATAAAAAAAAAAGGGTTATGGCAGCCACCTATGGAAGGCAACCTACCTTTTTCCAAAATCTCGAGGCCTTTCCCATAAGTCAAATCCAGATAATATCTTCATCTTTGAAACCAAATCCATCGTTCTCTATATGGATCTTATTAGGGGCTGACATGGCTACTTCATGGTTATACAATTGTTATTGAATTTTTGCTTTGGAAAGAAGGTGATGAGGCATCAATCAGCCAGGCAATAACATTTGTACACGTGGCACAAGCCAACCCTAATATGGGAAAGGCTTTAACATGGCCCCAAGCGGACCCATTCATAAATTCTTATTAAGCCTGTAAGTCAAGTGCCCAAGCCCAAGTCACGCCAGCCCAAGAGGCACAGGTCTTGGGGCTTGGCCCAGGACAATAAGGCCCTAACACAAATCTATGAGATGCCATAGGCTTGAGAACTACTCGCACAAATCAGCTCTTATCCCAATCAAGCATTGGGTCCTAAACATAGCCAAGTACAGAAGAGACTCAATCATGCACAGGTAAGATCCTGGGTGAGATCTCCTCCCTCCATCACGCTTCAATAGTAGGGATAGTTGTGGAGGGAACACTCACTATAAGAATCAGTTAAATGAGAAGAAAGGTAGAGGGTCACGAGACCACACCCCGCAAATTAACATGACCATAGCCGAAAACCCGCTCCAGCTAGGGGCGTCTGGCCTTGATGTCCTATATGATCTCACAGTCCTTCCATTCTCAGAGAAGATCACGAGTACGCCTCTTCCTAAGAAGTTCGACCGACCAAAGCTTGAGTTCTATGATGAAACGTCAGATTCTTCAGACTACTTACTCATTACCACCACGTGATGGTCCTCAAAGAAAGTTCACCTATATCAAATTTTTCCAACAGGCCTGAAGAAGGTTGTGCTGACCTGGTTCCACAGCCTCCAACCCAGGTCCTTCAGGTCATTCCAGGACCTAGCAAAGGCGTTCATCACCAAATTCGCCGGGAGCCATCAAATCAGGAAGGGGCCTCACTACCTGGTGAGCCTCAGGCAGAAACAGGGTGAGACTCTCAGAGAGTACGTCACTCGTTTCAATGACGAATTGACCATGATCGACAGATGCAGTGACAAGACATCAGTCACTGCTTTCACCTCCAGCTTTCGAGGAGGTCAATTTTACAACTAACTCACCTTGGAGCCCCCAGCAAATATGGCGGGATTGCTAAGGAGCGCCCAAAAGTACATCACCTTGGAAGAAATGTTGACTGTCATAAAGGGAGGAAACGAGACAAAACATTCCCCCAGAGCCAAGGACAGGGGTGAAAAAGGGGACAGTTCCAAATGAAAATAGGGCAAGAATCAAATCGGCTCATGCAAGCAAAATTGTTCAAGCTCAGCGGCTCCAGGTACCCCTACTTCACCCTCACTCTATTCTAGTATTCCTAACATTTTGTCCACCATTAAAAATGGGTAGACATCAAGTGGCTGTTAAAACTCAAAGGAGATCCTTCAAAACATGAAAAGAGTAAGCACGGCTTTTATCATATGAAGATGGGCCACGACACCAAGGATTACAGAAGCCTCAAAGATGAGATCTAGTACTGGATCCAGATAGGACGACTAAAAGAGTTAATTGACCTCGGGGACACGCATCCTCAAGGCGAAGGAACGACACCATAAGTGGGAGACATGACTTGCGACATGGTATGCGTACTTCACGAGATAAATGAGGAGAGACATCACTCGAATCGTTTACTAAATAAATCGGTATGGAAATTGCGAGTCAAGTCGCACTACCGAAATCAACTCATACAACGCATACGAGAAGGGAAAAAAACCTTGGTTTTAATTTTCACAAATGGGACATGAAGGGTGTCCGCTTCCCACACAACGATGCCCTAGTCATCTCAGTAGGGACAACGAACTGGGAAGTGAAAAAGATCACTGACGGACACAAACTGTTCCATCAATGAACGGTTCCTAGACGCATTCTTGAAAATGCAACTGACAGGAAGAGAGCTGACACCTTCAAATGAAGCCATGTTTGACTTAACGGAGAGAGATTCTACCTGATTGGTAAAATCACATTGTCGGTAGTCGTAGGGCAGCTAGACCTCTAGAGGATCCTGATGACAAAGTTCTCGATCGTAGACGCCTACTCCGAATACAACATAATCTTGGGTCAACCTTGGTTACATCACATGGAAGTTGTAGTTTCCACGTACCATCAGTGCCTCAAATACCCATCTAACGGCGAGGTAGGGACAATCAAATGAGATCGGACTATCACTCTGGAATGTCACTACGCCTCAGCCAGGTGACTGGATAATGGAACACAAAGGCCCGAACAAGGAAACCCCGAATCCAGATAAGGAGGACACACTTCCACCTTCGAACCTCAACAAAGCCTGAGGGTAAGGTCGAACGTTGGGCAGCCGAAGGAAGAAGCCATAAAAATATACATGGACAACCTAGCTAACACAAAAACAGTTCAAATAGGCTCTAACCTCGACAAGGCACTAGCAGAACAACTAGCAGCGGTGTTAAAAGAGAACTGGGTTGTCTTCGCCTGGACAATGAAAGACATGGTAGGGATCGATCCCACAGTAATCATACACCGATTGGTAGTCAATCCTGACTAAAGCCAGTCCGACAGAAAAAATGCTAGTAGCGCTCTAGCGCAACGAGACCATCAATGAAAAAATGCAAAAAAATTTGAAACGTCGGCATGATAAGAGAGTCTCGCTCCCCGAAATGGCTGGCAAACATGGTTCTGGTGAAAAAGAAGAACGAGAAGTGAAGGGTATGCGTAGACTACACCGACCTTAACAAACTTGCCCTAAAGAGAACTTTCCACTGCTTGGAATATACCAAATCGTGGATGTGACATCTAGACATTGATAAACATATAAATAAGAAAATTTATGCCCCGAAATATACAATTGCTAAGTCTAATTATCTAATAAAAATATCTCATTACGTGGGTTTTGTGTATTTTGTAGAAATTCAAGCACTAATCTTAAATCATACATGAAGTGGCACAATAAGTCTAAGATCAACAACAAGAAAAGCCTATTGGAAGTTCACATATGCATTGTCAAATATCAAAGATTTTCAAGCCCAAAGACCCATGAAGTCAAACCCACAAAGTATCATCATTTACAGATCTCGAGGAAATCAACTTGAAGATTTGGACATTCACATGGAAACTTCATCATAGCCAAAGAATATCTACAAACTCCACTATCCATTCTCACATTTGTACTCCATCACTTTTACACTCCACCTTATTGCACTTTTGCACTCTTCCATATCTTTACTCGATCACTTTTACACTCCACCTATACTCCATCTTTCAACCCATTATCTCTATACATCAGTCTCACCCTTCTTTACCTATAAATACCTCCACACATGAAACGCTTGGGAGAGAGAAATAGTTGAAGTAGTTGTAGTTAAAAGAGAAATAAGTGAAGTTTGGCCTAGAGCTTACCATGTTTGGCTAACATCCCACCTTAGGGTGTAGGTGAGCCATGGTAGGATAACTCCAAAAAGGCTCTTTTAGATTAATTTACTTCCATTTTCATGTATTAGAGAATATTGTTTAGTTAGATTAGTCTTGCCGTCTGGTTATGTCATGAACCTATGAGATAAGTTAGATGTTTTGTATTTCAATATATGAATTCAACTCATGCTTTGTTTTTCTACATCTTAGGCTCAAGATTAGATAAGTTTCTATACTTGCAATTTCTCTAACAAGCTCCTTACAATGTTTACATATTTTTTAGTCTAAGTTTCATTATGATTTGCTAGATATTTGGTGTTTCATTTAAGTATGGATTCCTTGTATTCTTTTAAATCCACGTTTGATTCTTACGTTGCTAAAATAACTTAAGCTTGAAATCAATTTGTTCATAATGTCATATTTTTCATCTAAGGTGAGATGAGAATCTGCTTTAGGACGTGTTAATGAATTTGGAAAAGATTAATCTAAGAGTCGCCTAATGTTGCCATCTGTTTGTGATGGTAAACTCAAAGCCCTAACTCTCACATTTAGGTTTTATTTTGCATTTTTACTTCAAACATTTCACCAACCACCTCTTTTCTAACAAGGTTAATTTTCAAAAGAGATTTAAAGATTAGTTTTCCGAATTTTATAGCTCTCCTTGTGGGATTCGACCCGTACTTGCCATTATCTAACTCAATAGATAACCATGCACTGCAGTAAGATTTGAGATCGATCAAGTTTTTGGCGCCGTTGCCGGGGAGAGCAATGAAAAATTAGTTTTAAAATAAATTTTGAATGCTTATCACTAGTTTAGTTTAGGCTCATTTTCATAGTTTAGGTGCATTTGAATTGTTTTGATAAAATTTGTAGTCTGAAAAATTTGTACATCTCAATGTTTGCAATTTTCTTAATAACTAAAGTTTGTTGTTGTAATTTTTTCAATTTTTATGGTATATATACATGATTTGTGCTTTCAAGAAATCTATCCATTTGTTCATTAGATTAACGGTTAGTGAGAATTAATTTTGAACTTAGACTACATGTGCTGAAATTTGACTGTTGCAGATGACTGATGTTTGGACGTTTGTTTCTACTGATTGATGATTCTTTTTTTAGCATTTCCAAATTATATCTTGTTCTACATCTTGTCTAATTTCTAGATCATCTTTTGGATCCAATTTGGATAACCGGTTTAAACAGAATCTGAATTCTCATAGCATCTACACAATCTGAACAATGTACTATTTTTTTAGTTCACTTCGACTTTCCTCAACTTTCTGGCTGCCAAATGAATTTTTAGAATTTTCTAAGAAAACTTGGTTCTGTTAGTAATCCAGGGAAATTTGTAGATTTGAATTTCATCAAGTATTGAACTCTACACGATTTTTCAAAGTTGATCTGTTAATTCTGAAAATTTCCAGCAGTGCATTGTGTTGGCAAACTTGAATTATTGTCGAGTATTTGGTTCTACACTCTGTTTTTTAAGCCACTAATCATTCTCCTATGGTATAATTTTCAGGGTTTGTGCAAAAAGGATATTTGGAGAAGTGCTTTGGTGAACTTAGTGAACAATGGAGGACACTTGGATTGTAATTATAATAGCTTTTGTTTTATTTTTTAGTGATTAGGAGGACTTAAATTTTTACTGTTAAGGTGTAACAGATAAAACATGGTCTAAGATACAACCAAAAGCTAAGTGCGGTACCTCTCTCAACCCACTTCGAATCTCCTGCAAGAAGTGTTTCTAGAATGTTTTTGAGTGTTTAAATTTTTGCAAGATATCGAAATGTGCTAAACTACGTAAGAGTGGTACTGGCTATTTGCAACTGAGTGGGACTTGATTACCCACCTCATCACTCCAATCCACGTTCAAAAATAGCCAAATTTAATAAAATGAACTCAGATAACAAGAGCTAATTAGAACGGTGTTCATAGGACCTCATAAAAGGAATAGAATGTGATTAAACTCTTTCGAAATAAGGTTGCTCTATTGCCAGTTGGTTTGCCAGGTAAAGACCATTGTGACTGCACTGTCATTTTTGACCTTTTTGCATAGAGAGTGGTACTTCGACGAGGTTTCCCACAAGTCTAATCTTATTTTGATTAGGAGCACAGGGGTTCTTGAAAGTATTTAAGTTGTAGCTAAAAATCGTAAAAAATTCTTGAATCTTAAATACGCCCTTCAAATGCTTAGCTAGTTCTAGTACACCAAACAAAATAAAATCTGCTAGAACGCATCTATGCCTAGTATGGTGGTCTAAGTAGTTTTTACATAATAAGCTACTTCTTACTTACAAGACATATGGGAAAATCTAACTAGGGTGAGAATTGACTTTGAGATGCTCAAAATCATTTTCTACTTCAATTAGATTAGGTTTTAAAAATCAATCGTCCATTGCACTTAATTGAAGATAATCAGCTTGTTGCTTGCTAGATGGATGGATAGGAATTGATTGAGCCTTGTTTGTGTGTCATGATTACTATCCCCTTTTAGATACATTCACATATTGCATTTTTTTTTATCCTTTAACCCCTCCCACCCCAATGCCACCGGTTGGGTTCGACCCTGTGACTTAGTGATACCATCCGCCACTACTCAACCACTGAGCCATCACACCTTTGGCCACATATTGCATTTAGTTTATGTCATATCATCCTAGGCTGCATAAGATTTTAGTCATTTAAAAAAAAATCCAATCCAGATTGATTCAAGCTCAATGTCAAGGAGTTTCTTTTGTGTTAGGAGCCATACGGTTATGGATTTTCATTGGGAAGATCATGACAATGCCGAGGTAAATTACTTTGCCTTAGTAAACCAAGGTCAACCCTTAAAGTCAAGTTTTGATTATACTAATCATTTTTCACAAAATGGATATGAAAACTAACCACCTTGGAACCAATACCAACCCAATTGGGATTATGAACCTCTTAGACCCACACCATCCTTTGATCCCCAATATGTGCATGACAATGAGCATTACCTTAGTTGTCCTATAATGCCTGTAGTAGAGACTAATCCATACCACATCATGCAAAATATTCAATCATCGTCATCGTCATATCCAATTATCTTATGGGAGAAAAGTAATATTTCTCTTTCATTCCAATAGAGCCTATATCAATATATGCAATCCTTTAAGTCTGTCCATACGAAAGACAAAACAACGTCAGCATGCAACTGACAAACTTTTGGCTGAGATTTAGAATTTAAGGCTTCAAAACGATGCATTGATGAATGTGAAGAAAATCTATTAGAAAAGAGTGGGAGATCTAATGAATTGTGCCACACTGATATACCTATATCAACTCCCCACACTCCCCAAATAGAACAAGATGAATGGATGAAACATGTGAGACAATGTGATGGAGAAGGATTGTGGATGAAGAATGAGTTTTGTGTACAAGAGGATAACATTGATGAACATGGTGAGCTTGTAGAATTTTCTAGTCACTCCTTAGCTGACTCCTTGTTTACTGATGTTATTGTGTCACCCATTACTAATCATACATACACTGTAGAGGTTAACACAAAATAAGATCCAATTAAGTTACCATGTGGTGATATTCCTCTTTTGACCATTGTTGGAACATCCTTGTCCAATACAAATGTTAAACCTGAGAAATTTGTTAACATTCTCTCCAATATTAGAAAGTTTCCCGAGTTTACCATGAGTTGCATATTCAAAAAATCTTGGAGGATTATTTTTGAAAATGTGAAATAAATTGTGATGAACTTAAAGAGGTTGATGACCTATCCATGCTTAATCCATGGCCTTTCCAAGAACACCAAATTGATTATGCTCCTTTTGATAAATTGAACTTGTATCATTTTTTTGAGGAAACAATTTCTGAGCTAAAATTAGAATTTCATCTTGAAATGTTTCATTGGATTCACTTGTGGGGCATATCAAATCAATTGCATATTATTGGAACATATACACATGTTTGGTATGACCCACAAACTTTTAGGTTGTTATTATATGATTTATTGTTAGATTAAGATTTTAGTGTACATATAAGGTCAACTGAATTTAAAAAAAAAAAGTTTAAAAATTCTATGAGTCTTAAATAAATAAATAAATAATCACTTGACTATAATTTGATTGGAGCCTACTTTTGAATCTTAACAGAAGTCATTTGAGCACTCATGTCGTTTAATGGTAGACCATTTCCATTTCTACTTATTATTGTCTTTTTTTTTTCATTTTCGACCCACGATGTCATATTTTAGAACAATGAGGACAATGTATGATTTAGGTTTGGGGGGGGGGGGGGGGGAGAAGCTTCAAAATTTATGTCTCATTTGAAAATGAGTTGTCCAATTTATCGAGTCAATATAAAAAATAAATAAAAAATGTTTTTCGGTCTTGGTGACCCGAGTAATTATCAATGACTAGATTAGTTTTTGTAAATCTAGTTGCTAATGCTTCGAAATGTAAGATTTGAACTTTGAAAGTTAGTAGTTTGTCAATATTAGACAATAGTTTGTACTAGGGGTGGGCATTTGAGACTGAAAACCCGGACCGGACCGGGAACCGGACCGAGCGGTCCTGTCTAGTCCGATTTTCTATTGTTATTTTATTAGTCGGTCCCAAAGCCCGGCCCGACCCGGATGCACCTGTCTGATTATCAGTTCCTATTCTCAAAGCCCGATAGATAACCGGCCTGGCTCGAATATTTTAAAAAAAACTAAATAATCAATTTCCACTTTCCCCAAAGCCCAACCCAAATCCTATTCATATGTACCTACACAAAGAAGGTCCCTACACTTCAACAACTGCTTCTTGCATTTTTCAATCACATCTGAATAGTCAAATCAAATAAATGAATCATTTACAAACCTATTATCTTTCTCACATCTACAAACTTTCAAGTGAAAGCAAACGCAGAAGAAAGAAGAAACAAAGTTTGTTCACTTTTCTCTCTCAGTTTCCATCAACGAAGAAAACCTTCTTCTAATATTCAGAAATAGAGATAAATGGAGAGCTCCAGATCTTCTTCTTTCGCTGCTTTCCTGGTTGTTGCTTTCTTCGCCATCTTCTCCATTGCCAACGCTGCTGATGCACCGGCTCCTAGCCCTACATCAGCCGCTGGTGCATGTCTCCATCATTTGTTGCTGTTTTCATTGCTACCTTTGTGGTTTTCATGTTCACATTTCTTCGCAACTAAAGCAGTAGCTCCGAGGCTTTGAGATCTCAGATTTTTGTTCACATACATAATCATAGTTTGAATGGAGAAGGAGGAGAAGGGAGAAGGGAGAGAAAAAAATATCTAGGTTGAAAGAGATTGGATCGAGATCGGCTCGACCCAACCCGAGAATTCGGTTAACCGAGATCCGGTTAATCGGCCTTATTCGGTCCGATCTCGGTTATCAAATTTTAGTTTTCAAAAATTCGGTCCGAGCTTTGGTTTTATGTTTTCGGGCCGATTACCCGGACCTGCCCAGCCCTAGTTTGTATTACTCGTAAGCTAGGCGTTTTCTAAGAGTTTGCATTGAGAATTGTGTTTTTAGCTTTGATGTTCTTGTTTAAAGTTGAAAAAGTGGATTAGTTATCTAGTGAACATGAGAATAATAGTGGAGACCTGAACCCTGTGAGATTTCTAGCATTTCTCATTTCTGAGGGTTATAAGCTAATTATGAATTTCTTGAGTCCTACATTATCTTGTTGCATGATCTATATAATTTTTTGTTGGGTTTTTTTTAGTTTGGCACTCATTAGTTTATATCTATTGGAGTTTGGCATTTGTATTGAAAACTAATTAAGTCTAACATTCATTTTCTGATAAAACTGTTAAATCCACGTCATTGACTGATCAAAACTAATTTATAAACTATTTTACCCTTACCTTATATTAATTGAGTTTAATTTTTGAATAATTCACTATAATCTTCTGAATCCTTAAACCCAAAATTGTCCCCACCTACAAAATTGAGTTTAATTTTTTGAGCCGCAATAAATTGTTAAAGGTTAAGGTCTGATAGTAACACATCCTCTCCGCCTTCATCCTCTCTGGCCTGCGCCTTCATCTCTTAACACAACTCCACGGGTAAGAGAGAGATTTGCGAGGTGGAAGAGGATACTTGAGGTCCGGTGAGGGTTTTTCACTTGCGAGGAGACTAAGAGTGCGAGGCGGAGGAAGAGATCTGCGAGGAGATCGAGAGATTTGCGAGGTATAGGATCTGCGTCTCTTGGGAGGAGGCGGAGGGTCTGATCTTCAACTTCTTAAAGTAAAAGGGGGATCGAATGAATCGGGGCTGCCACTAACCGATCTGAGGGACTCTGTACTATTTCTTGAAGTTTAGCCTCTGCCTCTGCCTAATTGCAATTCAACATCACAATTGTACTTAATTAATTTCAACAATCTCAGTCACTCACTCTTGTTGTCTGTGTTTTAGCAAAAGCTCAGCCATGTCATCAGCTGGATATAATTTAGTTGAAGCCCATGTTATGAGAAAGCAACCAACACAAGAAAAAGATAAGAAAATAGAATGCTAATAAGAATAAGGAAGAGGAAACAAATGACTCATCTCCAAGTAACCCATCATCTTTTGTTGGTTGTATGAATATCTTCACTATTGTCAAGAAGGTCCATCCAAGAGATCATTCTACTACACCTAGATGATGTGCAAAATTAATTAAGGATGGAGTTTATTAATTGGAATTGTATATACTTTCTCTCCAAAATGTAACTGTCTGATTAGTATTTGTCCATTGGGACAAGAGGGGCTTAGGTGGATTGATTGACCAACTCCTTACCTTGGTTCAACTCATTGATCAAAAGATCTCTATCCCGATTTCTTAATTTATCATTTTTTTTTCTTACAACAAAATACTACTTTAGCTATTATTGGATTAAAGGACCAAAGATTGGAAGGGGTGTTCGAATAGTAGAAGGAAAAGTTTGAATGATGCAACAAAGCTAAAAATGTTATATTTAAAGACTGGTTTCTGGTCAGTTAGAAACAACAGAGATATAGGAAGAATTGGGGTTGTGCTACTCTAACCTACTGCGATTTTCAGGGTGTCTTCATGTGTGGAGGTGGTGGTGGCAATTGGGGGTTGGGATTTGGAGGTGGGTTACTACTGGCAAAGAGAAGGTGGGTTACTAATGGCAAAGAGAAAAAGAGTTGCAGGAAGAAAGAAAAGAAGGGGTTGGGGGAATTTTTGGGTTTTAGGTTTCAGTTATCAAAAAATTATACTCAATTAATCTAAGATAAGGGTAAAATGGTTCAAAAATAATTTTTGACCAGTCAATGACGTGGGCTTAATGGTTTCGTCAAAAAACGAGTATTACACTCGATTAGTTTTCAAAACGATGGCCAAACTCTAATGTGTATAAATTAATGAGTGTCAAGCTCAAATAAAACCCTTCTTTGTTTATGTAAAAAACTGAGAATACAACATCATAGTAGCATCATACCCATTACAATACATTCTTAAATTCACCCAAGGCATAAAAACCATGTTATTTTTTGGAAATGAAGAAAAGTCATTATTTGCCTAGATTGAGCTGTTTAACATACCCATGTATTGTTTACCCTTTGAGCCAGTTTGAAGCCTGTCATATTAACAGTTTTATTGTTAACCCACTAACCGATAGCCCCAAAATAACCCAATTATGTTTTTTTTCCGACCGTTGTGCTTTTGAGATTGGTTGGAGATGAATGATTAAATAAGGTTTTATCAGCATCAATGGATAGGCACAGAAAGAGCTTCACGTTCCATTATCATTTTGTACAAGGCTTTCAAAAAGTCTAAAAAGAATAGCTATTGTTTTTAACATCAATGAAGATGTAAATCTCTTTAATTGAAAAGAATGAGTTAAGCCAATCCATGAAGTTCAATACTTATAGAAGACCTCTGACCTCATCAAATGTACTTTTGTTTTTCCTTAACCTTCATTGTTACCATTTTCTAAGCCACGTTACAATCTAATCAAAATCTTCTTTGATCCTTAGGAAAATATGACCAAAGTGTGGAGGGTGAATTAAAAAAAAATGTGGTGAATGAATTGTATTCTCAATGGATGATATCCCTTCTCGAGATCATATTTATTGTATTTTCGAATTTCGATCTTTTGTCTTGTATGTGAACTATATCTTATTCATTGTTTTATCTTATTCACATACATTTGAGATAAAATAGCCAAATCTCGGAGCGATTATATACCTTTTGAGATTTGAAGTTGAAGCAAATTTTCTAGAATGTGATCTAAAGATATATCCATTTTTTAACTGAAAATTGCAACAAAGAAGATGATCAAACTCTTAATATAAACTTAAATGAATAATTATTTTTTCTTGTGAATAGTTCTTACTGAAGTCACGTATTGGCTTAATACTGATCGATAAGTTACAAGAATACATCTCTTAAGGCTTACGCATTGAAATAGGAACTCTCTGAGGTTAAATAAGGAAATAGTTATTTTTTTCCGAGTCCTGAGTATCACTAATGTTTATAGGTATCATTTCTGGAAACCCTCACAACACTATAAGTCGTCCACTAGGGGAAACCTAGAGGTTTAAATACCTGTTGCATATGCTAAATATAATCGTGATTCCTACGAGAGTGAGTTAGGTTTTAGTTTTTATTTTTGCTCGAGGACTAGCAAAATGTAGGTTTGGGGGATTTGATAAGCATACATATGAGACATTTTATGCCCCTAAATATACAATTGCTAAGTCCAATTATCTAATAAAAATATCTCATTACGTGTGTTTTGTGTATTTTGTACAAATTCAAGCACTAATCTCAAATCATACACAAAGTGACACAATAAGGCTAAGATCAACAACTAGAAAAACTCATTGGAAGTTCACATTTGCATTGTCAAATATCAAAGATTTTCAAGCCCAAAGACCCATAAAGTCAAGACCCACAAAGTAATCATCTGCGGATCTCGAGAAAATCAACTTGAAGATTTGGACATCCACAAGGAAACTTCATCATAGCCAAAGAATCTCTACAAACTCTACCATCCATTCTCACATTTGTACACCATCAATTTTACAATCCACCTTATTTCACTTTTACACTCCACTTTATTTAATTCCAACACTCCATCTTCCACCCCATTATCGTTATACATAAGTCTCACCCTTCTTCACCTATAAATACCCCCACACATGAAACACTTGGGAAAACACTTTGCAGAGAGAAATAGTTGAAGTAGTTGTAGTTTAGAGAAAAATAAGCGAAGTTTGGCCTAGAGCTTACCATGTTTGGCTAACATCCCACCTTAGGGTGTGGGTGAGCCCATGGGAGGATAGCTCCAATAAGGCTCTTTTAGATTAATTTATTTCCATTTTCATGTATTAGAAAAGCTTGTTTAGTTAGATTAGTCTTGTTGTTTGGTTATGTCATGAACCTATAAGGTAAGTTAGATATTTTGTATTTCATTATATAAATTCAGCTCATGCTTTCCCTTTCTATTTCTTAAGCTCAAGATTAGATAAGTTTCTATACTTGCAATTTCTCTATCAAGCTCCTTACAATGTTTTACATATTATTAGTCTAAGTTTCACTCTGATTTGCTAGATATTTGGTGTTTTATTTAAGTATGGGTTCCTTGTATCCTTTTAATCCACATTTGATTCTTAGATTACTAATATACATAAGCTTGAAATCAATTATCTCATAATGTCATATTTTCCATCTTAAGGTGAGATGAGAATCTTTTTTTTTTGTGAGATGAGAATCTACCTTAGGATGTGTTAATGAATATGGAAAAAATTAATCTAAGAGTGGCCTAATGATCTCATCTACTCATGATGGTAAACTCAAAGCCCTAACTCTCACATTTAGTTTTTACTTTGCATTTTTATTTCAAACACTTCACCAATCACTTCTTTTCTAACTAGGTTAAGCTTCAAAATAGATTTAAAGATTAGTTTTCCAAATTTTATTGCTCTCCTTGTGGGATTCGACCTGTACTTGCCGTTATCTAACTCAATAGATAATTGTGCACTTGCGGTAAGATTCGAAATCGATCAGACACAGCCTACTCAGTTTCATGGATGTGTACTCAGGCTACAATCAAATCAATATGTAGCCTCCAGATCAAGAGAAAAACTTCTTCATAATGGACAGAGGCGCATACTTTTATCATGTAATGCCTTTCGGACTGAAGAACGCGGGGACCACGTACCAGTGCCTGGTGAACCAAATATTCAAAGGACAAATCAAAAAGACCTTGGAAGTTTACATTGACGACATGCTGGTAAAAGGCCTCCATAGTCCAGACCACATGGCTGACCTCTAAGGAGCGTTCTCTCAACTCGGGAAGTACTGAATGAAGCTCAACCCGCAGAAATGCACTTTTGTGGTGCAATAAAAAAAATCCTGGGCTACATAGTCAACAAAAAGGGAATAGGAGCTGATCTGAAGCAGATTCAGGCTCTTCTCAGCATGTGATCACCCACAAAGATTAAATAAGTTCAAAGTCTGACTGGAAGGGTGGTAGCTCTAAATAGGTTATTTTCCAAATCTTTAGATAGATGTCTCCCTTTCTTTAAAATTCTAAAGGGGGACAAAGAATTTCAATGGGGAGAACAGTGTGAACATGCCTTCCAAGATTTGAAGACGTACCTGGGAAGCACAGAGTTGCTCTCAAAACCTACTCCAGGTGAGACGTTGTACCTATACATCTCAGTCTCAGAGCATGCTATCAGTTCAGCTCTGATTCAAAAGGAGAAGGGAAACAGAAGTTCGTGTACTACATGAGCAAAACATTCAATGGGGCGGAAGCTAACTACCCTAATCTGGAAAAATTGGCCTTAGCGCTGGTGATTTCCTCCAGAAAACTAAGACCCTACTTCCAAGCTCACTCGATAACAGTCCTGACTGAGTACCCACTCCGGTCGGTATTGCACAAGCCAGAGCTATTAGGAAAAATGGTCAAATGGTCAATGGAGCTGGGACAGTTTGACATCCATTATGCTCCAAGAGCTGGGAAAATAGAATTTGGACTGAAAGGCTAGCAAGGAGACGAGGATCGTGAGCCGTCCCACAAGGATGGATCTTGCAATGCGACTGGTCATCCAACATGAAAGGCTTCGGAGTGGGGGTCGTCCTTTACATCCCCGAAGGGGTTGCCCTGAGAAAGGCTATAAAATTTGGCTTCGCGCTTCAAGCAATGAAACTAAGTATGAAGCCCTCCTAGCGAGGCTTAAGGTAACTAGAGGAATCAAAATAGAAGAACTCACGGTGTTCAACGACTCCTAGCTGATGATCAGGTGAACGGTGAACTTGATGTCACAAAACCACGTTTGATGGATTATTGAGAGAAAGCAATCAACGCCAAAAGATGGTTCAAGAGGATACTATTTTGCCATTGCTCCAGAGCAGACAACGAGGAAGCCGATGACCTTGCCGGAAAGGCCTTGTCCGCAAAGAACAACTCCGACACACTCATAGAGTTCCAAAAGAAGTCGATCCAAAAAGAATAAGGCTTCCACGAAACCCTCTCCACTAACACGAAGACCAGCTAGATGAACTCGCTGATCAACTACATAAAATACGGAGCCCTCCCAGCGGATAAACTAGAGGCCCGCAAGTTGGAAAATAGAACGGTGTTGTACATTCTCCTCAACGATAGGTTGTACTGGAGATCAATGACTGGCCCTCTGCTCAGATGCCTGACCCTACAGAGGCAAACCAAGTCCTCCTCGAAGTCCATGAAAGACTATAGAAACCATCTCGGAGGAAGGACACTATCTCATAAAGCCCTAAGGGTTGGGTACTATTGGTCGAAAATGCAACAATAGACCAAAGACATGGTCCGCAAGTGCGATAAGTGTCCAAGGTATGCTCCATACACACATATGCCTACACAAAACCTGGTTCCAATGAATAGCCTGTGGCCCTTCGCACACTGGGGGATAAACATCATAGGCCCGTTCCCCATCTCCGAAATAAGAAAGTTCCCCCTTGTGGCAATTGTACTTCACCAAATGGGTAGAAGTAGAACCCCTCTCTAAAATAGGAGAGAATGAAATCAACAACTTTCTTTGGAAGTCTATTGCCTGCAGGTTCAGAATATAGAAAATCCTGGTCAGCTGGGACCCAGTTCGAGGGTGGGAAAGTCAAGCAACTTTGCATCGAACTAGGCATTAGCCATCACTTTTCCGCGCTGGATTAGGCGTTCAGGCGCGAGACATGCCAACCCCAGAGGTATGGGCCTTAGGGATTTTCCCAGGACAATAAGGCCTGAACTGCGAATCTCAGAGCTGTTATAAGCCCGAGATCCACTCGCACAAAATCAGTTATAGCCTAATCAAGTATTGGGTCCTAAACAAAGTAGAGTGCCGAAAAACTCAATCATGCACAAGTAAAATCTGATGCAAGATCTCCTCCTTCCATCATGCCCTCGATCGCAGGGATACTTGGGAAGGGAACACTCGCTATAAGAATCGGTGAAATAAAGAAGAAAGGCAACATACACAATTTACATACAGTATTCACTCTTCCTTGAATCAATATCTGACTTAAGCAACAGAGTGCCTGCGGCCACCACAACGGTGGTCCTTGTTATACCCCCTGCTCATTTTTGCAAGTTTGATATCAACAAGATCAGTTAGGACAGATCTGAACGCAGCAGGGACAAAAATGGCACTCAACGGCCAAGCCTAGTCCTTATGAGGACGACGACAACTTGCCACTAAGTGACCGAGTTTGCCTAAGGAACTGCGGCACTGTGAGGTGGACCGAGTCCAGTCTGTCGACGTCTCAACGCACCAGGATAACATAGTCTAAGGGACCAAGATGGCGTACAGAGGCCATGTCTAATCCAGTTCAGGATACCGACAACTCGCCTAACAAGTGACCTAGTCCGCTTAATAGGAATCTAGCCCATTCGGGCAAATATGGTTCATCAATAACCAAACTCCTATTCAGGAATAGGGTCTATTATCAAGTCTAGTCCAGACGGGAAGAGATGACTTTTTCCCAACTCAAGTCCTCTCAAGGATTGAACCAGATTGGTATAGGAATCTAGCCCATTCAGGCAAAGATGGTTCCTCAACAACCCAACTCCTGCTCAGAATTGGGGACTATTACGAAATTTAGCCCAGACGGGTGGAGATGATCTCTTCCCAACTGCCAAAGGTATACCCGTTGAGTTGGTAGAGGTGTGGCAGATGGTATCACACGTCACGGGTTTGAACTTGGTCGACGGCATGGGGTGGGGACGTTAAGGGTAAAAAAATAAAATAAAACAAAAATGTTATAAAAAAATATTAACAGCTCAAGTTCTCTCAAGGATTGAGCAAGATAAGTGCAGGAGTCTAGCCTCTTTGGGCATAGATGACTCTTCAAACTGAAAGTCCTCTTTAAAACTAATGAGACTATAGGTGTATGGTACCAAATTCTAGTCCGACAAGAGATGGTTTCTCAATCAACCTAATTACTATACAGGATTAGAGACCATCAAGGAAGTCCAGACTTCAATGCGAAGACAACTCCTGTGCAATCTCACGATCTTTTTAAATATAGTCCAGCAACTGCAGCCTACCAGCAACAACCTTGCTAAAGTCAGCAATCTTAGCAGCTTCGAGGAGCTTCTTTTCCTTGGGCTTCCACTGCGCATTCAGGACAGCTAGCTCTTTGCTCTAGACATGCTACTCTCGCAGTCTGCCAACCTACACTCAGCCGCAACTTGGTTTGCGTGCTCGAAATCCCACTTCTAAGTGAGTCGGGACAGTTGCAGTAAAAAAAAGTGCCTAACATCCTAGCGTAGTTCAGGTGGGCCATACCCTGATCAAAGACCAAGTACATAGTTACAAACAAAAAGTGCAGTTAAAAGGCCAGTGACAAAAAGACAAATGATAACTCACTTGCATAAGCTGTTTCAACCCTTGATTAAGGTGGTCCCCCGCGAGTATATCCTCCAATGGCGGATGATCAACCAGCCAGAAAAAAATTGCATGGAGCCGTTTCTTTGATCGACCTCCTAATGCCACACGTGTTAGCCGCCGAGCTGAGGTGGATAGCGCCCTAATGCGAAAGTTGGCACGAGTGTCGACATGGAGAACCTCGAGGGCAGGGATCAGTCTCGCACCCTCTCTCACAACTGCAATGTCCAAGGAAGGAGGAAACTCCGCAACTTGCTTCCCTTTGCCTGTAATAGACAACAAGAAGGTGGAGCGAGCTCGAGAATCCGGATGAGGCAGCGACCCAGACAGGCTGCGAGCTAGATCTTCCCCAGCATTGAATTTTCTTTGGGTACTTGAGACCGTTGATAGGTCACATGCAACACCCCTCAAAGTATGAGGTCTTAAGCTTGGGTCAACACAAGTAGAAAGCCTCAAATTGGCCTCGAAAAGATGAGCATTGGTACGCTCGAGTTGTTCTTCATTTAGAATGTTGGGGTCATCAACCCCAGCAAGGTTAAAGAACTCCCGCTCAATGAAAGACTTCGAGGAGGGGACGAGGAGGTAGACTGTAGGGCTCGGGCACCGAATCCTCAAGAGCACGGTAAGGTACTACTGATCCATAATGCTCCACAAGCTCCCTTTTCATGGTAGACAGTAAAGCAGGAGAGAAACCTAGTCAGCCTCCACCTTGACCTTCTTGAATTTACGGGAGGAAAAAACAACCCCTTTACAACCTTCATCTGGGAGGGACTGGACACCCTCGCAACTATCTTCTTTCGCGCCTCGAACCTTCGGGCACCAGAAGAAGAGCCAGACAATGCTCTGCCCACCCTACTAAATTCATCAGATAACAGACCACTACGCTCGATGAATTCAAAACTGAACGTCCAAAAGCAACATGGGTGGCAGAGCGAGAAAACCGACTTTAGCTCTCTTCTCCTTTTGAGAAAAAGCAATAGCGTTGTGCCCCCCTAGTTGATAAAACAAGTGGCACGTCAGACAAACAATAAGAACCACATAAAAGCATCAAGCAAGAGAAGTCAGAGGACTTACTGACGTTTCTAAAGTTGCGATTGACCAATCGATCCTCGTGGTCAAAGTATCCAGACCGCACAGAAGCAGTACCTTTGCCAATTCTTCGTGTCTTCTAAATGCTTGCTAAAACAAAAAGGATTCATTAGCTAGCAGGTACCATGGCAGCTCGTCCTGATAGGATTCATGGAGTGAATCAACCTAGGTGATAGGTGGAGCCCAACAACCTTCGCCCTAGCCAAGGTGGCGATCAAAATCCTCTACCCATTCGATGTCATCTGCGCCGGAGCATTACCATGGTGCGATAAGAATTGCCAAATAATTTCATGAACAAGGAAGCACATGCCCACTCTAAACATTGCCCTATACAGAGCAATATGCACATCCTTTGGGGTTATCGGAGACTCAACATTGCCGAGAAACATCAACCTTAGATCATCAGGGATCCTATACTCACTGCGAAGGTCAGCAAGATCCCTCTTTGATATCAAAGGTGTCCCAAAAAACTCAACATAGGCTGCGAGATGGTCAGACAAGAATCGAGTAGTCATGATTGGAAAAAAGTTTGCACTTAACCTGACTGAGGAAAATTCTTGGCAGGAACATAATTGCAATGCATAAGCCAAAAAGGTGTCAAAATATATCATCATGACCTCACGTAGACCCCTACGCATAGACAATTAGTGGCCCAATACGCAAACCCGCTAACTAGAGGGAGTACCGGATGAGACATCAATCACCCAGACAATCACAGCCGTACATGTGGCACATGCCAACCCTAATACCGGAAAGGCTTCAACATGGTCCCAAACGGACCCATTCATAAATTGTTGCTAAGCTCGTAAGTCAGGTGCCCAAGCCCAAGTCACCCTAGCACAATAGGCATGGGTCTTGGGGCTTGTCACATGACAATGAGGCTCGAACACAAATCTTTGAGCTTCCATAAGCTCGAGATCTACTAGCACAAATAAGCTCTTAGCCCAATCAAGCAATGGGTCCTAAATAGAGCGAAGTGCCAAAAAGACTCAATCATGCACAGGTAAGATCCTGGACAAGATATCCTCCCTCTATCATGACTTCAATAGTAGGGACAGTTGTGGAAGGAATACTCGCTACTTAAGTTGAGAAAATGGAAGAATAAAGGTACACATACACTTTGCAATTTACATCTAGTCTTCACTCTTTCTTGCACTGTTACCTGACTTAAGCATCAAAATGCTTTCGGCCACCACAACGGTGGTCCCTGGCTAACTGATGTTTAATTTTTGCAGGCTCGAGATCAGCGAGGATAAATTTGAACACATCAGAAGGCATATCGCATTCAATTACCTTTTCTTGCAAATACTAGTTTTAATTGCTTCATTGATGATTATATGCATGTTAATATATTGTATAAGGTGAATCTTATCCATGAGTTAGAGATTTTTTTGGTACAAACTACATTATCAGTGCCTTGATAAAACTCTTCTTTGATTCTTTATTGGAGACTTTAACGCAATCACCATTTGTAGCGATAAAATGGGGGAATGTTTCAAAAAAACAAAGCTTGGTAGATTGACATAATTCATTAATGATTTCGACCTTATTGACCTTCAAATTTTCATGGACCCAAACCTTTTAAGTTTTTTTACCATGTGGGCCACTCACTACAATTGCAAGTTTGTGGTTTCCCATGCTTGGCTCAGTAAAACATTTCACTAGGCTTGAACAAAAAATTGATCAAACCGACTAAACCGAGCCAAACCGGTAATTTCGTTTCTGTTTTGGTTTCTGTCTAGTTCAATTTTGAAAATTTTAGAAACGACTAAATCGGTTTTGTTTTCGATTTTATATGGTTGAAAATCAATTGAAACCGACCAGACAAATACTTCATTTTTAAACTTTTGAAATTTAAAAATGATAAATCGTGTTAAAAAAAGATAAAATTTGAACCAGCTATGTCACACTCTCCCAAATCAACTCTCTTCCCCAAAGCCAAAAGTTGTGTCACACTCTTTCAAATTCAACTCTCTTCCCCAAACTCCCTCAGATTCAACTCTCCTCCCCAAAGCCAAAAGTTGTGTCACACTCCCCCCAAATTCAACTTTCTTCCCCAAACTCCCCCAAATTCAATTCCCTTTTGCAAAGCCAAAAGCATGTCACACTCCCCCAAATTCAACTATCTTCCCCAAAGCCAAATGAAGTTGAATTTCTCTCAACTCCCAAACACTATTTGTATTGATTTCTCTTTTTTTCTTCACTCCCAAACACTTTTTCTTTCTACCAAACGCTCTTTCTCTTCTTCATTAGTTCTTCTTCATTCCCAATCATCGGTCAACTTGATGATTCAACTAGCAACATCTGATCTGATCCTAATATCTCATTTTTTTAAATTGGGTTGTTGACACTTTTTTTTTTATTTATTAATATGTGCTCGAAGGCTACATGATTGACCCTATAGGGCTGACCAAACTAGGCCCGAAGGCACAATATTGTTGCTACTTAATATCCTCATCCCCTCCATCTCGCATGGAGACTTGCTTTCACTCCATTCCATCGCCTCCATTTATTATGAAGACTTGTTTTCGCCTCACTCCAGTCCATTCCGTCTAAGCAAGTACATTCAATACTCAAAGGCTTATCAACGGTGGAGCACATGTGCTCCTAATAAACAGGAGAAAACTCACAAAATCCTAACTTGTGAGTCTCTAACCCACGACATCTCACAAGTAGAATGGATGTCCAACCAACTAAGCTACAATTGATGGACCCCAATTTCGCCTTTAACCATCCTTAAAGGGGTTGGTGGAAGCAGCAGAGGTGGTAGTGGTGGGCGTGACCATGAAGAAATAAATCATGAAGGTCATCTTCATCATCATCAAATCATGGATTGAGGGGTTATTGGTGGTGGTGGTAGTAGTGGTGGTCATGGTATTGGCGGTGGGTGGTTGGGTTTTAGCCTTTTAGGTTGAATTGGAGAAGACAAGCATTTTTAATTTCTTCTCCTCCTCTTAAAAGCTAGGGCTTTTCCTTCATCCTCTCTGATTTATGCTATGTTCAATGTGATTCCTATTGATTGGGGTGAAAATGCGTTGGCCTTCTTCTCTCTTCTATATGAACCGATAAAATCGAAAAATCGAACAAACCGCCCACTTCAATTTTGCTCGGTTTTTGAAGAATTTTGTTTGATTTCGGGGTTTGAATGGCTTTGAAACTAATAGCTTCGGTTTGATTGGCAGTTTCAGCCTGAAACTAAACCGTCGGGTCTGTTTTCAACCCTACTCTTCCTCAAATTCTTACCAAATTCTTTTGATCATTTGGAAACAACCCTATTATACGGGAAGGAAGCCCTCGAATTTGACAAGGTGGTTGTGGCTGTGTTGGAGAATGTTGCAAGGTAGACACCAAGTGGGGATGACTATACAGGTGAGGGTCTAACAAAAAAATAGCTATAACCAAAATCGCAGGAGATTCAAAGAGAAAGTGCTACTATTGTTTATATCACAAAAAGATATCTTGAGTACTACTATTATGGGAACGAGGTCACTTCAAGCAAAAACGCAAAAGACCTATAAAAAAAAGGAAGCAAGTGTGCTAGCTGAATCCTCATATGTTGAGGGTGATTTCCTCTCGGTCTCCTTAGGTATGAATCACTTAGCTGAGGTTTGTATTCTTGATTACGAATGTTTATATCACATGTGCCAACTAGAGAATACCTTGATACATATAGTCCTTACAACTAAATGATGATGTTGTATGCAAAACTGTTGGAATCAGAACCATAAGGGTCAAGATGTTCAACAGTAGTGTTCAGACATCGGGGAATGTTAGGCATGTCCTGGACTCGAAAAAGAACCTAATTTCTCTAGGATCACTGAACACTAATGGGTGCACGTTTACCGCCATTGGGGGAGTCATGAAAGTAACTAAGGGAGTAATCGTGATGAGGAAGGGGCAACCATCCATAAACCTTTACAAACTAATAGGAAATATAGTTTTAGGTGGAGTTGTCATGTCATGTCCTTCGACTCACTTGCAGATGATGATACACAGTTGTGACATATGAGGCTCGGTCATATGAGTGAAAGGGGCATGATGGAACTTCACAGGAGATAATTGCTAAAGGAATTAGCAACCTAGGGTTTTGTAAGTATTGCATGATGGCTAAATAGAGCGGGGCATAGTTTAAGTCTGCGACACACAAGAGGACAATGAATGAAAGTCAAAAGGTAAAGCTCATTACTTTGTTAATTTCATAGATGGTTTCTCAAGGAAGGTTTGGGTATTACTTCATGAGGTCTAGGTGGAAAATTTTGCAAAATTCAAGGAATGGAAGGCTGAGGCAGAAAATCAAATAGGGAGAAAAAAAAATGAGGATAGACAATGGATGAGAGTAAAAGGACACGACATTTGTTCAATTTTGCAATGATTAGAGTATAAGTCGACAGTTCACATTTCCCATAACACCACAACAAAATGGAGTTGCAGAATAGATGAACAAACCCTTTTGGAAAGAGCCAGGAGCATGAGACTGTATGAGCATGGAGTTGCAGAGGCAGTTTCCATGGTTGCACATGTGGTGAATATGTATACATTTACAGCTTTAAATAACAAATTGTAGAGGAGGTATGCACAGAGAAAGATGTTGACTACTTAGATTTGAGAACTTTCAAGTATCCAGCTTATAAAAGTAGAGGTCCAAGTTGGATTCCAAGTAACTAAAGTGTATCTTTCTTGGTTATGATAAAGAGTTGAGGGTTATAAGTTGTGGGGTCCAATAAGGAAGAAGAAAACTATCAACATGGATGTTGTCTTTCATGAGGATTCCATGTTGAGGGATACTTGTAAATTTTAGCGCACATCTCAGATTAACAAGGCGAGCAACAAGAAACAGGTGGTTAAGATGGAGCCAGATGAGTCAAATGAAGTACTAGTTGATGAGTCACCATCTTCTACATAGGAGATACATTTAGCACACATGAGTAGCAAAACCACCAACCAATTGCAAAGAGTGTTACTACTTCCAGGCCAAAAAGGACCCGAAAAGCTCCAGTAAAATATGGTTTTGAGGACTTGCTTATTTTTGCCTCATCACCAATTTAGGGGATTCTAGCTCATTTAAGGTTGCAATCATAGATAATGATGGACACTAGTGAATGCAGGCTATGGAGGAGGAGATGGGTTCACTTCAGAAAAATGAGACTTGGGATTTGGTTCTACCACCCGAGGATAAGAAAAAGCCAATAAGCTGCAAATGGGTCTACAGGAAAAAGGATGCTCGGAATGACAAAGAGGGTGATAGTTCAAAGCACGACTAGGCACCAAGGTGTATCATAGAGAAAAGGTATTGAGTACAATGAAGTTTTATCTCAAGTGGTTAGGCAAACTTCGATTAGAATGTTGTTGGCTATCACTACACCAAAAGGCCCATTTAGCTACACGGAGGTGGCCACGGCCCTAAACCGTTGGGTTATTTGCCACGGCCAGAAACCGTGGCTATAGTGGCCAACGACCTAAAACCGTGGCTAAAAAAGGCTTGGCCACGGTTCTAAACCGTTGGTGTGTTTGCCACGGCTAAAAACCGTGGCTATAGTGACCAACGGCCTAAAACCGTTGCTAAAATGCACGTGTGTTGCACGTGAAAGTGTGGAGAAGTGGCCACGGTTCTAAACCGTTGGTTTAATTGCCACGGCTAAAAACCGTGGCTATATCGGCCAACGGTTTAAAATCGTGGCTAAAAACAATACACCAAAAAGTTGCAACGGTTTAAAACCGTGGCTATAGCTGCCCACGGTTTAAAACCGTGGCTATATCTGCCAACGGTTTAAAACCGTAGCTAAAGAAAATAGTTTCACGCTTTAAAATTGGAGGGAGCAGTTTCGCGCTTTGGCGAAATATTTTGGGGAAAAACAGACATGGTGACTGCGCTTTGGTGAAAGAAATTCGGGGAAAAACACAGTGGAGAGGAGAGCAGATTTGGCGAAAAAAATTGGGGAAAAACTAGAGTTTTCGCCTTGCAGCTCCCTTTCTCTATATTCGTTTTGATCGTCTTCGCTTCTCTTCTGAGATGGGCAAATCTAGCAAGAAGTCTCAGGTAACACTTCTTCCCCCTTCTCTTGTATTTCTGATTCAATCGATCGATGTTCATGTTCTCTGTTTCTCAGTCTTGTGTAGGTCGTTGCAGCCACCCCTGTTTCTGCAAAATCTTCAAAGAAAGGTTTGGTTTGGTTAGAAAAATCTTCAAAGAAAGGTTTGATTAGAATCTTCAAAATCGATCGATGTTCGGTCCGGACTGATTAATTAATGTTGGTGTTTTGTGGTTGTTGTTCGGTTTAATAGGCAACAAGAGAGAGGCTGATGTACCAATCGAGGAAATAGTGGCTATCAAGAAGCAGAAGTTGGACGAGAAGGTCGCCATCAAGAAGAAGAAGAAGGAAGAGACCAGTAGTTCCGAGGATGAGGATTATTCTTCTGATGATGTAAGTGTTTTTTGTTAAAACATTGTTAATGGCGGCTTGTTTTATTAGTCTGAAGATTTTTTGAAAAAAATTAAATCATACCTTTTTCTATATGGGGTTTTGTTAATTCGGTGTAGGAGCCTGTTGTTCCTTCAAATAAAAAACCTGTTTTAGTTTCTAAGAACGCTTCTGTTAAAGGAAAGCCTGAAACCAGCAGTTCTGATTCTTCAGATTCTGATTATGATGTGAGTGCTTACTCATTCTTGATCTAACAATCATAGAAAAAAAAGTGTTTTTTTAAAATTTTTTTTTTTTCATTATTTAGGATGTTTTAGTGTAGATTTAAAAATGAAAATTAGAGTGTTTTCTATGGGAGTTGTTTCTTGTGTGTATTGTAGGAGCCTGTTGTTAAGAAACAACAACCAGTTTCTAAGAAACCTGTAAAGGGAAAGGCGAATACTAGCAGTTCTGATTCTTCGGATTCTGACAGTTACGATGAATCTGACGACGTGAGTGCTTGGCTATACTTAATATAGTTTTTGCACGTACCATTATTCTCTAATGTGACTTTATTCTATTTGGTTAGATAGCGATGATTCTAATTCTGATGATGTTAGTGCGGATACTCTGGTTAATCACTGTTGATACTTGATTGATTTGATATAATTGCTATATCCATTTTATATCTGCAAATTTGTTAGTTTCTTACTTTAATTTAGTGCATGAGCATTTGTCATGCCGTTTTAATTTAACAACTTCCTTGGATATCCAAACAGTATTGACATACCTTCAAAAGCATTGAATCTAATACCTACCCCATACCTTTATTCCCTTTTCTTTGGATGTTGAACATAATCATTGATACTCTTGTGGACCATGTCAGAGTAAATTTCGTCTGCATTTTAAAACCTATTTTATGTGAATGTGTGTTACAAGACTTACTTCAGTGCTGGATCCTTGTAGCAATTTTCCTTTTGCTCTTTCGATGCCAATTATCATTTTGGAAATTTGATCTTATGATGTGTTGGCTTATTCTTAGGAACCCAAAGCCAAAGTGCCAGCCAAAAAGTTACCTGTGGCTGCAACAAGGAATGGTTCTGTGGCAGCTCCCAAGAAGAAAGAAGAATCAAGTGATGATTTTGATTCTGATGATAGCTCTGATGAAGAGGAGGTAAGTTCTAGCAGTGTCAAATTATTCTTGTGTGTTTAGCATATTTCTCTAATTAGTGCAAGCTAGACATGTATCTTTAATTTTGACTTATTTTTTTTGTTTGTTTCTAATAATCGCTTCACTTATGCAGAAAAAATCAGCAAAGGCACCCATAGCTCCTACCAAGAAAGGAGCTGTCTTGGTCTCCAAAAAGAAAGATGAATCTAGCGATAATTCAGATGATAGCAGCTCTGATGAGGATGAAGTAAGTGCAATTGTTACTAATATTTCTAGTTTGTTTCTGTTCTCTTGTTTGTAATGCTTTTATGCATTTATATATAATGTCCATATTATCAACAACATTATTTCTTTCTTGCTGTTACTGAGATGATGTAGCATTTATCTGGATGGGAGTGAACATTCTTGTTAAAATTTTCAAGGTTTTCAAATTTGGTTTCAAAACAATTACCTGAGAAAGGCATTCCTGAACCAAATATATTATTACGTTAGTGTTGGTGTGGAATGCTTTGTTTACCTACCATTGGCATTGTGATTTTTTTTTACCTCTATTATTTATTCAATCATGTTTATTTTCGGAACATGCAGAAACCTACTGCCACCCAAGCTAAAAAGTTGCCAGTAGCCTCCAAAAAGAAAGATGAGTCAAGTGATGACTCTGAAAGTGAATCTGATGAAGAGGAGGTACATGTTTAATATTCTTTGCTTCAAAGCCTTACTTGTTGGATTGGCGTGGCTAAAATGTATATGACTTGAAGAGCGCTGATAGTGATAGTTCCTCTGAAAGTGATTATGAGGATGACAAGGTTTGATTTCTTCACTGTAGTTTGTATTTTTCATGCAAGCAGGTTGGAGTGTTTTTTTTAAATCATCACTCTGATACTGAAGGCATGCCTTTTAGTAATGAGGTTTACACTACCTTTGTGATTGAGGTGTTAGTTTTGGATTAATTAACTGTCTTTGAATACAAAATTCTCATCTGCTGCATTTATTTTGTTGTAGCCTGCTGCTAGTAAAAAGAATGCCAAGACTGTCAAAAAGGAAAGTAGTAGTGATGAAGACAGCTTAGGTGAGAGCTCTGATGATGAGCCTTCGAAGGCCCAACCTGTGAAGAAGGTATAAGCTTGCTAAAATGCAACGTCAGTTTGTTTTCGTTCTGTAAGTAATTTTCACAGATTGTGTATATGGAGTTTTTCTCATTCCTTAGTATTTGATCTGTGCATTTTAGCAGCCTGCCAATGCTTCCAAGGAAAGATCTGATGAAGAATCATCTGACGAGGAAATGGTAGATGCTGCATCACCAAAAACCAATATTAAGCAAGTTGCTACAAAAACTGAAAAGAAAGCAGTAAGTTCCTTTTCTTTCCTTCCAATGAAAATAGTCATAAATTTTTTTGCTGCAACATTTAAAAAGTTCCCCTTCAAAATTGTACAGCCTCAAACTCCTGCTACACCACAAGAGCAAACCACTGGATCCAAGACACTTTTTGTTGGGAACTTGTCTTTCAATATTGAAAGAGCTGATGTGTAAGTGACAGTTTATTGAATCTATTGCAGAACATATTCCTATTATTTTTGTGTACTTATTTTGGTCCAATTCTGTTACAGGGAGGAGTTCTTCAAGGATGCTGGTGAAGTTGTTGATGTACGTTTTTCATCAGATGAGGATGGGCGGTTTAAAGGATTTGGGCATATTGAATTTGCTTCAGTAGAAACAGCACAGAAGGTATAACTAATTTCTCATGGGTTTTCCTCATTTAAAAATTTAATATCAACTCTTGAAGAGAATTTTCCTCATTTAAAAATTGGGGTATCCTAGCATATATCCAACATAACTCTATATTGAAAAGTTTTCCTCATTTAAAAATTTAATATCAACTCTTGAAGAGAATTTTCATTAAACATAGAGTTAACTCTTGTTTTCAATTTCCTTTCCCACCATAAATTAGATTATACAACTTTCCTTATTGGCATAAAATCAGTTTTGTTCTCTTAGAGAATTCAAAAACTATATACATTAAATTGCTGCAAGGTGAAGAAGAAACACAGTGGTTGTAAACTCACTTTGCAACATTCATGGCTCCACAGACCATCTCAGCCTTCATTTTCATCTTGGTATTCATACCCTTCTCTGCTGCTCTGCCCTTCATCGTTTTGCATGGTGAGTTTCTCTTTAATTTCTCTTTTATATTGATTGAATTTAACATTTACAAAAGATGTTCTGAATTGATTATAGATTGTATGTGTGTGAGCTCCTGTGACTTTTATCTAGGATATTGCATGTGAGCTCCTGTGACTTTTATCTATTTATTTGTTTCTGATGTTATATTTAATCAAAGGAGCCTTAGGAAATTGATTCAGCAATAATAGATTGAAATATATTTTCTTTGAGATTGCTTGACATGATTAAGTTATATCAAATCCTGATAATTTCACTTGGATTATATGATTATTTAGCGGTTTTATTAACACTAGATAAGTGATTAGAAAGTATCAAAATTCCAAGCATCGGATTCATTGACCATACTACCAAAATAAATCACCATCCCAAGGCATTTTGCATATCATTTCTTGCTGGCACTTTGCATATCATTTCCTGCTTACGTTTCTACTTACCAAAGGCATGCACATCACACAATTTTGCTCTTCAAGTTACGACTATTTAACATGCCTTCTCAGTCTTTGTACTAGTGTTGCATATCCATTGCACTTTTCAATTATTTGGTTTGGAAAAAAAATTGTTTGTCATGTTCAAGGATATCTCGTGATCCTCATACCACTTAAAACATCTATTATCAGCACACAGTTTTTATCATCTCACTGTTGTAGCTATATTCATATTATACGGTTTCATCTACTAAAATCTCTTTCTTTCACTTGTATTTAAATAAATTTCCAATTGTATTAGTGTATGATATTACCAGGTACTTTGTTAGTGTATGATATTACCAGGTACTAGCAGTTTTTGTTGTTCTTTTTGGGCTTTGATTTGTTTGTCCAAGATATATTCATGTTGAGACAGTTACGACTGTAATATAGTAAGAATATCCAGGAGTTAGACTGCTAAATACACTTGATGAGTGATTTGTCATTAATTTGTGCATGTATCTCCATATGACGTTTCTGTCATTACATAGTTGCTTGCATGGGAAATTTAACTGAAGTGAATTGATGGTTCTGTTGAGTAGAATATTCTTCTATCAACTGCCGACAGCGACGCTGTGATAAAAATTGCCGACTTTGGTCTTGCAAGGTAATAAGGCTAAATGGTTTAACTCTCCTATTGAATTAAGCTTTATCCTTCTGCAACTTACAATTCCTTTTTGTTGAATGCAGGTAGATATGTGGAGTTTGGGTGCAATTATTTTTGAGCTTCTGAATGGTAACCCTCCTTTTTCGTGGTAGAAACAATGTGCAGGTACCTCCTTCCTTTCACTGCTTTTGTCATAATATGCCAGCCTTCTTTCTGTATCTTATAAAAACAGTTTTGCAGGCTTTTATAAGCACAGCTGCGACAATCTACAAGAAGATTCAGCAGCAAGCTCGCATCAGTGCGTCCCTCGCAGAGCAGCAGTTCGTCCCTCACAGCAGCAGCAGTGATTCCCTCGCAGCAGCAGCAGCAGTGCGTACCTCGCATCATCAGCAGATCGTCCCTTGCAGCAGCAGCATTGCGTCTCTCGCATCAGCAGCAGCATCAACCGCAGTTCGTCTCTGGCCCTGCCCATAGAATCAGACCAAGAGGGAAAACCTGAATCAACACAGGTTAGTCAGCATTGCGTCTCTCATATCATATCATATTGCATGAATCTATCATATTTTGTATAGATGACAAGCTTCCATTGGTCAAAAGCCATTTTGCTAGACATATTGGATATTCTTCTTTTGTATCCATGAATGTCAAAGAATAACAACTTAGCTTCCATATTGGATATTTTTTTACTGAAAACTGTTTTGAACAGTTGATTTGTAGTGTTTTTGTGTTGCATTCCTTTGTATGGGATCACTAAATAGGTTTTGAGAGTGAAATTAGATCTGATGAGGCTCAGATAGTAGTTTTATAGGTCTTTTTGAGCTATTATTTAGAGGAACTGATGGAATTTGACATTATGAGCTGAAGTTCATTCAATTAGTTGGATTTGCAAGCAAATTTTGCTAGGTTTTAGTTAATGCGAGACAATAGAACTTCTAGTCAGTTATAAGTCTTAGGTAGATTGTATTTCTTGTGATTAATGATGAAATGTGAAGCTGAAGGCTGAAGTGACTAAGATGTATTTGTTTTAGATCCGTTTCAGTCTGAGGTGATTTAACAGTGAGAGAAATGGAGGGGAGAATGAACAAGTACAGGCAAACTAGTCCAGAAAGGGCTATAGTTTGGACGGAGCCATCACCGAAGCGGCATAATAGAAACGTTGCTGTTGTTTATTATCTCTACAGAAATCACCACCTTGAACATCCACATTTCATTGAGGTTGCACTCTCTTCGCCCGAAGGTCTTCACTTGAGAGCTATGTGTCTGGCTTGTTTGTTACTTTGTTATACTATATTTCTATTTGAATTTGGGAATGCTGAAATTTAGTATGTTTTGTAGATGTGATTAATCGGCTTAATGTCTTGAGAGGTAGTGGCATGCCTTCGTTGTATTCGTGGTCTTGTAAGAGGTAAGAGTGTTATAAGAACTGGTTTTGCATTCAAAAATCCACAGATCATAACTGCCAGGACAGTGGGTACTATGCAGTGAAATAGAGCACACTCTGGTTTGCGACCAGCAGCAAGCTCGCATCAGTGCGTCCCTCGCAGAGCAGCAGTTCGTCCCTCGCAGCAGCAGTAGTTCGTCCCTCGCAGCAGCAGCAGTTCGTCCCTTGCAGCAGCAACAGCTGTGCGTACCTCGCATCATCAGCAGATCGTCCCTTGCAGCAGCATTGCGTCTCTCGCAGCAGCAGCAGCATTGTTCCACTTTCTTTGTATTTGAGATATTTAAGTTTGTGTGTGTGTCATTGTATTTGAGATATTATTTGATAGATTTTGTGACTCAATGTAATACATTATCTTATTAATTACATTACTTTGCCTCCATTCATGGAAATGTTTAAGTTTGGCCGATTAAAATTTTTATTTTCTAGAAATAAAACTTATAAGATGTAATAAAAAGTCATTTGACAGCAAAAAAAAAAAAAAAAAATTATTATTATTAAAAAATATATATATATATTAAAAAAAAAAAAAATAATTTGCCACCGTTTTAAACCGTGGCTAATTATTGCAACGGCTAAAAACCGTGGCTACCTTGCCACGGCTTATAACCGTGGCTAGTACTGGCCACGGCTTAAAACCGTTGCTAAAGCTATTGCAACGGCTTAAAACCGTGGCCAAACTTGCAACGGTTTTAAGCCGTGGCTACTCCTGCCCACGGCTTAGAACCGTGGCTAAGATTTTGGCAACGGTTTATAACCGTGGCTAAATCATCAACCGTCCTCGAGATAAAATCGTTGCTAATATTTTAGCCACGGTTTTTAGCCGTTACTAGGGATTTAGCGACTCCTCTACAGCCCACGGTTCTAAGCCGTGCCAATGGGTAACCCCCACGGTTTAAAACCGTTGCTAATGGCCATTTTTGGTGTAGTGTATGGTTGCGGAGTTTGATTTAGAACTTGAGCAGATGGATGTAAAAATGACTCCTTCATGGGAATATGAGGGGACCATTTATATGGAGCAACCAGAAGGTTTCAAGGTACAAGATAAGGAAGAACATGTGTGCAGATTGAAGAAGTCACTTTATGGGTTGAAGTAGGATGGTTATTAAATTTGATATGGCAAAGGCGTAAGACGGAATGGAATGGAGTTTTTTGTTTATTTATATTCTCAAGATAGTGAGTTTTTCAAAAAAGTGGATTAATCTCATTTTCTAGTACATCTCTACCACTTTTATATCTGTTATGTTGAATGGCTCTCCACTTCATAATTTTTCTCCTTCTAGTGGTATTAGACAAAAGGATCTATTGTCCCCTTATCTCTTCATCACTGTGGTCGAAGCCATTTCTAGAATTCTGGTCGATGCATTGAACAAAAACATCATTCAAGGGTTAAAGATCGGGAGATATTGTTCCTCCAACAATCAACTACTTTATCGAGATGATTTGATATTGTTTTCCAAAGCTTATTTAGACGAGAGTCATAATACTAAAGAGTTTTTGGGGCAATATTGTGAGGCTTATAGTCAGGTTGTGAACTTAGATAAGTCTTCTATCTTTCTTCAATACAAATGTTCACCAGAGTTTTTTAGAAGGATTCTTAGCACCAAGCTTTTTAGAGTGGATAAAAATATTTGGCAATCCTCTTTTCTTTTCAAGGAAAAAACATGCTAACTTCTAATTTCTCACTGAGAAAGTTAATGGTAGATTGATCTCCTTCTATCTCCCATGTTATACCCATTTACACAGTGCAATCCCTCTCAAGCAGGGAGAATAGCAATGATCAAAGCGGTCTCCCATGCTATCCCATTTACACAAGGCAATCCTACCTTCTTCCTATCACCATCACCAATAAATTGGATTCTATTAGTAGAAACTTTTGGTGGAATGACATGGTTGCTGGCAAAGCGGCTCACTTGTGTACTTGAGACTCCATTGCTCAACCACTTTATTTAGGTGCTCTCAACATTCCTTCCATATAGGATAGAAACTTGGCTTTAATAGCCAAATTTTTGTGGCAGCTTGCACAAAACCCCACTGATCATAGAGGCAGATTGATTAAGGCCTTATATTACAAGTCCATCCCCTTCTTCCACATTGATACTGCGAAAAAGGTCTAAAAAACTTCTTTCGTATCGAGAAGTATCCTTAAAGCTTTCTCTCATTTAAAATCTTGTCTTCGGTGGCCTATTGCTATTGGTAACCGTATTGATATTCGGAAGGATTCGTGGATCAAACCAAACTTCAATCTTCAGGAACTAAAAGCTCTCTTCAACCTCACCCCCTTCCCTCTTCAACCCATCAATTCCATGTCTGACTTGACTTTTTCCCTCATCCCATTGCTTCGGAAATTTTCTCTATCCCTAATATATTAGGTATTTTTCAGTTAAAAATGCATCCAAAGTTTTTCATCTATTGGAGTCTAAGGCTTTTACCTCATCTACTTCTATTGGTGCTAAATTTTGGAGAACTATTTATCATATCAAAGCTCACTAACAACACTTTTCCTTGCTTGAAAAATGGACAAAAAAACATCCTTCCAACCTCTTAGAACCTAGTTGTGCATCATATGCATGACTCAATCTGTGCCTTGGGCAACTCGGCTGAATAAACAACTTCACATATCTGTTTTCAATGTCAAGTCACCACTAGATGGTGGTTGTTGTCTTATTAATTGGGAATCCATACAACCTACCAATGTTCAACTCGATTTTATCTATCTTATAGATTCTTGCTCCATTGACAAAGAGTTGAAAGTAGTACAACTATCCATGGTTGTTTCATTTTTTCAATCCTTATTGCAAATTCAAAATAACCTTGTGTTCAATCAGAAGAAATGGTCTCCTCATGTTTTTGCTCAGATTAGTTTGAATATGTGGTTTATTGGAAAAGCGTTTTGTTTGCAGGGGCTTTCAGTAATTAAAACCTCAATACACTCATCACTACTACACCCCATCTATACTCATTGCCAAAACCTACTGCAAACCATAGCTCCTCTCATACCAGTTCGTTTGTTCATAATAATGTTTTGAAATGAGACTTTATTTGAACATGACACTCTACAACCACAAGCATCATCTTTCAATTTCTTTTTCCTTGCAACTATAACTTCAATGCAATGCCTGCACTTGTTGAAGATGATGTTGTAATCTTAAACAAGGTTCAATAGAAGTGATTGCTAAAACAAGTGTTGGAGTTATTTTGTCTATAATGGCTTGCAAAATTCAATCAAAGGTTCATGATAGTAGCATGGCAGAACTTTATGTTGCAGAGGCAGTCATCATTGTGTTACCAAAAGAAGTGGAACAAGGGAGTCATTATAGGGGACCCTCTTACAGTGATCAACCTGTTGAATAACACTAATGCAGGGTTTTTGCAGTGGTCGTGGCGACCTATGGTTAGTGACGGAGCCAAGCTTTTTGTTGAAGGGGGCGGAGTGATGAATCATAGTTAATTAATGATAATATAACAATTACTTTAACATAATTTTTTAGTTAGAACAATACACAAATAACTATACAAAACACCAACTACTAAACAAAACTCCATCTAATTTAGTGGGGAAGAAATTTGATCCATCTAATTAAGTTATTTGCGATTTGCCCCTATCAAAAATAGCTAATCAGAGGTTACCCCATCATTAATCATTATTGCAATCTTCTCTAGGAGTAGCAGTTAACATGTGTTGATTATCAAAAGGCTCACATTGATTACCAAAATTCTCTTCAAACAATAACCCACAGATGAAACACGAAATACAAACATGTCTTGAAGAAAAATTAATGGATCAAATTTTTTATGTATTTCAAAAAAAATCTTATGAATAAAATATAAAACTAGACCTTGAGATACAAATTCATCTCTATAAAATTCCTTATTCCTCAGAGCATACAAGAAAGGTTGGGGTTGCTGGTGGCAGATGGCGATAGGGGGAAAGGGAAATAAATCAAGCAGAAAGGGAAGGAAATGATGAGAGGAGGAGGCAGGACGGTTGCAGTAAAAAGATAGAGGGGGCATAAAAGAGGAAAGGGCAAGGCGGGGTCATCGGCATCACAGAGAACGGAGAGAGGGAGAGAGAAAGGGGTGGGGTGGTGTCGTCGGTATCGCAGGGACATCATATCACAAATAACTCAAGAAAATTACAAAATTCAGAGGGAGGCATATGCCCCCATGTAGATCCGTGCTTGCTTATGGTGTCTAATGTAAATAAGCTATGGTATCTGATGACACATCAAATAGTCACTTAATCACAGTCGTACAGGTGGCATGGACTAACCCTAGCATGTAAATGACTTCAACCCGATCCCAAGTGAACTCATGCGCAAACTACTGTTCAACCCATAAGTCGGGTGCCTAGGCCCAAGGTACGTCAGCCGAAAAGGCACTAATCTTAGGGCTTGGCCCAAGACAATAAGGCTCGTACAACAGATTTCAAAGTTGTCACAATTATGAGATTCACTCGCATGAAGAGACTCAGTCATGCACAGATAAGATCTTATGCGAGATCTCCTCCCACCATCATGCCCTCGATAGCAGGGACAGTTGAGGAGAAAACACTCACTATAAGAAACGGTGAAAGAAGGAAAAAAGGTATGCATACATGCTGCAATTTACATACAATCTTTACTCCTCCTTGCATCGACTTCTGACCTAAGCATCGGAGTCCCTTCAGCCACTACAATGGTGGTCCCTGGCTTAATTGTTGTTCATTTTTGCAGGTTTGATATCATCGGGGTCAGTAAGGACTACTGCAATAAAAGCCATCCAATGCCACCGCTTAAAGCCAAATGGCAAGCCAAGCCATGACATCTCGCTTTTCCTTGGTCAAAGCAAGGTCACTACCATGAAACCACAAAAAGCTACCGCTTTTAGCACTTTTTCATTGAAACGTGAAACCACCAAAGCCATGGTTTTATTTAACAAAAGTTTTTTTTTGTTGCGTTTTTGTCTTTCTTCTTCTCATACTTTTTTCTTTTTATCTTTCTCTCTTTAGAGCTTCACGACTGAATCAGAGAGCTTCAATAGAGTAGGAGTTGGAGATCTTGTTTGAAGTATGAATCTTCTTACCTTCAACAAAGCTTCACCAAAATTTTCACCGTCAACACCCCGAAGAAGGAACCCACATCTATACATTGATTATCTATACATTAATAATCTATACATTAATAATGCTGTTATTTTTTGTTTACTTAAAGTGATTGAGGTGATTTATTATGGAAGAAAATCGTGGAGCAAGGGAAAATAGTTCTCGGGAAAACAATGATTGGAAATATGGTGTTGCAGTGAATGGTAACAAACATCATAATATAGGAAGCAATATGAACACTTACATTGACTTGAGCTAACACCTCTAAATCTAGTAGAAAAGCATATGCATATATTTAGAAGCTTAGAACAAAAAAAATGTTATATTTACATTTTTATATAATATTAAAATCAATTTTTTAGGGTTGTTTTAATTGCCTAAAGCCATCTTGGCAAGGACAGATCTGAACACATCAATTTGACACTATCCGTGGGGAGAAACGACGATAAGTTTTTCCCTGAAACGAACACAAAGTTCTTTCTAGTTAAGTATGGCATCGAGAAATGGTCACCAACATCAATTCTTGAGCGTTCAACTATTGTGTCGAGCCAGACAAAGCTCTGGCCGGTAAATCCCAACCATAGGGCCAAATCGATCCGATCGAAGAGGCTGAACAACCACACAGCCGAACCACAGAGGTGACCGTGGCTACCCTACATGAGTCTAATCTTGTTCCACCTAGATAACTTAATAAGGGTGGTAGAAAGGATGACTCGAGAGCAACTACAGTGGTTCAAGGCTGCCCGAGATCCGAAAGAATCTTAAATCCAAGAGCATGCCCGAATAGCAAAAACCCCCAAGCAGAGGAACCAGGAGCTTGCGGGAAGGAGACCCAGTGGAGGATCATAAGGACCACACCCCGAGAACAAACAATACCATAGTTGAGAACCCGCTCCAACTTGGGGCATCCGACCTTGATGTCCTATACAATCTCACAGTCCCTCCATTCTTGGAGGAAATCATGAGTGTTCCTCGATTTACGTCAGAAGTTCGTCCCATCGAAGCTCAAAATCTATGACAGAATGTATGATCCGTCAAACCATTTGCACCATTACCACCATGTGATGGCGCTAAAAGACAGTTCAGAGGCCACCCTATGTTAGACATTTCCCACTAGCCTGAAGATGGTTACGCTGACCTGGTTTCATAGCCGACAGCCCAAGTCCATCTGGTCGTTCCAGCCTAGCAAAGGCAATCATCACCAGATTTGTCGAGAGCCAGCGAATCAGGAAGGGGCCTCATTACGTGCTGAGCCTCAGACAGAAGTAGGGCCAGACCCTCAGGGAGTACATCAATCATTTCAATAACGAGCTGACCTTGATTGACTGATGCAGTGACGACAATCGGTCTCCGTTTTTACCTCCAGCTTCCAAGGATGTCAGTTATACAACTACCTCACCTTGGAGCCCCCGGTGAATATGGCAGGAATGCTAAAGAGCGCCAAGAATTACACTACCTTGGAAGAAATGTATGCTGCCATGAATGGAGAAAGCGAACCAAAACATTCCTCCAGAGCCAAGGACGAGAATGAAAAGGGGGATAGTTCCAAGAAAAAAATGGCAAAAACCAAAGCGGGCTCAGCCAAACAAAGTTCTTCAAGCCCAACAGCTCCAGGTACCCTTACAACACCTCGCTCAACTCCAGTCTGCTCGACATTTTTTTCCACCATGGAAAAATAGGCAAACTTCAAGTGGCCATCACCATGGAAAAATAGGCAAACATCAAGTGGCAATCAAAACTCAAAGGATATCCTTCAAAACATGATAATAGTAAGCACTGCTCTTATCAGAAGAAGAGGAGATATTACACCAAAGACTGCAGGAGCCTCAGAGATGAGATCAAGTACTGGATCAAGAGATGGCGACTGAAGGAGTTCATCGACCTCGGGGATAAGCATCCTCAAGGCAAAGAATGGCATAGGAAGTGGGAGACATGACTCTCGACATGGTATGTGTCCTTCAAGAGACAAACGAGGAGAGACAACACTCGAATCATTAACTAAAGAAATCAATACAAGAATTGTGAGTCAGTTTGCACTACCGAGATCAACTCTTGCAGCACATATGAGAGGGGAGAAAAGCTCCAAGCTTAACATTCACAGAACGAGACATGAAGGGTGTTCGCTTCCCACAGAATGACGCCCTAGTTATCTCAGTATGGATAGCGCACTGAGAACTAAGAAGATCAACGGTGGACACGGCAGCTCCATTAACGTACTATTCCTAGATGCATTCCTAAAAATTTAACTAACAGGAGGATAGCTGACCCCTTCAAATCAAGTCTTGTTTAACTTCAAGGGAGAAAACTACTACCCAATCGGTAAAATCACACTGTCGATAGTCACAAAATAGCCAGACCTACAAACGATCCTGATGACAGATTTCTCGGTCGTGGACGCGCACTCCAAATACAACGTAATCTCAAGCCGACCTTGGTTACACCACATGGGGACTGTCATCTTCACTAGTATCAGTGCCTCAAGTACCCCTCTGACGGCGAGGTAGGGACAAATTAGAGGAGACCAGACTATCGCTCTGGAATGTCACTATGCCTCAACTAGGCAACCGGATAACGGAGCACAAAGGCCCCAACACAGGATTTGGACGAGGAAACCCCGAATTCAGATAGAAAGGACCCGCCTCCATCTTCGGACCTCGAACCTCCATCCATCCCAAGGGGAAGGCCAAACGCTAGGCAGGCGGAAGAAGAAGCCATAACAATATACCTGGACATCCCAGCTAACACAAAAGCAATCCAGATAGGCACTAATCTTAATATAGTGCTGGCAGATTAGCTAGCAGCACTCTTAAAAGAGAACCAGGGTGTCTTCTCTGGAAAAAGAAAGACATGGTGGGATCGATCCCACAGTGATCATGCACAGAGTGATAGTCAATCCTGACTTAAAGGCAGTCCAACAGAAAAGAAGGTCGGTGGTGCCCGAGCGCAACCAAGCCATCAATGAAGAAGTGCAAAGACTTATAAATGCAACCATGATAAAAGAGTCTCGCTATCAAGAATGACTAGCAAACACGGTCTTGGTGAGAAAGAAAATGGGGAAGTGGAGGGTTTGCATGGACTATACCAATCTTAACAAAGCCTACCAAAAAACAGCTTTCCACTGCCCCGAATAAACTAGATCGTGTATGAGACATCCAGACACAGCCTGCTCAGTTTCATGGATGCGTACTCAAGCTATAATCAGATTAATATGCACCCGCCGGATCTAGAGAAAACCTCCTTGATAATGAACAGAGGCACATACTGCTATCGAGTAATGCCTTTTGGACTGAAGAATGCAGGGGCAATGTACTAGCATTTGGTGAACCGAATGTTCAAAAGACAAATTGGAAAGATCATGGAAATTTACATCAACAACATGCTAATAAAATGCATCCACGGTCCATATCACTTGGCGGAGCTCCAAGGAATGTTCTCTCAACTCAAGAAGTATCGAATGAAACTCAACCCACAGAAGTGCACTTTTGGGGTGCAATCAGAGAAATTTCTGGCCTACATAGTCAACAAAAGAGAGATAGAGGTTGATCCAAAACAGATTCAGGCTCTTCTCGACATGAGACCACCCACAAATATTAAAGAAGTTCAGAGCCTGACTGGGAGGGTGGCAGCCCTAAACAGGTTATCCAAATCTTCAGACAGATGCCTCCATTTCATTAAAATCCTAAAGGGAAACAAGGAATTCCAATAGGGAGAGCAGTGTGAACAAACCTTCCAAAAGTTTAAAGCGTACATGGGAAGCATGGAGCTGCTCTCAAGACCTATTCCAAGTGAGTCGCTCTAACCTATACTTCTCAGTCTCAGAGCATGCTGTCAGTTAAGCTCTAGTTAAACAGAAGCCCGCCACCTACATTAGCAAAACGTTCGATGGGGCGAAGGCTAATTACTCCAACCTAAAAAAACTGGCTTTTGCATTGGTAATTTCTACAGAAAACTAAGGCCATACTTCCAAGCTCACTCAATAACAATATTGATCGAGTACCCATTCCGGTAGGTATTGCATAAGCCAGAGCTATTAGGAAGAATGGTCAAATAGTCTATGTAGTTGGGACAATTTAACATCCACTACGCTCCAAGAACGACCCTCAAAGCACAAACACTGGCATACTTAATCGCCGAATTCACTAGGACCGGAGAACCGAGACTGAAAGACCTGCAAGGATACTAGAATCCCAAGCCACCCCCACAGGGATGGATCTTGTGATGCGACGGGTCATCCTACATGAAGGGCTACGGAGCGGGGACCATCCTTTACACCCTTGAAGGGGTCACCCTTAGAAAGGCTATCAAACTCAACTTTCGCGCTTCAAACAACAAAGCGAAGTATGAAGCCCTCCTAGTCGAGCTAAAGCTATCCAGAGGAATCAGAGTGGAAAAAATCACGGTGTTCAACTACTCCGAACTGGTGGTCAATCAGGTGAATGGTTAAATTTATGTCAACGGGCATATTGTGAGAAAGCAATAAATTGTAAAAAGGTGGTTGAATAGAATACTACTCCACCACTGCTCCAGAGCAGATAACGAGGAAGTTGACGACCTAACAAGAAATGCCTCGTCCACAACTCTGACACACTCAGAGTTCCAACAAAAGTCAACCCAAAAAGAATACAGCCTCTATGAAACCCTCTCCACAAGTATAAAGACCAGCTAGATGAGCCCCCTGGTCAGCTACATAAAAGACAGAATCCTCTTAGCTGATAAGCTAGAAGCCCCGCAAGTTGAAAAATAGAGCGGTACGATACACTCTCCTCAACGGCAGGTTGTATAGGAGATCAATGACTAGCCCTCTGCTCAAATGCCTGGCCCTCGAGGAGGTAAACTAGGTCATCTTCAAAATCCATGAAAGAGTCTGTGGGAACCACCTTGGAGGAAGGACACTGGCTCATAAAAGCCTTCGCGCTAGGGTATTATTGGCTGATACTGCAACAAGAGGCCAAAAAACTGGTTTGTAAATGCGATAAGTGTGAAAGGTACATCCCGTACACACATATGCTTGCACAAAACCTGGTTCCAATGACCAGCCCGTGGCCCTTCGCCCAGAAGGATGGATATCATGATCTCGTTCCCCATCTTCAAAAGAAGGAAGTTCCTCTTTGTGGTTGTCGACTACTTCACCAAATGGGTAGAAGTCGAACCTCTCTTTAATATAGGAGAGAATCAGATGAAGAACTTTCTTTGGAAGTATCCGTCAACAGGTTCGGAATACCAAAAATTCTGGTCAGTGACAATGAGACTCATTTCGAGGGTAGGAAAATCAAGCAACTTTGTTCCCAACTAGGCAAACCACCACTTTTCCACGTCGGGTCACCCCTAGACCAATGGACATGCAAAAGTCACCAACTGAACTATCCTGGAAGTGATCAAGAAGGATCTCAATGCAGCCAAAGGGCTATGGGTATTTGAACTTCTAGGCATCTTTTGGGCATGCCATGCCACAAAAAGGACTTCAATTGAAGAAACACCATCACGGGCCTAAGGGTCTAAGGTAGTGGTTCCAGTGGAACTAGCAATGCCTACATTTAAAACGGAGGAGTTAGGATGGAGGACAACGATGAAGCTCTAAGTGTCGGCTTAGACGTACTCGAAGAGTGGAGAGACAAAGCTTCCATTAGAATAGAAACCTATCAACCAAAAATGGCCCACTACTACAATTACAAGGTCAAACCTCGAGAATTCAAAGTCGGCGATTGGTACTGAGGAAGACCCAGCCGAACACAAGAGACCTGATTAGTGCATAAAAGTGCATTCTGAACATCGTTTTTCTAAGTGTAATTGTTAGATTATTTATTTAATTCAAATATTTTTGTATTGATTTTCTACTTAGTACATTATATGTATTTTGGTATTTGGCAAGTACTTTAATGGAGAAAAAGGAACTAATGCCACGTGCAAGTCTGGGTCATTAAAGAAGGAAGCCTGGTTAATTATGGAATCCCGATTTCACAAAGAATTTTAGGTCATAACCCGATAGGAAAGTGGGCGAAGTTAAAAAGGAAATAAAGGATTTTAAAAAGGTAAGAATGGGCTCTGAATTCTCTCTCTCGCGTGAACTTCCTTTCTGCCTGAGATAATTTGGGAAGGCGAAGAGAGACGGGTGCTAGTTTTCTTCTTGGTTGCGTCGCTTTGTCGTTGTTCTATTCGTGAAGCAGGGAAGAAAAAGAAGAACCTCTTTGGCTGCTTCGTGAAGGCGTGCGTGGTTGCAACTTTGTTCGTGACCAAAGTCGAGAAGAAAAAAAAGCAGGGCATAAGAATGAAGAAAGATGGAATGAAGAAAGGAAGAGGATTGTGCGTGGATGCATGAACTCACTGTTGTTGCGAAGAGTGTGAAGAAGAAGGAGGAGGGAAGGTTAAAACAAATGTTTGTATCTTTTTTTATTTACACCACCAACTTCATATGCACCTCTGCATCACAATTTGTTTATTTCTTCTACTTTTCAATGCTTTATTTGAATACCAATATTGCTTGCAGTATGTGTAGCTAAACAATTTAGTTAGGGATAGATTGAAGTACTAGTTATGACTCCTTAGAATTTTGACATGCCTTGATACACTATTTTTACAATGCTCCACTGATTAATTTCTAATTTCATTTAACCCTTCATATGAATCTTGTTTATGTTTGATCACCTTATGCATGATTTTTATGAGGATAGTTAAATGGGTAAATTTAGATGACCGAGTCTTGTGCCTATGCTAAGTGACAAAAAGAACCAAGTAAGATCGGTTCTTGGAATATCAACATAGATGATCGAAATGGATACCATGTTTTGGGTTTAATATTTTTGTCAATTTTCATTGATTTATGCGTTTTTAAGGTGCAACTTAGTAGATAACATGCTAAATTCATTGATAATGAAATGAGTTAGAGTAGATACCTATGCCTAATTCATTGTTTAGGGAAAGCAATGCTTAAGGAGTAGACACCCATGCCCTTAGGTTGGTAAAATTTGAGCATTGAAATTTAGTTTGTATCGTTGTGCATGTTGTTATTCAAAGGAAGATGACTAGTGGTGGATATTGAATCCCTAACATATTTTCTCACTATTTAAACTTATTTAGTTTCACACTTAGTTTTTCTCATTATATTTTCATATTCAATTAATTATTAGGTTTCACTGAAGTGGTACTATTAGGAAAGTTGTTTTAAACATAATTAATCCCATCCTTGTGAGAATGATCTCGTTCTGGCTACCTATAATTTTGTCTAATCTTGTGCACTTGCGAGTAAAATATACAATTACAAGCTTATTATTTAGGTTAATATTTCTACAAGAAGATTTTGGCGTCGTTGCCAGGGATTGTGTTTAATTCATTTTCCTTTAGTTTGGTTGTTTTATGAAAAAATAATAAATAAATAAATTTTGCTCAATAATTTCAATTTGATTTCTTTGGTATCTACCCAAAACATTTATTCGTACGTGTTGTCTTACAGGATTAAATATCGTTTATGCATGATCGTAGGTCCCAGGTCGTAAACATTAGTGTATATGATCCAGAGATTTATCGAACCTTTAGATGACTTAAAAGGCAATTCATTGAACCTGGATAGACTCAGTCCGATCAATTTTTATGGCAATCCGACTCCATAATCAAATTTATTGGTCCAGCCATCGTATCGGACTACTGGGTGAATTAAGCAAGTCAGACTTACATGCTCGAGGCCAAGGGGAGGCCTAACTAGATTGAAGCTTAGTCAGTTCCGCCTGATGGCGATGGCTTCTGTTCTACTTTAACCCTAGTCGGCCAAAAGCGTATGACGATGGCTTAGAAAGTGGGAGCTTAGTCAATGCCCTAACTCCTAACCACGATGGCTTGTCAGGAACCATTGTCCAACTACAGATAATGGTCGTTAACCCTAACCAAAGCTTAGTCGGTTTCAACCAATGAATATAGCTTCTGATCCGCTCTAACGCCTAGTCCGCCAAAACCGGATGTTGACGGCTTAGAGAATGGGGGCTTAGTCAGCGCTCTAATGCCTGATTAAAATGGCCCGCCAGGGACTATTATCCAATTATGGATAATTGTTGCCGAACCTTACCAAAGCTTAGTCAGTGTCGACTGATTACGATAGCTTCTGATTTAATCTAATCCTAGTCCGCCAAAAGCGGATGACGATGGCTTAGAAATTGGGAGTGTAGTCAGAGCTCTCAACGTATTATGATGGCTTGCTAGAGGTCACCGTCCTTCCGTAGATGATGATCGTTGAACCCAACTAGTCAGTAAGCCACTGATGACGATAGATTCTGGTCTGCTCTAAGCCCAGTCCTTCAAGAGCAGATTACGATGGCTTAGAAAGTGGGAGTCTAGTCAGTGCTCATGCAGCCTGATGATGATGGCCTACTAGGGATCATCGTCCAATTGCAGACAATGATTGCCAAACCCTAACACTCTAGCACCTTGTCCGCCGAGTGTGGATGATGATGGGTTAGAAAGTGGGAGTCTAGTCAGTGCTCATGCAGCCTGATGATGATGGCTTGCCAAGGATCATCGTCCAACTACAAACAATGATTGTCGAACTCGACCAAAGTTTAGTCAGTTATAACTGATGACAACAACTTTTGGTCTCCCTTACAGCCTAGTCCGCCAGCAGCGGGCATAAGCGGTTTGAAAGCCCAGTTAGAGCCTAGGAAGCTCAACTTGGACAACTCACAAGGACCATCATCCGATTATTTGCAACAATGCACACACATGACCACAGTCTGACCAGTTCGTTTATAATGGCGACGACAATTGCTGGTCCGATCCACAGCCTGGCCCACATATGGCGATTTACACGACAGATTTCAATGACGGCAAATCAATTGTACGACTTCCTGACTCGGTACAACCACTTGTTAAAAGCTAGTAGTGCGGTAAGATAAAGCAGAAAAAAAAAAGCTAGCAAAGAAAGTCAAGGAATGCATAAGTACAAAACGTTGTTTAACATGCTATCTCTCATTGATAAATCAATAGTACAAAGTTCACTACTCATCAGGAGGAGGTTCAAATACAACAGAACCAAACCATATTTGGTAGAAGAAGAAATAGGGGATGCGTCTGCACGCGCTGCCACTCGGACGCCCTGGTCTTCATAACCTTCTTCTTCTTCTGATTGGTCGGAGCCTTCCCCAAACTCCGCGTAAGACCACTCTTTATAGCAAGAGAGGTCCCATTTGGGATGCTCCTCCTTCATCAACTTCAACACCTCTAGTCACCCATGCACAACTCTACTGAACTCAAACGTGCCCCGGGTCTTCAAAAGCTTTTCCCCGCGCACCCTCAACTCAGCAAGTTCTCGCTCCAGCTGCTCCAACTTTCCCTACAACGTATCAGTCTTGGATCGCTCGGCACTCAAGCTGCCCTTCGTAACACTTAGTTCTTGTTACACTAGAAGGAACTGTTTTTCAGACGTCTGCACACTCTTGGCATTGGAGTCAACATGGGATTCTAGCTGCTGACATCGGGTAGTTCATTCAGACTCCTTTTTTGCCTTCTCGGCATTAAGAGCTTGCACGTCAGCCTGCACCTTAGCTACAGCCTCCTGAGCAAAATGTAAGTCACAACGGACATTGCTTCTGCCAATTCGGACGGAAGCGTTTCCAAACGAATCCTCTGAGCTTCCGATCTTGTCTTTCTAGACCTCCTGATCAACTGTCGGTTGGGCAGGCCTCCCTTCCTTAAGTTGCTTCTTCAGCGATTCAATTTCACGAAGAGCATCGGAGTATGCCTTCTACAAGTGTGCAAAGACTCGCTCCGTCGTATACATCCTCTCACAGGCAGCCTCAACCTTCGTCTCAGTGACGGCGACTTGGCTCAGATATGACATTCCAAGGATGAGATATTTCTTACCCTTGTCCATACGCTCTCCCAATGTATCACCTATTGGCATTGGAACACAATTCGCCAGCCAATCATTCCACCTACTTATATGCTTCCTCAAGGCATAAGAAATATCAACCTCCTGGTGCCTGGCCTGGTTGCTCATATTCGATACATCCATAGTGAACAAGTTGATCTGTGCATCCGAATGGAGATCTTCAGGAATCGGAATCACTCCAACACTTCCCTTCAACGCCTTCATCGCATTGGGGCCCTCATCCACCACCTCCCCATTGCTCTCAACGATCGACTCTCTCTCACAAGCGGACTCGGAAGTAGTAGACGGGGAAGAAGGAAGTGAGTTATCTTTTGGACTTGTCGCCACCACAATATATGGTCGAGATCGGGATGGAGGACAATACGGGCAACGCGGAGGAGACTTCTTGCCGTAGAGACGACTATCAAACAATTTTTCACCCAGTTTGGGAGACTCGCGATCCAAAAAGGAGTTGTACTTAAAATACTTCAATGAGAAAGAACGAGTCAAACCCATATCGGACGAAGCCGCCATGCCCACCTGCTGCTAAAGGTCACTCATAACCTTCACCTGATCAGTGCTCAGCTTCGTTACCTCTTCAACTCCCACCATCTACAAGTATTCATTTTCCAAGTTAAAAATAGAGATAGGGGCCCTTGCCCAATCATCCTACCCCTGGGACACAACAGCTTCTGCTCCAATGGATGAATCAAGCACCTGCCCCAAGCTTGGTGTCCCTTTGAAAGGGCCAAACGGTCACTAGTGGGCTTAGTGGCAGCACAAGGCTTTTTAGAACACGTATTAAAAGAAAGCGCTTCATTCAGCTCCGCCCTCCTTGACGGGCTCAAAATCTTAATTCTAGGGAGCTTCGTCTTCTTCAAATAGGGCTCCCCTTCAAAATTCGGCTTGGGAACTCTAAAAATAATGGGAGCCTCATGCCAATGGGCTCACAGTCCGTTACGTTTGATGTTAGAAAACTTAACAACATCCTCTACCCGCATTCGGGGCATATCATGAAATTTATCTAAAGTTGTTTTATCCTTAAAAGATAGGGGCGTAGTTGGGAACCTCCCTATAGAAAGCACATACAACATTTCAATACATAATTAACACTGACAAAATCCAGAATGGAACTAAACTTACTAAGTTTTCGAAACTCTCGCTCGATCGGATGACCAGCAAACTCAAAATATTCCAAGTCTGCAGGGGCCATGAAACAATACTTCTGCCAGAACTTGAAGTCGTTAGGCAGATTGCCAAAACAATCTGGTGACGTCAACACTCACACATCATACTCGTTTATCCGAGGAGAAGTAAACAATTAAATAACCCTCAGAGACACTCGAACACCAGCATCCTTCACCCTAATCAGAATGGCGATCACCGTTATATACCTGTTCGAAACTAGTTGAGCGGGCGCAATGGCGAGGTAAGCCAAGAAGCTCCAAATTTCTTTGATGACAGGAAAACAGACGCCAGATTGGAGCGTACCTCGATGCAAGCAAATAAATCCCTCTAGATAAGACAACGACGTCTGACCGGCGCCCAGTGTTAACAACACCAAATCATCAGGGATCCCATATGTCACATGGAGGCTTTCCAGATTTGACTCAGATAGTGAACTCTCCTCGAAGAACATACGACCCTTAGCAAAAAGTTCATCAGAAAGTTGATTCTGGCCCGCCATTGAAGAAGGTACAAACTTTTGATCACGGAAGTTGGACAAAATCAAAAGCATGGAAAGTGAAACGACAAAGCAGAGTCTCCAAGATCGAAGAGTAAGGAAAATAAACTCTGCAGAAAATGGGATTTATATAGAGAGAAAGTAATTCCTGACTTTTTTCGAGCGGACGCACTCCCATTTATGAAGTGCATTACTCGAGGAGACGATTCAGACTCAAACCAATCATGACTGCTTAGAACTTCTACAACATGACTTGATGGACCGATGAACTAGCCCACAACCTCAGCGGGAGTAGCTGATGATACATACACAAAGTATACATAATGATATATTTTTATTAGATAATTAGAAGTAGCAATTGTATATTTAATAGCATAAAATGTCTCATTTATATGCTTATCACTTACATTAGAGATTTGTTTTTAACTTATTGGGGTTATACAACTCTCAGAGTTGTTGTATCACATGTCATTTTACATTAGAAGCTTAACATAAGTCACCCATAGCATACATTCAACTTACATGTACTTATTCCTTATTCACCTAGTAACATTATTACTCCACTCCTTTTGAATCTGTTATTCTTGTAGACAATACACAGTGACATTTCTTGTCCAACTCATCATGCTAGGAGACTTTTAGATATTGCACACTATTATTATATGCATTCCCTAGATGGTCTAGTGTGTGTTTTCATGTCACACGTCATTTTGTTTAGCACATAAGTTTTATCCCCTTGCATCTAGTCTATGTGATTTTATGATGTAGCTGAGTTTTCTTTCGAGTTTTTTTTTATTGCTTTTGCTCATCTTTTGTGAGTGTTGTTGAATAGTCCCGTCTCACATGAACAAAATGGCTTAGTGCAAATTCAAGCTACGCATCTTCAACTTGTTGGAAGACATTTACTTATGCAGTTCAGACTGCCCCATATTGCTTGGAGAAATGCAGTCATGCATACTGTGAAATTACTTCGCCTTAGACCATTACGCTGACTATCAAATGTGAAAGACTATATTCCCACCGATAGGGGGAGATAAACAAATTCTTACCAAACAATAAATGGAAAAATAACGATGTGTATATCGTGAAATACTTTTATTTTGTCTCATTTGAAAATTATAAATTAATTACTTGATGAATTTAATGATGTCACATTGTACCAGCTATGAATACACATGCTCGAGTTTGTATTTCTGAATGAAAAAAATTCAAATAAGGCATCCAATGAATATATGTGACGCTAGAAGCATGGTAGACATCTACTCGAATTTGTATCCCCAAAGGACAAACTTCGAATAAAATAGCTAATGAATCTATTGCACCCCATAAGCGTGATAGACCTATATGTTCCAACGATTCAACTCCCCTAAAAATGAGAATTATTAAAACTTCATGCCCTAATTCTCCTGAATAAGCAATTCTTGAAACTCCTGTAGAAGTTGTGCATGAAGATCCAACGGTAACATTAGTTAACATTCCAAAAAAGGTTATGGCTCCAGCAGTAGCAGTACATAACACTTCTAAAGAGGTTATAGCTCCAGCAGTAGCATTACATAACACTCCGGAAGTGGTTATTCATATCTCTGAAATGATTCAAACAACCCCCTGAAGAAGCTCAAGTACCTGATAATAACGATATCTCAATATATTAAGGAGAAATGTGGATTCTAAATGTAATGGTCGTCAATGACATAGTTATATATGGTAGCTACCGAAATATAAAAGGAAAATGATATTTATAATGATAATGAACCATGTAGCATCTATGAATGTCGACAAATAAATAATTGGCCAAATGGAAAGATGTTATCCAAGTGGAATTGGATTCCCTTGAAAATCGTGATGTATTTGGACCTATAGTACAATTAAGACATCTATAAAAATCCCTGAATGATGTATTTTGCTAAACACAACTATTTACATGAAAATCGCTGGCGGATTTACTTTGCCAAAAACAAAGCCATGAAATAATTATTGAATAACAATGCTCTATACGATTTGAACCAGTCTGGAAGAATGTGGTATAACTGTCTTAGATAATATCTGTGTAAGGAAAGTTATGCAAATTTGATCGTGTGTCTTTGTTAAGAAATGTTTAAATTCTTTTGTCATAATAGTAGTTTATGTAAATAATATAACTCTTAATGAACCTTGAAAAAACTGTTAATTATCTAACGACAAAATTTGAAATGAAACACCTTGGAAAAGTAACTTTTGTCTCCACATGCAGATTGAGTAAATTACTAGTAGAATATCGGTCATCAATCAAGGTATATTGGCAAAAATTTTAGCATTTTTCACATGGACAACTCTCATCTAATTAGTGTGGCATGGTCATCCGGTCTTTAGATCTCAAGAAAGACTTATATCAACAAAAGATGAAAATGGAAAGATACATGCATAACTTGATATAGTCTTTTTCTATGCATTTACCAGCAAAGTATAATTTTGTACTATCTTATAGATATTGGCATGACATTACACATATATCTTTGTGGGACCATTGACATGAGTTTATTCTTGTGATTTATCTAACCATTCCCACCTACTTGGCTATGCAGATTCAGGTTATCTGTTTAACTCTTATAAGGGTAGCTCACAGGCAGGTTATGTGTTTATAAGTTGCAATGTAACTATTTCTTGGGGGTCAATTAAACAAACTTATTGATTAGTCGACTAAAATATAAGATGACTAAAATATATGACAATAATGTTACATGTATTGTTCAAATGCAAGAAGATTTCATCAAAGCATATCGAACTAAACACATTCCAGTAAAATTCTTCTATCAAAACGAGTTCTAGAAGAACCATGTGATTTAAATCAAACAGATTTGGTATATGACAACCTTGCAGATTTCTTCTCCAAACACATCATAAGTCCACATTTCATAAATTGGTTTACAAAATTGACATGCGTCGGCTTAAACATCAAAGAAATTAAAGTTTTAATATCATGGGGGAATCATTATCAGGAAGAGTATTCTGAAGGTATATTGGCAAAAATTTTAGCATTTTTCACATGGACAACTCTCATCTAATTAGTGTGGCATGGTCATCCGGTCTTTAGATCTCAAGAAAGACTTATTTCAACAAAAGATGAAAATGGAAAGATACATGCATAACTTGATATAGTCTTTTTCTATGCATTTACCAGCAAAGTATAATTTTGTACTATCTTATAGATATTGGCATGACATTACACATATATCTTTGTGGGACCATTGACATGAGTTTATTCTTGTGATTTATCTAACCATTCCCACCTACTTGGCTATGCAGATTCAGGTTATCTGTTTAACTCTTATAAGGGTAGCTCACAGGCAGGTTATGTGTTTATAAGTTGCAATGTAACTATTTCTTGGGGGTCAATTAAACAAACTTATTGATTAGTCGACTAAAATATAAGATGACTAAAATATATGACAATAATGTTACATGTATTGTTCAAATGCAAGAAGATTTCATCAAAGCATATCGAACTAAACACATTCCAGTAAAATTCTTCTATCAAAACGAGTTCTAGAAGAACCATGTGATTTAAATCAAACAGATTTGGTATATGACAACCTTGCAGATTTCTTCTCCAAACACATCATAAGTCCACATTTCATAAATTGGTTTACAAAATTGACATGCGTCGGCTTAAACATCAAAGAAATTAAAGTTTTAATATCATGGGGGAATCATTATCAGGAAGAGTATTCTGAAGTATACCCCCCTGTGTGCATTCAAAAGTATGCTACGAAATCATCTAGAAGTGTGCTAAGAAAGCATCAAGAATTATGTTATGAGATCATCTAGAAATATGTTATATTTAATTTATGCGCGTTGTACTCTTTTTCCTTTGACAAATTTTTTCCCACTGGTTTTCCTGTCAAGGTTTTGAGGCAACATTATATACATAGAGCATCCTGAAGTATGCAAAACTGGTGGCTGAACTCTTTTTCCTTCGACATGTTTTTATCCCACTGGATTTTCCTATCAAAGTTTTAATGAGGCAACATTATGCGCACCCACCATATTCTTGAGGAATGTTGCACTTTTTTCCCTTCGTCAAAACTTTTTCACTAGGTTTTACTGGAAAGGTTTTTAATGAAACAACAATAATGGTAACACGACCTTTATTGCATAAGGATATACCAATGTACTCTAGAAGAGAAGAGGAACACTTCCTCAGGGAGAGACATGATTTTGCCAAAGACTTTTGCAAGTTGCACGCTGTACTCTTTTCCAACTGGTTTTCCTAGCAAGGTTTTACAAAGGGGACATTTCATGCATCCAATAGTACTTCCAGGTTGCAATGTATGGTACTCTTTTATTTGGATATGGTTTTTCTCATTGGATTTTCCTTTCAAAGTTATCATGAGGCCAGTGAGGTGGTCATCCAAGGGGGAATGTTGTAATTAGTAAGGTGGCACCACCACCTTTTTCATGGGGTGGATGCCCACCTCCTCAACACATGAGTATTGAGGTGGCATCACCACCTTATGCATAGGTGGTTGATATCCACCTCATACTAAATTCAAATGCCTATAAATAGGTTTGTTTGTTTCATCTATATGGATATAGTTACAGAGAATAAAACGATACAAAAACAAAGGCATAATCAAATTAAAGTGAATTTGATATAGACTTTGTTATACTTCTCTTTCGTTTATTTCAACACTCTGAATCTTATTGGTGTATTTTGACATGTACTTTTGTTGCTAAATTATTGTACTTAAAAGAAGAGTTTTTCATTTCAAAATCATGATAACCTAGTGGCTCGATGGTTAGATTTTGGGATTTCATAATAATAAAGGTCCTAGGTTCGACTAAATGTTTCCAAATACTTTACCAATACTCAACTTGAGCTAGGGTGATGCCACAGATACTTAGAAAATCATAATCTCCTTTTTTTCCTACACACTGTTTTCGGCTTCTTTACTATCTTCAATGTTTGAAGCTCTTCACACCGACAAATTTTTATTTGAGGGGTTGTTGCAAGTGCCATCTAGAGAAAAGATTCCTATAGGTAGGGAGAAGAACAAGACGATGTATCATGAGGAGATTGTGAAATTAGAGCTGACTTGACTATTTATGAATTTAATTGACTTTCACCTCCATTCTAATATATTTGATGGTCAATGGATCCTTGAACAATATTTAGAGTAGCCTACTTATTATAAGTGATAAAAATTGTTATACTGTATTTAGGATGCCTTACGTCGATATCATAGAGTGATACTGTATGACTTTATTTATGAAAAAAAAAGTCGGCTTCATATCATTTTTTTTCTAGCTCACAAAAGTTATAATGTTCTTACTTTAGTTGTTGATTGTTTGCAAATTTGCACCTTGGTGGTCTCCTCCCATAATTTTTGTGCTCAAATGAACCAGTCGAGTAGAGTGAGTTGAGTGCACTTTTCAGGGGCATTATGAATGAAGTCGAAAGAGTGACACACATTCAATCTACCTTTTCTTTTTATCCTGTTCCTTGTCTGAGCCTGGCGAGGTCTAGTACACATTAACAAAGTTCAATAGTTAGTAAGGTGAAGTGCTTCAAAATTCACTTTGTAGTGGATTTGGGGTTTTATATAGTTCTATTTCATCAACCGTGAAAACATATGCTCGCACGCAAGGGATTACAGTAGTATAATCATATAATATAATGTTATATTGTTTGTTTGAGATTTAGGTACAAATTATGCGGATGGACTGCCCATATGATTCTACAGCTGATTTGACATGGTTGATGTCATTAATTAGTTTCATACATGGGTTAATTTGCATTTGGTATCTATAGTTTGTACCAGTTTTTAGTTAGGGTCCCAAGTTTGTGCATGATTTAGTTAAAAAAATTGTCGCCTAAAAATCCAAGTAAATCAACATTTTTTTGTTTATTTTTGTTCCCTTATCAATTTACCTGCAAAATTAAAAAAAAAAAAAAAAAAAGAAGTAAAGTGATTCGTAGGAATTATTGTCTTACTCTGATTATCGTTCTACTCACCAAGTTAAAAAAATTCAAGCTCAAAATACTTTAGAAGGTCAAATAAAATAAATAATTGGTGGAAAGAAGGGAAATGACAAAAATAAGATTGGAGAAAATAAGATGATTTTTTTAAATCAAAATTTGATTGAAATTACTAAATATATTTTACCAATTAAAAAAAGGTCTCAATGGTTGGAGAATCCACCTCTTAGCTTTATAGAGATTAATTTAGCACATTTTTTGTAAATATTTTTTTGAGTACTTGCACAAATTCCTTTAATTTTTAATTCAAAACTCATGTTCAACAGGAAATTCTTTTCTAAGATAGAATTTCACTTACTTCTTTTGATGATAAAAGAAACTCCTAGACCATTATTAATCCACCCCTGTCTCAATGACAACTTTTCAGTGAATGGTTATAATTTACGAAGAAATGGGGAACTACAAATAACAAATATAATCCTTATTTCCATGTCCTTATTATCATTTCGCATAATCCTTGTTTGTCCATTTTTCAATTTGACAACTTTGATTCACTTGTTGAATCTAAGATTAATATAAATTATACAAGGTTTATTATTTTTTTGTTAAAAAATCTCTACATCACTCAAGTAGGTTTCATCTTGAAAGGTTTAGCCTGCCATTATCATTGTAATGAATTAATGTAAGAATAGAACTAAGAAAGTGGATAAGGAATTAAACTAATTAAATTGAAAAAAAAAACTAATGCATAAAGAAAATATTAATTTTTATTGCATTCAAAACTAAAAACTTACATGTAATAAACTTGACTTGAACAAAAGCTCAAACAAAAGGAAAAACAATTTAATCTAAGCTATGATAAAGATAAGATAATGATGTTTGGAATGAGTTAAATGTATCGTTTTCCAAGAGTTTGATAACCTATTTAATGTTCTCCTCCAATGCTAGAAATTGGAAAAAATAAAAAATAAAAAATAAAAAATCTCTAGAATCCCTTGATTATACTCCAAATCATATCATAGCAAATCAAATGAACCATAATTAGGGATAGATACATCAAGGGATTCCTAATTGGAGGTGGATACATAAGCACATGTGTCCATTGTGAGACAAAACTCAAAGCAATGGAATATTCTTTGATTTGATCATTGGAATGTGCTTTGAGTCGATGCTTTATTTGTCTTGATGGTTGCATGCTCCACACTTGAAGTTCTTATCTTGAAACCTGCCACATGTCTCCATTATAAATCACCACTAGTAGGAATTAAATCTTGATTTCCATAATATTAGTCTTGAAATGAAACTCTTGATCCACATGCGCCATAAACATGCCCAAATGCCTCAAATTTCGTATTTTTCGTTGATTTCATAATTTCTCCAATTGCTCCTGGACATCCAAATTTATGGTAGAATTGTTTAGAATTTTGCACATTTATGATTTCCTGCAAAATTATGACAATAATCAAATTCGAGACAAATAAAGGCAAATTAATTTTAAGCACTACTAGATACTAGTAAATAGCTAAGTGGGACTTAAAAATCAATGTTTTGAGTGCTTATCATACCACCCCAAAACAAAATTTTGCTAGTCCTCGAGTAAAGAGAATTGCAAAGAAAGATAAGCTCACAAAACCATTTTCTTTTATTGTTCCTAAACTTCACAGAGAACTCAATGCCACTTTCGCTAGATGACTCGATTGTGTTTAGAATGTGCAACAATACCTTAAACCTCTAGCATGATACTAAAGAATGTGTTTTAGCCTTTTAAGGGTTGTCCAGGATGAACGCCCACAAACCTTTTTTTTTTTAAATAAAAAATTGGTGTTTTCCCTATTTTCTTAGAGAATATCATTGTTAATTCAATCACATAGATGACAAGAGGCATATTACTAAATGCACATTACAACTGAGCAACTTTAGAACAAGGTGTGTGTGTGTGTGTGAATAACCAAAACATGCAATTTTCATGTCAAAGTATACATCCTAATCCACCTTTGGAATTAGTCGTGTTGACTTCAAAACTCGCTAGTTTATCTCTATGAAATGACCACTCTACAATTGGTTAAATATTTTCTCTCTTGCATGTGAGGAAAAGGGTAAGTGTGAAAATTCAAATGTCTCACATGCACATAAGAACAAACGAGCATGAAAAAGAATAATAGTCTCATCGAAGGAATGTTGATCACTTGCGAGAATGTCGAGTTACCTATCATAACACCTACTCATCTACTCTCCATTTTTTACCATACCTTACCATAGGGTTCATTAGGTATTCTCTAAGAAAAAATAAATCTGGCTTGAATTTTTTTTGGATGAGGAAGAGTGGGGTAAATGGTAAGTAAAGAAATGTTTCTAAAAAGGTAAGGCCTTTAAGTAGTGATGTAGTCGAATTCTGCTCTCCTTGACCTTGACCTAGACCTGCACAGGGAACGCACGTGAGCCAAGGACCGCCGTTGTGGTGGCCAATGGCACTCCGATGCTAAAGTCAGACAAGGCTTGAGAAAAGCTTAAAGCTATAAATTTGGTTATGTCGCGTGCCTTTTCTTCGTCAAACTTGTGTCTTATTTATAATGCGAGTGTCCTCGTTAGCTAGGCCTTTGGTGGCGTAGTTTAGGGAAAGAGATCTTGCTGGAAATCCTTTCCTAGTTGGGAGTCGTCCATGTAGGAGAGTTTCCCTACACAACTTGTATTCCTATATCTGCTAGAGATGTTTCCATTTTGGAGTGTTGTCCATGCATGAAAGTTTCCATGCACGACTTATACTCCGGTATATGTTTCCTAGTCGAAACTAATGTGTTGCTAGCATGCCCATCTTAGGTGATTCCCCAGATACTTGCCTGATTAGACCTTACGGGTATTGGGTTTTACCATGTGATGTGTGGGCTTAATAGGGCGCTGTAACTTGGATTCAACCTTCTGGATTCTGCCAAATTGGGCTTAATGTTGTCTGGACCTTGCTAGATTTGGTGGGCAATCGACCCACTTCGCTTTGTAAAAACACTACACCAAAAATGGCCATTAGCAACGGTTTTAAACCGTGGGGGTAACCCATTGGCACGGCTTAGAACCGTGGGCTGTAGGGGCGTCGCTAAATCCTCAGTAACGGCTACAAACCGTGGCAAAATATATGTTAGCCACGATTTTAAGCTGTGGCCAGGAATAGCCACGGTTATAAGCCGTTGCAAAGGTTTTAGCCACGGTTTTAAGTCGTGGCAAGTCCTAGCCACGGTTATAAGCCGTGGCAACTTATGGCCACAGCTCCGAGCCGTGGCAACTCATGGCCACAACTCCGAGCCGTTGCAATAGTTAGCCACGGTTTTAAGCCGTGGCAAATTTTTTTTTTTTTTTTTTTTTTTTTTGCTATCAAATGACTAAAAGCATTAGCACCCAAATTTTAGTAAAACCAATACCTAATCAAATAGACAATGGGATTATTGAATTGTGACTCCTCAAATGGGTTTTAATTCCTCGATAACTAAGAAAGAGCATTGTTTCCATTTGGTTATATATACAACCTAAAAAATGAGTCTATACAAGAATGCCAATCCAAATTTCTGTAAACCAACTCCTAAGCAAATAAAGAATAAAATTCTTGAAACGCGACACTTCTAATAGGCTTTAAATTCTACAACAACTAAGAACAAACATCATTCCATGTGGTTAATCTCCCGTGAGTTTGGTGAGTTGTGAGAAGCGTCTTCAGCATTTGATCTATCCATTTCTGGTTCTTCAATGTACATGCTTGTCCCATTTTCGTACCATGTTCTATGATTGCTTGGTGGCAGAAGCGGATAAAATGCAGCAAGGTTCATGAATGCTGAGCTGTAAAATATGCATGAATGAGACAGGGAAAGAAATAATGGCTTGTGCTATCACTTTCAATAACTGGATCTTAAAACTTGGAACATGAAGCTTACCTTGACAAAAAGTCACTGACGTTTTGAGTCAGGAAGACTCCAACTACTGAATCTATCACAGATCCTTTCCACGGCGTGAATCGTCGATCTCCTGTAAAATGCATCCAAGTAATGTTGTTATATGTGCTGAATAATGCTAAAACTAAGACTCCCTTGTGAGCTCATTGTTTGTAGTTCCATTTCTAAAGAAAAAATTTTATTTTTTTTATCAAGGATATGAGGAATACTTTACAAGGATGTCAAAGTAACTAACTGATAGTCTAGAAAGGCATGGTATCTGTGGCCCATCTTACAAAGACTCGAAGGAGAAAATAGCAAATATTTACTTCAAAAAAAATAACAATAAAATCAAATATTTATGGTCTTCTTACCTTGGACACAACCCATGATTTGAAGGATTCTCTCTACCCTTCCCATAAAAACTTGTCTTTCTCCAGCCCAATGTCTGACTTTCTCTGGATTAAAATCTTCACTACTTGGAGTGACATATCCCATTTGAAGCTTAAATTCTCTAACTGTGAAATCGTCCATGTCAACTTTAACCCTTGGCTTCTGTTCTTTCTTAGGAATATAATGAACAACACTTTTCTCATCATGGCGATATGGAACCAACGAATTTTCACTTTGAAAGAAAGCAAAGGGAACCACTTGTTTCTGCTCATGTATTTCAGAGGTCCTTTTTCTACCTGCATAAGACACTTCAGTTTAGTGGTTAATTGATAGAATTCAAAGGTCCACTAATTTTTTGGATGGACCAATAAAGGCAATAGTTTTACCCCAACATTAACTATGGTTTACCAAAAAATTGATTAATTCAACAGATTTTATGGCACCTTCTGATATAGTCAAGTCTCTGCAGTAATTTTTGGAAGCTCCTCCATGTCCCAGGTGCACTGGACAGAGTGATGAAACGTCGACACGACGTATTCGTTTGCTCCTTGGCTTCTTTAGGATCTTTGCATGTGCTGCTAAGAATGAAAGTAATTTTTCGAAGCGGCCTTGAGCTCCTTGAAATATCTCAGCTTATGCTGTGGTAGGAAAGAAGAAAATAGATAAAATTGAAGGACGTAGTTTTCTTGTTGGGGCAACAATGCCAACGAGAAGGAAAGCAAGTAAAAAACAAAAGAGGTCAAGCATAGTGGGATCTGAAACAGGGTGTGGTCTTAGAAACAACCATTGCTAGCTAATCAAATAAAAATTTCTCAAGGAAAGCTGCCATTATCAGTTTTTTTTTTCCCCCAGAAACAGGGTGTGGCCTCTGTTTTGAGCAGTTTCTGAGCTGATTTACATAATACATCACAGAAATTCAGAGCAAGGGAAATTAAAAAAAGCAAGCAAGAAAAACAAAATAAATCATGTTTGATTTTGGCTTTAATGAGTAAAACTACAGTACCAATATTTGTTTTCTATTATTGGAATGAAAACTACAGTAAAATCATTCAGAAATTCACAGTATATTTGTAGTCATGGTTAATAATTGGGTTTGATTGGTTTGGAATCATGGTTAGTGGGTTTGAGTGCAATAGATCACACTGCTCATATTATTATAGTTTTGAAGTTCTGATTTAAACACGTGTTTCCATGTTTCTAGAGAACAGGGTCTCTGAATTTGATCGAAGAATAGTTGAATAAACTTTTAAAAATCTTGGTACTATATAAAAAAGGAGAAATTTAATAGAAATGTGAAATGTTCATCCTTTATCTATATGGATTCTCGCATGGAATGGAAACCAATATGGGAAGAACTCAATATTGCAAAAACAAAGGTTACTAACGAAATGCAATGTCTATAAAAAGTGAATGCAATTATAAGTAGAAAGATGAAACACACCATTGCTGCTAGACCAATACCATATCCGACCAAACCCTGCAAATCATAAAACTTGAGTTTAAAATTTCTTACATGAAATTCATATGCAATGTCTATGGGATCGAGATCAACAGAGGGAAGCATCGACTTCCAGAGTGTTCGCTACTGTTAATCAATTCTATGTACATACTGACAGTTAATGTAGTTATAAAGAGTACCTAGCAAATCAGCTCCATTTGAGGTAAGAGTTGTTCTTCTGCTGCAGAAAAAACAACAGCATCAGCCTGAAGAGTCCGAAATTAGCAAAACAAGTATACAACTCATCAATTTTAGAAATTAGGAAACTCAACTTCACAAGAAAGAATAACATTCACTTACATTAGTGCAGGTTAAACTCTTCTTACCGCCAAACGAATTTCTGGCTGCTGCCTCAAAACCGAAAAAAATAGACCCTGCGAAATGCATGAATAACATATCATAAAACAGCATCTGACCAACTGCATGAGCAAGGAGGCTACTATCTAGAGCATACCAAAATATCATAAATTAAAGAAAAATCAAATTTGAAGTTGAGGATCCAGTTCACGCACTTTGTATTCTTGATGGATATTATCTCACCCAACCCATTGTCTAGGTGTATTTCATTGGGGGCGTTGAGATAAATGCAGTCCACAAATCCAGGAAAAGAGACGCTGTCCCTGAATTCCAAATATCCAGTTAGAGTGTATATATGACACTAATGTTTTAGTGTGTTTGAGATTAATCTTGAATAGTGTGAACAAGGATCCGTTATTTGTAAGATATATTGGAGAAAGGAAGCCCCTTGAACGTGAAACTGTTCTTATGAAAGAAATGTCATCGTTGATGTGGAAATTCAAAGGCGATTTATTGAGACAAATTACGATAAAGATGGAACAGACCTCTCCTCTTTACCCTCCAATGGATTAACAGGGTCTGGATCCTTGTTCAGTGTTTTGCATCCTTTCAAACCTTTCACCAATGCCCCTGCACTAGAAGCCTGTATAATAACAACTAAGATAAGCTTCATACACAGTATCTAATGTATCAAAATGCCACAAATCAAATGGGTCAGATTCAGGGGATTAACGGGACTAAATACAATGAAATTAGGATTCTTACACGAAAGTAAGTATGCAATGCACTATTAAAAGAGAAGGGTTTGTTGTCAGTATTGGATATTGTTAAGACAGTCGAAAGGCTCTTTGACTTCAGAGTAATCTGCAAGGAGTAACAGAAAATAAACAGAAGGTTTGGATTCAGAATATTAATAACGACAAAAAGAATGAGAGACAGTAAATTACATCTAAAATATTAAATACCTGACCTTGAATAAAGCTTGGAAGCTGAAGTCCCACATAGCACGGCTGTAAGGACTGTCTGTCAGCTCTAGAGTTATAGTAGGATCTCCTTCCACATTTTCAGAATCAGCAACAGACCAGTTCGAGTTCCTAGCAAATCCATGCTGCAAAAGAGGGTGAATTTGACGAAGATAAATTTAGGAACAAGAAACAAAGCTGTTTTTTGAAAAAAAAATTGTAAGCATAAACTGTAGAGTTTGTAAAGTAGATCGGCAAGAAGATCCATCAATGCACATACATATTCAAAATGTAAAATATCTATAAACCGAAGGCCATTAAGTGTTAATTAACTAGGTTATAGTGTTGGTTATGCGCTAGTCAGTAATCATGCATCTATTAACTAGCGAGAATAGAAGTACAATGACACTTCAAAAGCAAGGTCATATGAAGATCAGTAGAAACATTACAAGAGATTGGAAAAAAAAATACAAAACCAACCATACCGCTTAAGAAATAATATTAGCAAAACTCAAAGAAAATAAGTTGAGGTCATGCGAGGGCTAAAGCAAATAACCTGATGGGTTTCTGCCCATTAAATACGGCGTCCGGACGAACATAAAGCAAGTCCTTCCCACTTGGAACTTTCCATGATGTAATGCACCCTCCAAATAAGTAAATCTCTGCCTCACTGGACACAAATGATGTGATCAACACTCCAAGTTTTTAGCATTATCACTATTAATTGTGTGGAGGAAACAAATGCATGAAAAGTATGAAACTATTTCATTCGAATTGAAAGGTAAGACTCCAATGTGGTTGATCAAGAAATTCACAAAACCCATCATTACTTGAACAAATTGAAGGTAAAGAATGTAAATTCAATACCTTCCACCAGCAGAATTCAAAACTACTTTGGGCAAGCTCCCAAGCCCTTCAGTGAGTTTGATTCCTTGAGCAGTCTTGGTGTTCGAACTCAAACTGGCAAATGTCACCACATTTTTTCTGAATTACAAAACCAATAGATCATTTAGCCAAACCCCATTATAGTAAACAGATCAAACAGACAAAAAATTACAACTTTTCATCGAAATCACATTGAATTACTCTAGATTAAAGAAATGTCAATAGTAACTTGATTGAATTTAAATAGAGAGAAGAGGGTTTGGTCACCTTGTGCGTCGTGGGCGATTGAAGGATGAGAGGTTTAGAGTCAAAGTAAAACCTTCAATGGGGGTGTAAAACCAGGCTTCATCATCAACAATCTTCTTCGGGAGCGGAGAAATTGATCCATTCGGAGAAATCTTCTTCTTCTCCTCTTCAGAAATCGAGCTGGAGAAAAGAAGAAAGTGAGTTCTAGGGTTTGCTTTGCTGAAAGAAGAAAAAAAATAAGAAGAAGAGATCAACAAAGAGATCTAAAGAATAAGGAGATCTAAAGAAGAAGAAGGAGATCTTACCTTCTCTTCTTCTTCTTCTTCTTCTTCTTCTTCTTCTTCTATCATCCTCTCCTTCATTCGTCCTTCTTCTTCCCTGCTTCGAGAGTCTGTTTCGTCCCTGCTTCTTCTTCTATCGTCCTTCTTCTTCCCTGTTTCGTCCTTCTTCTTCTTCTTCCCTGCTTCTCCTTCTTTCGTCCTTCGTCATCTTTCGAGAATCTGTTTTTCATCAAAAAATTTCGCCAAAGCGCGAAAATCTCCCTCCAAAGTGCGAAACCATTTTGGCCAAAGCGTGAAAGTAAAAAAAAATTTAGCTACGGTTTCAAACCGTTGGCAGGTTTAGCCACGGTTATAAACCGTTGGCAGTTATAGCCACGGTTTAAAACCGTAGCAACCCTTTTGGTGTAGTGTTTTTTCCCACGGTTTTATTTTTTAGCCACGGTTTTAAACCGTTGGCCGTTATAGCCACGGTTTTAGCCGTGGCAAATAAACCAATGGCTTAGAGCCGTGGCCACCTCCCCGTAGCTAAACAAGCCTTTTGGTGTAGTGAAATTCAAGCACTAATCTCAAATCATACGCAAAGTAACGCAATAAGGCTAAGTTCAACAACTAGAAAGCTCATTGGAAGTTCACACATGCATTGTCAATGACCAAAGATTTTCAAGCCCAAAACCCATGAAGTCAAGCTCACAAAGCACCATCATCTACGGATCTCAAGGAAATCAACATGAAGATTTGGACATCCACATGGCCAACTTTATCACAGCAAAAAAAAACTCTACAAACTCAAAAAATGTTAAGTCAAACTCCACTATTTATTCTCACATTTTTACCCATTCCCTTATTTGCATAATTCACATCAATGTTACTTCCTTATTTCACTCCATCGCTTTTACATTCTTCCGTATTTCACTCAAACAGTATTCCTTATTTTTACTCTAACACTTTTCTTTGTTCACTCCAATACGCCACCTTCCACCCAATCATCCTTACACATCTTCACATTATCCATGTAATAGTCTAACCTTTCTTCAACTATAAATACCTGATGCTTGGAGTTCATTGAAACCATACTTTGGAAAACACTTTTGAAAAAAGAAGTAGTTGTAGTATTTTTAGAGTTTAGAGAGAAATAAGTATAGTGAAAGCCTAGAGTTTACCATGTTTGGCTAACATCTCACCTTACAGTATAGGTGAGCCCATGGGAGGATAACTCTAAGATGACTCTTTTAGATTTGTTTCTTTCCATTTTCATGTATTAGAGAAGCATGTTTAGTTAGATTGATCTTGTAGCTTGGGTATGCCATGAACCTAAGAGGTGAGTTAGATGTTTTGTATTGCATTATATGAATTCAACTCATGTTTTCTTCTTCTACTATTTAAGCTCAAGATTAGATAAATTTCTATACTTAAGAAGCCCATAAGTACAATATTTACATATTATTAGTCTAAGTTTCATTATGATTTGTGAGATATTGGGTGTTCCACCTTAGTGGATTCCTTTTTGCTATTAAATTCATATTTGATTTTTAGGTTACTAATAAAACTTAGGCTTTAAATCAATTTTCTCATACTGTCATATTTTCCATCCTAAGGTGAGGTGAAAGTCTACCTTAGGATGTGCTAATGAAGTTGAAAAAGATTAACCTAAGAGTAGCCTAATGGTGTCATCTACTAATTTTGGTAAACTCAAAGCCCTAACACTCACATTTAGGTTTCACTTTGCATTTTTATATCATGCACTTCCATTGACTGATGTTTGAACGCATGTTTCTACTGATTGAGAATTTTTTTTTGAGTGTTTCCAAATGCTAAGATGTACCTCAATGTATCTAGTTTCTGAATCATTTTTCGGTTTCTCATTTGGATAATTGGTTAATTCATAATTTCAATTCTTGTTATATCTGCACATCCTGGAATCTGTATTGTTTGTCTGAGTTTATCTCAAGTTTTCTCAAGTCTCTGAATGTGGAATTATTTTTGAATATTGTTTTAGAAAACATGACTTTCTTGGAAAGCTAGAACAATTTTTAAATTTAAATTTCGTGAAGTGTTGAGCTTTGGATGATTTTTCAAAGACAATGTGTCACTTCCGACAATTTTTCTAAATTTCATTGGTTCATCTAAACTTGTGTAGACTAGAGTTTGTGAATAGTTACTTTGTTTCAAAGGATACTCTTTAAAGTAAATTTTTTAGGTTATACACTGGAGAATACTAGACAAAGAGCTTTGGTCAATTTATTGAACAATGGAGGACACTTGGACCATAACTTAGGAAATTTTTTTTTATTTGGATGATTGTGAGGACTTTAAGTTATAATAATTAAAACATAGTCCAAGATACAATCTGAAGTCAAAAAGAGGTAAAAAGCTTTCAAGAAGGAAGTATTCAAATTCCTTTGCTTGTCGTGCTAGGTACTCCCTGGGACGATTAAAGTACAGGAGGCACTTCTCCTGGGTCGACTCATCTGATTCAACCCCCCCCCCCCCCCCATATTTGAGTGAAAAGTAACTTTCTAAACTCATTTCGAACCCCTAGAAAGAAGTGTTTCTGGACTGCTTTTCGATGCTTATATTTCTGCAACATATTGAACTGTGATAAAATACGTAAAGCGGACCTGGCTATTTGAAACTGAGTGGAATTTTATCACACACCTCATAACTCCATTTCGTTCAAACTTGGCCAAATTAGCTTAAATGTACTCAAATAATTAGAGCCAATAAAATGGTGTTCATAGAACATCACAAAAAGAATAGACCGTGTCGAACTCTTTCCAAACAAGGCTACTCTAGCGCCAGTTGGGATCAACCCGTAAAAACCAGTGTGATTGCACCACCATTTCTTACCTTTTCGCCTAGAAAGTGGTGCTTTGACAGAGTTTTTCATAGGTTTAATCTTATTGTGATTAGGAACACAAGGGTTCTTGAAAGTTTTAAGTAACAAATAATTTTGTGAGAGCTCTTTAGATCTTAAAGATGCCCTTCAAAGGCCTGGCCAGTTCTAGTATACCAAACAGATTAAAATCTGGCTAGAACACATATTTGGCTAGTGATGATACACCAAACCGTCCAGTAATCCGCACCACACACGTGTCATGATGATCTCGACAACAGAGCAAAGTGGGCCAAAATGAGCACCTAATCCAGCAAAGCCCAGATAACACAAAGCCCACTGAGGCAGGGTTTAGGAGGTTGGATCCAATCAGCAGTGCCCTATTGAGCCCATAAGTTGTATGGTCATGCCCAGTACCCGTATGATCTAATAAGGCAAGTATCTAGGAGATTGACCTAAGACAAGCAGATCAGCAGCACATTGACTTCTACTAGGAAACAAATATCATAGTATAAATAGTGCATGAAAACACTCCTGCATGGATAAAACTCTGCAAGGGAAGAATCCCCAACAGATATCAGAGTACAAGTTGTGAATGGAAACTCTCCTACATGGATGACTCTCAACAGATATCTTTCCCTAAACTACGTTACCAAAGGCATAGCTAAACAAGGACTTTCGCATAATAAATATGGCACAAGGTTGAGGAACAAAGGTACGCTAAAAAACCCAATTTACAACATTACTCCTTTCTGAAGCCTTGTCTGACTAAAGCATCGGAGTGCCATCGGCCGCCACAACGGTGGTCTTTGGCTCTCGTGTGTTCCCTGTGCAAGTCAAGGACAAGAATAATAGGATTTGACACCATCACCTAGTATAGTGGTTTATGGATTTTTACGTAATAAGTTACCCCTTACTTATTTACAAGACATTTGGGAAAATCTAACTAGGGTGATAATTGACTTTTGAGGTGCTCAAAACCATTCTCCACTTCAATGAGATGGGGTTTTAAAATCAATTGTCCCTTTCATTTTATTGAATATAATCAATTTATTGTGCGCTAGACACCAAGGACTTGTTTGTGCATCATCTTCTAAGTGAAAATGCAATTAGTTTAGGTTCCCATTTGAGAGTTGTGATTGGTGTATGGGTGTTTGGTCACGAGGCCATACTCAACTCTTGATTCACATTGATAAACCACTTAGTCCACTTGAGAATATCTCATCATTGTTTGAAGTTGAAAATCCAACGGCAAATCAAGGGAACGAACAACCTAGAATTGAAGATAGGGAAAACCCATTCAATGTTGGTGGTAGAAATTTGCGAGAGTATTTTGCCCCAATAAGCAAGTTCAACCCTCGAGCATATTTTTCCACCCACCACCGTAGCTTATTTCAAGTTCAAGCCACATATGATCTTGTTATTACCTACACTCTATGGCTTGGGGTTGGAGAGAGAATCCTTACTCTCACATCAATAATTTTTTGACAATTTGTACCACCTTCAAGTTTCAAAACTTCAATGAAAATTTTGTTAGGCTTCGCCTGTTTCCTTTTTCACTTAAGGAAAGGGCTAAGACATGGTTAGACTCATAAATGACTAGATCCATCACCCAATGGGGACAGTAAGTTGTAGGCTTCCAACATTAGATGTTATATATATATATATTAAGCAAGTTTCTTCAAAAACTGTAGAAATAATATCGGCTCTTATGGAGCCTTCAATAAATTTCATAGGTCCAACTAAGATAGACATTTTTTTAGCTTAAGGGTCAGTGTTGAGAAAATGTTCTGACTTGTCAATATATTAAGGGTAGTGGCACTATCAATGAAACATATGATTGTCTATCATTTGGAGTTTATCGACCATACTTTCAAAGAAAAATGTATGCAGTAAATTAAGCAAATATTTCAATGTGACATCATCTATGATATGTATCATTGAGCTTAACTAAAATTTGAAGGGGATTCTCATTTTCTCCAGTAGGCGTTCTAGACCACTTTAGGTGGTTTCTAAAATAAGTATTAGACACATAGTAACATTGTAGTAACTACTTGTGGACAATTTGTGGCAAGTGTTGTGAATACCTCTGCTAGTATAATCACCTCTACTGGTGTAATTTTTATAACCACCTCTTCTAGAGTGATTGTTATAACTACCTCTTCTAGGGTATTTATCAATGCCTCGTCTCCTCATGGTCTCTTTCAGAGCTATATGTGTTATTTGCTTTTAAAAATGCCATGGAACCAGATGGTCTGACATTATGATTTTTCATTAAAACCTTAACATCAACTAAGATCTCAAGGGTCATTTGATAAGTTCTAACATAAAACAATAAATAATATCGACCATTAAACTAGTTTGTTCGACCGAACATAAATCACACTATTTTTTATTGCTTAATTAGTTGAGAAATTTTGGTAAGCAGTAAACCTCATTGAATAGGTAATTCTCCCATATTCTATTATAATATATGAGTAGACAATCAAATCCATGCATGTACCACATAACATGTGAATAGTTAAGCAATCAAATCTATGTATATATCATGTGTAAAAGTTTAATTCAAGTGATCGCAACTTAGAGAATGATAGTGGTACATTTAAATTATCCACAAAATATCAATAAGTTATGACGATACATCGAAGATTATATTGCTTAAAGTTAATTAGAGTTAAAAATACTTGCATCCAATCTCACTGTGATCCAAGGTTAAAACTGAAGTGAATGTGTGTATCACATATAAATAATCAAATCAATTTAAAATAAACACAATCTTAATGAATCCACACACACATATGACTTATGCAAATATAGTACTATTTACAAGTGGATAAGTAATCAAATCGTTTGCAATAATATAATGAATATGATGTAATTCAAAATTAAAATGAGTTAGGAACTACTTACATTCAATGCTTTCCAATTGAAAAGAGATAAAGAAGAACTATATCTGATGATACTTCAAATAAGATTGATATTGCGGCCATACACGTAGCAAGAATCATCCATCATGAGGATCAAGTATACCAAAATCAAACCAATTCATAAAGCCCAAAAAGGGCGAATCCAATCATCAAAGCCCAAATAGGGCACGTCAGAATAAACCATAGTTAAATGCCCAAATCCAGGCTCGATAAAGTTCTCCCTTAAAGAGGACGAACGTTACAGAGAAAAAAGTCGTGGAAGGAGTTACACCTTCGAGGATGTATCTTCATAAAGAAGGAGACCGTTAGGAAGAACATCTCCTCTTGTTGCGCCACACATGCTTAAGTCACGCAGGAAATTAACAATGACCATTATATAAGGTAAAGGGAACATTCGACAAATGAATGCAACTTTAACTTAGTTTTGTCTAGATTTTTCTTCATCTCCAACTGAGTTATTGACTTAAGCATCGGAGTGCCTTCGGCCACCAAAAAGGTGGTCTTTGGCAATCTAACATTTGTTTTGCAAGTCATACTTATAGGATAACGGATTTTGGACGCATCAGTTTGGCGCCGTTTGTGGGGAACGACAAGTTTTCCTTTCAAGAAGTGAATCTACAGTAGCAGATTTCCTCTAAGTCTAATTGATGATCAAGAAACTCTCAGAACAGATGGAACACTCTACAGACCCTCAACTCGACAACAATCAAAGCAATCTTCCCACCGGCGAAACTGCACTGCCGGTAGTGCACACTTCAAACTCAGCACCAAACGTCGGACTGATCATGCCCGACAACGGAGAGCCAAACCATGCAATAGCCCAAACATCACAAACGTCTAGCGATGCTACCACGGACCCTCATGTAGACCACTCATGACCTCGTCCAAGCACCACCCTAACAAAACTCTGCCAACGAAGTTCTTGCAGAACCCCAACAGGTGAATCTCGAAAGCAGCAAACAACTTCAAGATGGGACCCCCCAAAGTGATGGCACCCTTGCTGAAATCCCATTTAGGATCAGAGTCACAGATCCTAATGTACTGTATGAACTAGCCAAACCACCATTTTTTGACGCACTCATGGTGACTTCTACGACAAAGAAGTTCATCCCACCAAAGTTTGAAGCATATGATGGCACCACCGATCGGACATACCATCTGCGACACTTTCACCACATGATGGCGTTGAAGGAGAGCACAGAATCCATCTTGATGATACATCAAAATAGACTGATCATCACGATCGTACACATGGTAGAGAACATCCATCACGAGGATATGGCGTCCAATTTGTTGGGCCCGCTCATAAAACCCAATAAGAATAAAGCCAGTCACAGAGGCCAAGATAAAGCCCACTAATGAGAAGACATACACAAAGCCCGAACCCAGGCCGAGCAAACCCTACACCAAAAATACCCATCCGCAACGGTTTGGGACCATGGGGGTAAGCTATAGCCACGACTGAGAGGCCTGGCCATTTGAGGCGTCGCCAAATCACCATTGACAGCTATAAACAGTGGCAACACATATTAGCAACGGTTTTATGCTCGAGGACGGTTTATGATTTAGCCACGGTTCTAAGCCGTTGCAATAATTATAGCCACGATTTTAAGCCGTGGCAAGTACTGGCCACGGTTTTAAGCCGTGGCAAGTTATGGCCCCGATTTTAAGTCGTGGCAAATGATGGTCACGGCTTAAAGCCGTGGCAAGAATGAATTACCACGGTTTTAAGCCGTGGCAAGCATGAATTACCACGGTTTTAAGCCGTGGCCAGTCAAAACAAAATTCAAAAAAAAAGAAATCTGGTTTGTTGCGAGTGTTTGAAACCGTTGCAAACTAATATAATCGAAAACTGCTGCAGCAAAATCACAGCCCCACACCTTTTTTTTTTTTTTTTAGTTAAACCTCCAGTGGGGAGGGGCAGCTATGGGATGCCAGACCTTTATTACTTATCAAAAAAATTGATTTACAATCAAAACGGGGATACATTACGACTTTACCCGTATAAAAACCAAACAAAAATGGACAAAAAACCTTGCCCAATCTAAATTACCGCAACCCCAGCCACAAGCTGGCTAACAAGACTTGAAGACTAAAAGCCCACTAAGAATCACTTAAAACAAACCAAAAACAAGCACATAAGCATAAAGAAGTACCAAAAATAAAAACAGAGTTAGCAACTCTATTGTGGAGTTAGTGTACCTCCCTGCTCAATCCGCAGCCTCGCTCCTACAACACCAACCAGCACTCGCATTCCCACACCAAGCAGCACACCACATCCTGCAGTACCCAGGCAACATGTACACGTCTGGCTGCATCTTGCCTAGCAGAAGATCTGCCAACAACAGTGCCTGGAACCATTCATGCCACCTGCAAAAGGAACAATTTAGTATAGTGGACTTCAGAAGCATAAATCAACAGATTGGTGTAAAATATGGACAACAATACCTACAATTTTGTTTACAAAATCCTACAATTAAACAACAATACCTACAATTGTTTCCATGCTTACAAAATCCCTTATTGAAGTAATGACAAGCTTTCACAGGCAATTCAGGCATACTGGGGAATCTCCTATAAGACCTTCCATTTAGAGCACCTACTCCTCCTTCGGGATAGTAATAGTTGCTTGGGAAGTCACCCTCATTGTGGTTAACATAATCAAATTGAGCCTCCACAGTGTGTGCAAAGCAACATTGCCTAACATTGCGCCCTCGCCTTGCACCCAGCAGCAGCACACCTGCCTGCGCAAAAGCAATGCCATGTTTTGTTCCAAACCGCACTACATCCAGCCACTTTCCAGCCCGCGCATATCACGTCCATTGCTTGCAATCCCCGCCAAGTTCCAGCCTCGACTAGGGCCATTCAGTTCTGAACAATCAACTGCTCCAAGCTTGCCCCCAACACCCGGCCAGACCGCACTAAACAGAGTGCCCTGCATCTCCATAAACAAAGTGCACCATAGCACCCTGGCAACCTGAATTGCTGCAGATTTCCTTCCCGAAGGCCATCATCCAGCAAGCCAAAATCCCTGGCAGAAAGTCTGTCGCGACACCACATAATGCTAAGCTTGTTCTCTTTCTGATATGATTCGACATACTGCAGGATTTTATAGACCTGCATCACAAGTTAGATAATAACACAGTTAAAGGAAGCAACAACATGATAATGCTCTGATGAAGCAATGAAAATTGAAACTACACTAATAAGATGTAATTACAGCATAAGAAACAAGACAAATCTATTTGATGTAACCGTACAATAGACAAACTAGAATTATGAGGGAATAGGAGGTGCGTATTCACAATAAGAATAGGTGGACGAAGGAAAGAAAAACAGAGAAAGAAGAAAAACATATATTTCCATGTAAAATATCCACAATTAATGCATCATGACATATGCAAAACTAAACTATTAACTGAGGCAGATGGAAAGCATCCTTGTTAGCCATTCCTGTGCACATGCACGATGGAATGTACTGCACCCACTCAAATAGACCAAAACAGTTCCCACCAAGAAAAACATCAGTAATACACCATGTTTCTCATAATATAATGCTCTATGAAATGGTAAGCAATTTCATTGAAGTCCGTTATAGGCCTGAACATTACATTCCTATAAATGGTAAGCAATTTCACCTCACATTCCATTACATGAATTCAGCTAATATTATATTCCTATAAAAAAACACCTTGTCAAGACTTTCAAGTAGTAAAGTGCTCATACAGAAACAATTGAAAGTGGAGACAAGATCTCAGAACAGAGCTTTAAGCACAAGGAAAAAAAATGGCATTAGAGAGCAGCTGAACACATACCTCCTCAGCTTGGCACTGCAACCAAACTCTGCCCCTCAGTTCAGTTGCCTGCACACTAGTCCTTTGATCAAGCAGATACCATCCTCTGGTCAATCAATTCTAACTGATATATTTATAAATAAAGAGCTTCTTTCATACCTTCGAAAATGGCTTGAACTTGGCCCCAAGCTTGCCTGCAGAAAACTGTATACAAGAGTAAGAAAAAGGCGAAATGGAAACCTTGAACTCAGGCATTCTATTGACTTAGTAGTAGTAGAGATATTATAAAGAAGCAGGCCTACTTGACAATTTCATCAAAACAAAACGCCAATTGACCTACTTGACAGTCACAAACTTAGCAAATACATGTCACATGCATGTATAAACAAATAAGAGGGACCTCAATTTGTTTGGTTTAGGAAGATAAGACTTGGAAGAACTTATACATAAAAAACACTCATTCAAGCTCATAAACTGATACACATCCAAATCAGAACCTTTAGCAAGTAGTAACAAACAACTTGTGTGTAGAGACATTCAAGACTCAGGTGGGACAAACAAGTGTGAGGAGAAGCTTGACTAATTCAAGCTTGTTCATACAGCATACAGCCACACAAAAATGGCCCCAAATGCAAGTGGGTACAAGTAACCTCATGACCCACAATGCCAATCACACAGAAAGACAGTCATCTTCCATTTCCATGTACAAGATTTGCTTGGAAAGAGTAACATGGGCTGCCAGGAGCATTATCCACTTTGAAAAGCTCATTGCCAGACATCTAAACATGAACATGTTAGTGATTGGCAGAGACATACATAATGTCTTATTGAACAGGTAGTCGACATCGTCAGGTAGGACTTCCACATTGAAAACAAGGAGAAATGGCAACAATGCTTGACGTCTGAACCGCACCCACAAAATGTTGACAACCATTTAGTGTACAATCGATAATAAGTTCATAACATTTTCTCAGAAAATAAATACAATGATCCATCTGTCATATCATTAGACCCATCTCACACTTCATGTACTATGTTAATTTTAATTTTAACATAGTGTTCCGCACATAATACTAATAAATTGTCAGAAAAAACATAAAGTCTAATCATCATTCGATGTGGTTACATACCAACTCCATTGTTCTTATTCTGATCATTCACACCAAGCCTTGCCACTGAAAACAATAGCAGATGATCAACTTAGAACTAAGGCTGAAAATTAAAAGGAAATGAAATTTGTACATGTAGGCTTAGTATTAGTAAGAACACCAGCATCTCATTGATGAAAAATATATCAAAAACTGCAAATATTTGTAACAAAGCATGTTAGCCAACATCAGGCAATAGCCAGGGGTAAAAAAAAAAAGTATCAGCGGCACAAGATGTTTCATGTCCAATCTGTATCAAGACCACACAAAGGCACTTAATCCGTACTGTTAGCTGTAAAGTTGCAAATTAAACTTGACTATTGGATAGTTAGACAACTAATTCTGGACAACAAATCCTAACTTGATTTCATTAGCTCATCATTATGCGAGAAAATAAATAACACGATAAGCTTAGGATAAAACTGAACATGTGCTTAAATAAAATTCTAACTTATTGAAAATGAAGAGAAAGAAAATCACGTGCTTTCGACATGTTTGATAAGTGTTGATTAAAAGATAACAACTCAAGTATGCAATTGGTCAGGTAGGTACCAAAATGTTCATACATAACTGGCTGCAGATATGAGTCTACATCACAAAAGTTGGTGATTGCAGAATAAATTAGCAATGGATGAAGAGCTTGGCACCGAGGACATGAAACCCGATGAGAGATGAGGGTTGATTTTGGTCACTTTGAAGCTATTGGTACAGGAACGTTAAGATGCAAAATAATTGTCACCGCTACTTTCGCTTGTACCTACAAGCAAAACCTTACATGAGCAATGAACTTTTATCTCACAAAGCACATAGACCAAATGCAATACAAAGGTAACACGCAAGGGTTCAACTCTTGTAAGATCTGACAGTTGTTTATTAGTTAGTAATAGGATTTTGTGAAGGAGTTCTATTTGGACGTTTAGATGTTTTACCCGACTTCTTCAAAAGCTTGCCAGCATCTTGTGCCTTCTTCATAGCCTTCACTGCTTTAGCCTTTCTATAAGCCACATCTACAAGTAACTTTCCTTCTTTCTCTTTCTTACCACGGTGTCCACCCTGCAATTTTTCAGTGTCCACATACTTAATGACTCTAGACAAACTCCCCACCAACAAGGAATATGATTCAGTTAATGCATCTGCAAAAGCGATGATAAAACAAACCTGTTCTATGTCATCGCCTTCGTCCTCCATCTCTTGAGCAGCTTCCAGCCTACGACGCTTCTTTCGTGGCAAGTTTTTCTACATCAAAGTAGTGCCTCCACATAATCAACATTTATGTCGTAACAAGCATCCAGAAATGAAACAAACTAGAGGGAAAAATTATGAAACCTCTCGCTCCCGCTTTCTCTTTTCTTTCATTTTGAGATCTTCTGCTTGCTGGGCACTGATCACTTCCTTCCCCACTCTTTTGTTTCCAACAGAGGCCTGTAAAAAGAAAATGCACATCTTCATGATACAAGAACATGAACACTTAGTAAAACATATTAGAGTTCATAGACTAACACAGAAGATGACAAGGATGACCACAATCATTCTCACGACAACGACGACCACCACCACCACCAACAATAGAACTAGTATACGATGATGACAAGGATGATGAAACTACATTTACGCAGAAGATTGACTATCCAAAATTTTTTGCTACATTTACTACATTACCTCATAAACTAAGTGATTCTCAGACTACCACTAATAGAGCATAAACAAGATCTTGCAAAAAAATAAAATAAATAAAATAAATAAAATAAAATAAAACCTTAATAAACAACTGAACTAGAGAAATATATGTACCATGTAAAGAGGAATCTTTTTCACACTAGCACCTGCTGAGTTTCAGCCTGCTGAGTTTGCTGCATATATATAAGAACCAGATAACCATATCACAATGAAAAAAATATAATGAAACTTAACACAAAAATTGATAAAGGTAAACATACCCTCATCCCTCCTCTTTTATCCGGGCTTGGGACCGGCAATGTAAAAAAGAACCTTTACATTGGCGGAGTTAAAAAAAGGTTGTTATAAATTTAAAAAACATAAGTATATATAGATATATTCAACAAGAAAACAACACTACTAAGATTACATATTTGGGACTACCAAATCCAAATTAAAATTACAGATTTTGGACTACCAAAACCAAATCAGCCAGGAGTGTGTAAGTCAAAAAACAAAAATGAACGTATCACTACTAAGTACTACAGTATTGCATGCAAGTCCACAAAAATAGCAAGCATCAAGGATATCGTTCAAGGTTGTAACTACCAAGGTAGTTGTAACTATCAATCATCAAGTTCCACATGATTTTTACATCATACGAAGAAATCACCAACGTCCAAATCCCCCATCATGTCTCCTTTTGGATCACTCTTGTAAAGTTTCACCTCAGTCATATATTTGAAGCATAAGGAAAGTCTGATCTCTGTTGCAGGGTTCAATGATCCATGGCAATCGCAAAAGAATCGATGGATAGGATCTACAACCTCTTTTGCTATCGCAATGACATTCTTATGCCAATCACAAACTCTGTAAGTCTTTGACACTGAAGGAACATGATTGCTTGGAGAAGGAAACCTCGCAACACCTTGAGAAGATGGTGGTAATGGAGATGGAGGTAATGGATTTTCTAGTTGCCTTGTTGATTGTGCAGGGATGAAGGTGTATCTTCAGTTCTTTGTGTCCCTCGTGTTCCCTCACTTGTTGATGGTCTCACGTAAGTTCCATTTTCAAGTCTATCTCATATCCATTGAACATTTTCTTCCAATCTATCATATTTTTGGCTCAATTTTTTACTTCCAATGTTTTATCCAAAAGCAATGAACGAGCGAGAAGTGAAGCATCATACTTCCTTTTAGAGACGGTGGTTCCAACACAACGAACATGTCCCCTTTCTTCTTGGCCAAACACTTGGCTTAGAGGATCATTATCAATAGTGAGGTCAGTGGTACCCTGGGTTGAAGATTCTTGCAAGGCGGCCTTTTTTGCTATAACTTGTTCCTTAAAAATAATGAAAAAATAAAATAACACAAGACACAAATAATATTCAAACAACTACAAAGTAAATTAAGAATTGTGTATAAAAGACATCATTGGGCACATACCATATATAGTTCAGCACCATGCGTGGGTTTTCCATCTTTTCCCGTGTGACAAACAATCCATATATCAGTGCGTGTGACTGGTTCCCCATCAGGGTTCTTCTCAACCTATATACTTGAAAGATTAGTCTCAGCCTATATAGTTAAATGGTTATTATTGTACTAGTAGCTAGAAACTCAATTACCATTTCATACTCCACTTCTGCAACACTCTTTTGGCCACCCCCCCCCCCCCATACATACTTTGAAGCCTTTTTGTTTTTGGCATTTTGTGTTCTAATTGCCTTCGCTTCAGGGGTGGTCTCATAGCGAACAAACTCCTTCCAATCCTCCTCTCTTACACCATTTGGAACATGCTTATCTTGTTCCTCAATGGTAGGATACTTATCCAAATAGTCCTTCCTAAGATCTGCCTTGAACCTTCTAAAATATTCTGGCATTTTCAAATGCACTCATTTTCACATAATTTGGGATGTCGTATTCACGCTGCAAATAAGCCATTGAGATATAAGTTGACAATAAAATAAAACATTATGAAAATCAATGATGTAAAATCTCACCTTGAGGGCATTCCACACATCCTCTTTGTAGTTGTCAGTAACATGGTGTCAACCCTTGAATTTGATGGGCACAGTGTTTCAACAAGCTTTCCAATGCGTTTATTGAAATTTCTAGCACCAAGTCCAACTGCTAAACCATGGACATTGAACTTTATGGTCTTTTTAACTTCACTGTCATCATTTGTAGATGTAGTGACATCATTGGTGGAGAGATTGCCGCGAGTACTACCCATTTTTATCAATGACATTATAGATATTAACCATTATCAAACAAAAAGAAATAAGACACAATAGTTTCCTTCCACAACATATCACCACAAATAGATTTTTATAAAGCATTGGAAAAGCCAATCTGAATACTTAGCTACAAAGCTTCCCTTTCCCAACTCAAAAGTCAAAAGAGGATGACTAAAATAGCATTAGAAATGCATCAAAAAATATTGTAGCATAGTCAATTAAAATTCCAGTAAGCTCTAAAGGAATTGTTGACATTTCTACACACAAAAAATTAAAAGATTAACTTTAGTCAAACACTCATGAAAATTAAAAGATTGAGAGTGACACTTTTATGAGGATAACCTCCATAGGAACAATACCATGAGGAGGCTATTTTCCTCTTAATCATCTCCCTTTGAGGCCCATGAATTGGCATAAGAAGAAAATTAGTTTACTAGAATAATATCTAAGAGTGTCTGCTTAATCAACTAGTATTCAATAGACATGGAATACATGGGAGTACCCTACTACCTCCATCTTTCCAATCAGTTTCAGTTCATCAGAGATTTAATATCCTGAGGAGTCCAGCTGTGTAATTGCAATTTTTTCTCCTTGAAGATTGCGTGAGATTGGTTCGACAAGTTAGGTTTCAATATTACAGGGCAATGTTCAAAGGGTTACATGCTTCATAGCTTAATTTTTTCTAGGATTTAAGTTTAATGTATCAGTCGTTGTAGATTCAACTTATAGGTAACTGGTCTTGCCATGGATTCCATGCAACCAAAAAAACCTTTAGTTTTGTTCTACACATTTAACATAACGGAAATGATGGAAATTAAGCAGGAAACTAAACAGGAAGTAGTGTTGAACTATTAAGAATTTACATGTTGAATATGTAAACAGTGTTGAACTATTAAGCAGGAAACTAAACAAGATTTTGTACATCATACAAGCTATACCTTTTTTTCTTGAACTGGTGGTGCAGCTTTGGCCTCTACAGGATCTTCTGGTGGCAATCCTAACTTCCGCCTTCTTTCTACCTGTCAAGCCAAGATAAACAGTTAGATTTGACACGACCAATTGCAACCTACACGCACACATATATAAGCTAAGCATTGGTTTAGATTAAATTGAGATTGTCAAAATCAAGAATATATCCCAATGGCATCCAACAATGTGATTGTTTAGAATCATTACCCCAAGGTGGTGACATTGAGGAAAGGCAGGGTTTACCTGAGCCTAAGATGGAAACTCTCGTACTTCTTTTTAAATTTAAAATTTCATAAATTTTGTCCATATATCAGTGTTCTATTTATTTATTTTTCGGTAATTAGTATTATGGGAAAAAAAATAATGTAATTTTTCAAATGAGACCAATGACCAATATTGAATTATAGAATTTTTTTTAAGCATTAATAGCACATTACCATACTAGAATAGCCTAACATGTTTCAAAGACACGAGGTGCTAAATGTACTGGTAAGAGGGGGGTTGGAGGAGCTTGTTGGACTGAATTCAATAGATCTATGGATCAGAAGGGGCTTTGGTGGCACACTTAATATATGAAAATTTGTTCGTGAGAAAATCATTTAGAAACATTGGGCGATGAATGGTGATACATAAGAGAGAATGCGAAAACAAGGGTTTCTGATTGAACAGCTGTATTCTAGACCAATGGATGTAATTTGGTGTCTGGGGTTGGAACTGTCAACCTATTCCAACCACTTAGGGATCTTTAGTTACATTTCAATGGCCATGCTTCAACTGCAGGAAGGACTAAACCAATATTTGTTCCTGTATAATCTATTAGAGGTTATGTTGGGATTCGCAGAAAAGAAAATGTGAGATCCATTTGTAAATTGGTCTAGAAAATATTGGTAAAGTTGCTTACTATTTTAGCAGACCAATCTCAAGGGAGTTTTTGAAAAACAGAAAAATTGTCATGTATAAGGTCTACTATACAGTCCATAATAGATATATGCTCAAGTAAAAGAAGGCCACCCAAAATAATAATGATAATAATAATATTAGTAAAAACAATAATAATAAAGGTTAGTTGTGATTTACACCCATAATAAATAGCTAATATGAGATCACCCGAATAGATATCCATATTGCAGTCATAACCAAGACTAACAGTTTTCGTCCCTCGACTGTTAAACACCTCACGTGCCTAATTTTGTTGACAAAATTACCCTTGAGTAAAGAGAGGACGAGAGGGGAAGGTGGCAACGGCGCTGGGTGGCGATAAACCGATCATAGATGGGGAAAGATAGGGTCAGCGGCTGGCAGTGGGGTGGTGGTGAACTGCTGATGCAAAGAGAGAAAAATAAGAGGGGAGGGGATCTGGGGTGGTGACAAACTGAAGAGAGAAGGAAAAAGGAGGGAGGGTGGCCAACTGAAATCATACCTCAATAAAATAAGAATTCTCAGCCTCATTAAATGTGTTTATGAAGTATGAACTTAAACAAATTATTCTTCAATCATACCTCAATAAAAGATAAGTTGAGAATTCAACATATACCTTATCCTCTTCGAGTTTCTGACGGATCTTCTCCCTTGCTTTTCTCTCTTCCTCCTTCTCTGCTTTCCGCAAGGCAATTATCCTACAACAGGAAAATGAATCTATTTTGGTTTTAGAGGGCAAACAAATAAATTGCACAGAAATGGGTGAAGTGAAACAAGATAATGGTGAAGACTGAAGACAATAAAACATTTTCCAACCAAAAAGATTTTTCGTATCAAGACAAACTGTTTTCTTTCTTTATCTTCCTCAATCCGCTTTGCTTCAAGAAGTTCCTTACCTGTACGAATTCTCTCCTACAAATAACGGTACTATTAGGTTAAACATTATTAATGCCTGGCCAAAAATATCAACAGAATGCAAAACTCTTTCAAATTTTTTCCAAAATATGTCCTAGAACTATGCATCAACCAAATTGAAATCCTAAAGAGGGAAAATCAAAAAAGGGAAAAGTCTAATACATCTTAAATAGTCAGTAGGTTATAGTGATTACTCAAAAGCATTAGCTGTAAAGCCATTAACCTACTAATATTTACATCCTCTTCCATTATGTTTGCTTCTTTTTTTTTCAATCATTTTTTAAATGGCCTTATATAATATACATCAAGTAACTACATTAAAGTTGGCCATAGATCAATAGAGCTTATATAAACACACCTAATGAATGAGTGAGACAATCAAACTTGGGAAGTCGACTTACAATGTGAAAAAGAAAGTGCAAGTAAGAAGAGAAAATGTCAATAGATTCTGTCAGATGCATTAAATCCATAACTATGCAACTTCCCAATCCCATAATAAAATTTTGAATCAGAAAGAAAAAGACAAGTCATTGGTGAACCATAAAATGTCAATGCTCGGAACACCAACAATTAAAGCCATTTTTATATTAAAAACACGCTTCGTTTTGTTACTATCCAAATGACCCAAAAAAAAAAACTCGCACTGTGTATCTCAATTTCTATCACTAGTGTGTGTTACTTTCAAATAGTTTGTTTGAGAAGAGCAGCTCAGCCGTAGCTATTCAAATTTCTATCAGGAAATATTAAGCAGATCGAAACTAAACAGATTCAACAAATTTATGTGTGTTTGTTTGATGAACTATTAAGCAGGAAACTAAACAGATTCACTTCTTCTTCTTTCTCTTCACACTCTCCTCTGCTCCTCTCTCTCACTCTTATTTTCTAACAAACCCTAAAATGAAAGCATCAACAAACGTTTCTCAAACAATCAACAGAATCATGCATCAACAAAGGGCTAAAACATTACTTCAATCTAACATGTCTTAAAAAAATTCAAAAAAAAAAACATTCAAGAACCCAAGAAGTAAAAAACAAATTCATTACCAGACCAAGCCGTTCCCCGACCTGAAAGATCCTCCACTGATTGACTATGGTTCACTTCTTCTTTCTCTTCACACTCTCATCTGCTCCTCTCTCTCACTCTGATTTTCTAACAAACCCTAAAACGAAGGAATGGAAGGTTCGCCAAAACGTGAAAGTCTTCTCCACAATCTGATTTGAACCGAAAATGGAGCTCCTTGATCTCTCCTCTGCGCAAATTTTTTTCGCAATACGGCGAAACTTTTTTCGCAATGACCGCGCCACTGTTTTTCCCCAATTTTTTCGCCACGTGCAAAGCTTATAGCCACGGTTTTAAACCGTTGGCAGTTAGCCACGGTTTTTTTACCGTGGCAACCCTTTTGGTGTAGTGTATAGCCACGGGTTTTATTTTTTTAGCCACGGTTTTAAATCGTTGGCCATTATAGCCATAGTTTTTTGCCGTGGCAAATAACCAACGGTTTAGAGCCGTGGCCATCTCCCTATAGCTAAACAGGCCTTTTGGTGTAGTGAAATCAAAGCTCGAATCCAGGCCCGACACGAGCTCTCTCATAAAGAAGAGAACTGTTGCACCAAAAGGAGTTGTGGAGGGAGTTACGCCTCCACGGACGCATCTCCATTAAGGAGGAGACTGTTACGATAAACATCTCCTTTCGTTGCGCCTCACATGCTTAAGTCACTGAGAGAATTAACTGCGACCATTATAAAAGGTAAAGGAAACATTCGACACATGTATGCAACTTTAACTGAGTTTTGTCCAGATTTACTTCCTTCTTCAAACAGAGTTGATGACTTAAGCATCGGAGTGCATTCGGCCACTAAAAAGGCGGCCTTTGGCAATCTAACATTTGCTTTGCAGGTCAAACACATAGGAGGTCAATTTTTGGACGCATCAGTTTGGCATCGTCCGTGGGGAACAACGAGTTTCCTTTCCTAAAAGAAAATTCAGTAACAAAGCTCATTGAGACGTGGTTAACAATCAAACAATTATCAAGATCAATGGAAACTCAACGGATCCTCAATCTGGCGGTGAACAATACGACATGTCGCTTAATATCGATCCAAAACCGCACCTGTTAGAATAGAGTTTCAAAAGTAACATTTCAGACGTCTGTGACATCTTGGGGAATCCCCTCGGATCCCCGAGTAGAGATGCTTATGGCTTAGATGAACCACATAATCGAGATGGTGGATAGAATCATCCGAGACCTGGAGGGGAGCAAACCTAGAGAAGAAATCGCCCAGCTTAAGAGACATCGGACCAATAACAATTTCGAATTTAATCAAGGAAAGTTCGGAAACTACAACCAAAGAAGCCTAAATGCGAAAAATCGGAGTGAGATCCTTAAAGCTATGATAGGAAGGGAAGATGTCAAATGGCCACCAAAAATGAGAGAAGATCCGAATAAGGGGAACAAGAACAAAGACTGCCTCTTCCACAATGATTACGACCACGATACTGAAAACTGTCATAATCTGAAGGACGAGATTGAGTGCCATATTAGAGAGTGACGACTCGGAGAATTCGTCAAACTCAAGGACGAAACAATCATCTCAAGGGAGCAAGCAGAGACAATATACATCTTGCACAATGCAGCTGGAGAAAAAGAGCAATCCAATCGATCCCGAAAGCGTATAGTTAGAGACTTGCGGGCAAATATCATATTCCAATAACCATCCGCACAGCGCGCAAAAATGATGCAGATGACTCTTTCTCGAACAAAGATGTAGACGAGGTTAATTTCCCGTATAATGATGCTCTAGTGATCTCGATCATGATAGCTAAATGGGAAATTAGAAGGGTGTTGGTCGACACCGGCGGCTCGGCCAACCTCCTATACTAAATAGCCTTCCGAAGGATGCGGGTCACCAATGAGATGTTTTCATCTAGTGATCAATCTATGGTGGGTTTCAGTGGGGAACAATGTCATCCGCTGGGAATGATTCAATTACCAGTCAAAGCAGGAGAGCCAGGAAAACAACGAGTATTATTGACAGACTTCATTGTCGTCGATGCTCTTGCGGCATACAACATGCTACTCGAAAGACCATGGATACACAAAATGGGTGCAGTTTCCTCCACTATGCACCAATGCTTAAAGTACCTACCGACAATGTTATCGAAAAAATCAAAGGAGATCAAGCAGCGACCCGTGAGTGTCATTTCATAGCGATAAAGACTCTCCATAAATAACAATTACTGCAATGACCAGAGGAGCCATCACGACAACCTGATGAAAAGAGTTCAGACTCTCCGGACGACAATACGGCTCCAATCAGTCAGCAATATTGACCTAACACCGGACAACCGGAAGAAGAAATGATCGAAGTCTACCTAGACAATGAAGCGGAGAAAGCAGTCCGAATTGGCACAAAGATTCATCCCGAACTCGCCAAGGAACTGGTCCAGCTGCTGAAAGATAGCCAAGATGTTTTTGCATGGACGATGAAGGATATGGTAGGGATAGACCCATCCATCATCTCTCACAAACTACAAGTAAACCCATAAAAGAAGTCAGTTCGACAAAAAAAAAAGACCGGTGGCCCCGGAGCGTCATTAGGCAATAAATGAGGAAGTACACCGACTACCCAATGCAGGGATGATAAGAGAAGTTCACTACCCAGATTGGTTGGCAAACACAGTATTAGCAAATAAGAAGAACAACAAATGGAGGGTGTGCGTGGACTACACCTATCTAAATAAAGCCTGCCCCAAAGACAGTTTCCCACTTCCACGAATAGATGAGATAGTGGATGCAACTGTCGGGCACAAAATGTTGAGCTTCATGGATGCATACTCCGGGTATAATCAGATACAGATGTACCCTCCTGACAAAGAAAAAACATATTTCATAACGGAAAGGGGTACATATTGTTATCGAGTAATGCCCTTCGGATAAAATAACACATTAGCAACATACCAACGACTAGTGAACAGAATGTTCATAGATCAAATCGTAAAAATAATGGAAGTTTACATCGACGATATGCTTGTCAAAAGCTCACGCCAAGTAGACCACATCACAGATCTTGAACATGTTTTTTCCCAGCTATGAAAGTATAAGATGAAACTGAACTCGAAAAAGTGCACCTTTGGAGTAGAGTCAGTGAAGTTTCTCGGGTACATGGTCAACCAAAGAGGAATTGATGCGGATCCAAAACAGATACAAGCGTTTCTCAACATGAAGTCACAAATGTAAAAGGTGTCCCAAGTCATAACGGGAGAATAACAGCTCTTAACAGGTTCATCTCCAAATCATTGGACCAATGTCTATCTTTCTTCAAATTTTTGAAGGGGAACAAGACATTCGAGTGGAATGTTGAATGGGAAGAAGCCTTTCAAAGCCTTAAGACGTACATGGGAAGCACAAAGCTACTAACAAAATCGAACACGGGAGAAGCACTATTTCTATATCTATCTGTGTCCAATCATGCGGTGAGTTCGGCGTTGATACAGGAAGAAAAATGCATGCAAAAACCAGTGCACTACATTAGCAAAACACTTGCAGATGCAGAAATCAATTATCCGACCTTAGAGAAATTGGCGCTCGCTCTAATCGTGTCGTCAATAAAATTGCAACCATACTTCCAAGAGCACTAAATCACGGTTATAACCGAACAGCCGCTTCAGTCGGTACTACAAAAACCAGATCTATCAAGAAGAGTAGTAAATTTGGCAATAGAACTCGGACAATTCGACATCAGCTATGCCCCCAGAACTGTTATTAAGGCTCAGCCACTAGCAGATTTAATCGCCGAGTTCACAGGAAGCAACAACCAACAGACAGAAAATGAGAGCAGAGAAGATCAATCCAAACTAATCACCGACGGATGGATCCTCCGCTGTGATGGAGCGTCCAATGAGGCAGGAAGCGGAGCTGGACTAGTCTTGTACAACTCGGAAGGCATCGCATTAGAGAAGGTGATCAAATTTAGCTTTAAAGCCTCTAAACAATGAAGTCGAGTACGAAGTCGTGATAGCGGGGCTACAGTTAGCAAAACACTTGGGAATAAAGGACATTAGTGTCTTTACTGATTCCAAACTGGTGGTCAATCAACTAAACGATGAATTTCAGGTCAAAGATACCCGAATGAAAGCCTACCACCAGAAAACCATAGAATTAGTAAAAGGCTTTCAGAATACTACCATTCAAAGATGCGCAAGGGCAGATAACAAAAGAGCCGGCGAACTAGCAAAGGATGCATCAACAACTAACGTTAGTGGCAACCCACTCGTCATGACACAGGAAGCTCCATACTTAAAAACCAAGCAGAAGAAGCATGCACCGTGAATCAAGAAAACAATGAACAACTCCAATCTTGGTGTATATGTCAAACAGAGAACTCCCAGCAGATAAGATGGAAGCATAAAGCTACGAAATCAGGCAGCAAAATACACAATGATCAATGACAAACTACACAGAAGGTCTACCATGAGCATGTTGCTGAGGTGCCTTGCACCAGGAGACGTTGAATACGTTCTGTATGAAATCCACCACGGCACATGCGAAAATCATCCAGGAGGAAGAACGATGGTCCATAAAGCTCTCACACTGGGTTATTACTGGCCAACAATGCAAGCAGATGTTCAAAACTTGGTTCGTAAATGCGACAAATGCCAAAGATTTGCCCCATACACTCACATGCCGGAACGGAACCTAATCCCAATGAGCAGCCTCCGGCCATTTGCACAATGGGGAATGGACATCGTAGGACTACTCCCAGCGTCTTATAAGAAGAAGTTTCTCCTCATTGTAGTAGACTACTTCACAAAGTGGGTAGAAGTAGAGCCCCTCACAAAGATAGGAGAAGCCCAAGTCGAGAAGTTTTTTTGAAGAAACATCATATGCAGATTCGGGATCCCAAAGGTAATTGTCACAAATAATGAGAAGCAATTCGAAGGCAAGAAGGTTAAGAAGTTATGCAAAAATTTGAATATCCAACAACATTTCTCTGGGCCCGCTCATCCACAACCAAACGGACAAGCCGAGGTCACCAACGGGACAATCTTGGAAGCAATCAGAAGAAGACTCGAGGCAGCAAAAGGATTGTGGACATCCGAGTTATCCGACATCCTTTGGGCGTACAGAACAACAAAACAAATTTTAACAGGAGAAACACCTTTCGCCCTCGCGTATGGGTCAGAAGCGATGTTACCCATGGAGATCGAAATGCAAACATTCTAAACCAAATAATTTTGCGCTGAGGACAACGTCGAAGCACTGACAATCGAATTGGATATCTTCGAAGAGAAGCGAGATGCAGCCTCCATTAAAACAGCAGCCTACCAACAGCGTATAGCAGGATATTACAACTAGAAGGTGTGAATCCGCACTTTTAACGTAGGAGACTGGGTAATACGAGCTCGACACAAATGAACCTGATACAGGCAAGCTAAACCCAAACTGGGAAGGACCATACCGAGTAACAAAAATCAACAAACCAAGAATATACTGGTTGGAAAACAAAGAGGGTGAAATGCTACCTCAGCCATGGAATGTAGAGCACTTGAAAAGATATTATCAATAAAAAATTTCGCTCCCAAATTCAAAACGACAAGAATTCAATCAGGACAAGAAATTTGGATAAAAATCCAACTCAAAAAAATACTCGGCACGGCTAGAGTATCGATCAAAAACAAATACACGTACTGGATGAATGAGTTGAACATAAAAATAAAAACTTCTGGCCTATTCAACCACGAAGTAAGAAAGTACCAGGACATAAGAGCTGGACTTTTTCTCGTCGATTGTAATGTACGACATTGTAATCCGAATATAGAACCGAATTTCGAAAACTAGAGCTTTTACACGACTAGAATGTCGAACATCGAAGCCATTCGTGAAAATCTTTTGGACGAACTAGTCAGAAATATCCCAGGAATGTCGTAAATAAAAGCTGACAAACTAGACATATTGGAAACAACAAATGCAAAACCAAAATTTTCCATTGATCTTCAAAAAAAAAGATTACAAAAAACAATTAAGAAAGGGAATCAACATCAGCAGCATTTCCAGATAGCATGGTCTCAGAAGGTTCTCCGACATCCGGATCACCCAGTGAACAAGGAACAACTTCCTCGACATCATCGAATTCCTGCTCAGCAAATCAACGGTACTTGGACACGTCTTAACCTTGCGTCTCCAGGAAATCCAAGAAATTGTGGCGACCATCGAACACTCTCTTCCAATCGGTGGCCTCTGCCGCCTTCAACCTTTTAGTAACAGAAGACAACTCAGCTCGGGTTGATATTAATTCTATGTCAACATCCGCAAGTTTAGCAGAGATCGTAGACTTGGTCTCGACAAACTCAAAATTCAGTTGAGCGATTCGAATAGCAGAAGCCTTCAGAATGGCAGAACATTCCTTAGCAGAACAAACGGCTTCATCACGTTCATCCTTTCGATCGAACAACTCTTTTTCAGCAGCATCCAGACGGGACCGCAACTTGCCCAATTCTACTTCAGATGTCTCGAGGTCAGAAGCAATCATATCACGAATAGCCTAGAGTTCCCTCAGCGACGTCTGATATTCACATAATTAGTACATAAAATATCCTCTAATTTATATATGTTAGTGTTTTGAATATTATATTTTATTCTTATTATTTTGTTTTCGTGTTTTTGTAGGAATTTGAGCTTAAACGATGAAATTGCGTTAAGGCGGCAATTCGAAAAATGATCAATTGTTGGTTCAAATGGTGGTACAAACTAACGGGAGACAAGTTGACAATCACTTGCCAAAACCCGACCCAAACAAACCCAAATCTATCTGCTTCTAACCTAAATCCCCAACTAAGAGGGAGCAGTAGATCGTCGATTGAAGAGCCAGGTCAATCAATATTGGGTTGGGACTTCTTTCATTTTTCTTTTAGATTCGACTAAAGGGACTCCTAGCAGCAAACTTGGCGGAAGGGGCCCCCATGGAGATGCGGGAGCCGCCAGCCGGGTCGACCAATGAATGATAGGCCAGAGGGAGGGGCTCATTCGACTAATAAGTGATCCCTGGGCCTACCTGCCCGAATTAACCCTAATCCTCCTTCATATTATTGGCAAACAAGAACCATATTCTCAATTCTCTCCCAATTCTAAGAGCAGCACTGCTCTCTTTTTCAGGCCTCCTCTCCCTCTTCTCTCTTTCCAACCACCTAATCACATCCACCCTGCCGGCGATCTTCACTCCATAGGAGAACCGGCAGTGAAACCAAGCCACCACCCATAACGGGAGCTCTTTCACGTTCCCGTTAAAGACAAGAGACGCAACAGGGAGGACTCCCAGATCCTCTCTCTCGTATCTCTCTTTCTTCGTCTTCCTTCCACGAGCCAACACGACCACCACCATGGCCTCACTGACGCAAAACAGAGTCACCACCATCACTCTAATCTCTCGTTTTGCAATCTATTTCTCCCTTTTTCCCTCTCTCTCTCGGCCATCGTCACAAACTGCCACCCATCACCAGACGAAGAAGAAACAGGGACGAGCTTCCCTGCCTCCAATCCCTGTTTCTCTCCCCCGTTCTGTTCCGCCTTTTCATTTTTATCTCTCCCTCTCCCTCACTATCTTTCTTTCTCTTGCAGGTAACACGGATGAGGAAGAACCACCGTCCAGGACGGAGCAGGACTTAGCAATGAGGAAGAATAGCAGCCTGCTCGTCGAGGAAGAAGAAACAAAGAAAATGAGGCAAAAAAAGAAGGCCAACTGATTTTTGAATCAGTTGGCTATTGGCATCCTAGCAACTAGTCTGAGCCACCCAGTGCATTTGCAACCCTTTTTCGTGACGTGTGTTCGTGTTGAGATGGATTTCACATAAACCACTGTCGTGACCTCTTCCACCATGATTTTCTAGACCCCGCGCCAAGGCGAAGATAAAACTGCAGTGTTTCCTAGAGTTTAATGCATTTGAATTACTGTTTTTTATATCCTTCAGTGTTAAATACAATTGATTTCTGAACATTAATAATTTTCTTTCACTGATTATATCCAGTATAATAATCTAGACTAATCGGTAGTTAGAAGTTCTCTTTGTTGATATTCGAAACCTGTTATGCCTCAATTTAACCAAGTTCCTTCATCCAACACACTCAGTTTAGAGGAAACTTTTGACTGTTTTATGCAACGCACAGAACGAATGCTTGAATAGGATTCTCAAGCTATATTAGAGTAAAAAGCCACGACTCAACACCAATCTCAAGCCATCAATAGACTTGAGATAGCTGTGAGTCATATTGCTGAGGCATTATCTGATAGAGAATTAGGAAGAGTTCCTAGTCACTCTGTTCAAAATCCAAAAGGTCAATTCATAACTAGTAGCACATCGAAACCCGAGTCAAATGATCGAAGCTATTTTGCTTCCCGACCCATTCCCTTCCCCACCTTTTCATGATGACCCATTTGACATGTCTTCCTAGTGGCTCCTACATGAAGTCTCGTGATCCTATAATTCAAGAAATAGTCATGGCTTTATCGAAAGACGCATCTAATGAGAGACTACATGCATAAGTAGTGCTAATTTCAGGTTTGGGGTGTTGTTGGGTTGTCTAGCTCATCATCTTGGTGTAGTTCATTTTGTTATTATGAGTCTGTACCACCCGATATATCTATAGACATACCTCTTTCCATCCCTTTCATATTGACTGACGCTACCTATGTGGATTCCTTGTTTTTAAGGGATGATTTTAGTTTTGACCATCCTATTGTGAAACATATTCAATCTTCTGATTTGTAACCTGACTTAGGATGTCCCTTTTTAGAAGTAGGCAAGAGTCATTTGTTGGATATCACTTTTTGTGACCCCTTTCTGCTCAAGGTCCCCACGAATTTTCTAGGAATGCGAGTTCATTTGCATTTTCTCTATGATTTTGCATGACGCCTTCGTAGCTTTTGGGATGTGTTAGTATATGTTGTATCAGATGTGGTTGCTACTATTTGTTGGACGAATCCTCAACTTTTTAGGTTGTTGTTATATGATTCCTTGACACTTTTGGAGGAGGGTGATTGTTATGTTCTTCCTCGTCGTCTTATCAAGTCTCGAAGAACCTGGGTGGATTCAATGTCTCGGTCCACTCCCTCATCATCTTATCAATTTAATTTTTAGTTGTTCAATTAGTTATCTTAATTTAGTAATTTCCAACTACTGTAACTCCCACTTTATATTAGTTTAAATAGATTTCAGAATTCGATTGTCTCGTCAATCCTCGTAGGATCGACTCATATTTGTCACTGTTTACTAGTTATGCAGTCGTGCACTTGCGGTATAACAAGTAGGGTTTATTAGCTTATTAATTTAGGTTTGTAAAATCTGCATCAACGTCCGTAGCCTTTTCATGTTCTTTGTACTGTGCTTTCAACAAATCAAATCGACGGAGAACATGAGAAAATACAAGAATGTGTCTTGCTAGTTTTCACTCAATATGCGCCACCTAGTCACGAGCAGCCTTACAATTCGACCCCATCGCGGCTGCATAAGTAAGGTGTGTCATCCCCTCCATAAGGTGTTGGAGACCCTCGTCAATATGGCGACGTGGCGAGCGTACGGGCATAAGAGCGCTATTAGCCAATCGCCAATGAAGTTGCGAGCGTTGTCCTGCACATCAACCTTAGAAGGACAAAAGATCTCCCTGGGGACAGTAGGAACCGGATGAGACGCGAAGGGAGTAGCAAGCGATCAAGAAACAATAAGGTTGAACTCTCGAGCTCGGGCAGTAACTCAGTTTTCCATTGACGGATTGTACTCAAAGTCATCCAAGGTCTTAGTACTCTCTGGATTCTTCGACTGCCAAAGACAAAGCTAAAGCATTTTATTCTCAATAATGTGCAAGTCATCAATTGACGGGCCCGCAGAGGCAGACAAACCATAAGAGGCAACAAGAGTTTTCTCATGGTCATCTAAAGGACGGGAGACTTCCTTCTTACTCCTGTTGAGAACTCGATTTACCTCCTCGTCCTCCCGAGCAGAATAATCATCTTTCGAACCACAACCTTCTTTCCGGATAGAGGAAAAATGGGGGGAGCCCTAGCAGCGTTAAGAACTAAGGAAGCAAGCTTCTTCTTTTTCGACACACAACCGAAACTGATAGCCAACATCTTGGAAGGATTGGAAGGCCTAGGAACTTTTCTTTTCCTTACAATCGAGTTGGTACTTCCAGAACCTTGGACAGCGACTGAAGTAACTCGGCCTATACGCTCGTCAACAGAACCCTCTTGGCGACCGACGTCCACATCACCAATGCGCTCAACAGCCACTTCTAAAGCGCAATTAGCTTCTCCCGATGAATATAAGCCACTACGCATAATGTCATCGAGAAAATCTTCCACTGAGATTTGGGGAAGATCGCAAAATCGACTAAAAAACTCTTGCTCTTCCAAAGACAACTCGACTCATTTATGCTTCCGGAATGACCGCATAATCTAATTTTTGCGAAACCTAAATTGATTGGAAGAAATGGATTCGTAGAACCAAGACCTCAACCAGCCCCCATACTCCTCTCGCGGGTCCTTGAAACAAGAAGGAGAGTGAAGACAACAGGTGCGATTGGGGTTTACGCTAAACCCCACCAAAGAATGCAGAACCTTGGCATTCATAGGGATACGAGCTGCGGTAGCCCTTGCTAAGGTTGAAATCATTACTTTCCAACCATTAGGGACCATTTGGGTCGGAGCGATACCAACCAAATCCAAGTACTCCCAAGCGATTGTAGGAGCCGAAAGCCTGAAACTAGAGTGGAACATACCAGGATACAAAGCAATGTACCCATGTTTTGGACGACAAAAATTGTCGCCCTCTTTGAGGAGAACGATTTTCAGATCAGTCGACAATGAGTAATCGTGATGAATGATGCTCGCTTAGGAAAAAAGAAAGCTTCGCAGGCATCAAAAACATCGCCGCCCAAAACCTTAAAGTTAGACATGGCTACAGAACGAACGCAAGGAATCAAAGAATTAACAACTAGAAAATGAAGAAGTGCAAAAGGAAGTAAAACACACTCAAATTTCTTCTTTTATAAGGACGAGCAGTGAAAGGTTAGCTCTTGGGAAAACGTGCAAGATATGACTGCCACATGAAATCCCAAAAATCGCACCAAAACAAGCAGGCAGATGGAACATCGGAGAGACAACACAAGCAACAGATAGCAAAAGTACTAAATGTGTCATAATGTTGAGATAAAAAACAAAACCGCCACACAGTTAGTGGATACATGCACATACGCACTAACTAAGGGGGGAGTAGTTGCCAATGGTAGCCGGGATGGATGGTTAAGGCTGTGGTGGTTTAACCCCCACGTCTTGGGTTCTATACACACTGGCAGAATGCTTGCCTTTCAAAAAAAAAAGGGAGTAGCTGATGATACATCAAAATAGACCGATCATCATGGCCATACACATGGCAGATAACATCCATCACGAGGATATGGCGTCCAATCTGTTGGGCCAGCTCATAAAACCTAATAAGAATAAATCCAATCACAGAGGCCCGGACAAAGCCCACTAATGAGAAGACATAAATGAAGCCTGAACCCAGGCTCGAGCGAATCAAAGCCTGAATCTAGGCCCGACACGAGTTCTCTCATAAAGAAGAAAAATGTTGCACCAAAAAGAGTCGTGGAGGGAGTTACGCCTCCACGGGCGCATCTCCATTAAGGAGGAAAATGTTACGAGAAACATCTCCTTCCATTGCGCACTACACCAAAAATACCCATTAGCAACGGTTTTAAACTGTGGGGGTAACCCATTGTCACAGCTTAGAGCCGTGGGCTGTAGAGGCGTCGCTAAATCCCCAGTAACGGCTAAAAACCGTGGCAAAACAATTAGCAACGGTTTTATGCTCGAGGACGGTTGATGATTTAGCCACGGTTATAAATCGTTGCAAAAATGTTAGCCACGGTTTTAAGCCGTGTTTTAAGCCGTGGCCACGAATAGCCACGGCTTAAAACCGTGGCAAGTCCTAGCCACGGTTCTAAGCCGTTGCAAAAGTTTTAGCCACGGTTTTAAGCTGTAGCCAGTCCTAGCCACGGTTATAAGCCGTGGCAAGTCATGGCCACGGTTCTGAGCCGTTGCAATATTTAGCCACGGTTCTAGGCCATTGCAAATTTTTTTTTTTTTTTTTTTTTGCTATCAAATGACTTTTGATTACATCTTATAGGTAAGTATAATTCAACACGTGCATCAAGTAAATAAAATTTAATATGACTTTTTATTAAATTTAATACTTATCAAAAATTGACTTACAAACGCTACGGGGGTACATTACCCATATTAAAACCAAAACAATAGAAAAAACCTGTCCTTAAAACAATTGTCACAACAAAGACAGGACTCAAAACAACAAAAAGACTTGAGGCCAAAACAAATGACCCAACTAGAATGCGCGTAAATCTGCCCAAGCAGCCAGCACACGCTGAAACACCAACGCCATCTGAATAATCACCCTGAAAAACAGCCAACAGGACGCTGCATCGTACCCTCGCGAACTGTGTTTCGCAGCAGCTTGCAGTAACCATCCCTCGCATCCACCATCTCGACGCTGGGCACAACAACAACATCTCCTCAACAGGCCACAGCATCTCAGTAGGCCGCAGAAAACCATCAGTCCGCAACATCTCAGCTCCCAGCATACACTCTGTTTTGCAACAGAGTGTTCCAGCCAACAACCTGTTGGATGTGGTACTAGAGTGTAGGTGCGCTGCAAGCCTACTCGACGCACATCCTCGCTCCTGCATAAAAAACAACAGCATCCTATACACCAGAGAAATGCACAGCTCCAGTGCGAACCGCGCACTTGCAGTCCAGCAAGTATAGCATGCTGAGTGCCTGCGCTCATTGTGATTCCCGCAACTGCCTCTCCTACAATGCCCCTGCAGTCCAAAACAGACCCGCAAAACAGAAGTTGTTGTCGAGCGGCAATACGCAAGAAACTGTCCGCGCATGAAGTTTGGTCAGACTGTAACCAACCTTCCCATGCCTCTGGCTCTCAGTTAAGTACCCATCAGCCTGAAGAGTCCGAAATTAGCAAAACAAGTATACAACTAATCAATTTTAGAAATTAGGAAACTCAACTTCACAAGAAAGAATAACATTCACTTACATTAGCTGTTTGAACTTTGGAGAATAACAAAGTGGTCAAGCAGAAGACTTAACAGGGAATAATAAATTGGAAGCCAACTCAAACAAGATGGATTTATATAGACCAAGGAGGATATGTGATATGCCCACGCACATGGAAACTTCCTTCCTTCACATATCACAACAACTTCCTTGCACTACAACCACACTTTCTACACTTTCCACATCAAGATATAAGCTGATTAATTCTTGCAAATCATTATTGCAAGTTCTTCCAAATAATGAAATCATTGAATACTAATGGTCAGCAAGCAAATAAAAGTCAATGAAATAGCCTACAATGTCCAGTAATTGCACCCACAACTAGACCCTTTTTCATATAGTTCTAATCAAACCTATGTGATATTATAACTTGTAATATATGGTTATCACTTGGATTTGATTGTAAGAAATTTCACCATACCAAGGGCCTCCAAACACTTTTAATCTTATAATGGCAATGAAAAACCACTAGAATAGGAAAAGCACATTTTATAGACCATTTGAGCCTTGTCAGGTAGGAGCTTCATGAATCCAAAATGCATTAAAACAAACATCTGTCAAGGCACTGCCTATTGCAACTAACCTCTGAGTTCGCAGCACTATCAATCCATTTTCTTGTAACTGTAGTGACACAAAGTCTCATTTGTCCTTAAGGATTCTGATAACTGCACTCAAATAAATGATTATGTAGATCAGTTTAGATTAGACCAGCATTACCCTGAAGTAAATAGATAGAGTGGAAGTCCTTTGATGAGCAAAGAAACATACTTCGTTAGAAATTGATTGCTCTTCAAAAACCTGAATACAAATGGATCAATAAACCTTATTATCACACTTACCCTTTGAATATCAAATATAAAGCTAAAACAAAAAAATGGAATGTGAGGGACTTACAGAGGTTTTTGGTCAGGAGGTTGATTTGATGCCTTTTTACTTATAGGAGATTCTGGTTCCAATTGAGGATTCAGAGCTGATCCTGAGTCAGTACTCTCCTCCTCACCTCCTGTTGTTGAACTTAGATATGGACTGATGGAGTTCGCTGTTTTGCTTCTTCACTGTTTCAGTTTTATAGCCATACAGATCAGAATTTAAGTTCTGATAAGTTTAACTTGGTTGTTATGCAACAACAAAACACCTGAAAAAGGTTGCACAAGTCAAACTGAAAATCTTAAAAGAAAAATCAACAAGGGAGAAAAAAGAAAGAATTGACAAGTAATTAAAAAGAATAGCACAAGTCAATATTGTTGCATATTACTAACTTTCCATACAAATAGTTATAGCGATTTTAAAGTGATATCTTTTGGAAGGGGTATAGTTAATGATCTAAGCATGGAGTGTCACTCCAATGTGTGTCCAGGTGCTGGAGTTGTCCAATATGTGTCTGATATTTTCTTAAAATTGTATTATTATAAAGAAATCAAACCCAATGAGCTGATTGGGAGAAGATAATGGGCAGTGATCCTTATACAAGTGAACAACTAAACTTCAAATTTAATCTATTAATCAAATAATAGTACTCCACATAAAAAATCCCTACAATTTTGGGAGTATTAAAATATAAAGTCGAGAACTCTCGAGCTGCGTCGTCTAGGGTGCGAAGCAATGTGAGGCGCTAAGGTAGAGTGCTTTTTGCGAACTCACATCAGGCACCGCTCGTTTCCTTTGTAAGGTAATTATGAGGTCCTCACTAGAACGAATAATGTTTGCTCACTCTTTTATGTCAACAAATTAAGACAGCAACATGTCATGGGCAACACATTATAAGGAAATATATCTCGTCATTGATGATCCAAAAAGAGTATAGCCTAATTATTATCTGCAACTCTAAATTTTGGATCAAGCATACAACATCAGAATTGAGCATACATAGAAGGATCAAAGAATCTATTTCCTTCCAAAGGCACTTAATACAAATGTTGAACTCTGACTAATTCCAACTCTCACCTACTAAGAAAGGTTATTTTGGCAATGCTTTTGTCAAGTTGTCAACTATATGAAATAAGAAATGTGAGCCTTGACCCTCTCAATCCTATTAAAGATGTTCCAGCACAAGAACTCGGATATGAAATGCATACTCTACATTTCAATGTGACAAAAAAATGTTTAAGCTAACCACTGAAGCTCACCTGATAAAGATGTGAATTAACTTCAGCACAAGTTTGATGTAGCGTTTCAAGTGGCGCGCCACTAAGCTCAAATTGACCCCCAGGCTCCAATGATATGTTTTGCTTCCCCTACAAGTCATAACTTTACATCAAATTTCAGCAAGACAAAAAAGTTGTTTTTTCATGTCTGTTTTTATCTCTGACTTAAAGAACAAATATACGATTCATTCTGTAACAGTGTCCTTGATGATCATAAAAAGCTCATCTATTGTAACACCACATATTAGTTATATTTAGATAAAATTTTATTCTATCGCTAAGAATAAAGAGAGTAGTAAAACAAAAGTAAGGTCAGTACATGCTATATCTTTTGCTTTATGGTTTTATTTAATTTTCCAAGTAGTTAATTTTAGTTGCTTAACCTAAGAAAGTTAATGTTTTGCTTAAAAAGTCAAAGTGGCCATTATATACATGTTTGGATTTATTTTTCATATAGGCCTTGTTGAAAAACGGTTATTTAATAAAGATTGTACTTGATTACTTCTACTCTGGCATGTTCGATTCTATTTTTGCTTTTGCCTAGATTTTCATAATTTCACATCAAGTCAACTATAGTGATCTAAAAGGGAGAGCAGGTTAGGAGGATAAATTCAATAGGAACAACATAGCAGTTTAAGCATACCTGTTGGAGTCCAATAATGTGGTTGCCTTCCATTATTTTATCCCAATCAAATCTCTCAGCAAGACCATTAAGCAAGTCCGAAATCTGCTCATACTTCATAGGACGTAAACTTCCAAACTCAAAACCAAATTTTTCGTGTTCAGTACCTATTCTGCCAATACAAGAATCACACAATGTAACGGTTTTCCAGATTATCTGAACAAATTGGTTGGACAAAGAAAACATGTGCTAAAAGACAATAATACATTTACCATAGAGGAACTAAAATGAACAAAATTGATTGTGTGATTGTGACTAATAAGTTCTGGATAGCATTAGCAGATAGGAGAGCAGCAATTTGTTCATTAAAATTATTTTCAAACTGAACAACAAAAGCGAAATTTTTACCTCCATTTTTCTTTTGGCTTACATCCTGAGGCCAGATATTGGACCAAATCCTCTTTCGTCAATGGTTCCAGATCGACTACAGCATCCCCTGTGGGGGGACTAGCAGCAACAACTAGTCGTTGACCACGTTGGCACCCTACAACATCTAAATGTGATCCCCATGGACTTCTCTTGGAATTAAATGATAACAAAGAACTACAAAAAGAATTGTCCCTTGTTTTGGATGCTTTAGTCCTCCAAATGAGGCTATTGTCCACCGTATTTGTTATGGTAGAAGTCATACTCTGCTCTGTCTTACACCGTACTACATCCGAGTTAATGTAGCAAGACGATCCCGCTTGGGAAATGAGTGACATCACTCGTCCCTGCAAAATATACACATAAACATAATGTATTAGATGACTTCTCTCCACTTCAACATATTATCATGCAATACTTATTTTGTAGCAATAACCTTTCCAAACTGATGAAATATTAATCCCCTATCTACTTTCACCACAGGACACACATCATATTTTCCTGCATGAAATAATGTTCTAACCTCCTTTCTTTCTTAGCTCCACAATCTGTTCTTCTAACCTCCTTTGGGCTCTTAAATAATGTTCCTGCATGAAAAATTTTAAAGATAGTCATAGCCCAAACAAAACGAAGTACATAAAACAAATAAAAACAAGAAAATAAACAATCCTCACATAATCAGGTGTATGATTGACACAAGTGCATTGTCTGCAAGACAGAGGGTCCATATTGTTTTGTTCTGACTCCGGTAATTTGTTAATTTTATTAGAATCCGAGTTCTCCAATTCTGTGACCTGCTTAAAAGGTTAAAACTGATCTCTTATGTCATCATCATCCTGTACAAATTAATCCGAAGTGGAAAAAAGAAATAACAAATACTCACAGAAACAGGAGTGGACTGTCTGCAAGACAGAAGCACCATATTGTTTTGTTCTGTCTCAAATATTTTGTTAATTGTACCAGATTCTGAGTCCTCCAATTCTATGACCTGCATAGAAGGTTCAACTTGATCTCTTGTGTCATCATCCTACGAATTAACCCGATCACATGTTACTAAACTAACAAAGTATAGAACCATCAAAAACATAGAAAACAAATAAACTCACATCAGCAGGTGTATAACTTGTAACCAAGCACTGTGATGTTGATACTGAGCATTCTGACGTTGATGCAACCTCCACAATGTCATTTTGCATCTTTGATAAGTCAATGATTATATCAGTTGTTGATTCGGATTGGGATCCGTGAGAAGAGAACAGATTGAAAGGAGAACCTTTCAGATGGTTAGAGCAGGGCTCCACTGCTCCTTGAGGATGTCAAGACAGATGCTGCCATTGGAGTTGATGTTTGGGTGGTAAACCTGTGTATAAAAGCAGTGAGATCTAATATCAGCCTACATTGATTCTTTATTTAGGGGAAGCTAGACCAATATCTCTGAGACAAAATCCATGATCACCATGTGTCAAGTAAAAGCAATGCCAGTATCTGGAAAGCCACTTACACACACCTATTTCAGCACTTTCACTCCCAGAAAACAGGTACCATCCATAAAATGATTCTTGGTAGCCCTGCGCCTCTTCTTCACAACCTCTGCAGCAATGTCCTGCAAACATCACAAGTTCAATCCAATTACATAAATTAAACAGAAATAAAATGCCACATAAAAAATGACGTTCAACTTGAATAGGTGACAACTATAAGAGATAAGCACCTTCTTATGTTGCTTTCTGTACATGGCAGTCCATGTAAGCTTCGATGGCTTGAGTCGGTTGTGGAAGTACCTATTGTATTTTGAGTTTGCAAAGAGGAAAACCTACATTTATGAAATTGTTTAGAGTTTCATATTGTTATGATGCGAACATATTAGAAAACTACATCACTCTTGTATTGGGAAACAAATAGTTCATATGGTACCTGTGAATCGGATCGAATAAATCTTATACCCTTTCCAGGGTAAATCTTTTGACTACTAAAACGGCAGAGTTCAGTTCTGAAGAACAGACAATAAAAAATCATTCAATTCAAAACTTTCTGAAAGTTGCAATCATAAACAAGGGATAAGTACCCCATATCTCACACACAAAATTTTATATGGTATGCTCATACAGCAAAATATTTGACATTCCCGCGATACATAATGTACACACAGTTTCAAGTCCTACACATCAAGTGCATACATAATGTACTTGCAATAAAACAAGTCCTATGGTTGAGCCTACAAGTTTCCATGGGACAACAATCTCAGAAAACTAAGATATACATTCTCGAAACAGAACACATAAATCTCAGAAAACAAGTCATATACCCAATCAAAATGAACCCTAACATCCAATCAGATCTAACAAGCCAAAACCCATGAAAAATAACGAATACCCATTACGAACAATTATGATTTTTCAAACCCCACTTCAGTATAAAACGATTTCATTCAACTCTACATATCAAATCAGATCAGAAACTAGATGATAAATGTTAAAACCAACTATAAAACAGAAAACTAACACAACAAAAAGAGAACAGTGAGAGATAGAAGGAAAAACCCATATCAAGAATAAAAAATGAACTCACTTGAGAACCATTGTGGCTAATCTTCTCTTCTCCTCTACAGTACTGGATTGAAATCACTTGCAATCTTCCATTAACTCTCTCTGAAGCTCTCTCAAGCTCCTCGATCTCTCCTCTGCGCCAAACCAGAGGTCGCAAACTCTAAACCGCGCAAATCTCTCTCTCTTTTTCGCAAACTCTAAACCGCGCAAATCTCTCTCTCTTTTTCGCAAACCCTAAAAGAGAGAGAGAGGTCGCAAACTGAAGATTCAAACCTCTTTCGCAAACCTAAATCAGCGCCAAATTCATTTTTCCCCAAATTTTTTCGCCAAAGCGCGAAACTCCACTCTCCAAATCACTCGGCAGAGCGCGGCGCACGTGCAAAACTATTTTGTTTAGCAACGGTGTTTAGCCGTTGCTAATTATAGCCACGATTTTTTGCCGTGGCAAATACACCCACGGTTTAGAGCCGTGGCCAGTTATTTTTATAGCCACGGTTTTAGGCCGTTGGCCACGCTATCCACGGTTTTTGGCCGTGGCAAATAAACCAACGGTTTAGAGCCGTGGCCATCTCAGTGTAGCTAAACAAGCCTTTTGGTGTAGTGGCGCCTCACATGCTTAAGTCACACAGAGAATTAACCGCGACCATTATAAAAGGTAAAGGGAACATTCGACGCAAGTATGCAACTTTAACTAAGTTTTGTCCAAATTTACTTCCTTCTTCAAACAAAGTTGTTGACTTAAGCATCGGAGTGCCTTCGGCCACTAAAAAGGTAGTCCTTGGCAGTCTAACATCTGTTTTGCAGCTCAAACTCACAGGACAATTTTTGGACGCATCACATCTTTCGCAGAACATTCCCAACAAGTCTCACATCCACAACAATGAGTTGGTTCAACTGCCTACCACCAAGGTCAATAGACTCATTCCAGGCGCTAGCTACAGCCTTCAACACGAGGTTCATCGGTAATCAACAGATGAGGAAGGGGCCACACTACTTGCTTCATATCAAACAGAAGCCCAAGGAGACAATAAGGGAGTGCGTCACTCATTTTACTAACGAGTTGACAATGATCGACGGATGCAACGATGACACGGCCATCGCTACTTTCACTGCCGGATTGAAAAGATGACCCTTTTTGGAAGCTCTAAACCTAGAACCCCCAAAAGCATGGTAATTCTATTGAAGACCGCTCAAAAGCACATCACTCTCGAGGAGATGATAGCTGCCAGGAAGAAGAATGAATCCGAGAGAGAAGCCCACTCGAAAAGGCGTGAAAGAAGGGAAGAATGAATGAGAGACGACAGACTCCGGAAAGAAAACGTTTGGTCAAAGAGGCACCAGATCAATGGCAGACCCGAATTCAACCAGCAAGAATTCGAAAAGCTACAATTGGCAAGGCCCAGGCATGAGCGGGAAACAAGCATGGTGAAAAAGACATACAAACCATACACGGCTTTGAAGACAAGCCGAGCGAACATACTGAATTCATGGCGAAATGGGAATATGTCAACTGGCCACTCAAAATGAGAAGAAACCCAAAAGGGCGAGACAATAGCAAATAATGTTCTTTTCACAAGGATCACGAGCATGACACCGAAGACTGCTACAACCTGAAAGATGAATCGAGCACTGGGTTCAAAGAGGGCGACTCGACGAATTCATCGGGCTGCCTAATAAATAGCCTAATAGGAAAGAGAAGGCGGACACCACTATGGGATCTAAAGAACAACCCAGAGAACTGATATACGCCCTACACTCCACAACTGGAGGAAACAAACAGTCAAGCCAACCGAAGAGACAACCAATAACATCTCCCACTCGAGTTGATCTATATCGAAGTATGAGCGCCGAGGCCATAAAATGAGACTAGATAAATCAATACGACAACTCACAACGAGGAGCGCGGAGAAATTTGCACTTCAAATGGGGGCGAACCAACTGACATGGTCCGAAGAACTTACAAGCTTGCCCCATATTATCCATGACAAAGCCAACAATGCCTCCTACATTACTGACAACAAAGTTGACGCAAACAAATTTTATGAATCAACGAATAAAGCCTTGGCATGTGAGCATGATTGGACAAGAAGGAAAAACATTATATTATGCTTGTCAAGAAGCATAATATAACAAAAAAGAAGCAAAAACTACAGAGAATCATTATATTATGCTTATCCATTGATTTGATCAAGAAGCATTCCTAGTTTATTAGCTACCTCACGACAACAATATATGAAAAGCAAAACTACAGAGAATCATGGAGGAAGAAGTTACAACAAAAAAGTTAAGACCACTCAAGGCAGATTGAGCAACAGTCAGAAAGATACAATTTAGAACCTACAACATAGCATAACTTTATGATAAAGGAATGACTACTACTACTACTATAGATTGTTAAGCACGTGAAATGGGGTTATCAATAAAACTTAGAGTCCAGAACTCTCCATCTTACACCCAAAATTAAGGCATTAAAACCATACAATGAGAAGCAGTTGGCATATCAAGCCACAAACAAATAGTCGGGATGCATAAGTCAGACACAAAACTTCTAGTCCGATCAACCACGAAGTAAAAGTTGGGAGAACAAGTCAACTTGCTCAGATAAACTTTGGGTCGACCAGCGCGTCAGACCAATTAAGTAAAAGTTGGGACGAACAAGTCAACCTACTTAAATAAACTTCGGGTCGACCGACGCGTCAGACCAACGAAGTAAAAGTTGGGACAAACGAGTCAACTTACTTAAATAAACTTCAGGTCGACCAACACATCAGACCAAAGAAGTAAAAGTTGTTGGGATGAATGAGTCAACTTAAATAAACTTCGAGTCGACCAACGAAGTAAAAGTGGGGACGAACGAGTCAACTTACTTAAATAAACTTCGAGTCGACCAACGAAGTAAAAGTTGGGATGAACAAGTCAACTTAAATAAACTTCGAGTTGACCAATGCATCAGACCAATGAAGTAAAAGTTAGGACTAACAAGTCAACTTACTTAAATAAACTTCGGGTCGACCAACGCGTCAAATCAGGTAAAAGTTGAGACGAACTAGTTAACTTACTCGGGTAAACTTCAGGTCAACCAATGAAGTGGGGACGAGCAAGTCAACTTATTCAGCGTTATATATTGGATCAGAATGTTCGGACATATAAATCAAGATGTAGTTATAGGGGCCTTATGGCCGATCAAAGTATCGGACCAAGAAGCAAAAACTAGAGATATGCAAGGCGACTTACTTTGACAACCACGACAGACCTTAAAGTAAAAAAGGTACGAGCCAATTCGCTTACAAAACCGTCCAATCTAGCCAATACTTTGGAACATGAAACACATTGGCATGCAAACCAATACCTATTAGAGTAATCAACACACCCGGTCACGAAACGAATACGCGAAGATCGGAACAAAAGAGTATGGATAATGAAGGGAGTACACTATCATATACAACGAGTCTCCACAAATGATCCAAGACGAAACATGACTTCAAAGAGAAAGCATACGAATTGGAAAATAATATAAAAGGCAATACAACATTGTCAAAAGGAAATGTTTTTCATTCATAAAATCACTTTGTTACATCCGGAGAAGAAGATAGTACATCCAGGGAAGAAGATGGAACATCCGGATAAGAAAATAGAAAATTCGGAGAAAAGATAGTAGAAGCAACAAGAGCATCTGATGGAAGAGAGGCAACAACGCTAGTGGTAGGAGGAGACGAGGCTCTCTCTTTAACAACAAGAAAAGATGGTTGAGCCAGGACGGACGGGTGAGGGAATGATTGTTCTTTATCTAAACGACCGCTTGGGGGATCTGGAGTATTATCCTCACCATCTTCATCCTCGATGACATGATCGACCAAATAACAATACTCGGACAAATCAACGCCAAGCCCCTCGGTATAGTCGAGAAGCTTGACTCGTCCATCAACAACTCTCTTCCAATCCTCCGCCTTCGCAATCTCCAGCCTGTCTTTTGTTGCTGCAAGCTCATTCTTAGTGGAAATAAGCTGCATTTCGGCTGTGGTTAGCATGGCGAATATATCAGACTTAACTTCATCAAGTGCAATTACCAATTGCTCCACCCGCCCTTCAGCAATTCTACGACTAACAGATTGCTCAATCACTAAACACAAAGCCTCATCATGGCTAGCTTTCTTGATAGATAACTCCTTTTCCAACTCGTCCAGTCATGCGCGAACCCATCCAAAACAGTCGTCGAAGACTCAAGCTCAGCAACAGACTAGTCTTATGCAACTTCCACTTCCCTTAGAGAAGCCAAAGTAGCCCAACTGCTCTCTCTTGTTCTACACATTGCGCTTTCACCACGTCAAACTGACGAAGGACATGAGAAAACACCAACAACAGCGCCGCCACCTGACCACGACCAGTCCTGTACTCAGACCCCATCACCCCAACATAAGTGAGGTGATTCATCCAGTCCATTATCTGCTTAAGACCATAATCAAGATGAATGCTAGGATCCAACACAGGCATCGAAAGTTGTCCCACCGCCTGTTTGTGTCATTCATTAATCAACCTATGCGCACCATCCTGCACGTCAAGCTGAGTAAACCAAAAAAACTTTCCATTCGATTTGATACTGATGTCTTTTGGGTTGGGCTCCTTACAACTAATCCGTGGATGAAGGACACGGGGATCCGAAAGCACAGAGGAACCGATCCAACGGTCGGAGGAGCAGGCGGAACAACTCTAGAATTGGGAATCGGAGGCCGGACATGAACATGCATGGATAGAGTGCAATATACCCAGACCTTGAACGATAAGGACTATCGATTTCGAGGTCGGATGGAAAATCATAATAGGAACAAATATTGTCCAACGTCGCCTGAGAAGCCTTCTTGGGCGATAAGTAAGCTTCACAAGCAGCAAGCATCTCGCCGTCTAGTATGTCGCTGGCAGACATCGTAAAGGAATTGAAGAGCAAAGAAAAGGGAAAAGAAGAAATAAGAGTAAACCCTAATTTCAAAGATAGCTTAAAGATATAAACAAATTAATCACGCCTCCTTTTATAGAGTCGAGCAACGAAGAGACTGCTCATAGGACGACGTGTGAGATATGATGATTGTACAAAATCCCAAAATATGCGTGAAAAACAAATGGACAAACAAGAGATCGAGATACCAACCCACCAAAAGCTGTTAATAACATTAAATGCGAGGCAATGATGAAATCAAAAGTCCAACCATCGTCGAGTTAGTGGCCAGTCAGCATATCCACTAACTAAAGGGGGAGTAGCTAATGATACATCGAATAAGATTGATATTGCAGCCATACATGCAGCAGGAATCATTTATCACGAGGATCAAGTATCCCAAAACTAGGCCAATTCATAAAGCCCAAAAAGGGCAAATCCAGTAATAAAAGCCCAAACATGACCCGTTAGAATAAACCATAGTTAAAGGCCCAAATCTAGGCCCGATAAAATTCTCCCTTTAATAGGAAGAACGTTACAGAGAAAAAAAAGTTGTTGAGGGAGTTACGCCTCCTAGGTACGTTATCTTCATAAAGAATGAGATTGTTATGAAGAACATTTCCTCTCGTTGCGCCTCACACACTTAAGTCACGTAGGGAATTAACAACAACCATTATATAAGGTAAAAGAAACATTCGACATAGATATGCAACTTTAACTGAGTTTTGTCCAGATTTATCTTCATCTCTAATTGAATTACAGCATCATAATGCCTTCAACAACTAAAAAAGTGGTCTTTGATAATCTAACGTTTGTTTTGCAGATCATACTTCAAGGATAACAGAATTTGGATGCATCAATATCAATACCCAAGTTCTCAAATAAGCATTTGAATTTAGTATGAGGTGGACATCAATCACCTATGCACAAGGTGGTGATACCATGAGGAGATGGGCATCCACTTCATGCAAAAAGTGGTGGTACCACCTCATTAGTTACAACGTGAGTAATTTTTGGGTCCAACCTCTATTCATTACCAGTAGAAGTTATGGATGCACATAATCACTGCCAAAAACAAAACCAACAACTTTACTATGTTTAGTCACGAGGAGTGCACTGCTACTTGTAAACATTGGTTTGTTCATAAAGAGCCCTTCTACCTGTCGAGGTAATGGGCGAGGAAAACAGCAAGGGGAGGGAGGTGGAGGGGGGACCGTTCACCCCCCTCGGGATGCGCGCGCGAAAAATGACGGCCCGCATCCCGAGGGGGGTGAACGGTCCCCCCCCCCCCTTCACCTCCCTCCCCTTGCTGTTTTCCTCGCCCACTTCCTCGACATTTAGAATTTCAGGTTCATAAAATAAGGAAAAGAATTCATGTGTATGACACTAGTTGTAAGTAATTTGTTGTTAATTTACTTAGAAACAGAAAAAGGGAAAAATCACATGCAAGGTCAAGCTGCATTTTGTTTCCTTGTGATTGGGTTGGGCTAGGCATATACGTGTTAAGGTTCTCATTACAACTCCCCCTCTTTATCTTTTTCTCCCGCCATGTGCTTGGTTGTGTGCCCATTGACATTTTTCTACTGTTGTTTTTCGAAGGCAGCAGGCAGGCAAAATGATTGGATATGTTATTTACACCCAAATCGTCTTTGTTGTGCACGTACGTACCTAGATACCATTACCATATTACTAGTGTACTAGCTGTGACATTGGCATGGTCATACACTTTCTATATAGCATGTACTCATGCCGTTGGGGTTTAATAAGTTACTAAATTACTAAATATAAAAATAAATAATTGTTTACCAAAACATTGACTAATTATATTTCTTTCATTCTCATCGATCGATTATTGTAATTTATTTATACTCATCATCATTATAATATATACTACTTTTACCTTCTCTTTGGTGGGCTTAGCTTCAAGTCAATTTGGTTGTCCTAACTACCTCAGTTTAATAAAGCATGTTATTTCTAGAGGATAAAAAAATGCTTACTTTTGATTTAATAAGATGATCAAACTAAAAATTTTGATTGTTATTGGATCTTTGTCTTCATTGGGTCTAATTTATAGGCTTGTAGGCTCAGAATTTCACTCATATGTAAGATTAAGTTGAACTGGCCTTATAAGAGAAAAAATGAGCATTTTCGAAAAACCAAACTTTTGAGGAGAGGCATTTCGTAATTTGGCGAATGGGGATGGGATGAGCATTTTTGGGATTTGGTAAATGGGAGAGGCAATTTTAAAATTTTGCAAATGGGTAGGGGAAGTATCGTAATTTATTGTGGGAGAGGCATTTTCGTAATTTGGCTAACGGGATGGGAGGGCATTTTGGAGATATGAATTAAAGACACTTCATCTATATTTCTAACAAAAATTAGATTTCACTGTAGCAAGAACAAGAAATTTGTATTTGTCATCATTCGAAATGCCAATAGCGTCCCCACAAAGGTCTTACTATTGGTAGGAGAAATCAATATTATATGAACAATAATGATCGGGGGCACATTAGGAATTTCATTAGCCGTTATTGTTAACATTTCAATCAACCTTCCTCTATTAGAATGACGCCATTGCCCACAATATTTCTACAAACCAATAATTTTAAAGGGTTAATTGCAATTTCCACGCTAAAATATATAGCCAATTCAGCTTTGCCCCCAATTGACATTCATATTGCACTTTTCCCTTCAGACTAACAGTCAACGTGCCTTAACTGTCAAGCCACGTGCTAGCTTAAATAAATGTCGTATTTTACTATCCAAAATACCCTTTAATGATCTAAAGGATAAGATTCAAACTTTCACTAAGACGTTGGGATAATCCGCCAACTCCTCCTTCATCACCACCGTCTCCACTTCACCATCAATAACTCTCACATTTGCTTCTACTACTACATCTACATGTTATTTTACTTTAGATTAAATATTCAAACATCAATAAGTGGAAAACCTTGTCGAGTTTTGATGGTAAGCTTGAGTTGCAGCTCATGTTCATCAAGAAAGTCCCACCAAAATCAGTTCTTGTACATATGCCTAAAACAAAATCTATGATTTGAATCTGGAAAGAGTTGTTTTACTGCTTCAATCAAGCCTTTTTGTTGGTCAGAGGTAAAGGTCAGCTTCCCTGCATGCATCTTCAACTGCATCTCAATTATGCTCAAGAAGGTGTACCAAGTCTGGTAGCATTCTGATTGGCAAATGTAGATGACCAATGGAAACAGACCATTGTTGCCATCCAAAGCTCTGACTGACAAACATCAACCCCCATATTTGATCTTCGTAAAGCACCCATCCAAACCCACCAAAGGTCTACACCCACGCTGCCAACCAAGTAAACTAGCAGAAAAAACCAAACATATGTCTGTGAACCTTTGATCTTCATTACTTGTTGAGCATGTAGCAATGCTTCCTGGGTTTGCTGTCAACAATTCCATGCAACAAGAAGGGGTCATCTTGTAACTGTCCTCATAGCTACCAATTATTTTTGCCATCGATTTTTGTTTTGCCCTCCACCCTACATGGAAGCTGACTTCAACAGTGTTCTCCTTCCATGTCTGTTTCACAAGGGAGTCGGGTGTGATAGATTGGAAGTGTGTATTAAACATGGACTCACACTCCTTAGCAACAAACCTAGCATCCGCCATAGGGTGTTTTCCATCAACAATCCCCAGACATGTGTGTTGTTTCCCCATGGTCCTAATACTGATGGTGTGCCCATCTTTGTTTTTTGGTGCATAGCAATTCCATTTGCAGTCTTCATCCATACACTTAACTGAAAGTCTGTTAGGATCATTCTTCTTAATCTCATCAGAAACTTCTTTCTTACTGCATATTTCCTCAACCAAAACCTAGCATCATCTACTGTGGGCCATTCCTTCCCAACCTCCAAAACCCATTCCTCATCCTCATGGTGAGCCTCATGATCACTCTCATCACCATAAACATTCTCAGTCTCAGCCACAAAACCAGCATGCACACCTGGAGGTGCCTCATCTTCAGTGCTATGGCCTGAATGATACTCATCTTTTACTGGAAGATCATCTAGCTCAGGAAACTCAGATGGACCTCCTGGCTAGCCTTGGGCTTGTTCATGGGTTGGTTCCTCATCAAGACCCTGTGGTACTACATCAGGTAGGTTTTTATCTAGTTTTTCTTTACTCAACTCATCATATAACTTCATTATTGTCTTACTTGATTTTATCTCTTTCTTGCTACCATTTTTCCTTGGAGAGTACCAATCACTAGGTTTACTCTTCCTTGGGGTTGGAACATTCCTTCTGGTCCAAGGCCTTTTGCCTTGCATTTAGGCCTCAAATGAATTTTATCAGGAGCGGTGGGTTGTGTTACAGGGGTAGGGTCTACATCAACTATAGGTGGGGTTGAAATTAGTTCAGGCTCCATTACACTAATCCCAGGAGTGTCGCTTTCATGAACTTGTGCTGCCATTTTAACCTCAACAAACACATGCAAAACATCTTCGCCATCAATGTCTGCATGGGTCCAAAAATACATTAAGTCTTTATCATTTGTAATGTCCATCCTCACCTCATTCTATCTCCACATAGGTATGTGTTGTTCCAAGGGTTAAGGCATGCTTATGTGGGTTGGGGATAACTTCAAGGATACTCTTGTTTAACTTATCCCAATTCAGGTAATCCCCATGCACTTGTACAAACTCTATAGATAACTCATCTTTATAATCACCAACCTTTCACAGACCAGGGATCTCGGCAATCTTACTCCACTTTCAATTGTAATGGATTACTAAGTTCCAGACTTCCAGTTCTTGTCCCTATTTACCATTGCTGGAATGACACCAATTTAAAAGATGAAAACAGACAAACAAAACAAAATCATACCATTTTCATTGATGCAAACAAACAGACAAACAAAACAAAACAAAACCACACTAAATCATGCAATCAAATGTGAATAGTAAACTGAAAGCAAAAGACAAGTACAACACATATAACATCAAAAATCCAAAATGAACACTGTGACTGATTCATGGAAGCACCAACCACTAGCAACACTAAACTACATTAAATCACTTTCAGAAACAACATTTTCACTGATGCAAACAACAACCACCAAATAAACAGTGGAGAAACCCAAATTTGTGCAAATGAACAAAATACTAACAAAATCATACCATTCACACCATCCATTCAAACATGCATTACATATAAAAACACCAAAATGAAAACCCTAAAATAACAAAAACGACTTACAATATATCACGCCAATGAATAAGAGGAGGTTTCACGTCCTCTTTAGTGTTGAAGGAGTGAAATCTCGCCTCAAATTTGGCTCCTCACCGCTTGAAATCTGACTGAAAAAGTCACTGAAATCACTGAACGAACTGCAATCCTCCCAGTGTATGCTAGAAGCAGTGTTCCCATCACATCGCTGCTACTGATAATATTTTGACACCAAAAACAACCTTCTTCTCCTTCTTCGTTTTGGGTTTCCTCTTATTCGTTTCGATATTACGCTTCTTCATTTCGGTGATAAATCAGAGAGAGTGAAAACGCAGGGAGAGAGGAGAAACGGAACAGAGATAATGAAAACGGAGGGAGTTTTCTCTCCATTGTCCTTCTCTTCAACGGTACGAGTTGACAGGGAGTAATCCCTAGCCATCCACGTGCATGGTTCGGGTAACAAACGGTTGGGATTGACATGTTTTCACATCAGGCGTGATAAGCACGTGAAGGGCATTTTCATCATGCAAAATAGGAAGAATGGTGGCACGTGAGGTGTTTGACAATAAAGGAACGTTGACTGGTAGTCTGAGGAGGAAAGTGCAATATGAATGTTAATTGGGGGCAAAACTGAATTAGCCTTATATTTTAGGGGGGAAATTGCAATTAACTCTTATTTTTTAATATTAGCAAAATCGGCACGTAATTTTTCTAACTAATGACTCGAAAGATCAATACTGAATAGACTCGTACGTAGAGCGCATCGACTGTTCGTTCATTTGGTTTCCTTTTGATGCAGGAGGATCCGAGTCAGATGATGCTGAGTTGTCAAATAGCATGTTGTTGGCGCTGAGATACCTTGAGTTGGCAGATCAGCACAAAGATGGCAGGAAATCGTGATTTTTTCCTAATTGGAGCAGTTTTGGGTGCGTTTCGGTATTTTGGCCATAACTGGCTACGGGTATCAGAATCGCGCATATGACCCCAATTCGGAAAGCTCTTGGCGGCACGCACGTCGTAGTCACCGAGAAACGCTCGATGCACATCTTTTCAAGGTCAAAATCCACTATTTTCCTTTCCGAGTCCACAATTTTAGTAGTTTTTTTTCCTTTTATGGTAATATTTCTTTTATCGTTTAGGAAGTGATTCTGAACCCGATTTGGGCCAGATTATTTCTTTTATTACGTATTTCATTTTAGCATGATTATTGGGATTTTGCTAATTTTGGTAAAATTCTTATAATGGCGAATTTTAGCTATAAAGCCCGGCTTGTGGGCTGATTTAGACATACTTTTGATTTTGAATAATTTGAATTAAAAATCAGAGGTGTTTCTCTGTGATTTTGGGTAATCTTCTTGTGTTTTTCCCCTGTGAATTGTCTGTTGAAACTAGCCTGAAGGATAACGCTATTATGCCCGGTGTCACCTTTCTTAGATAAAATTTCATTTTGTTACATATCTCGACCCTACAACTAACAATGAAAAGGTCAAAACCACCTCCATTTGGTTGATTGTTCTTTTCTAATGTTGACGTTTCACGAAAGGGCGGGCGGGTGGCTGGGCACTCAGAGCTCACCATATTATTCCATTTATTAATCTCAAAAAAAAAAAAAATTGAAATACATGTATAATTGCAATGTGACCCAACTCATATACATATGGTCGTGTGCAGATCATCACCAAACCAAATCCAACATCATATAAATACTTGTGATGTGAGAGATGATGTCCACCAACCACCATATATATAAGGGTCATTTGCATATTGCCCCCTATCATTAATGGCTTTTTCAGGTTGACCCCCCATAATAAATTGTATTGCATTCTCCCCCAAGACTAGCAGTCAACGTGCCTTGACCGTCTGTTTTGAAAGTAGATTACCAAAATATCCCTGAGAAATTAAAGGCTGAGATTGAATCTTTTGTATCACGAACATCTCATCTCGAGGAAAATCTAATAATTGATTTTAAAAAAATTGCATCTTAAATAGCTCATCTCGAAAAAAATCTAACAGTTCAAATTTCATCGTACACACATCTCTAGGTAAATCTAATGGTCCAAATTTAATTGTGTGCATATCTCAAAGTCAATCTAACGATCCAACTCACATCTCGAGGAATCTAAAGGTTCAAATTTATTCGTACACGCATTTCAATGAAATATGACGGTCTGAATTTACTTGTGCACTCATCTTAAGAAATTTTGGGGGTGACCTTGTATTAACTATTTCTTATAGGGGCATATTGCAAATTACCCCAAAAAATTTCACGTCTTCTTCATCATCAGTTTCATAGCTCCGCCATCGTCGACAAAGGAGGAATAAGAGGAAGAAAGGGAAGAGGGGCTGCGAAATAGAGGAAGAGGAAGAGGAAGGAGGACACGAGGGAGGATGAGGGATTGTGAAACAGAGGAGGAATGAGGAAGATGGGGGAGGATAAAAGGGGAAATGGTGGCGAGGCTGCGAGACAGATGAGTAAGAAGATGAGAGAGGAGGAAGGAGGAAGAGAAGAAAGGAGGAGGGACGAAGAGGAAGAAGAGAATGGATGATGAACGAGGAGGTGGTGGCGAGGCTGCGAGACAGAGGCAGAATAAGGGGAGTAGGGGGCTGCGAAATAGATGAGGAAGAAGTGGAAGAGGAGGGAGTGAAATTATTTTGGGTAATTTGCAGTATGGCCCCTATAAAATAGCTAATACAATGTCACACCAGATGTCCCTCTAGATGCGTGCACAATTAAATCCAGTCCATCAAATTTTTCGAGATTCGTGCACAAATAAATCTGAATCGTTAGACTTCTCTCAAAATGCGTTGGATCGTTAGATTTACCTCGAGATGCACACACAATTAAATTTGAACCGTTAGATTTACCTAGAGATTTACGATTAAATTTGGACAGTTAGATTTTTCTCAAGATGAGCTGTTTAAGATGCAAAATTCTAAAATAAATTGTTGGATTCTCTTCGAGATACGATTACGATTTCAGTTGAGCCTTAGTATTTTTCCCAAGATGAGATGTTCGAGACACGAAAGATTAAATCTCAGCTTTTGATTGCTCAGGGGTATTTGGTAATTTACTTTAAAAATAAACGGTCAAAACACGTTGACTGCTAGTCTTAAGGGAAAAATGCAATACAATTTATTATGAGAGGGGGGGTTAAACTGAAAAAGACATTAATAATATGGGCCAATATGAAAATGACCCTATATATATATATATATATCAGCATACATTAATGTTGTTTGTTACATAGTACAGTTGTATTAATGTCATTGAGAAAACAAAACAAGTTTACGCCACAGATTTTGTGTCGGCATGCATCATTTTTCACTTGCCACAGATATTTAACCATTTAATGGGTATTTGATGGAATGCTATGTTAAGATAAAACATGATGCACATTTTGACTTGGACCTTTGACTATTACAATTTAGAAAATAGAGTTTAACATTAACTAACCTAGTAAATAACATTTTTTGAAAAAAAAAAAATAATGTGTTAGTGTACAATTACAGTTAATGTTTCTCAAAATGGTGAATAGTATGACGGTACATCTCGGGTGATGACACATCGCATCAAAGATATGCACCAACCTCACTGATTGAAGCAACTGGTTTCTGTATTGAATAAAAAAAAACAATTTCCTATAGTGGGTATGTAATGCAATATTATTAAACATTGAGAAGCATGATTGAGTTGAGTAATTGGTATGAAAGTGAGTTTCATTCCAAAGGCCAAGTAAATTTGGAAACGAAACGAATATACGTATAATTGATCGGTATTTAAAAATGGGTTAGTGATAAATATGGCATAAAAATAATACTGTGAAAAACAAAGTCTCCCCGCACGCATCGTTCGCGATACAAACATGAACACGTACAATGGAATTAATTAATTAATTAATTATACTTTTTATTGTTTCTCTTTCTTCTCCCAACAGTTGTGTGTTTTTTTTTTGGTGTTGTGTCTTTCTCCACATCCTCCTCCACTAGGGATGGCAATGGGGCGGATTGGGGCGGATTTAAGCAAATCCATCCCCGCCCCGCTGAAAATTGCGGGGATTAAAATCCGCCCCGCATATCCGTTTGATATTATTTTTCAAAACCGCCCCCGCCCCCAGACGGATTTGTGGATATCGGCCCCGCCCCGATATCCGCATGAAAATTTCTCTACAGTATTACGATCATTTATGCATTAAAAAAAAACATACAACAAATATAAAAAAAAAAAACATACAACAAATATAAAAAAAAAAACATACAACAAATTTAAAAAAAAAACATACAACAAATTTTAAAAAAAAAATCAGATATCTGAATCTCTAATATAAACAAATTACCAACAAAAAAAAAAAAAAAAAAGATCTAAAATTTACAACAAATTCGATCTAAAATTACAACAAATTACCAAAAAAAATCAGATCTGATCTGAACTCTAAGATCGAGATCAGATCTGATGAGATCGAAATGGAGATCTGAGATCGAGATCTGATGATCATCTGAGGTCGAGATCTCATCAGATCTGAGATCGAGATCTCATCAGATCTGATGAAATCTGAAATCAGATCTCTGATCTGATCTGATGATCTGATGATCTGATCTCGGATCTGATGATCTGATCTTAGATCTGGATATAAGAGATCTGGATCTAAGATCTTATTGCTAAGATCAGATCAGAAGGAGAAGGAGATCTGGAGAAGGAGAAGGGGCGATCTCTGTGAGAGGGAGATCTCTCTGTGATGGAGGCAGATCTCGCGGTCGACGCTGTGTGAGGGACCTCTCGAGGTCGACGCAGTGTGAGGGAGGCAGATAGCAGGAAACTTTTAATCTCTCTGCGATGGAGGCAGATCTCGCGAGTCGCGGCCGCGCTGCGTGAGGGAGGGCGACGTGGTGTGAGGGAGGGCGACGCTGCTCTGAGAGTGAGACGAGAGCTTGTGCTCTCTGTCTCTGTGTCTGTGAGAGGGAGTTGGTGAGGGTGAGGGGAGCGAATGAAAATGATGAGGGTGAGGGCGAGGGGAGCGTTTGGTGAGGGTGTGAGGCTGTGATTTGTGAAAAACAGTAAAAGGTTAATCCTTTATATAGGCGAAGGGCTTTTTTGTAAATTTGTTGGTTAAACGGATATCCGCGGGGCGGATATGGCCAAATCCGTATCCGCCCCGAATAGTGAACGGATATTTTTTGGATACCCGAAACTACCCGAAAACCCATTCAGCCATATCCAAAACCACTCCAAACGGATTGGGTGGGGCGGATATCCGTGAAAATCCGCCCCACTGCCATCCCTATCCTCCACTTACAGTTGTGTCTTTTTCTTTTTCTTCACAAACAACAAATAAATACTACCTACAATTTCACCACCACCGTTTCTTCCTTCAAGGTTATTTTTGTTCGATTCTGATTTATTAATTTCAATTTTGGATTCCTTCTTCAAATTGGGAAGAATTTATTTTTATTATCTCTCTGTCCTTTTTTTGTGAATTTTGATTTCTTTGTCTCTTTGAATTCTGGTCCTGCTTCAATTCCATCATATGCATGCATATTCTGGTTTTGCACGAATTGGGGTTTTCTGTTTTTTGATCTTCCAAAACTTCAACTAGTAAGGGTGGTGTTTATTGTTTTGTGGCAGTGCTTCAGATTGTTAACCTGTATGTTTGTTTCAATTCCACGCCATTTAATCATCCGAGAATTGGTGTTTGATTATCAGGGCGGGGTAGATAGGTAGAAAGAATATCTACATCAACACGTTTTTCACATGCTAGGCCTTAACAGGAACAGAGGTCAACCCAGGTCCGGTAGATCTTCGCCATTTCAAGGTTACTTTTTTCATTTTTCTTCTAATTTAATTTCACAATTCATTCTCTCTCACTTGATGCAATTGAGATTTTGGTTTGGGATTATAATACTTTTTTTTTTTTTTTTTTTTTTCTTTCTTATTTGATAATTGTGATGGATCCACTTGCAATATACCATTTATTATTATTTTTTTTTTTTTAACTAAGTTCACAATTATAAACTCTAGGTATGTAGTACATATATTTTTCATGCCTAACCAAAAATAAAGGGCAAGTTCTGATTCAGGGTCTTAAGAGAGATTTTTGTCAGGGTAGTGGTAGGGGCAGGGGTAGCTTTTGAGCTCGGATTGCATTGAATGGATGGACTAATGAGTCTTGTCTCGTGTTTTTTTGTTCCACTTTTAGTCGTTGAAATATTACCATATGCTGTGTTAGATCCCTATATCAAAATTTTCTACTGGGTATATAGTGCAATATCAACATTTCAAACCTTGATTATAATGCATTGATATTTTTTTTATCTGCTTTGGTTCGATCATGGCTATGGGACAGAATGCCTGCCATTTAACTTTTTGGTTTTGAACTTATTGCATATTTTCTTTTCTTCTACGTTTCTTACACTTTTGACCCCAGACTTCTTTTGTGCGTGAAGGCATGGATTTTGCAGATCCAAAACGCAAGAGCAGCATTGTTGTTAAAATTATTTTTGGGGCTCTCCTTACGTTTCTATGCATTGCTATGTTCAAGCAGTCATCTAGATTCAGTAGTCCCAGTGTGGTAAAACCTTCACCCTATTGTATTTCCTATTACTTGTCAAAATGAAAATGAAGAATACTTGGTTTGTCTCTTTTTTATATGTTGTTTCTGTTAATCCTCACACCTCCTTGTGTACCCAGTTTTCACGACTCGAACCAGGGGTAACTCATGTGTTAGTAACTGGAGGTGCTGGCTACATTGGTTCACATGCTGCACTTCGACTTCTAAAGGATTCATATCGCGTAACTATAGTGGTATTACTTCCTTTCCATTGTATTGATAAGTTTCTATCTACATTTCAATTCTTTAAATACTGAATGCTTGATTTGTCTGGCACATGTGTCCTATTCTGACAGGACAATCTCTCTAGAGGAAACTTGGGTGCTGTTAAAGTTCTCCAGGAACTATTTCCAGATGCTGGAAGGCTTCAATTTATTTATGCAGATTTGGGGGATCCCAAAGCTGTATCCTAATCTTGGAAATTATTCAATATCCTTTCTTTATGCTTTTACTTTTCACGCTAAATCAAAAAATATGTTATTGTTTGCTTAACTAGCATTTTAGGTAAACAAAATATTTTCAGAAAATGCATTTGATGCTGTGATCCATTTTGCAGCCGTTGCATATGTGGGCGAAAGCACACTTGAACCTCTCAGGTACCTTTTTTCTTTGGTTCAAATTAGACTTTTTCATATTTCTTGAATCTAGAAATTTCAAACTTATGCAAACTGAATTCACACCCTAATTTCCCGAAGCAGCTCAACTAAAATATAGATATACACATCTAATCTTACTATGAGTATTTCGAATATCCCTTTGTATGAAAACTGCTTTCTAGGGACTCTTGGAATTTCCATGGTAAAGTTCCTTAACTCTTGGGTAGTTGATTGAGAGATGACAAGGCTAAACAAGTTCGGACACAAAACAATAACCAACAAAGCTTTAGTATAGCTATTCTATCCAACATTCAGATGCACAATTCCTCCAAAAAATATGACAGTAGTAAGCTATGTGAAATTAATAATGTTAAAGGGAGCTTATCGTAGAAAACCTGAAATTTTTTTTTTTTGGGGGGGAGTGCTGATAGTCGCTTGGGTGCCCTGGGTGCCACGACAAAGTTGAGTGGGACCATAATTATGTTTATTTTATCTTACATTGCTTACTTAAATTGGAAGAAGATGAAGAGGGATAGCTGAATTCGAGAGTAGAGAGTTCAGAATTGAGAGGAAAAAGTAACGTAGAAGAGGAATGGAGGAAAAATAAGAAGAGGTACCTGATCGAGTCGAGTAGAAGAGTAGTGCCGCATTCACTCTTGAACACTTGAGCAACACAATCAACCTTTCTGGTTTTTAAAAATGAGGAGAAGCAAGATAAAAATCAATTAGACTGTAAGTGTTTTAAACTCTTAAAGTAAAATTAATTATTGATTTAATTAACTAGGCTATTTGGTGCCTCAACTGAAGCATGGTGTTGCAACGCTATGAGGCGCAAAAACCATTCTTTGGTGAAGTCTTTGAAGCAAAGCGTGCAAGTGCAAAATTGGTGCCATGGGCATTGAAGCTGAGTTACGAAGGAGCTTCAGACAACATAGCTTTGGAAAACATAAGGAATCACTGCGTCTATGATACTATGATGGGCCCATCAAAGACACTTGCTCCAACTCACTAGGGCATGGATTTGGGGATTTATTCCAAAAACTTCAATCCACTTACTGAAAAGAAGTGGCCATGTTAAACTTGTGGAGAATATGGGTTTTTTGAAATTTCTCTGTATGTTTTTTACCTTTTTCCTACAATGGTTAAAAAGTTCCCATGAAGATATACCAATTTCTAATACCTCTGCCAAAGCAAGCAAAAATCACAACATTAGGGCTAAATTTTGGTTTATAAGAAAGTTGGAGATTTCAAAAAACTAGAGTATGTTCTTGTTTTTGTTTGCAACTAACTAGATTGTCACGATCTCACCAATTGTGACTTAATGGGCTGAAGACTGTGGCACCCATCCTTCTTTAGTACAAGCGTAACCAAGGTACTTAAAGCTTCTAACCAGTGAAGGCTCTTTGCCAAAATCATCAAACCAGACCCCATCCATAACAACCTTCTCAACAATATGCCAACTCCTTTATAGAAGTCATAGGAAGTCCATCAGCACCCAAAGCTTTGTCACATTCATAACCATTCAAAGCCACTCCATCTCATCCTCATCGACATCACCTTCAAGGCTCCTATTTTGATCTTCCTAGATGGCATGATTTAATGTGAGACAAGATATACAAATATAAGTGTGACATGAGCCATATGCTGTTTATGTAAGTAATGTATACTGTCTTCTGTTGGTGAATGATTATTTCAAGGTCATAGTTGTCTAATTCTGAAAAGAAAAAATGGCATTTAATAGAAAATGGAACATCCAACTCGTGGAGTTGCTGAGATGAACAGTACATTAATTGAATAACAGAGTTAATCAACATATCTAGACAGGATGAGTTCTACGACATTTTTGTAAGCTGGACTGTGTTTCATCACTGTATCTTGGTATCATGGTTCAATTGTGTAAGCACAAATATGCATTCAGTTATATCTCACCTGTGGTTGTCAATAATAAATGATATGAGCTATGCTTTTGGTTATTTGTTTTTCAGATCATACTATTATGTATTTTGCAAAAAAAGAATTTGAATTGAAAACAAGTCGTGACATTCCAAGACCCATTCCATTGTGAAAGTGCGAGATTTAGTATTTTCACCATTGGTGTATACATCTGAATCTAAGTGCTGTGAGATTGTGATAGATTAATCATTTTACGTCATCGTTCATGAGGACAAAAATATCTCATATTCCTTCAGACTAGATCTATCTTTTGGGATGATACCATTCTCCATTACATGGATTCTATTCCTTTTCAATTTATAAAAAAAAAAAAAAAACCATTTCGACTAATACTTGGTTCTGATCAATGTGTGTTGAAATATTTAAATTAAAATGACTGTTGTAAACTCTGTAATGTTAGAAAGGTTGATGTGTAACTGTGAATTCTTTGTTTGTTTTACTGTGGCTGACTTTTCATATTGTGAACTGTATTTTTTGTTAGTTGGTTTACTCTTCCATCAATTTGTTTCCGTTGACAGTAAGTTGAGCGCCGTTTATTGCTTGAACCTTTACTTTATTATGGAAAAAGTAAAATTGTGCCCATCATAAACATTGTTCAACTGTGATGCAGGTATTATCACAATATCACATCAAATACCTTAGTGGTATTGGAGGCAATGGCAGCTCATGGTGTAAAAACATTGATTTATTCAAGTACTTGTGCAACATATGGAGAGCCTGAAAAAATGCCTATTACAGAAGAAACTCGTCAGGTGAGAAATCAAAATTCACTATTTGTTTACATTTAAAGTTTGATATACCTTCACAAACTATTAGTTCTGAGTACTAATGATATCATGAAACCTATGTAACAACGCCAATGGTGTTATGGCCTAGTGGTTAGGGCTGTGTGGGTTTGTCCCCCACGTCCTAGCTTCGAATCCCACCTGCGGCATGGTTACTTTCTAATAATGGGTGTTGATCTATAGGTCGCCCAGTTGATAGGTTATGGGATCCTTAAAAACCCAGGTCGCCTTCCAAAAAAAAAAAAAAAACGACACTATTTATACCAAAAAAAACGTATCGGACATGTATAGTGTCTGATACTCGTGTCGAGACTCACAGATACTCTTATCGAACACTCTATGCTTAAATCATAATTTTTTTCGTATATATTTTAAAAGTTTCAATTTTTTACAAATGTTACAAGCATATAATGGCAAGTTGGTAGTATATGATTAGCAATATTGACTTACAATTGAATGAAAATGACTAATAATTCAAAACTTATTGCTAAAAAAGTAAATAATACTAAAATGTACAGCATGTCCCTAACGTATCCCACATTGTTTTTTTTTATGACGTTTCCGACACCTCATGTCCGATACCAATACCCGTGTCCGTCTTGTTGTTACATAGCATGAAACATGTGTTAGAAGACATTAAACTTTGATACTAACAATACCCATTTGTGGAAATTTAGGTCCCAATCAACCCATATGGAAAAGCCAAGAAGATGGCAGAAGATATCATCTTGGACTTCTCGAGAAATTCGAACATGGCTGTTATGATCTTAAGGTTGGTTAATACGAAAATAGACACCCTAATATAATCTCATAAATATATTGCAAACTACCTTGAATTTCTAGGATCAACTTAGTGAACGCACTTGCTTTGAACTTAAAAGTTTTCTATTTTCATATTAACAATTTACGGTCAAGTCAAGTGTACCTCACTTAAGCGTGGAATTGTTGTCCATTATTATTCTGAAGCTTTCTTTCTCAGTTTTGCTTTCTTTTTAACTTTTTCTCCAAAGTTAATTATGTATACTGTTTCTTAAGTATGTTCTTCCTTGATCCCATATACTGATTTCACTGAGCTTAATCATAAATTAAAATGAACTTAATCATAAATTAAAATCAGTTCCTTAAGAAGCTTTAAAGAATGTAAGATATGCTTTTTGGAGTGTCATTTGAGAGGCTATGGGCTAATTGAGATGTATTAGTTTTGTCTCACTAGAGTGAGACTTTCGTAATTGTATGATTTTCGTTGGAATGAAGCACTTTTAACCAAGGATGCACAGACATGGGCACGTATGTCGTATCGGACATGGGCACGCAGTTCGTGTCGAACACGAACACGACACCCCAACTCAGCAATTTTTCAAAAACTAGAACTCGGGGATATGACGACACGTCATACATTTTTTTATAAGTCATATGAACATAAACAATAATCTAATAAATAAAAAATTTAAGTAAAAAAGAGCAAGAATGAAGATGAAAATGCAGTACAGAAGGAAAAAAAAAAAAGAATATGAAGAAAAAGGATAGAGAAGATGTAAAACAATTCGGAAGAAGATGAAACTCAGTCGCAAGAAAAAAGCAAAATAGAGTAGAGGAAGTAGAGGAGATAAAAAGCAAATGGGAGACAAAAAAGCATAGACTACCTCTATGCTTCATTGCCCTATTTATCTTGTATCGCAATTGAAAGTTTTTCACTTTAGATGGGTTAACAACCTTCAACTTAGGTGGTTATATGAGCCAATCTAAAAGTAAAAATAAAATAAAGTTGGTTGTCGAGTCTTTATTGGGTGTGTCGGAGGCGTGTCTGACACGTTGACTACACTGACCATGGATCTGACACCTGCCGACACGTTGACCATGTCCAACGGGTGTCAAGCGAGTGTCGGTGTTGGATGCGTATCGGACACGGGCATGACAAGTTTTTCAAAGAGTATATGCATCCTTGCTTTTAACCATTTTAGTAAATAAATAAAAGATGGAAAACTTAATTTGGGTATGAATAGAGTGTAATATGCCAAAACCGTGGAGCCCATCCAGCAATGTTCTGGATAGAGTCAATTGAAAACTTGTTTTATTGTGCATTGAAACCTGGGCTGAAACACGTGCTAGTTACATTCCACCTCTTTGATGTTGCGCACTTAATATGTGTCTACACCAGTAAACTGCCCTACACTAGAGATCTTGAATTTGGTCTACTTGACTAATCACGGAAATGTTTTATCAAATGCCATATGTAAGCCTCTGACATGCTCCCGTTTGTTTCTTTGATCTCCGAATAGCGAGGTTCTGTAGATTTTATCTCTACTTTGGATGAGCTATTACCACTTGGAGCATCTTTTATCCTGTGTGCATAGCTTCATCACAAACTCCTTGGTTATAAAATGAACCCCTTAGATAGCATCTATCACAAGGGCATCCTTGAAGATACCTACACATGCAAAGAAGCACCAACTCCACTTGTACTTCTCTCTGCTATAATAATCTTTGATTCTTTGTCAACGTATCCACCCCTGTTGTTGGTATGAATCATCTCAAAGAGACATGAAGTAACCAACTCATGGATCTTGTGGAGTTGGAACATTGATGTGCAGTTACTTTTCTTTTTCATTTTTAATCCGAAAAACAGTTAAACTCTGGATTATCAAAATTGGAAAGCTGAGAGAGATTTTCATTCTCCACTCCTTACCACAAACCACGAGAAAAAAATCACTTTACAGTGTTTCCCTGCTGTAATACATATAATTATGGGATGATATTCTTCAAGGGAGCCCACATACATCCCCACACCCATATTAATTTTCCGGAATGATTTAGTCAATTGTTTTATTTTTACCCCTAAAAAGCTCCAAGGTTCCTTTCTTTTCATAATTTCCAAACTATGAGTAAGTCCCCAATCCAACAACCTTGAGAGGATAGAACCATTGGAGAGAGAGTGTTGTTGTGCCACTGTTCCATGACCTAGTTGATGCAATTAAAAGCCTTCAGGATCCCCAAAATTTTGTACTGCTGTTGAGAAGCTGCAGTTAATAAGAAGATGGTTGAGGGAGATTCTTCATTCTCACAGAGACTAGATCTATTAGGCAGAGAGAGACATCTTCTCATGACATTGTCTACAGAAACTGTAAACACAGCTTGATGCGATGGTCTTTTCATTCACATATTTATGATCAAATCAAAAAATCCCCGTTAGATGCATGTTGCTGGTGAAGCAGGAACTCTTTTAACTCCATTTTATTTATGCTTTTCTTGATTTCCGATGTCCCTGTTTATCATGTAAGTTATTCATCTATCTTTGGATTAAAAGTATCTCACTACCTTCCAGTTACATGGAATCTCAATGTCCATGTAAAGGCTTTTTACAAGTCCCCTCTAAAGGAGTCTGGCTTGAGTTGATTATCTCTGTCTTGGTCGAATCAGTCATGGCGTGTTTAGTTATTTGGTAGATCTTCAATTCTTAAATGAATTACTTGATCGAGTTTGTGGTGGCTGACATATTCATTTTTTTTTGCAATTTTTTTGTTAGATATTTCAATGTGATTGGATCTGATCCAGAGGGTAGGCTGGGAGAAGCTCCAAGACCAGAATTGCGAGAGCACGGTCGAATTTCTGGGGCCTGTTTCGATGCTGCAAGGGGGATAATACCTGGGCTGAAGGTGCACTATCATTGACGTCTTTTAATTTATATATATATTTTATTGATGTGCATGTTGGCTCTCTTTTTGTCTCACAAGCCTGGTCTGTCATTGGGTAGGTCAAAGGAACAGACTATAACACACCAGATGGAACTTGTGTACGAGACTACATTGATGTCACTGATCTAGTTGATGCTCATGTTAAAGCTCTTGCCAAGGCAAAACCAACAAAAGTTGGTATTTACAATGTAGGCACGGGAAAAGGTAAATCAGTAAAGGAGTTCGTGGACGGATGTAAGAAGGCAACCGGTGTGGACATAAAGGTTGAATTCCTGAGCCGTAGGCCTGGTGATTATGCAGAAGTTTATAGTGACCCGTCCAAGATTAACCGTGAGCTGAACTGGACAGCAAGATACACAGATCTTCGAGAGAGTTTGGAGATTGCATGGAGATGGCAGAAGTCACATCTCAATGGTTATGGGCTCTAACTTCTCTTATGAGGGCCTAAACAACCAGATTGTTAAGATTCGTAATATATAGAAGATTTCAGGAGCAGCTACCATTTGAATGTAGTTATAGTATTATATTTTGGTGTTGAGGGGTTAAGAAAACAGCTCATTCTTTTGTCACAGAGACAGTGAGATTCAGAATAATGTGCCTGCAGTGTTTCTTTAGTTATTTCTTCATCCTTTAATGTATCAAGTTCAGCTTGCCCCTGTTGCGGTACTTAGGGGGTTGCAATGGCCAAGTTCTCCCAACTTCCAAGGCTTTGTATGCCTTAATGTCAAACAAAGGAAAACGCCACATTGTGATTCATAAGTGGGTTTCGAGAAATTAGAATTGTGAAGACATACGGTCACAATGTATAAAATACTATAAGTTACGGACCGCCTCCATCTAGGCCGCCTCCACGCCTGGCCACCGCTCCAGCTAGACCGTCCTGTAGGCTGCGAAGCACAAATCCGGCGAGAGAGGGTGCGAGAGGGGCTGCGAAGCTCAGATCCGGCTCTTCCAGCAGGTTGGGGAGAACCACTCGTGGTTGGGGAGAAGTCACAAAGCTAATCCGGCTCGTCCAGCCGGCTCCTCGTCTTCGGCACTGAAGGAGAAGTCGCAAGGCTCCTCGTCTTCGGCACTGAAGGAGAAGTCGCAAGGCTGATCCAGCTGGCTAATCCGGCTCCTCTCCAATCTTCCTTCTCAAGGACAAACCGCCGCTAGCTCGATCGGCCGCCGCCTCTGCCTGGCCGCCACTCTGTCTAGTTGTCGAGATCGATCGACTATTGCTTGGTCGTGTGTAGGCCTGGCTAGGGCAGGGTATATCGTGGTATGACGGCTCCTCTAGCCGAACCTGCGGAAGAGGCTACTAAGCCTTCTTTCGCCCAAATTCTTGGAAAAATGTTGGTTGATGAGGTTAAGGAAACACATGTTGAGGGAATTAGATTCCGAAGAGAAGGAGAGTCTGCCATTGGGCTTACGGCATCTGACGAAACACGTGGGGAAGCTTTTATGGAAAAGCATGTGATTGTTTTAAATTTCTCTAGCTACAGGCCAACTTTGGAAGATATTCAGAATTCGATTCACAGAACTTGGGGTATCCTAGGAGATTTCTCATTAGGATTACTTGATCAACGTCATGTTTTAGTCCGTTTTCAATCTGAGGCGGAAGCAAAGAAAGTTCTCTCGAGGGATTCCTTTTTGATTCGTGGAGTTAGATTCAAAGTTTTTCGCTGGCACGATGGTTTCAGTCTGAAAGCAGATCCGATATCGGCTCCAGTATGGGTAGAGTTGCCTAACTTGCCTTTGCATTTATTTCATCCTCCTCTTTTGAAAGCAGTTGTGAAGTTTTTTGGTGGTTTTTTGAGCATGGATGATCATACTCGATGTTTATCACACTCGGGTTCTGCCCGTGTTTGTGTGGAGATGTTTTTGGCGGATAAGCTACCTAATAGAATTTGGATAGACAGAGCTAACAATAGGGGCTTGTGGCAGAAAATTGAATACTCGGGGTTCAAATATTGTGATTATTGTTCTTTGCTAGGGCATCAGGAGGAATTTTGCAGGAAAAAGTTAGGTCTCAAGGGCAATGTGAAAGCATCTCATGTGGTAAATGAAGAGAATAATGAAAAACATAATGTGGAAACTAAAGTTGTCAAACACCAATATGTTCCAGTAGCTCATAAAAATAAAGTTACAAAATCAACGGTTGGCACGAGTGGTGCAAAAAATAATATGGGCGAGGATATCAAGGAGCGAGTGGGTGCAGAGAAACCAGTGCCCAAAGAGCCGGTGAATTTATTGTTGTCGAACAAGTTTGAGATGCTTACGGGAGATAATGTTGAAGATGAGAGTAATCAAACAAAGAATTTTCAGCTAGTAAAGAAAAGTCTACCGCCAGTGACGTATTCGTACAAGAAACAACAGAGGAATGCCTTTAAGAGGCGGGATACACAACTAGTGAGATTGAAAAAGCGAAGCAAGGAGACCCAACTAATCATGATGATCTAGGCAGCCCGGGGACAACAAGTCCTGAGTTAGAAGATGTGAATACAAGTATTGAAATCAGCCAAATTAAGATATTACAGATAGAGGGACCTCAAGCCCCCCAGGCAGATGATGAGCTGATCCTTATGGTCCCTGGGACACAGTCTGGGGCACAACATCTTCAACCTGCATTGGGGTGTCAACAATCGGAGTCGGGGTGTTAAAATGGTGAGCATGAATTGCTCAACTCTTTTAAGATACGCTCTACTTCTCCCATCACCAATCAACTAGTAGGCGTGGAACCAGGGGTAGCTATCCCAAAGATAACCGAGACCAGGGGCCAAGACGCACTAAAAGAAAGTGAGGAAAGATGCAGTGAAGAGGTTGATGCAACCTCAAAATCAGCTTCTACACTTCCTGAAGTAGGAGGAGAGATAACTGATGGAAGACAGGGGGAAGATCCAACAGCCTCCATGGATTGGCTAACACCCCAAGTCATCAATGCTTTGAATTCAGAAATTGCAAGAATAGGCAGGGATGCATTGGTCACCGAAATTAAAAGCTCACATGAAGCGAAAGTAGCAAAGGTAGGGCAAAATACTATTGAAGAATAACATGAGATTACCACAATACAGTCTCTCATAGAATATGTTCCTCGAAGGTCTTCTCGAATCAAGAAGACAAATCCTAAATTCCGGTAACTGATGATGATAATACATGTAAAATGCAAATGCTTATTAGAACCTTGTAGGGATGCTAGATTAGTGCTAGCATTCAATGGTTTCTATATCATGATTCATTGTGTTTCGATTCTTTACGACGACTTCTCATACATTCTGGGGCCCACATTAGGTATAAATCATGTCATGAGAGTGCTTAAAGGATTTATTAATAATTACGAGGAAGAAAAGTTATGGCAGGTCTATCATGCAACCACTTTAGTAGCAGAACACTTTGCAAGGTTACTCCCTAATCTGGAGACGGTGAATCTAGAACTAATTAGGTTCTTTGTTGAATTTTTGAAGCAAGTTTAAATTTTTGTAGATGATGAAACGAGTGAATGTATGAGCGATTGTAAACTTTATCATCATCTTTTTTAATATAAGGTTCGGGGATCCTAAAAACCCCAGCTCACTTTCCAAAAAAATAATAATAATAATAAATAAAAATTTGAAGGCCTGTGTACGCATAGAGGGCATTTGAGTACTAGTACAAATAATGAGCCCTTCTAAACGTCGAGATTAACAACCCATCTTTCTTTCCCTCGCCCATTCCCTTGACGTTTAGAAAAAGTGACAAATAATAGAGTCAAAACCTTTTTGTTTGATTTCATAGAAGAATCAGTGTCTGCATTGAGCTTTGTTTTTGCTAGGTAGGTAGGGAGTTTTGTGATACATAAATTCTAGTCGGCCTGGGTTTGGCGCCTGGGAGGGGCCTTTTTACATCTTTTGCCCCTCTCTCTTTAAACACAACCACAAATATGTAAAAAGGAGGGGCAAAAATGTAAAAAAGTTAGGCTAGGCGCCAGAACCAGGCCGGCTAGAAGGGTTCTTTGTGATATGACCTGTCAGGTCCAAAACTTTTCTATGCTCAGAAAATCAAATTCTAAATGGTATAAAACTTGGAAACCAAATTAGACATTTTAAAGAGGTCAAATTGGGGTAAATAGTTTTAAAAACTCTGTAGATCAATAATTTCCCTTTAATGATCGACTCTTTTAGTTCAAGAGTTGACTAAGAATTTTAGGTCATATGTTCAATATCTCATTCATCTTCAAAATAATATCCCATTCATCTTCAAATTTTATTTTCCTATTCAAACTTAACAATTTCGAGTCTATTTGGTTAACCATTTTCCTTGGGAAATGGAATTCATTTATCTAGTTGTGCAAATTTCCACTGTTTGGTTGTCTATTTATTGACAGGAAATCAGTTTTTCATTAGACCATTTTCCCACTACTCATGAGAATTCAAGTCCGAGGGGGAGGCATCGAAATCGAATTCATGAAAATAGTTTTAATTTTCATGTCCATTTTTCATACAACCAAACAAACCCATCATTTATCTTGACATGTCCCTTTATTTTAAAATAAAGAATCTCCAAAACTAAGTCCAAACAAACTACATGAAATTCTTATTGCATGATTACTTGCTTGTTGGACTGGCAATATACATTGTTAATGCTTTAATGTTATGTTGAGTTGTCCTAGAAATATCAATGGATCGAAGCTTGCCATATAAGGAAGTTTGTAATACAAATTTCAAATGTTGATGATATCCAACATAATTTCCAAACAAACAAAAAATAATTCAACATAAATATGAATGATATATGATGTGATCAAATTTGTCCTCATTGATCTTGATGATATCAAACCTGTAAAAATACGTAGCGGTTAAGTCAGGGACCATCGTTGTGGTGGCCGAAAGCACTCCAATGCTTAAATCAGATATCGATGCAAGGAAGAGTGAAGGTTGTATGTAAATTGCAGCGTGTATGCGTACCTTTCTTCCTCTTTTCACCGTTTCTTATACCGAGGGCGTGATGGAGGGAGGAAATATCGCATAAGATCTTACATGTGTATGATTGAGTTTCTTCGGCACTTGGCTTTGTTTAGGACCCAATGCTCCATTGGGCTAATAGTTGATTTCGTGCGAGTGGATCTCGGGCATGTGACAGCTCTAAGATTTGTTGGTCGGGCCTTATTGTCTTGGGCAAAACCTAAGATCTGGGCACCTGGCTTAGGGGGTGAACAGTAGTTTGTGCATTGGTCTGCTTGGGACTGCGTTGAAACCTTTTACGTGCTAGGGTTAGTCCATGGCACATGTACAACTGGGATTGAGTGACTATTTGATGTCTCATCAGCTACTCCCCCAGTTAAAGGGGGCTGCATACAGTTCCATTAATTCGATGAATGTGGATTGGTGCAATTGTACTTGGAACCGTCACCCCTTATTCCCTGCGTAGCATTTAATGTCGACGCAACTACGGGTTACCTCCTTTTGTGAACACCATGCTTATATATAGGCTAGTTTTCATAGGGTTAGGAATTACCGTGAGTATCGTAGAGCTCATTCATCAAATGTGTACTTCCAGATCCAGAGGACGAAGGGGAGTCCTCATTGGTGCCAAATGTTCTGATATTTGCAGCGATGAGTCTTAGCAAGACCTGCTATTGGATAAAGTCACCCGATTTGAGTGAGTTTCCATTGGTTCCGTGGGACCTCCAAATTTCGTCTTACGTCGCGAAGAAGAAGTACAAACATCCCCTTAGAGGCCAAGTTTGTTTTCCATCTTTTGGTGCTCCCACAACGTCTTATTCCATCCAGTTTGGGGATAATACCCGCAACCAACTTTGGGTGGTTGTTCCCACTACTCCTTCCTTGGCTTCACTCATGATGCCCTAACCAGAAGGCAAAATAGTGGAGCGCAGCTCCGGTGTGCGTGGTCTGCGACCTTGGGGAGCTGACTCTGCATCACCCTAGTGATCCCTTTGAGGGATCACACTAGCAGCCACCATTGGGTTGCTTCACTTTCAAATCCAAAGGCAGATTCGTGAAACAAAGTTTCGATATGTGTTCCAGCGGATCTTCGATTGCACCTTGCTTTCTACCAAGCTCAGATACTTGTAATGTGTAAACCTTTTGTACCGGCCAGTCAGTCAAGATTTGTAACAATTTTTTTTTTATATTCAATTAAGTTTTTTTTTTGTATGCTCTGAATGAGTGTGAATCATATTGGCCTATGAGGAAAAATCCTCTAGACTGTCAAAAAATAAGATACAATTTAACTTTATTGGACCTAAAGGAGACACGTTGTCTTGATCTGGACTTGTGCAAAAAAATCCTTTGGCTTGATTGGGACCTAAAGGAGACACATGTGGTCTTGACTCAGCCTGTGCAATTCCTTGGGCGAAATGGCGAAGTCATTGAAGAGCGATCTTCATGTAGGCGAGTTGTGTCTTGCGGGTTGCCCGTTTTTTGAGTAGGAGTTGGCATGTCAAAGTATTGCTACTTAGCTCTGTGTAGAACTGGAGTGATAGGGAAATCATTTTAGTTTTCTTAGGACCAGATTCTGTATCACACTCTGACTCATTGTTCAGTTTGAATCTTGGTGGTCAGGGAGTTGCCTTGTTCCGTATGGACTGGAACAATTAGATGGTGTTATGTTTTATTCTTTTTTTTGCTCTATGAATCTCCGTGAGCTTCAAAATGATGGTGTTATTATTCAATTAGCTAACCATTCTAATGCATATCCGCGAGGTTTATTGGAAGATGTTTTGGTGCAGTTTAACCATTTAATCTTTTCGACAGATTTCTATGTTCTGGATATGGATGATTCGACATTTTTAGCACACCTGCCTTTTATTTTAGGTTGCCCTTTCATTGAAATGGCAAGGACGAAGATTGATGTGTATGCAGGAAAATTGACCATGGAGTGTGATGGTGATGAAATTGGCTTCAATATTTTTGAAGTCACAAGGTATCTTACTGATAATCATTTTTGTTTCTTTATTAATGTGATTGACAATTTGTCCAAGAAATTGTTTGACGTCAGAAACGAGGATGAACTTGAGACCACCATCACTACTGCCGTTGGATATAAGAGCAATAGAGTTCCCTATGACACAAAGAAACATAAGAAATTGTAGTTGAATGAGCTCTAAGAAATTCATAATAAGGCCCATGAAAGTAAAATCATTTACGAGGAGAATACTAAAGGTTTTCATGATCAGATGATCCGTGGAAATATTTTTATTGTTGGAAAAAAAATGTTGTTTTTCCAATCATGTCTTAGACCTAGTAAGTTATGTTCTAAATGGTTTGATCATTTTATTGTTACTAATGTTTTTCCCATGGTACTATATAGATTAAGAGTGTCACAACTAGTAAAGAGTTTAAGGTGAAAGAGCACCGACTTAAGCTCTATTATGAGTCATTTGTGGAGCATGACGTGGAGGACGTATCACCCCATATTTCAGCTTATTTTGAAGATTAATTAAAGATACCGTCAGACTGCATGACGTTAAAACAAGCACTTCAACTCAATCAGATTTGTTTTCTTTATCCCCTTACTTTATTTTCGTTATTTTTGCTTTTGTTTGTTAGTAATATGTTTTTCCTCTTTTAAATTTTCATTGCATGTGCTCTAATTTGTCAACATTGAGGACAATAGTAGGTTTAAGTATGGGGGGAACAACATTGTTTTTATTTTGAATTTTTTTTTAAAAAGTCTCAGTCCATTAAAAAATTATAAAACATTTGTTGGTTTTTGTTTTGTTTGTTGGTATTAGTGTTAGTTTAAAAAATATTGTTATAGTTGTTTTGATTTTTAGGATAAAAAAAGATTTTTAATTGCATGACTTTAAAGTAATTTAAAAATTGATTTTTAATTTCATGATCTTAGGATAAAAAAAGATTTTTATGGTTAAAAAAAATTAATTGCACGACTTTAAGGTGATTTATAAGCATGATTTAAGGTCTAACGGTTAATGCTTATTCATGATTATCATATGCGAATTCACATGTAATCAACTGAGCAATTGATATTCATAACATGCTTAATTCAATTTAACTCAATATAACCCATATGTGAATTTTGAGCCTATTGTTATTTGATTTTTAGGGTTTTTAGTTAGCTCATCTTTCATTTTTTTTGCAATAATAATTCGTTGCATGCTTTTATTTTTGTTTGTTTTGGTTGCTACTTAGATTGCTTTCATAATTAAGAATTAAGCACTAGAACATGTATTAATTTCGTTCAAAGCATTATATTGAATTGCACGACATGTTTGACATGATAACGACACCTAGTTTTCACCATTGCCAAATAAGCCTAATCCACAATATATTTCTTTTAGGTTAACCTTCGTTGAGCATGTTATTAAGCCTTTTTGTTTCATTACCTCATTTTTCATATGTAACCTAATCAAAAGAGTGAAACATAATTTGAATTGCAGAAACTTTATTGTGGTTCAATGTATGTTGAAAAGCAAGTGTGGGGAAAGACCCTTATGGTAGATAGTTCAAGATAAAAGTGTTGCAAAAAAAAAAAAACAAACAAAAAAAAGGAGAAAAAAAGATATTGGTACAATGTTACAGAAGGGATACAAGTTCTTGTCTATACTCATTCAGTATTTCAGTACTATATAGATAGTCCGGTTCGTTTCATCTTCAGTAGATACAAAATAATGGTTAAAACTCTTCATTGTTAGTAGGCCACATTTTCCCTTTCTTATATGAGCTGATGTATCGGTGTTGCATTTACGTTGTATGTCTTGAACCATGTGATTCTTGTCTCTAATCTTATTGCATGCTTTCACCATTTCTTAAAACCCTTTGTAATTTCTTTATCCGTTTTTTATCATCCTTTGACCCCTTGGCCTCATTACAACCTGAATTAATACTTTTTTTTATTGTGTTGTGCAATGTCACGATGTGGAGATTCAGATGAGGTATGAGCATATGGTTTCACTAGTCCTTGTGTTTAAGTAGTAGCATTCCTTCCATGAGATCATATATCTTAAAAAAAAACTATAATAATAAAATAAACCTATAAGAAATGTCTTTCTTTCTTGTTATATATCATATGTGAGTTATTTGTTTCCCTTTTACATCAATCCTTTCACATATAACTAGAATAGGAAGAGTGATTTTACCAAACAATCAGTGAAAAAAAAGTGCATCTAGTGAGATTTTTGGGTTACTTCTTTTCTGCACATGTCTGAGTTTCACCCATTGCATGGATTGATTTAATTGTGAATTTTTACATCATTGATATGAACATATAGTAGTTTTCAAATTATGTGGATTTAATCTTGTGTTTGTAAAGAATTTTATGTGTCATGATCCGTTGAAAATCTCTGAGATAAATGTTGAAAAGTTTAGTTGAGTCATTGAGTCTTTTATTTTTGTTTCTATGATTTGCTTGAGGACTAGCAAAAGATAAGTGTGGTAGAATATGATATGAGTAAATTTATGCAATTTTATTATCGTGTTTCTCTATACTTGCTTAACTAATTTGTGTCATTTTTTGTATTAAATTATGTTTTGTAGTTTTGTATGTTTCTAAAACCCAAAAAAAATCCCTCAAATCATCAACCACTCTCTCTATTTCTTGAAATTCAATTTCCAAATCAATCTTTTCCTCTTCTCTAGATTTGCTTAACTTGTTTGATCTTCTTTGGCGGAAGAGGAGAAGGCAATGGGAGGTCATTCTTCCAAGTACGCTATCTGTTGGTGGCAATCTCATCTGAAACCTACCAACCTTGACTCTGATATTGGTAAGTTTCTTGAAACGTTTTCTTTTTCTTTGGTGATTGAAAATCAAGAACTAAGAATTTCTTCATGTTGCAGAAAATTGAGGCAAAGATGAGGACTATCTGCCTGGATTCACTGAGTACACATTTGAGCAGCTCAAGGCTGCCACTTCTGGCTTCTCTGTTGCTAACATCGTCTCCGCGCAAGGAGAGAAAACTCCAAATTTGGTTTACAAAGGAAAGCTTGATAACGATCGGTTCATTGCAATCAAGCGCTACAACAAGTCGGTTTGGCTTGATTCTCATCAGTTCATGGTTCGATCTTGCTTTTGGTTTGATTCCTATAATTCTTTTTAAATGAAATTTGTTGTATTTTTTTTAAACCCCTCCATATGCCCTTGTGGAGAGAGTTCGTAGAGCAATAGACTCGCTACACACCCTGATTCGACTACAGATGTTGGGTCTATTGATGAATCGAATGAAGTCATGGAAGAAATCATCCACGCAACAAGTAAAGATGAGCATGTCTTTGCCCTGCTCGATGGTGCTCCTCTTACCTCCCTTTTTGCAAATTTGAGTTAAGGGGATCTAAAATATTGGCAGGTCTGACCCCACTTAGGAGCAGCAAGGTGAAGAGTTCTTTCTCATATTGGTTAAAGACATACATGTTGAAGAAGCTAAATTAAAGGTTATCTCCGCAACGAGGTGAATGTTTTTGGCTATTTAGTATTTTGAATTTGATTGATGCGGGTGCTTTGTTCTCTTCGTGGAAACTCAAGATAGTATAATTTGTTTTAATTGTGCTAATGCCCTTTTGTAGTTTTTGATTTTTAATTATGCATGGTAACAAATTCAGTAGTTGATTATTAGCTTATAACCACCAAAAAACAAAAACTGAGAAAAAAAATTTGGAGGGGGGGGGGGGGGGGGGGGAGTCAGTCTCTCCCAAGCTTTCGATTTCTCAATAAGACATTTCTCTTATTTTTTGACGTGGGATTGATCTATAAGAATGTTACACAGCCCAATGAGATTTTAAGATATTGTTTAGCGGTTTTCTAGACTGAGTGGAATGTACAAGGATATGTTCTACTAGTTTGAGCAAAAGATAACTAATCCAGGGTTTCCTTTAGCGGTGATGGTTTGCACATATAATGTAGCTCTGAAGGTAGTGGAAATAACAACACACCAGTTAGGAGACCTACTAAGGCCCGTTGGATCGTCTTGTGTTAGCATAAAGCTTGTTAAACACATGCAATATTTCTCATCAATTAATGGTGTCGTGTGGTTGAAGTTTGGATATTTGTCTTTTCAATTATTTAGTCATACTGTTAATAATTTTTTCTTATAAAATTTATAAGATAGCAAAGTGTGCTTGTTGTAGGGAGTTATTCATATTGTTTGAGTTAGTTCTCAATCTTCTTTCTACAGGTATTCTTATTTGGGTCAGGCCCCTCCAAGACATATCTTCCTGATGGCGATATTGATTTAATTGTAATTTGTAGTCAAAACAAGGAACATGCTTTGGCCAACAATATTCTTGTTGTTCTTGAACGAGAAAAGCAGAATAATCCTGCAGAGTTTTTAGTGGAGGACATCCAATACATCAATGTGAAGGTTAAACTCCATATTCTTTTACTTTTATCCGAGACTTTTTTTTTATCTCTGGGATATGGTTTAGTAGTGATACTGGTAGTTTGATGCAGTTGTTTTGTCCTAAATTTGGACTGAAGTAATTTGTTTTGATTGTTTATAATATAAAATAATTTAAGGCAATATAAGCATCAAATTTTCAAAAAGTTTTATTTCATACTTCTTTTTTTGGAAAATACATATCTATTTATCTAGTTTGGGTCGTAGATTACATCAGGCACCTTGACTGTCATACTCGTCAAGTTGGGCTTACAGACTCCAAATTTCTATAAGATAGAAAATTGATTCATGTTACCAACCAAAGGCTCCACCAGAAATCGCAAGTTGGATCTAATTTTGTTGCAATTGCCTAAATTAATTTATAGCAACTCGTATGAAGGGATCCAAACTTTACCATTCAAACTAGCAAGATTAGATCTAAAATGATCATCACCTAGATCAGATTTAAATGATCATCACCGACCATCCAAACTTTACCATTCAAACTTAAATGAACTCATTACCATTCATTAAAATTGGATTCCTAATGCTTACCTCATCCCTATTTATAGGCCAAACTGATAACTAAGCTATCTAACTTTACGGCCTAAAAAAACTAACAAGTACTTGGTACTTCTCTAACCCTGGGAAAATAAATATTTATTAATAGGAATTCCTATCTCGCTATTTGTTTTATAAATTGTTTATTTATTTACCTATTTTTTTGCCAACTAGTCTTTTTCTTCAGGCAAATGCTTTCCCACCTAGTCTCTTTGCTCATTTCACCATTCGAGATTTTCGTGGACAGGTCAAACTGATCAAGTGGATTGTACGAAACATTTTTGTGGACATTTCGTTCAATCAATTAAGTGGACTCTGTAAATTAGGTTATTGAACATGTAAGATAAAGGTCCAACATTTCACTGAATGTATGGAATCTTCAAATTGAAACCAACCATAGCTTTCTTTGAGTTCTAAAATGCATATGATGATTAAGACTTTTTTTTTAAAAATTTATGAAACACATAATATTAAAATCAAGCATAATTACATTTTTTTATGGTTAAGATTATGTTTGCAAATGGACTTTTTTTTTCTTTTTTCTTTTTTCTTTTTTTTAAAAGGCAAGCGTGCCACCGGTGGGTATAGAACCCAAGACATGGGGGTTAAACCACCATAGCCTTAACCATCCAACCGGGCTACCATTGGCTTGGCAAATACCATCTATTCCAGCGCAGCGTCATCTTGATCAAATCATGGTGCTATTATGAAAGCCACATTCTTGGTGCTTATCATGGTCTCATCTCTTGGTCATGTACATCTTCCAGCTCTTCTACTCATCTTTTAAGTGGACCTATGGTGGTAAGTGCTACAACTAACATTTTTTCAAAAGCATAATCACGAACATGTAACAAGGTTTATTCAAATAATATGTTTTGTTCCACAGGCTCTACACCGATTCTTGGACTATTATAGCAATTTTAATTGGAATCAATACTGCATAAGTTTGGGTGGTCCAGTCTGCATATCTTCTTTGCCTGAAATAGTAGGTAAACGACTTTTTTCTCGCCGTGCAAGGCTGATTTTATGTCTTTCGTTTGAGTTCAATTGCATGAATTGAAATTTAATGTCTTTCGTTTGGTTGCATTCTAATCAGATTTATTAGTTTAGGGTTTGTTTTTATATGGTAATTCCAAATAGTTGTTGATACAATTGTTTGATTTCATGTTTAGATTCTCTGTATGCTTAGAGGGGTTGTATTTTACTTGGATGATTTGTAATCATAATCCCAAATAGTTGTGGATATAATTGTTTGATTTCAAGTCTCAACTACTAAACAGTGAAGAAAGTTCCACTATTATTGCCTTTAATGAGGACTTGAAAGTGAGTGCACAAGTCAGAAAGAAAGAAACTTCGAAACCAATGAGTGTAGCAGAAGAAGAAGAAAAAGAAGAAAAGATACCGAGGAATGTATTTGGTGCTTCCTCACATCTCCGTGAGTTGATGTAGTGATGGACACTGGAAATCTTTATCTCAATCTTGGTGTTGATGGCTTATTGAAGATCAGAACTGTAAACATTCATCACTTTGTCAATATCGAATTATTTGTTTTCTTGGATATTCTTCTTCTTGTTAAGTTTTCTAAATTGATCTTTTTGTGATGATTGTAGGTTGCAGCCGGCTAAGTTGTCATTGAGGAGACTTACCATTGCATTAAGAAAGGTTAGACTTGTTATATAATTCATAGTTGATTAAATTGGTTATTTGATTGATTATTAACAAATTTTATTTCAAATAACTATGGTTAGATTTAATTAAAGAGAGGATATCAAATTTAAATTAAAACGAAAAGATTACAAATGAGTAACAAGACTATTAAATGGAGCTGTAATTGAGTTGAATAAAAGGAGGAAACTTGCTGGGTTGATTGCAAATTAGTTCGTTCGTTTACACATTTTAGTTTTTTTTTTTTTAAATATTAAAGAAAATTGAAATGTAGAGTAGAAGAGTGAAGTCTACATTTCATGTCATTAGATATTTTATAAAAATAAATGTGTTTTTATTTATTTTGAAGATGATTGTGGTGGAAATCATTAAGTAATGAATCATCCCATTACTCATCTCAATACGGGATTAGTGGGGACTTCACACAAACTCTAGCCATTGCTATGAGCAGCCAGATGCATGTGCCTTTGTCTGAATGGATCTTGAGAGAATTTGGGTGGGGAGTGGGGTGATCAATCCTTTGAAAATGAGGATAGTATTTGAATCTCTTTGAAAACAACTCTAGTAAATCACTTTTCACAAGTCCCCTACTTCCAGTTGGGGTTGGGGAGGTGTATAACTTACAAGTTCTATCCTAAAGTGTGTTGAATGAAAGTTGCCTACTAAATACTTGTGTCCTAATGCTATTAGAATTTGGGTAGATAGTCCAAAAGTTCCTACTGCATCTCTTCGGAGGCCTACATCTGAGCTGGAATTTATTGAAGATGCCATTGGTACTACAGTAGGCAGCAAACAAAGTTATGATTTAGAGCTTCAGTAAGCATTGATCGAGACTTGTAATATATATTTGAATGCCTAAATGAATACCTCTGTTGGTCTTGAATTCCTGAATATATGTTTGAATTCAAACATGTTTGTCTTAGTAGAACACTTAGTAATTATTTCATGATCAGGAATAGGTTTTTAAAAGAAGGTGAACTACTACCAATTTTGTAGATCCGCTTGTATCCATGCAAGTGTACGTCCGTGTCCATGTCAAGCTTTATAAATGCAAGCTGGTGATAAAGTATATCATGTTTAATTCTTTGATTCATTTTAGGAAGAACTGAATTGGAGATGGATTATCTTAATTCTGGTTTTGGTAGACTAGTCTAGTTTGTCAATTTATTTTTATTTTTTTTGTAGGTTCAGATCGATAATCTAATGATGGTGCAAAATGATTATCATTCAAGTTTTAAACTCTTCTAAATTTAGTTTTGTAGGTGCCTGAAATGTGATTTATAAGTACTTTTATTAACCACAATAAGGTATTATTGTTTCTATAATCACCATGGTGCCAAATATGAGACTGCCCAGCAACTTTATGTCAAATTCATGTAATAGTGGGAGTGAAGAGATCAATTTTCATTGAGATATAGTGTAGTACTTTTGAGACAAATGTTGTCATTGAGATAATATTTTTATCGTATTGTATACAAATTATGATGGTAGTTCGTATGTTTATGAGATGATTAATATCTATTTTTGGATCATTTGGATGTTTAACATATAATATATGCAATATTATCTTCTATGGTTAAAAAAAATCAGTGTTATAAAAAGTCATTTGATAGCACTTGATGAGTGCTATAGAAAAAAAAAAGGAACTTGAAAAACGCTATAGAAACTAATACAATAGCATTTGTTAAATGCTACATAAGGGAAGACAATAGCGTTTCAGAAACGCTATTGGTAACTAGACAATAGCATTTCTTAAGCGCTGTCACAAGCTAAACAATAGCACTTTTTACACACTATTATAGGTTTAACTATAACATTTTTTAAACGCTATTACAAGCTAAACAATAGCACTTGAAAAACGCTATAAATGGTCTACTTACAATAGCGTTTTTGAAACACTATAAATAACTCAGTACCTATTGTAGCTCCGACAGACACATCGTTTACTAAAACGCTATGATATCCTACAATAGCATTTTTGAAACTCTATGAATAAGCATTTGTGGTGTAGTGGCCATAGATCCATCGCCACCAATCACCTCCATCTCTATCACATTCATCACCTTTCCCTCTCACGCACAACCAACACACATCCTACGCCACTATCACCCTCATTTCTCACTA